>CM053140.1:43009700-43609700 GCA_028571685.1 Heterohyrax brucei
ACCCAACCCCCTGCACTCTCCCTGCAATTCTCTGGGGATCAATATGGTGTAGACACATTGGAGCTTTTCTGGAACATTCCCAATGGCCATAGCTCTTGCAAAACTCTTGTCCTGGCCTAAGCAAACTGAGATGCTGGCTCCTGAGTCATTTCCAGATTAGAAATTCTAATCAGTCCACTGGTCTTGAGTCTCTGCAGAGAAACCCAAAGCAGGTGCATCTCATAGAAAGATCTGGTTTCCCTCCATAGATTCAGCTACCCCCTCGGCAGGGCAAGGGGTGATATGTGAAAGCAGGGGAACTTCTGTGCACCCCATACCTCACGTGGTGGGATCATCAACACGTTTTGCATCTGAGCTGCTCTTATGAGCGGTAAGGGAAATGAGAAACAAAACTGGAGAATTCAGAAGTATGGGGAAAAAGAGATTTCTGGAGACCACAAATTGCCTGCCGGGGAATGATGGGTTAACTCTTGCTCTCTGGTGGAACAGTCCATGTCTCGGAGAAACGGGTGAGCTGAGCTGGGAGTTGGAACCTAGCTCAGTGAAGTTCTTGGGTTTTGTGCCTTTGGGGCAGACCCCGGATGAGGATGTCTGAGGCCGCTTTGGTGCTGTTTCCTCAGCTTCATTTTCAATGGTGATGTATCAAACCCCAGGTGGAAGGGAGAACTTTGACGTGTACGAGTTGTCACAAAAAAGGATTTTTTTTTCAGGGCTACTATGGTTGATCTTACAACTCTGTAAATATGTATGTAGACACTTTTAAAAGCACGTATTTATGTTCCTGACTGTAAATGCCCCCATTTTTAAAATTTTATAACTTGTGTTATTAATCAATTGACTGTCTGAAGTACGGGGTCTGATTTTGGTCCCGGAGAAGGGTCTTAGAAGATCCCCACATGGGCAGAAAAATACTGACTCTTGGTCTATGTCACAGTGTTCGTGTTGCCCATCCAGCTGAAAACTGGCACTAATTTTCACAAACTGGAATCCTTTTGCCCGCTCTAAAAATGAACCTCGCAAGCATGAAAAATTGTGGCTGTTCCTTATCCTCATGAGAAAATCTTGTCACATAAATGTCCACACTCCTGAATTGTACCCCTTTCTTTCAGTTCTCAAAGGTTTTCAAGCCCTTTCAGCATCGAGGAAAGCTCATGAACCCAAAGCCTTTGGCCAATGTCAAATTGTGGAAACAGTTGCTGCGGGCTTGGGGAATACTAATTTTTGCATGTGCAAATGTGCTGGTCACCCTTCAACTCTCTCAAAATGTTGTAAGAACTAACACAATTGTTCTAATAATAAGAACAGGGGGGGCATTTTTGAAAGACTGGGGTTTCCTGGTCAGTGTCTCTATGAGAGTGGGTTTGGATCATGAAAGAAGACAGTCCTGTATCTGCCATGTGAAGTTCATTACCAGTAAAAATGTGAAGAGCGCTTATAAGAACAAGGTGTGGAAGTGATCATTTGGCTGTCTATGTTTGATTTCTTCCATTTGGGAAATTTCTGTGCCAGTGGAATGGAAGTGGGCTGGGTGTGCCAGAGAGCTCCATCCCAGCAATGGGAGAAACCAAAGGATTAGAGAAAATTCACTGTGGAAGGGCCCCACCGGAGGGGTAAAGCTGCTTGACCTTCAGACCACTCTCCTCTCTACCACCCAGTGTCTTAAAGCCTACTGTTAAGTCAAATCATTTTGCGAAGACTAGAAAGACCTCCTGTATTTGAAAATATATTCTTTAAATGGCTTTATTGAAATCTAATTCAAACACTATGCAGTTTATCCATTTAAATGTACAAATCAATGGTTTTTAATATATTTGTGGAGTTGTATAACCATCACACTATAAATTTTAGAAGATTTTCACTGCCCTCAGTGGAACCTCACATCCATTCGTCACTCTTTATTTCCCTCCAAGTCTCCCTAGTCCTGTTGTTGTGTGCCGCTAAGTTGACTTTGAACTCATAGGGATCATATAAGACTGAGTAGAACTGCTGCGTAGGATTTTCTACGCTGTAATCTTTATGGAAGATTAAAACAAATACACAGTGCTGTAACAATTGGCTGCTGGTCAATCATTTTAGGAGCTAGCATATGAACAAGAACTGATGCTACTGAATGAAGAGGTCCAAGCTGCACTGAAGGCATTGGTAAAAGGACACGTCTTCAGTAATTGACAGAATACCAATTGAAATGTTTAGACAAACAGATATAACATTGGAAGCTCTCACTTCTCTACGCTAAAAAGTTGACAAAAGGAGGTCCATTCCAAAAAAGTGATCCAACAGACCGTAGAAATCGTTGAACAATATCAATGAAACTTTTTGCTAGAGATCGTTGAAAAAATGGTTGCAGCAGTACATCACCAGGGACACTGGATTGAGAAAGAGATGTAGAACAAGGGATATCGCTGCTGAAGTCAGATGGGCCTTAATAAAGTAGAAAATACCAAGAAGATGTTTACGTGTGTTTTGTTGGCTATGCAAAGGCGTTTGACTGTGTAGGTCATAACAAATTATGGATAACACTGAGAAGAATGGGAATTCCAGAACACTTATTGTGATCATATGGAACATGTGCATAGACTGAGAGGTAGTCATTCAAACAGGAAAAGGGGCTACTGTGTGGTTTAAAATCAGGGAAGGTGTGTGTCCGGGTTGTATCCTTTAAGTATACTTATTCAACGTGTATGCTGAGGAAATAATCTGAGAAATGGGACTATATGAAGAAAAACTGGGCATCAAGATTGTAGGAAGCCTCGTTAACAACCTGTAATACCCAGGTGACACAACTGTGCTTGCTGGAAGTGAAGAGGACTTGAAGCACTCACTGATGAAGATCAAAGAACACAGCCTTCGGTATGGACCACACATCAACATAAGAAAACAAAATCCCTCACAGCGGAACAGTAAACAACGTCATGATAAACAGAGAAAAATTAAGGTTGTCAGGGATTTCATTTTACTTGGAGCGGCAATCAACACCATGTAAGCAACAGTCAATAAATCAAAAGATGCATTGCATTGGATGGGACAAATCCCAAAGACTCTACAGTGTTAAAAAGTAAAGATGCCAGTCACCTTGAGGACTAAAGTGCACTGGACGCAAGCCATGATATTTTCAACCACATCCTATTTATGTGAAATATGGACAATAAATGAGGAAGACCAAGGAAGAATTGACTCATTTGAGTCACGGTGTTGGTGAAGAATATTGAATATGCTATGGACTGCTAGAAGAATGAGCAAATCTGTCTTGAAAGAAGTATAGTCAGAATGCTCCTCAGAAATACGGAAGGTGAAACTTTGTCTCATATACTGTGGACAAGTTATCAGAAGGGCCCAGTCCCTGGAGAAGGACATCATGCTTGGTAAAGTAGAGGGTCAGTGAAAAAGAGGTAGACATTTAGCGAGGTGGACTCGCATAGCAGCTGCAGCAATGGGCTCAAACACAGCAATAACTGGGAGGATAGTGCAGGACTGGGCAGTGTTTCATTCTGTTGGACTTATGGTCACAATGAGTCAGAACCAAATCAATAGCACCTAACAACAAGAACAATCTTTGCAGGAGCAGATCACCAAGTCTTTCTTCTGTGGAGGCTTTAGGTGGGTTTGAACTACCAACCTTTCTGTTAGCAGCTGAGTGCTTAACAGTGGTGGCACCAGGCCTTCTCCACTGTTCCTAGACAACAGCTTACCTACTTTATGTCGTATAGACATGCCTCCTGTAAGCAGGATCGTGCAACATGTGCCTTTTGTTGCTCACTCACGCAAAGATGCAAGATTCACTTAATGTAATGTTTTCCAAGTTCATACAGGTTGCAGTGTGTGCCCTCACTTGTGTGGATGTTAGGTGCCACTGAGTCAGTTTCAACTCATAGTGACCTGGTGCACAACCCTGTGTACAACAGAACGAAACCCTGCCTGGTCCTGCACCGGCCTCACAGTTGTTACGTTTGCAGCCACGATGTCAGTCCGTCTTGTTTAGGGTCTTCATCTTTTTTACTGTACGGCACTTGGCTTTGGCTACTTTACCAAGCATGACGTCCTTTTCCAGGGACTGGTCCATCCTGGTTTCACGTCCAAAGCACTGGAGAAGTCTTACCATTCTCAATTTCAATGAGCCCTCTGGCTGTATTTTTTCAAGACAAAGTTGTTTGCTCTTTTGGCAGTCCCTGTTATACGCAATGTTCTTCAACAACGCTAATTCAAAGGCATCAGTTCTTCCGTGGTCTTCCTTATTCATTGTCCGGCTTTCACATGCATATGAGATGATTGAAAATACCTGGCTTTGGATCAGGTGCACTTTAGTCCTCAAGGAGACATCTTTGCATTTTGACATCTTTGCTTTTTAATACTTTTAAGAGTCTTTTGCAGCAGATCTGCCCCATGCAATATGTTGTTTGTTTTCCTGACTGCCACTGCTATGGGCATTGATAGTCCAGATGAAATGAAGTCTTTGACAACTTCAGTGTTTTCTCCATTTGTCATTACGTTCCTTATTGGTCCATTTGTGAAGATTTTTGTTCTTCTTTTTTGCTTTCATAGCATAATCCATACTGAAGGCCGTGGTTTTTGATTTTCATCAGTAAGTGATTTAAGTGCTCTTCACTTTCAGCAAGCAAGATTGTATCTTCTGCATATTGCAGGTTGTTTATGAGTCTCAGATCATGATGTCATGTTCTTCATATAGTCTCGTTTGTCAGATTATTTGCTTGGCATATAGACTAAAGTTGGTGAAAAATGCAACCCTGCCATGCACTTTTCTTGATTTTAAATCATGCAGTAACCCCTTGTTCTATTTGAATGACTGCCTCTTGATCTACGTACAAGTTTTGCAGGAGTACAATTAAGTGTTTGGGAATACCCATTCTTTACAATACTGTATATAATTTATTAGGATCCACAGTGGAATGCCTGGGCATAATCAATAAGAAACACAAGTAAACAGCCTTCTGGTGTTCTCTGCTTTTCGTCAAGATTCATCCAGCATCAAAAATGATGTCCCTAGTTCCATGTCCTCTTCTGAATCAGACTTGAGTTTCTGGCAGTTCCCTGTCAATGTGTGGCTGCTACAACTGCTTTTGAATGATCTTCAATAAAATTTTACTTTTGTGTGACATTAATGATAACTGTTTGATAATTTCTGCATTCTGTTGGGTCACTTTTCTTTGAAACGAGTACCAATATGGATCTCTTCCAGTCAGTTGGCTAGGTAGCTGTCTTGCACCTTTCTTGGCATAGATAAGTGAGCACTTCCTTTGCTGTGTCTATTTGTTGAAACATCTCAGTTGGTATTCCATCAGGTCCTGGGGCCTTGTTTTTGAACAATGCCTTCAGTGCAGCTTGTACTTCTTCCTTCAGTACTGTGAGTTCTTGATCAGAGGCTACCTCCTGACATGACTGAATGTCAACCCTTTTCTTTTTTTTTCGTGTGATGACTCTGTAGTGCTTTTACCATCTGTTGAGACTTCCTGAGTCATTCCAAATTTCTCTACAGAATCCTTTAGAATTGCAACTTGAGGCTTGAATTTTTTCCTCCATTCATTCAGCTTGAGAAATGCTGTGTTTTTCTTTTTTGCTTTTCTAACTCCAGGTCTTTGTATATTTTATTATACTACTTTATTTTGTCTTCTCAAGCCTCCCTTTGAAATCTTCCATTCAGCTCTTTTATGTCTTCATGTCTCCCCTTTGCTTTAGCTATTTGAGATTCAAGGGCAAGTTTCAGAGTCTCTTCTGAGACCATTTTGGCATTTTTCCTTTCCTGTCTTTTTAATGACCTTTTACCTTCTTCATGTATGATGTCTTTGATGTCTTCCTGTAAGTCATTTGGTCTTAAGTCATTAGTGTGCAGTGAGTCAAATTTGTTCTTGAGATGGTCTCTAAATTAAGGGGAGATATACTCAAGCTTGTATTTTGGTTCTTGTGGATTTGTTTTAATTTTCTTTGGCTTCAGCTTGAACTTGCATGTGAGCAACTGATGGTCTGTTCCACAGTTAGCCCCTGGCTTTGTTCTGACTGATGATACTAGGTTTTCCTTTGTCCTTTTCCACAAATGTAGTCAATTTGATTCCTGTATATTCCATCTGATGAGGCCCACATGTATAGTTGCCATTTATGTTGTTGAAAAAGAGGTATTGGCACTGAAGTTGTTGGTCTTGGAAAATTGTATCATGTGGTGTCTGGTGTCATTTCTATTATAAAGGCTGTATTTTCTAACTACTGATTCTTCTTTGTTTCCAACTTTCCCATTTCAGCCACCAGTAAATATCAATGCATCTTCACTGCAAGTGTGATCAATTTCAGACTACAGAAATTGGGAAAAATCTTCAGCTTCCTCACCTTTGGGGCTAGCGGCCACTTTGCATATTTGAATAATTGTTGTATTAACTGGTCTTCCTTGTAGGTGTATGGATATTACCCATCACTGACAGTACTGTACTTTAGGATGGATGTTGGAATGTTCTTTTTGATGTCACCCCCCTCAGTTTGCCATTCCTGGCACAGTAGATCATATGGCTGTCTGATTCAAAACAGCCAATACTACTAGTCCACTTCAACTCACTAACACCTAGGATATCAAGGTTCCATTTCATTTGCTATGATTTCCAGTTTTCCTAGATTCATGCTTTGTATATTTCACAATTCAATTACCAATGAATGTAGCTATTTTCTCTCATTTTAAGTCATGCCACGTGAGGAAATGATGATCCCCAAAGCTTGACTCCATCCACGTCATTAAGGTTGACTACTTTGAAGAGGCAGCTCGTCCCTAGCTGTCTTTTCAGTGTCTTCCAACCTAAGTGGTTCATCTTCTGGCAATATATCTGACAGTGTTTAACTGCTATCCATAAGGTTTTTCACTCGTAAATTTTTTCGCAAGTAAACCACCAGGTCCTTCTTCTTAGCCTGTCTTAAATCTGTCCATCCTGGGTGACTCTGCTGATATTTGAAATATGGGTGGCATAGCTTCCAACATCACAGCCATGAGTAAGCCCCCGCACTATAACAAACTGACAGACTTATGGAAGCACCTTTTTTTTATTGCCAAATAATAATCTTTGTATGGACTTGTGGTATTTTATTTTTCCGTTCTTCAGTTAATGGACATTTGGGTTGTTTTCACTTTGTGGCTATTATGAATAATGTTGCTATGCACATTAATGTGAACCTTTTTAGTGGATATAGGTTTTCTTGGGTATATACTTAGATATAGAATTGGTGATCATATGGTAACTGTATGTTGAACTTTTTGAGGAACTCTTAAACTTTTTTTCAAAGTGATTATACCATTTCAATTCTCATCAGCAAATATAATGGTTCCAGTTTCTCTGTATCCTCACCAACGTCTGTGTTTATTTTATTTTATTTTAGCCAATACTCTGGTAATGTAATAGTTAAGAGCTATGGATACTAACCAAAGGTCAGCAGTTTGAAACTACTAAGTGCTCTTTGGAAACTGTATGGAGCAATTTCACTCTGTCCTATAGGGTCACTATGAGTTGGAAATGACTCAGTGGCTACAAGTTTTTATTTTTAGTTTCGTGTCTCCTTAAGGTGAATTTCCTTATGTCAAGTCAACTGCTTCTGGAATCACCTGGCCTGGTTTTTAAAAGAGAGATTCTTAGCCTGTACCCCACATCTGGAAACCCTGGTGACATAGAGCTTAAGAGCTACAGCTGCTAATCAAAAGGTTGACAGACTGAATCCACCAGGTGTGTGGAAACTCTGTGGGGCAGTTTTTCCCTGTCCTTTTGGATTGCTATGAGTCAGAACTGGTTCAGTGGCAACAGGTTTTGTTTTCTGGTACCCTGCATCTGTCTAGTTCAAGTCTGCCAGGTGCGCTTTGGAAACTCTGTGGAGCAGTTTTACTCTGATCTACAGGATTGCTATGAGTCAGAATCGACTTGATGGCAATAAGTTTTTGAGTTTCACATCTACTGAATCAGCATTCCTGGTGGGTGCGCCTTGGCCATCTGCCTTGTTAACAAGCTCTGCATGTCCCACCAAGTTTTATGCTCAGTGTGTTTAACGAGAGGAGCAGTGGTGATTGATGCATTGACAGAATTCTCACCTTCCATGTCTGATCTCCACCTCATAGGACTCAACCTTAGATTGTTAATCTTAATTCTCTTTCCCACCTCTGAAGTTAGAGGAAGTCAGATGCTGCCCCCATACCGTTTTTACAGTCCTGACTAGGAGAGGAGAGACTGACTTCAGAAACGTACTCCTTTCAGGGGCTTAGAGGATCCCTTTGACAGTGGTGGGGGATGTTAGTGGAGAATGAGTATCTTGGTGAGGTCTGGAAGTAAGCTATTTGCTGAATGACCAGAACTGTCAGTGTGTATACCAATGGACCTGGAGGAACTGGTGTACACTGCTTAATACAAGACACAACAGACCTACAAGGTAGTTGGGCACTGGGCCCATAGGAGGAAAGGGCAGGTGGGCGGCTGCCTGTTTACCTAAGGCTGCAGTGCTGACCTTTGCCAGCAGAGGGGGGTCCTCCTTCAGTGCCTAGGCTCCTGGAGGTTCTGCCCATACCCAGGTCCTGGCAGGGGGCAGAGTAGTGGCAGATCCAGGAGCTCCTGGTTAAGGCTGAAGACAAAAAGAGGTAGATAACAGAACCCTGAGTTCCCTGCCCCAAAGAAGGAGGGGGACTAGGGACTCCCCGCAGGGCATGATGCGGGGGTAGAGAACTAGGTAGGAAGAGGGCTTGGCTCCCTTGACTTGCTAACCCTGAGGACAGGAGTCCACTAGTGGATGTTGTTAGGTGCTGTTGTCTCAGTTCCGACCCATAATGACCTGGTATACAACAGAACGAAACACTGCCCGGTCCTGTGCCATTCTTGCAGTCTTTGCTACGTTTGAGCCTGTGGTTGCTGCCACTGTGTCAGTCTATATTGTTGAGGATCTTTCTCTTCTTTTGCTGACCCTTGCCTTTACAAAGCAGACGTCTGCAGCGATTCTTATTTTGAGTCCTGCCACATCAGCAAATAAAGGTCTCCAAAGCTTTGCTCCATCCACCTCGACTCTACTCTGAGGACACAGCACAGTTATATTGTTACTGGAAAAGCCCAGAAGTTCTGCTACCTGCCGCAAAAAGCCAATTCACTGAGACAGGAGCTCTTGGAGTGACAGCGAAGGTTTATTTGCAAGCCGGCATTGCAAAGGAACAGGGAGATATTCTCATCCTTAAGTACTGTCCAAATTGGTTAGGCAAAGTCTGAGTATTTAAAGGGAAAGACCACATGCAGATATAGGGAACAATGTGGGCAGGTTGGGGCATGTGGGGGTCAACTGAGTGAAAGTCAGCTCAGTGGAGGTCGACTGCGTAGAGGTCTTTAAGTGGGTGGAGGTCGACTGGGTGGAGGTCTGCTTCACAATCTCAAAGACCATCACCAGCCATCAAGGAAAACAAAGTCGTGTTAGACTGATCTGGCCAGTAACCTAGAAGAAAAATGTTCAAACACAAGTTACTTCTCCATCCTCTTGCTTGGTTCTTTTATCATTGGTTTTATCAAGACAAAGGAGTCACTTCTTGTCTGTAGCCTACACAAGGCCCCACCCTACTGTCTCCATGTGGGGCTTGTGCTGCATGGAGGTCATGTCTTTCCTTTTGTGTAAGGGGTGATTTGAAACAATGTCTCTCAGGTCCCCTTAGTTTTGAGCACCCCTGATGCGGGGGCTATTTCAGTCTCCAGTTTCAGTATTTTCAGTGCCTTCCAACCCGAGGGGCTCATCTTCCAGTAGGTCAGATGATGTTCTGCTGCTATTCATAAGATTTTCACTGGCCAGTGTTTTAGAAGTACATTCTGAATCTTAGCCCGGAAGCTCCGCTGAAACCTGTCCAGTACGTATGACCCTGCTGATACTTGAAATGCTGGTGTCATACCTTCCAGCACCATAGCGATGGGCAAGCCACCACAGTATGACAAACTGACAAACGAGCGGTAGCTCGTCTGGCTGACTGAAACCAAAAACCAAACCCAGTACTGTCAAGTTGATTCTGACCCATACCGCCCCTATAGTACAGAGCAGAACTGCTCCCTAGTGTTTCCTAGGAGCACATGGTGGATTTGAACTGCCAGCCTTTTGGTTAGCAGATGTAGCACTTAACTGCTACACCACCAGGGTTTTCTGTCTGGCTAACTGGCAGCTTCACTATGTCCCAACAGCTTTGCTGGCCACAACTCCTGGCCCAGACTATAAAAAATTTATACTCTGAGGGGGTAGCTGAGCTCATGGGCATTCTCCTCCTTTACAACGGACAGATGAGCTAGGGCAAGGAGGGTGTGGTATGAGGGGCTTAGCTACTTTCCAGTGGATGGATGGATGTGTGGATGAATGGATGGGGATGGATGGGGATGAGTGGATGGATGGACGGGTGGATGGATCAATGGATGGGTGGGTGGATAGATGGGTGGATGGATGGGTGGATGGAGGAAAAGGAAGTTTCCCTCTCATTCCTTGTACTCCAGAGTGGGTTATTTATGGAGGGTGTGGTTGCTGATGGCAGGGATGGGGTATGCCCCTCCTGGTCATGTGATATATGGATGGGTGGGTGGATGGATGGAGTGAAAAGGAAGTTTGTCACTCATTCATTGTACTCCAGAGTGGGTCGTTTAAGGATGGTGTGATTGCTGATGGCAGGGATGGGATATGTCCCTCCTGGCCATGTGATATATCAGTTGGCTGGCTCCTATGCAGAGCCTTTAGGGGCGAGGGAGGGGCCACTGAGAGTCAGGGTTTGCAGCTGTCTCAGAGTGAGCACCTCCTTACCTTCTGCACACTCTGTGCCTCCCTTGCCCCCGCCCCAGCCCTGGCCTTGGCAGCCCGTGACGCCATGAGTTCCTCTGGGCTCATTCACACCTCCGCATCTGATCATATTGCTCTAAAAACTCTACAAAGGCCTATGCCGCTAAAATGAAGCCCAACACCTTCTTGAAGTTTAGAAGCTCCTCTAGCTCCTGGTTCATCTTGCATGCCACTCCTATGCCACTCTGTCCCTAGCATGTCCACACTGTTCCAGACAAAGCATCTGTCTTTCTGTTCCTTCATAATAAGCTCCCTCCTGCCACAAGACCTTGGTCCTAGCTAACCCTTCTGCCTGCAGTGATTTTCCTTCGAACTTACATTTCATTTCCTCAGCATCCTTCCCTGATGGCTCAGTCTAAAAAGTAGCCTCTCCATTATCATCTGTCACTAGCCCTGTTGATTTTATTCTTAGTACTTATCCCTGGGTGATGCAAGTTTGGCCTTGCTACTCAATAGAATGTTGGTGGTTTGAACCCGTCCGGCAGTGCCACTCAAGAAAGGGCTTGGCTATCTGCTTCCATGAAGATTACAGCTAAGAAAACCCTATGGAACAAACAGTTCTCTGTAACACATCGAGTCACTATGTGTTAAAATTGACCTAATGGTGATGGGTTTCTCACTACCGGAAATGTTCTGATGTCTTAGCTTCACTAGACTCCTAGCCCCTTGAGAATAGGAGGATAGCAAATGCCTGTATCACAGAGCCTGGTACACAATTTTCGGTTCTGGTTGCTACAGCATTGATTCCAGCACATGGTGACCCAACAGATGTCAAAATGCAACTGCACTCCATAAGGTTTCCATTAGGGGATGCCTTGGAAGCAGATCAATGAACCTGTCTTCCGAAGTGCCTTTGGGTAGGTTTGAACCTGCAACCTTTCAGTTATTGGCCAAGTGAGTCAACTTCTTGTACTATCCAGCAACTCCCCAGCACACAGTAGTCCCTCAGGAGTCCCTGGAATACACTGAGAGGCATCCCTGGGGGCATGTGACCTAGGTGAGTTAGGGATTGGGTACAGCTCTGTAGAAATGGCTGGTTTGCAGCTTCCAAGCTGGTACAGCATTCTGCCTAGTTCTCAGCTGTGCCCTGTCTCTGTGTAGGGGTTTCTCTGGAGACCATCTTTCATGGTCAGAATGGGGAAAGCAAGAGTGATTTTATTTTAAATGTCGCTGTTTTAGGGTTAGGGTTGCCTGATAAGATATAGGACACCCAATTCAACTTAAAATTAACTTTGAGTAATTTTTTTTTTTAAATATAAGAATGCTCCAAATATTGTATGAGGTATATTTATACTAAAAAAATAAGAAAATGGCTGTTCATCTGAAATTCAAATGTAAATAGGCATAGAAGTCACAGTTTCATCTACCCTGAGACCATAAGAACTAGATGGTGCCCAGTTACCATTACTGTTCTAATCAGGGCCACAATAGATAGACCCTGATAGAGTGGGAGGAACATGTGGAACAGAGCTTTGAATTGATAAAAACAAAACAAAACAAACAGAAAACCAGACCTCCTGGACTGGTTGAGACTGGAGGGGCCCTGGACACTATTGCCCTGAGATATTCTTCAGACCTGGAGCAAAACTATCTCCAAGGGCACCTTGTACCTAAATAACAGATTGGCTAGTAGTAATAATAATGGATATCTCCCATAGGTACTGTGCTTCTTTAAAAAAATCATCTCTATGAGGCCAAATGGTCAACAATTACTTTAAAAAAAAAGGATGAAAATGTAAGGGATCAGGGAAACTAAATTATGGAAACAGAACAAACAGAATGGAAATACTGAGAATGTTTTCACATCGTGAAGAATGTAAATAACTTCAGTGAATAATGTGTGCAGCAATTATTGGAGGGGGGAAAAAAGAGGGGAAAAATAAGAAGGCATCCTGTACTTTTATTTGCTAAATCTGGCCACCCCTATATAGAGAGCTGAAGCCCCTCAACAATCCTCTTCCCTTCTGAATCAACTGGTTCCAGCTGGTCACTCTGGGAGGCTTGCAGGCCAGCCCTGGCCCTTGGCCCTCCTGTTGTGACTATGGCCTCTCCTGTTCTTAGCTGCAGCCCATGCTTTAGGTGGGAAGGTCATCAGAGGGGAAGCGAGGCCCGGAGGACTCTGATGTGTTTGAGTAGCTCCTGATCCTGCCAGTATTTAGAGACGATGGCTCTAATCTTTGCATAATACTGAAGTTTTTGTTTGTTTGTTTGTTTGTTTAGTGAGCAGCCTCACATTCTTGTTATCTTATGTGAAATATTCCTTGGCAGAGAGACACAAGTGACCTGGCTTCGGTGCCAGTTGATAGGATATTGACAAGTAACTTCATTCTTGAGTAAGGAAAGACCCCTGCAGTTGGGAGACTCCTGTCGTCTCACGAAGCCCAGCTGGGTCGATCCTCCTAGCCAGCTGTAGAAGAAAGCACTTGGAAATTGAAATAGTCCATATTGGCTCCATCTTAACCAAGTACCATGCTGGCTGGGCTGAGACACAGAGGCAGAAGGAGAGAGCACAGAGAGCATCCACCTGGGGGGCAGCCTGCGCTGGAGGCCATCTATCCTTCAATTACTCTTAACCTGTGTGTGACTCTGCACATAGGCAGGGGGGCAATTCCTGTGTGATTCCTTAAGCACCATTTTTAAAGTAGAATGTGTAAGAATATTAACCATACCTTGGACTGCCAAAAGAATCAACAAATCAGTCTTAGAGAAAATGCAACCAGAATGGTCTTTAGAAGAGAGGATGGGAAGACTTTGAGTTGCTCATGTTGACTATGTCATCAGGAAAGACCAATTGCTAAAGAAAGAACACCGTGTTTGGTAAAGTAGGGGGTCAGTGAAAATGAGAGAAACCCTCAGTGTGATGGATTGATACAGTGGCTACAACAAGGGTTACAAGTGACTACAACAAGGCTACGTACCAGTGATCATGGAGATGGTGGAAGACCAGGCAATAATTTGTACTGTTGTATGAGGCCTGACAATTAAGTCTGTGAACTTGACTGTTCTGAGCGTTACATACCTCATTGCTAAATATCACTATGGTCACCTTTAAAGTACTCTCCTTGGGAAGCTCTGCATGAAGCCAGGGCCTAGTAACACCTCTGAGCAATTCTGAAACTCTTTCTGGAATGGCCGTTGCACCTGTGCCACACTGGCAAGTTGGGGAACTTAATTGTATTGTTGTTTGTGAGGGAATTTTTAACCAGTAAACAAATAAGTGTATTGAAACACCCTCCCTACTCACCTGATCTGGTCCCCAGTGACTTTTTTCTTTTGACAAAGATAAAGGAAATATTGAAAGGAAGACTTTTTGATGATACTCAGGACATCAAGGGTAATATGACAGCAGCTCAGATGGCTATCCCAGAAAAAGAATTCCAAAATTGCTTTGAGGGGTGGACTAGGTGCTGGTGTTGGTGCATAGCTTCCCAAGGGGAGTACTTTGAAGGTGACCATGGTGATGTTCAGCAATGAGATATATAGCACTTTTTCTAGGATGAGTTTGTGAACTTAATTGTCAGACCTCGCACATAAGGTCGTTGTGAGTTGGAGCCAACTTGATAGTGACTAACAAGCTTGAAGTAACATGAGAAAACGTAAAGAAATCTCTAGTCACTGATGGATACTTTAGTACGTAATCCTTCAGTTCTTATGTGCACCTGTCTTAGTTATCTCCTGCTGGTCTACCAGAAATACCACAAGTAGATAGCTATAACAAAGAGAAACTTATTTCTTCATAGTATGTAAAGTAGGCCCAAAATCCAAAGTCAGGAGGTCATCTCAGGGGAAGCATGATCTCTGTCTGTTGGCCTTCTTGTAGGTCTTCTGCTGGACTAGGAGTTTCTCTGTGCAGGGACTCCAGGTTCAAAGGATGTTCTCTGCTACTGGCACTGCTTTCTCAGTACTCAGAGTCACCTCCTCTTTGCTCATTTCCCTTTCCTTTTATTTCTCGAAAGATAAAAAGTGGTACAGACCACCCCGCAGGAACCCTCCCCTTTACATTGGATCAGGGATGTAACCTTAGTTAGGTTATTACAATCTCACCCTAATGGTCTTTAACATAAAATTACAATCACGAAGTAGAGGACAACCACACAACACTGGGCATCATGGCCAAGCCACTGTGATATGTCCTTTTTTTTAAAGGACATAATCCATGACAACACCCATTCTTCACTTAAGGACAAGATTAGATTGCAAAGACCAAGTTGTTAAGCAAAAATTGGCATCATATGAAGATGGAGCATATCAGATCACAAAACGGAGGAAAAATACATCACTACACCACTGCTAAATTGCACCGTAACTGCTGATCCACTGAGAATCATGGCTCAGCCAAGGTGACGTACATAAACTTAACCTTCACAGCCAGCATTACTCTTGTCTCACACCTTGTTTGTTACTACTAAACATATGTCGGTTAATGTGCAAAATAGTTGGATAGGAGATTCTTTACTACTGCTGCAAATGTAGAATGTTGGTTTAATGAGACAAAAAGTGACGAGTAGGTGTAAACAGCCATCAGCAATTCTGACTGCCATCAACCTTCTGTGTGACCTTGAGCAAGTTGCTGAAACACCCTGTGCCTCAGCTTCTTTGTCTGTAGAGTGGGGATTATCAGTCTTTCCTTGTAGGGTGGTGGGGGAAATTGTGCAGGTTGTCAAATCTGAAGCACTTAGAATAGTGTCTGGCACAGACGAGTTAGAACAGTGTTAGGGAAGATACCATTCACGTAGGAATTTTAAACTCTAAGATGATTATTGCTGTTCCATCTCCATTAACAGGGTTGGGGATGGGCAGGCAATGCACAACCAGCATTTGGATTGTATATGATTTTTCAGGTGGACACTGGACATCCTTGTACGTGTTTGCTCACAGTATAATTATTTACCGTGGAAGTAGAATGGCCAGGTGAAAGGTTAGTGAGTATGAGCCTTATTGAATACATACCACGTACTAGCACTGGGCTAAGTGTTTGTCCTACAAAGATTCCATAGAGGTAGGTTTCATCGTTGTTATTATTTGCCCTGGAATTTATTACAACTCATAGTGACTCCAAATATCCGTAGTAGAACTGCAATCTGCCTAAGTATCATACTCTGGGCTAATTTTCCTGGAGGTCAGGATTCAACTCTGTGACCTTTCAGATGCAGATGGCCAGCCCTTTCTTCTGAGCCATCTCTGTGTGGGTTGGAACCACCTACCGTTCCATTAGCGGTTGAGTACTTTAACCACTGTGCCACCAGGACTCTGTTAGGCTCCATTATTTCTCCTGTATTTACAGATGAGGCAACAGCCTTGGAGAGGTTAAATTTCCTTGAGGTAATAAAAAGTTGAACCAGCCATGGTGTCTTCTTGAAAATCAAGGTTACCAAGGTCGTATGCCCGTGTCTCCATGAAACACGGCTGCAAACATCGGAAGTCTAAGGCTCCCTCTGGCTTCCCAACCACCTGTTCTTCATCTGATGCCACCTGTGGTAGCCTTCAGGGCTGCCTTAATCAACTTTACCACCTGGGTGGCTTTAAATAACAGAAACTATTCTCACACAGTTTTGGGGATCAGAAGTCCAAAATCAAGATGACAGCAGTCTTGCTCACTTCGGGGCTTCCAGACAAGGAGTCTCTCGTGTCCCTTCCAGCTCCCGGTAGCACCAGGTATCCTTGGTTTGTGGCAGCGTCACTCTAGTTTCAGTCCTCATCTTTACTGACCTTCTCTGTGATTTGCTCCTCTGTCTCCTCATCTTCTTACAATTACACTTGTCATTGGATTTACGTTTATTTTTTACTTTATTGTGTTTTAAGTGGAAGTTTACAGCTCAAATTTATTTTTCATTCAAGAATTGTACAACAAATTGTTTTATGGCATTTGTTGCAATCCTAGCAATGGATCAGTTCTGTCTTTTTCCCTTTCCACCCCAGGTTCCTTGTGTTCATTGTCTAGATTTCCTGTCCCTTCCTGCCTTCTCCTCTGGTTTGGGGCAGATGTTGCCCATTTGATCTCAAATACTTCATTGAACTAAGAAACAATTTCCTCAGGTGTGTGATTGCTTGTTTTATAGGCTTGTCTAATCTTAAACTGAAAGGTGGATTTCAGGAATGGCTTCTATTCTGAGGTAGCAGTTAAGTCCAGGGTCCATAGTCTCTGGCATTCCTCCAGTTTCTGGCAGATCAGTGAGTCTGGTTTTTCTGTTTTTGTGAGTTTGAAGCTTTTTCTATAATTCTTTTTTCCCACTTGGCCCAGGACTCTCTATTATAATCCCTATCAGAGCAGTCGGTGGTGGTAGCCGCGTACCATCTAGTTTTCCTGAGCTAAGACTCCTGGAGACTGTGGTGCGTATGTCCATTAGTCCTTTGGACTAATATTTTCCTTGTGCCTTTGGTTTTCTTCATTTTCCGTTCTTGCAACATGTTGGGACCAATAGATGAAGCTTAGATGGCTACTCGTAAGTTTTTAGGATCCCTCATGTGACGGCACTTGGCCATGCTACTAACCAAAGTAGGGTGTAGACATACTTTAAAAAAAAAAAAAATTATATAATGCCAGTTGGTCTAGGAGTCCTTTGAGACTATGGTTCCCAGCCCTTAGCTCCAGTAAGTCAGTCTATTAAGGGATTTGGAAGTGTCTAGGAAGCCCTCATGGCTTTTCTTGGTCAAGTTGTGCTGACTTCTGTTATATTGTGTGTTGTCTTTCTTTTCACCAAGGTTAGCATGTAGCTACTGTCTAGTGATTTTCCTCTGCATCTTCCCGTTTCTCATAACCATCAAAGGTTACTGTTTTTGGTGTGTAAACCTTCCCTTGTGTTTTTATGATAGTGCTCTTGTGAAATATTTCTCCATTTATGATTGGCTTATTTCATTCAATATAATGCCCTTCAGATTCATCCATGACATGAGATGTTTTGTGAATTTGTCATGTTGCATAGCATTTCAGTGCATATGCATCATTGTTCATTTATTCATTCATCTGCAATGAATATAGGTGTCCATATGTCTACCGTATGTATATTTGTGAGATGGCTCCTATTTCTCCAGAGTATATTCCTAGGAGTAGAATTGCTGAATTATGTGGTATTTTTACTGCTTTTTAAGAAGACACCACATCATTTTCCATAGTGGTTTACTGTTTTAATATTCCCAACAGCAGTGCCTGAGAGTTCCAGTCTCCTCACAATCTCTGTTTTTTTTTTTTTTTTTTTTTTTAAAAAAACACCTGTGCCAGTAATATTGGGGTGAGATGGTATCTCATTATAGTTTTGATCCATAGTTCTCTAACAGCTAATGGAACTCTGGTAGTGCAGTGGTTAAGAGCTCGGATACTGACCAAAAGATTGGCAGTTCGAACTCACCAGTTGCTACTTGGAAACCCAGTGGGGGGTGGGGAGTGGGGGGTGGGGGAGGTTCCACTTGAATCCATTCAATGACAAAGATTGATTGATTGATTGATTTATATCTTCTTCTTCTTTTTTTTAAAATGGCTAATGATTGCAAGCATTCCTTCATGTGCCTGTTAGCCACCTGAATGTCTTCTTCGGTGAAGAGTCTGTTCAGATCCTTTGCCCATTTTTTAAGAACTGGGTCATTTTTCTTTTTGCTGTTGAGGTGTCGAAGTATTCTACGGATTCGAGAAATTAGATCCTTGTCAGATATATCTTAGTCAATTTCTTTTTTCTCCAGTCTGTAAATTCTCTTATTACTTTTTTGATGAAAATTTTTAAAAATTTTTAATTGTACTTTAGGTGAAATTTTACAGCTCCAGTTAGTTTTCCATACAAAAATTTATACCCACATTGTTATGTGACCCTAGTTGCGATCTCTATAATTGACAGCACAATCCTCTTTCCCACTTCGGTTTCCAGTGTCCACTCAATCAGCTCCTACGCTTTCTGTCTTCTCAACTCGCTGCCAGACGGGAGTGGCCCATTTAGTCCTGTATACCTATTTGAACGGAGAAGCGTACTCCTCATGAGCATTCTATTCTTTGTCTGAAGAGTTGGTTTTAGGAATGGTTTCAGTTCTGGATTAACAGAGAGTCCAGGAGCCATGTCTTCTAGGGTGCCTCCAGTCTTAGACCACTGAGTCTGATCTTGCCACCAGAATTTGAGTTCTGTACCTCACTTTTCTCCTGTTTTATCAGGAACTCTGTTATTTTCCCTGTGAGGGTGATCATTAGTAGTAGCAGTTCACCATTCAATTCTTCTGTGCTCAGGCTGATGGAGTTTCTGGTTTATGTGGTCCTTTTTATCTCTTGGGCTAATGTTTTGCATTTGATATTCTTCAGTCTCCTCTGCTCCAGATGGGTTGGGAACAATAGATGCCTCTTAGCTAACTGCTTACTAGCTTTCAAGAACCTAGATGCTACTCTTGATGATGTCTTTTGATAAGTATAAATATTTATTTTTTAGGAGCTCCCAGTTGTCTAGTTTCTCTTTTGGTGTTTGGAAATTGTTATTTATGGTTTATATCCTGTTTATGTTGTCATTAGGGCTCTTAGTGTTGTCCTATTTTTTCTTTCATGAACTTTATCATTTTAGGTTATATATTTAGGTCTTTGATTCATTTGGACTTAGTTTTTGTGTATGATGTGAGATATGGGTTCTGTTTCTCTTTTTTAAAGATCAGCATCCAGTTTTGCCAGCACTGTTTGTTAAGAAGACCGCCTTTTCTCTGTTTCATGGATTTGGTCCTTTGCTGATGATCAGTTGACCATAAGTAGATAGATTACATCTGGGTTCTCACTTCAATCAATTCCAGTCTATGTTTCTCTGTCATTGGGTTTAGGGCCTGCCCACTTAATCCAGAATGATCTCATCTTCAGAGCCTTCACTTCATCACGTCTACAAACTATTTTCCTAAATATGGTCCCATTTACAGGTAGCAGGAAGTAGGACTTAGACAAGTCTTGGAGGGACATAGTTCAACCTACTATACCACCAATGTCCCCCCATTTACCTCCTCTAAAGTGAGGGCTGCCACAGGGCTTTTGGAGAGAGGAGGAGGGGAAGGAGGTGGAATCAAGAGCAGGTACCCTTGAGGGCCCTGGGGAGCAGGATCTCCCCACACAGGCAGGAGCCAGGTGAAAACCAGCACCCTGGGGTTTGTTCCCAGCTAAGTTCTGCTTGTTGTTAGGTGACATTGAGTCGATTCTGGCTTCTGGAAATCCCATGTGATAGAGTAGAACTTCTGCATAGGATTTCATACAAAATCTGACAATTAAGTCTTTGAACTGAATTGTTCTAAGCACTACAGACCTCATTAGTGAATATCACTATAGTCGCCTTAGAAGCACTCCCCATGGGAAGCTCTGCAGTGATGCCAGCATAGCCTAATCTACCCTTCAAAGCAATTTTGGAACTCTTTTTTGTAACAGCCATTGAGCGTGGTGGCAGGGTGGCAAGTACACAATCTTAATTGTGTAAATTTAGCCAGTAAACAAGTAACTGTATTGGATCACCCTACCTACTCACTTAATCTGGCCCCCAATGGCTTTTCTCTTTACCTGAAGATAAAGGAAATATTGAAAGGAAGACATTTTGATGACATTCAGGACATCAAGGGTAATACGATGACAGCTCTGATAGCCATTCCAGGAAAAGAGTTCCAAAATTGCTTTGAAGAGCGGACTAGGTACAGATGTCCTGGTGCATAGCTTCCTAAGGGAAGTACTCTGAAGGTGCTGTAGGGACAATCAGCAGTGAGGTATGTGGCACTTTTTCTAGGATCACTTTGCAAACTTAACTGGCAGTTCTCATAGGCTATAATCTTTATGGGAACAGGTTACCAGGTCTTTCTCTTATGGGTAGGTTCTGACAAACAAGCTTTTGGTTAGAAATCGAGTTCTTAGGCAGTGAGCAAATGGGGCTCCTTCTGACTCTGCTAATCTTTTGGAAATCACACCTTCACTGACATGTCCTCAGTTTCCTTGGGACAGCTCCCTGGGGAGAGGCATGGATGGAGGTGCTATGTGGAAGACTAGCAAGTGCTGAGCAGCTGATCTTCTTCCTTCCTGTGACAGTTGGGACCTAAGAGGTCATCCAAGCCTGGGGTCCCAGGTGGGCTTCTCTGGCATCAGCACTTTGCATATTTCATGAACCCACTGCTGTTTTTGAAGACCCAGGCTCAGTATCTTGGGAAAGAGCTTAGGGGACACAGGGTGGTCCCTGCTTGGGTGTAGATGGTGGGTACCAAACCAAAACCAAACTCACTGCTGTTGAGTTGATTTCGACTCATTGTGACCTTATAGATCAGAGTGGAGCTGCCCCATAGAGTTTCCAAGGAGTAACTGGTAGATCTGAACTGCCAACCTTTTGGTTAGCAGACTTAACCACTATGCCACCAGGATTTCTGGAGGGTAGGTAGGATATATGAAAAAAAGAGCTGGCAGAAAGAGGGTGCTGTCAGTGATGCTAGAAAGGTTGGATGTGCTTACTTTACTCCAGATTTCCTTCCACTTTCCAACCCTCATGTATAGGTGCAACCCTTCTGGTAGAAAACTTTTCTATGTGTGTGTGTGCCACCTGAGACGTCTGTGTGTACCTCACCACCCCATGCTAAGCTTGATTAGGAACTTGGTAGAGATTTTACCTTCTCTGCAACACAGTGGGGTGCTGGGGGCTGACCACAACTCCTTGGTATCATCCCCTACTTTTGATTTGAGGTCTATTCCCCAGTGCCTGTCTTCTGAATCCCACTCCTCCATAGATCCTCAGTGGATTGTGTCAATCCAGGTAGGTATAGCCCAGGTGAGTAGAGACCTTGTCCCTTCTCAGGAGAAAATGGATCTCGACAGTTTGGAGAGTGCAAGGTTGTGTGTGCAGGAATTGGGGGTGTGTGCAGGTGACACAGTTGCTGTAATTGCTCCCAGGTTGATATGATTAGGTAATTTTTCATTTTTAGCCTATTAAAGTCATGGATTGTATTAATGGATTTTCAAATATTGTACCAAATATTGTCTATTTCATCCCTTGGATAAACTCCACTGGCTTATGTTGTATAATTCTTTTTATAAATTTGCTGATATTTAGTAAGATTTTTGTGTCTATATTCACAAGTGGTATTTATCTATAGAGTTTTTCTTTTCCCGTCTTTGTACTGTTTTGGGTTTGCTCTTAGGGTTTTGGTGTGATGGATCACTTTTGTGTGAACTTTCTTGCCATTGTCTTGTAACTCCCACCCAAGTGATTGGGTGTGACAGCACAAATAGGGTAGTTGTGGCCCACCAAGGGGACTGGTCAGTGTTGCCATCTCAGTGGGCTTGAAATGAGCCTTCCTGAGGTTGGAGAGACAGAATCCTGCCATCAGCTAGGAGTGGAGAGCATGTTCTTTGGACATGAGATCTCTGCACCGAGAAATTTCTGGAACCAGGAGATGGAGCTACAGAAAGGGGCGGGGGCGTGGAGGAGAAGGGGAGAGAGAGAGAGAGAGACAGAAAGCTGTATTACTGAAGATGGCAAGAAGTGGTGGCAGGACAAACTGCCAGAAGATCATGCAGTGGGCTTCCTGGCACATGGGAAGTGACAGTTGAGTGCCTCTGGGGAATTGTTGGCAGGGGCTAAAAGAGCTTTGTAACAGGGCAGAGGCTTAGGGCCAGAGAGAGATGTGCCTACAGGGACAACTGAAAAAGAGGCTGTCTGGATAGAAGAACTGTAACCTGAGTGCTTCTGAGCCTGAACTGAAACCTGTTACTACCCAGATAAACCCCATAATTGTGAATATTATCTGTGAGTTCAGTGGCCATTGCAATGAATTTTTGAAACCAGTGGAGTACAGAGGGACAGTAGGTTTCAGAATTAGTAAAGATAGTGGATAGAGGAGGCATATCTGACTTCTGCTTCACAGGAATCAGCCTTGGACTGATGACCTGGATTCTCCTTCTCCCCTTGTAAAGTTAGAGGAGGTCAGACCTGCCACCACACTGTTGTAACAAGGACAATGATAACTTCACAAAGTGTATTGGAACGTGTTTTCTCCTTTTGTATTTTCTGGAAGACATCACACAGAATTAGTGTTGCCAAAAGCCAAGTGCTGTCGAGTTGGATTCTTCTTTAAACATTTGGTAGAATTATTAAGTAAAATCAGAATTCTCAAGTGGTGATTTCTTTTTTGGGAATTATTAAATTTATGAATTCAATTTCCTTAATGATAACAAGACTACTCAGACTATTTCATATTGGATGAGTTACAACAATCTGTCTCTGTAGGGAAAATGGCTCAATTTCTCAAACTCATCAACTTTATATATATATAGAATTGTTCATAGCATTCGGTTTTTATCCTTTTGGTTTCCTATTTGAGTTCTGATATTGATAATTTGTTTTTCTTTTTTCTTTTGTCAGTATTGCTAGAGGTTTCCCAGTTTTATTGATCTTTCCAAAGAACTAGCTATTTCTTTCATTGATTGTCTATACTGTTTTTCTATTTTTGTTTTATTGATGTCTGATCTTATGTATTATTTCTGTTTGTTTTTTCTTTCTCTCTCTTTTTCTAGGTCCTAGAGGTAGGAACTTAGATGATTGATTTTAGACTTTTCCTCCTTTAGAATATATGTATTTAGTGCTATGAATTTCCCTGTTTTAGCTATGTTCCACAGATGTTAATATGTTGTATTTTTGTCTTCATCCAGTTCAGTTTTTTTATTTTACTTGAGACTTTCTTTTTGACAGATAGATTATTGAGAAATATGTTGCTGAGTTTCCAAATGCTTGGAGATTTTCCTGATGTATTTCTGTTATTGATTTATGGTTTGATACTATTAACGGCTGGAGAAGACTGTATCAATTCCCTATGTTTACTGAGATTTGTTTTATAACTCATCTTATAGTCTATCTTGGTGTATTTTCTGTGGGTACTTGAAAGATGTATATTCTGTTTTTCTCAGGTGAACTGTTTTATAAATGTTGGTTAAAACTTGCTGATTGATGGTGGTTAGTTCTATAGACTTGCTGATTTTCTCTCTAGTTAGTCCATCACTTCTTGATAGATATTAGGTCTCCAACTGTAAATGCAGATTTACCTATTTTTCCTTTCAGTTGTATCAACTTTTGCTTGTCATGTTTTAAAGCTCTGTTGTTTGGTAGATACTCATTTAAAATTGCAGTGTGTTTGGGTGGATTGACCTTTCTGTCTTAATATAACATCTCTCTTTTTTTTCTGGTAAATTGTTTTGCTTTCTTTGAAAAATATTTTACCTAATGTTAATGAGGAAACTCTAATGACATAGTGGTTAAGTGCGACAGCTGCTAACCAAAAGGGGTGTTGCTAGAATTTACTGGGTGCTTCTTGGAAACTCGATGGGGCAGTTCTACTGTCCTATAGGATCACTATGTGCCTGAATTGACTCAACAACTGTGAGTTTTTAAAAGGTAAATGTAGCCATTTCTGCTTTATTTTAATTAATGTTTTCATGGTGTGTTTATTTTCATCCTTTTACTTTCAATCTCTGTGTATCATTATAGTTGAAGTAAGTTTCTTATAAACAGCATATAACTGGATGATGTATTTTTTAAAAGCATTCTGCCAATGTCTGTGTTCTAATTTGTATAACCCAGTGCTGTCAAGCCTGTCTCACGGCAACCCTAGAGGCCAACCATGTCTTTTTAATGGAATTATTCACCTTGTAAGCATTTAAATGTGCCATTTTGTTTTTACTTTCTGTTTTTCTTTTTTTTATTATGATTGAGTGAGAATGTACATTCCCATATAAATTTTCATGCCCACCTATATGCAGCTCCCACTGCTCTCTCTGCCCCGTGACAGCGCACTCTTCCTCTCTGCCCCGTACCTGTCTTCTCCTCCCAACAGTCTCCCATCCCCTCCTGTTGTTTGGTAGATACTCACTCCCAGGCCTCCAGTAAGAAGTCAGCAGGACGACATCCTACAGATGCATAGAATCATAAAGCACACACATGACATGGTCATTCTGTGTCGCCAAGTCCAATCTCTTCATTTGTGATGGGTTTATTAAGTTGTTCTGCTTCACGTTGTGATAATTTGGGTAGGTGGTATGAGTCAAGGAATTGGTCCATTTCCCCTAGGTTTTCAAATTTGTTAGAGTACAGTTTTTCATAGTATTCTGTTATGATATTTTTGATTTCTGTTGCATCTGTGGTGACAACTCCCCTCTCATTTCTAATTTGGGTTATTTGTTTCCTTTCCTGCTTTTCTTTAGTAAGTTTAGCCAGTGGTTTATCAATTTTGTTGATCTTTTCAAAAAACCAGCTTTTGGTCTTTTCAATTTTTTCAATTGTTTTTCTATTCTCTAATTCATTTAGCTCTGCTCTAATCTTTATGATCTCATTTCTTGTGGTGACTGAGGGGTTCCTCTGTTGTTCTCTTTCTACTTGTTCAAGCTGTAGAGTTACTTCCTTGATTTGGTTTCTTTCTTCCTTCCAGATGTGTGCATTTATGGAGATAAACAGACCTCTGAGCACTGCTTTGGCTGTATCCCATAGGTTCTGGTAGGAAGTGTTTTTGTTCTCATTGGAATCCATGAATTTCTTTAATTCATCCTTGATTTCCTCTATAACCCACATGTTTTTGAGCAAGATGTTGTTCAGTTTCCAAGAGTGCCACTTTCTATCTATGTTTTTTCTGCTATTGATTTCAACTTTGATGGCTTTATGATCTGAGAAGATGCTTTGCGGTAATAAATGGTATGGATTTTGTTGAGCATTGCATTATGGCCTATCACGTGGTCAATTCTGGAGAATGTTCCATGTGCACTGGAGAAGAAGGTGTAGCTGTCTGCTGATGGGTGGAAAATTCTGTATATATCAGTGAGGTTTAGTTGGTTAATTGTGTCAATGAGATCTTCTGTAATCTTTACTGAGCTTTTTTCTAGATGATCTGTCTAGTAATGAGAGTGGAGTGTTAAAGTCTCCCACTATTAGTGTGGAGTCATCTCACTCTCTTTTGAGCGTAGTCAGTGTTTCTTTGACATATTTAGGTGCTCTGACATTAGGTGCATAAATATTTAATATAGTTAAGTCTTGCTTGTGTACTGAACCTTTCAGCAATAAATAGTGTCCGTCTTTGTCCACGATGGTGGATTTGACACTAAAATTGATTTTGTCTGAGATTAGAATTGCCACCCCTGCTCTTCTTTGTTCATTGTTAGCTTGATATATATTCTTCCATCCTTTAATTTTCAGTTTGTTCCTGTCTTTAGGTCTCAAGTGAGTTTCTTGTAGACAACATATGGATGGGTCGTGTCTTTTGATCCAAGATGACACTTGGTGTCTCTTTACTGGAGCATTCAGTCCATTCACATTCAATGTAATTATTGATAGGTATGTGTTCACTGCTGCCATTGTGATATGTTTATTTTTATGTTGATGTTTTCTCTGTTGTTCTTATTAGTCTGTTCTGGGATACTCTTTTTTGTGAGTTGATTTTTCACCTCTTTCAAAGCTGGTTTTGTAGTTGTTGAGACTCGTGCGTTACATTTCTTGAAATGGTATGATACATCTTTGTTGTGCTTTACAGCTGCCACTATGATCCCCCTTAATAAACTGTATATAAACCCAAATTTAATTACTACCAGTCTTGTCATCTTCCTCTCCATCTGGAAGGACTATAACAACTGTAGTACATCCCTCTTTTTATTATGATGACACCATAGTTTTCATGATGATCACTGGATTGCTTCTTTCTGTACCAAAGCTGTGATTGACTTTGGAGCCTTCCCTAAATGAGTAGAGTATTGAGTAGTGTGTTGTTCTAAAATATAAAGTTAGTGGTTTTGTTCTTCTAAGCCAAAGCTGAGAACTTCTTTCAGTATTTCTTGTAGTTTGGGTTTGGTTTTTACAAAGTCTCTGAGTTTCTGTTTATCTGGGAATGTCTTAATTTCATTTTCATATTTGAAAGATAGCTTTGCAGGATATATAATTCTTGGTTGGAAGTTCTTCTCCTTCAAGGCTTTGAATGTGTCATGCCACTGTCTCCATGCCAGCATGGTTTCTGCTGAGAAATCTGACGAGAGCCTACAGGGTTTCCCTCTGAATGTTAGCTTTGCTTTGAGTCTTGCTGCCTTTAAGGGTTGCTGCTTATGTTTCATTTTGTTAAACCTGATTATAATATGTCTTGGAGTCTTTCTATTGAGATCTATATTGGGTGGCATACAATATGCATCTGAGATGTCTCTATTCTCTTCCTTCATGATTTCTGGGAAGTTTTCTTTCAGCAGCTCAGCAACAATAATCTCTGTGTTCTCAGATGTCTCACCCTGTTCAGGGACTCCAATTCATCGAAAGTTGTTCCTCTTAATAGAGTCTCACATGCTTCTTAATGTTTCTTCATTTTTCTTGTTTCTTTTTTCTAATTTCTGCTCATAGATGCTGGCATCAGTAGCTCTGTCTTCCAAGTCAGAAATTCTTTTTTCTATTTGTTCCATTCTGTTTTCTTGGCTTTGCATGGAAGTTTCTATGTCTTTGATTTTGTTCTTGATCTGTTGGATTTCACAGTACTGGTGTTCCATCAGATTGAACAGCTTGCTTAATTTTTCATTTTGTTCTGCTGTATTTTGTATAAGGTTTAGAAGGGGTCTGTATATAATCATTTTGTATTCACTTCTTGATGCTTTCATAAAAGTTTCTTCATCTGGAAAAACTCCTTGGTTGGTTTGTTTGGAAGTATTCTGAAGCCATGGCTGATTTCTTGTATGCTATAAGTGTTTGTTGCTTTTTGGGTCCCATGTGAGTATGTAGAGGCTGGAAGAGGTACTGTGAGGATGGATTGCAAATGTTTATCTAGGCTGTCTTCAAATGTAAAGCAAAATGTATCTGACTACTTCACAGGTCAGTTAGGTTTTCAGGTATAGAGGTCCCTCTTCTCAACTGACAAAGTAAGTGCCACTATATCCAACCCCAGATGCTAACAAACTAGTTCAGAAACAGCAGTGCTACTGCCCTGTTGGCCTCTGCTGACAGGGCCTAGCCTTAGGCGACACTGTGTCGAGTACTGCTTTTGTGACAGAAAAGTGCTCTCTTGTGGGCAGGCTTTGGCTCCCAAGCTAAGAATTAAGTCCAGCTGCAGCCACCATATCCAAGATGGCGTCCTCCACACAGGCAGCAGACAGAGGGGCTAAAGGTGCCGAGAGGTAGTGACTCCTCTGATTCTGTTGCAGGGCCCCCAACATAGGTGACCTTCGGTGAATTACTGCCTTTCTGTCGGAGAAGCGCTGTCCTGTTTGCAGGAGCTGGCTCACAGGCTAAGAATTAGGTCCTGCTAAAATCTCAGTACCAACATGGCATCCCGCACACTGATTGTGAAATTCCGTACAAACCTCACTGAGGTAGATATAAAACGCCAGGCTCAAAGTGGCTAGATTAACAGGGTCCTAAGCCTGGCTCTCAGAATATGGGAATTTCGCCTGCCTGTCCCCCCAGCAATGCGTCTGAGTCTAGCCACTGGGCAGGACCCAGTTCCACCCGCTGGCCAAGACAGAAAAAAAAAAGTCAAAACGGTGCGTTTACCTTCAGTCCGTGAGAGCCAGGGCTAGCCAGGAGTGGGAGTCAGTGAAAGAGAGGAGGTTTTTCACTCAGTGGTATGAAGTCCCAATTAACAGCCCTGTGCTGTGTCCTGAGGCTGATTAGGTGTTCAGAAGGCTCCATTTGATTATCAGTTCAGGTCTTGGTTTCCAGAGGGGTATAAGGAGATGTGTGCTTAGTCCACCTTCTTGACTCCGCCCCTTCTTACTGATATTTTGTAGTATGTTATAAATTATGGAAATCAGGCAGCGGTCTCACATATAGTTGCCAGATATTTTTTCCATTCTGTAGGTGGCCTTTTAATTATATTAATAAAGTCTTTTAACAAGCAAGTGTTTGATTCTTAGTAGTTCCCATTTATCTATTTTCTGTTGCTTGTGGTTTGTTTGACAGATTTTGAAGTCTGTCTAAGTTGTGTATTAAAGCTTTCATTGTTGTTTCTACTTTTTCTTGGATGAGCTTTATCATTTTAGATTTGATGTTTACATCTTTTATCTAGTTTGAGTTGGTTTTTGTATAAAATGTAAGATATGGGTCTTGTTTTCATTTAGCACAGAGGGATATCCAATTTTGCCAGCACCATTTGTTAAAGAGATTGTTTTTACCCCAGTTTAATGTCTTATGGCCTTTGTTGAATATCAACTGTTGATAGAAAGATGGTGTCACCTCTGGGGTCTCAGTTCTGTTCCATTGATCTGTCTGTCTCTTTTTGTGCCAGTACCAGGCTGTTGCGACTACTGTGGCAGTGTAATGGGGCCTAAAGTCAGGTAGTGAGAGGCCTCCCAGTGTGTTCTTCTTCAGTAGTGCTTTACTTATCCGGGGCTTCTTCCCTTTCCAAACAAAATTGGTGATTTGTTTCCCCATCTCAAAAAATGTTACTGGAATTTGTATTGGGATTGCATTATATAAATAAATTGCTTTGGGTAAAATAGACACTTTCACAATGTTGAGTCTTCCTATCCATGAGCAGGATAGGTTTCTCAATTTATGTAAGTCTCTCTTAGTTTCTTTAGTAAGGACTTGTAGTTCTCTTTGTAAAGCTCTGTTATTTCTCTGGTTAGATTTATTCCTAGGTGCTTTATCTTCTTCGAGGCTATACTAAATGGTATTGATTTGGTGATTTCTTCCTTAAAAATCCCATTGTTGATGTAAATGAATCCTACTGATTTACTGATGTTTATCTTGCATCCTCAGACTTCGCTCAACTCTTCTACCAGTTTGAGTAGTTTACTTATCGATTCCTTAGGATTTTCTGCGTATACAATCATAACATCTGCAAATGGGTAGATTTTTACTTCTTCTTTGCTGATGCAGATGCCCTTTATGTCTTGGTCTTGTGTAATTGCTCTAGCTAGAACTTCTAGTACAATATTGAATTAGAGAGGTGAGAGTGGGCATTCTTGTCTAGTTCCCATTCTTAAGGGAAATTATTTCAGTCTCTTTCTATTAAGGATGACATAGGCAGTTGGCTTTGTATAAATAGCCCTTATTGCATTGAGGGATTTGCCATCTATTCCCATTTTGCTGAGAGTTTTTAACATGAATGGGTGTTGGACTTTATCAAATGCCTTTTCTGCATCAATAGACAAAATCAGGTGATTGTTGTCTTTTGTGTTATTTCTGTGTTTGATCACATTAATTGTTTTTTTCTGATGTTGAACCAGCCTTGCACCCCTGGTATGAATCCACCTTGGTCATGATGGATTATTTTTAGGACATGTCATTGTATTCTGTTGGCAAGAATTTTGCTGAAGATTTTTGCATCTAGATTCATGAGTGGTATCGATCTGTAGTTCTTGTTTTTGGTTGGGTCTTTCTGTGGCTTTGGTACTAGGGTTATGCTGGCTTCATAGAGTGAATTTGGGAGTTTTGAATCCATTTCCATACTGTAAAGTAGTCTCAGTAGGATTGCAGATAACTTCTCTAAAAGCTTGGTAGAATTTTGCAGAGAAGCCATTTGGGCACAGACTTTTTTTGGTTGGTAGTTTTTTGATTACTCTTTCAATCTCTTCCTTTGTGATGGGTTTATTAAGTTGTTCTGCTTCACCTTATGATAATTTGGGTAGGTGGTAATAATCAAGGAATTTGTCCATTTCCCCTAGGTTTTCAAATTTGTTAGAGTACAGCCTTTCATACTATTCTGTTATGATACTTTTAATTTCCGTTGAATCTGTTACAACTCCCCTCTCATTTCTTATTTGAGTTATTTGCTTCCTTTCCTGTTTTTCTTTCGTAAGTTTAGCCAATGGTTTGTCAATTTTGTTGATCTTTTCAAAAAACCAGCTTTTGGTCTTTTTAATTTTTTCAATTGTTCTTCTATTCTCTAGTTTGTTTAGTTCCGCTCTAATCTTTATGATGTGTTTTCTTCTGGTGCCTAAGGGGTTCCTCTGTTGTTCTCTCTCTACTTGTTCAAGCTGTAGGGTCAGTTCTTTGATTTGGTTTCTTTCTTCCTTCCAGACATGTGCATTTATGGAGATAAACTGACCTGTGACCACTGCTTTGGCTGTATCCCATAGGTCTGATAGGAAGCATTTTCATTCTGATTAGAGTCCATAAATTTCTTTATTTCATCCTTGATTTCTTCTATAACTCATGGCTTTTTGAACAAGATGTTGTTCAGTTTCCATGCATTCCACTTTCTATGTTTTTTCTGCTATTGATTTCAACTTTTATGGCTTTATGATTTGAGAAGATGCTTTGCGTTAATTCAATGGTATGGATTTTGTTGAGAACTGCTTTACATCCTAACATGTGGCCTATTCTGGAGAATGTTCCATGTGCACTGGAGAAGAAGGTGTAGTTATTTGCTGATGGATAGAAAGTTCTGTATATGTCAATGGGATCTACTTGGTTAATTGTGGCAACAAGGTCTTCTGTGTCTTTACTGAGCTTTTTTTCTAGATGATCTGTTCATTATTGAGAGTGGAGTGTTGAAGTCTCCCACTATTATTGTGGAGTGATCTATCTCATTTTTGAGGGTAGTCAATGTTTCTTCGATATATTTAGGTGCTCTAATAGTAGGTGCATAAATATTTAATATTGTTAAGTCCTGCTTGTGTATTGAACCTTTCAGCAATAAATAGCATACATCCTTGTCCATGATGGTGGATTTTACATTAAAATATATTTTATCTGAGATTAGAATTGCCATACCTGCTCTTCTTGGTTCATTGTTAGCTTCATATATATTCTTCTGTCCTTTAATTTTCAGTTTGTTCATATCTTTAAGTCTAAGGTGAGTTTCTTGTATACAATATATGGATAGGTTGTGTCTTTGATTCCAGATGTCACTCAGTGTTTCTTTACTGGAGCATTCAGTCCATTGACATTCAATGTAATTTTTGATAGGTATGTGTTCAGTGCTGCCATTGTGATATGTTTATTTTTGTGTTGATATTTTCTCTGTTGTTCTTATTAATTTGTTCTGGGACATTCTTCTTTGTGAGTTAATATTTGACCTTTTTCAGAGTTGGTTTTGTGATTGCTGAGTCTCCTGTATTATGTTTCTTGATTTGATATGTTGCATCTCTATTGTGCTTTACCGCTGCCCCTATGATTCCCCTTAATAAACTGTATATAACCCAATTTCAATTACTACAAGTCTTATGAACTTCCTCTCCATCTGGAAGGACTATAACAACTGTAGTACATCCATCTTTTTAATATGATGACATCATAGTTTTCATGATATGATCACTGGATCATTTCTTTCACTATTATAGCTTTGATTGAGTTTGGAGTCTTCCCTAACTGAGTAGGATTCTGGGTGATGTGTCCTGTATATCCTTCTAAAATATGAAGTTAGTGGTTTTGTTCTTGTAAGCCAAGAGCTTCTTACAATGCTTCTTGTAGCCTTGGTTTTTACAAAGTCTCTGAGTTTCTGTTTATCTGTAAATGTCTTAATTTCATTTTCATATTTGAAAGATAGGTTCACAAGATATATAATTCTTGGTTGGAAGTTCTTTTCCTTCAAGGCTCTGAGTGTGTCATGCCACTGTCTCCATGCCAGCATTGTTTCTGCTGAGAAAGTCTTGCTGCCTTTAAGAGTTTCTGCATATGTTTCATTTTATTAAGCTTGATTATAATATGTCTTGGAGTCTTTTTTTGAGATCTATATTCAGTGGTGTTCACTATGCTTCTTGGATTTCTATATTCTCTTCTTTCATAATTTCTGGGACGTTTTCTGTTGGTAGCTCAGCAACAACACTCTCTGTGTTCTCAGGTGTCTCGCCCTCTTCAGCAACTTCAATTAGTTGTAGGTTGTTACTCTTAACAGAATCCCACATGCTTCTTAATCCTTCTTCATTTTTCTTGTTTCTTTTTTCTGATTTCTCCTCATAGATGCAGTCAGTTTGTCTGTCTTCCAAGTCTTTTTCACTTGTTCCATTCTGTTTTCTTGGCCCTGAATTGAAGTTTCTATGTCTTTGGTTTTGTTGTTGATCTGTTGGATTTCAGAGTACTGGTGTTCCACCAGATCGAACAGCTTGCTTAATTTTTAATTTTGTGCTGCTGCATCTTGTATAAGGTCTAGGAGGGCTCTCTATATAATCCTTTTGTATTCAACTTCTGGTAGTTTCAGAAATATTTCTTTGTCTGGGAAGTTTTGTGGTGCTTTCTTTTGGAGTCTTTCTGAAGCCATAAGTGATTTCTTGGTTACAGTTTTCTCCAGAGTTTGTTGCTTTTGGGGCATCATGTACGTCAATAGAGGCTGGGAGAGATGCTGGGAGGATGTCCCACAGTTGTTTCTCTAGGCCACCTTAAAATGAAAGGTAAAAGGTATTTGACAACTTCCAATGTCAGTCAGGTTTTCAGGTGTATAGGTTCGTCTTCCCAGCTGAGAATGTAAGCACCTCTATATCAAATCCCTGATGTTATAAAGTAGCTCAAAATACAGAAAGGCTACTGCTCTGCTGGCCTTTGCTTTCAGGTCTCAGCTCTAGGTGACACTGTGTAGAATCCTGCTTTTCTGCCAGAAAAGTGCTCTGCTCTGGGCAGGTGCTGCCTCCCACTGTAGGAATTAGGTCCCACTGAGACCTTCATATAGGTATATCTGCTTCCTAATGGAACAAGATGGCATTCTATGCAAGTGCCCCACCTGCCTTAGTATAGGCTAGTCAATGGTGGAGGCAGAAAGAGAGGTCAAAGATGCTGAGATGCACAGAGTCCAAATCCAGGCTCTCAAAATATGGCAATTTCACCTGCCGATCCCACCAGCAGTGCTTCTGAGATTAGCTGCTATTCACGTCCCAGCTCCACCCACTGGCTAGACAGAGAAAAAAAGTTAAGATGGCGAGTTACCTTCTGTCTGTGAAAGCCAACACTCACTAACTGTGGGGTCAGCGAAAGAGAAGGTTTCCATTCAGTGGTATGAAGTCCAAACTAACAGCCCTATGCCGTGTCCTAGGGCTCACTAGATGTCCAGAAGGCTCCGTTTAATTACCAGTTCAGGTCTTGGTTTCCAGAGGGATTTAGGGAGATGTATGTTTAATCTGCCATGTTGACTTCACCCACCTCTATTCTCTTAATTTTTAATATGTGTTTTCTTTCTCCTGACTTCCTGTGGGTTTATGGAACATTTTTGAGAATTCCATTTTGATTTCCCTTTAGTGTTGGCCTTGTCTGACATTGTTTTGGCAGAGGAAGAGGGTGGTGGTGTATCTTTACTGCCAGTTGGGAGTAGATTCTCTTGTTGACCTCTGTTGACACCTGAGGAGGAGATCTCCTTGTTACTCCTAGGCAGGGATGGGAATTTCAGCTTCCCACGAGGCCTCCACTGGCACCTCTGTGGTTAGGGGTGGGAAGAATGCCTTATTACTGCTTTCCACATGATCTCTACTGACAGAGGAGAAGGACACACTGCAGTGTGGTGACTTCTTACCACCGAATGGTGGTGCCAGGTCTGACTTTCTACCATGCCTCCTCTGACACCACTGTAGGGTAGACATTTAGGCTTTCTCTGGGGCCTTCAGGGACATTGTGGGACAGGAGGCCTTTTCTCTACCCAGTGGGAATTAAAGTCCCAGCTTTCTACTTGACCTTTTGTTACACCATCCTGGAAGGGGTAGAGTAGGATATGGAGGTTGGATTGGAGCCAAAGCCGAGCTAAGTGCCGTCAAGTCGGAGCCGGTGCCTGATTAAAAACTTGGCAAGGGTAGAAGACCAAACTCTACTTGGCCTTTGCTGATATGGGTATGAGTGAGACTACAGTCCTTTCTGTGGTATTCAGCTGAAGTAGAGTAATTATTGGAAACCCCCGTGATGTAATGGGTAAGTGCTAAAGCTGCTAACCCAAAGGTTGGCAGTTTGAATGTGCCAGGCACTCTTTGGAGACTCTGTGGGTCAGTTCTGCACAGGTTTCATCAGAGCTTCCAGATTAATAGGGGCCAGGGAGGAAGAAAAGCATGGTGACCTACTGAAAATCAGCCATCTAAATCCCTATGGATCACATTGGTCCAATCTGCAACCAAGCATGGGGATGGCACATGACCTGGCAGTGTTTTGTACCATTGTGCACGGGGTTCACATGAGTGGGGGGCTGAGTCAACAGCAGTTAACAACAGCAACACTCCCTCACTCCTGTTATAAACAATGTTCTTCTTGATGCTTCTGCTCCAGAGTTCTTGTAATTCTACCAGTTTCAGGCTTGTGGCCACTGTGTACCATGAATGAGCAATTGAGTCTAATCTAGTTTAGGGATCAGCAAATATGACTTGTGCACCAGATCTGTCTTGCCCTTGTTTTAGGAAAGCTCAAAAACTAAGAACAGTTTTAACATTTCTAAATGGATGAAAAAATTCAAAGAACAACAAAACTTTGTGACACTTGAACATTCTATTAAATTCAAGCCCTGGTGTCTATAAATAAATAAAATTTCATTGGAACACAGCGCCACTCATTCATTTATGTATTGTCTGTGGCTGCTTTTTAGGAAAGGTGAACAGCTACAACAGAGACTCTGAGGCCTGGAAAGCTTAAAATATTTGTGATCTGACCCTTTACAGAAAAAGTTTGCTGACCCCTAATATAGATGAAGCATTATATTTAATCTCCCTGATAAGAATGACTTCCTGAGCTATTCTGGGAGGTGGGAGGAGACTGGATAGTTTTCAGAGAGTAGATCAGAAGGGCAGCTAGATACAAAGCCAGATCAATTGACTTGTATATATGCTTATCTACATTGTTCTAGAACTTTCTTTGCAATAAAAATGGACTTACTGTTCAATAGATCTTCCTGACTCAGAGTACTGTTTATGTTCTGGACAGTTATAATGAGATGCCTAGTATCATCGGCCATAGCTTTCTGTGTCTGAACAAGACTAGATAGCCTAGTGGTGTGAAGAAAGGAGAGCAAGCCTAAACTAAGGTGATCTTTGCAAACCAGAGCTATGCTTTTGGGAAGAGTTAGAAAGTAGGACACATCCTCTGACTGAAGAAGGGGAATTAATGTCCGGTGAACACCGATCATAGTCACACCCCATGCTACATACTTTACCTGGTATTTAAGCCTTAGTAGTCTAGAGAGCGAAATAACATTATTTTCCTTTAAAGATACTGCCCATCAGTTTGTTGTATTACAGTGGCTTGTAGCTGCCTATCATGCTGGAAGCTATGCCACTGGCATTTCATATGCCAGCAGAGTCACCCACAGTGGATAAGTATCAGCAAAGCTTCCAAACTAAGACTAGGTAGAAAGACCTGGCAAGCTACTTCTGAAAATCACCCAATGAAAACCTTATGGGTCATAACAAAATATATTCTGATTCACTTTCTTTCAAAACATCATTAGGAGGGATGAGTCACAGAGGCTGACATCCTCTTTGGTGAAATAAAAAGCCATGTAGGGCAAAGGAGACTCTGAGTGAGACAAATTTGGCACAATGGCCTCAGCAATGGACTCAAACATGCTGGTGACTGCGAGAACGACACAGGACTGCACAATGTTTTGTTCCATTGTACACAGGATCACCAAGAGTTGGAGTCAGCTCAAAGGCAGTGAACGACAAAGATGCTGAAAATGAGACTCTGACATCAGGCGCTACATCCTCAGGCCCACTCAGTACCAGGTGCCAGGTACAGTGCTATGGACACAAAGACAAAAGGGTCTATTCCAACCTTTGAGCTGGAGCTAATAGATTCGAGGGTTGGTGTCTGTCATGGATTGACTTCTGTTCTCCTAAAGTATGTGTCAAATTGACAAGGCTATGATTTCCAGTACTGCGCAGTTGTTGGATGATGTGATTATCCTCCATTTTTGTGATATGTTTTAATTCTCAACTCCTTATGTTAATGAGGTAGGATTAACGTAGGGTGTATCTTGAGTCGCCACCCTCACTCAAGTCACATCTTTATTCAAGGCACACTCTTGTCTGAGTCTTTGTTTTTAGCTTACAAGAGATAAAAAGGAGACAGAAGCAAGCACAGAAGAGAGAGCCTTCACTACCACCAAAGGAAGAAAAGCCAGGAACTGAATGTGTTCTTCAGAACCTGGGTCCCTGTGCTAAGAACCTCCTATACTTGAAGATCTCCAAGAAATGCTGGGTCAATAGATATTGAAAGGAGACAAGGACTTACCCCTGGAGCCAACATAGAGGTGAGGCCTTCCTGCAGAACTGACAGTCTGAATTCAGACTTCTAGCCTCTTAAACTGTGAGAGAATAAATTTTTGTCTGTTAAAGTATCCTCTTATGTATTTTCTGCTAGAGCAGAAGTAGAGAACTAGAATAGTATCCAAGGGCAGATCTGTATGCTTTAAAGACTGATGTCTTTTTCCCTATATCATGTTTGCTCCTGGTGCTTGCATCCCTGAGAGGCTTTGTTAGTACTTGCTGAACGTCAGATCAACGCTTTTGACACAAACAGCATTATTTCGTGACTCTCACAAGAATTTCCACTCACAACACTGAGCAGTTTCTAAGTATTACGGCTTGGGAGTACAAAGGTGAGTGACAGCCAGCATAGGCAGTAAATTACCATACACAGTGACGGATGGGGTGTTAGAGTTATCACCAAGACACGGGTCTTTGGGTATAAGCAATTGTCATGAATTTAATTATGTCCCTTTGCACTCCCCAAAATGTGTGTAGCAATTTGACTGGTTGTTACTCCCAGTATTGTATAACTGCCCTCCTTTTTGTGATTTTCTAACGCTGTAAATCCTAATCTCTGCCTGTGGTTGATAGATTGGATTATGTTAAAGAGGATTAGAGTGGGTCTGTAACACCCTTCCTAAGGCCACCTCCCTGCTCCAATGTAAAGTTAGTTCTCTGGAGTGTGGCTTGCACTACCTTTTATACTACAAGAGATAAAAGGAAAGGAAAGCAAGCAGAGGGCTGGGGACCTCATGCCATCAGATGCAGCAGCATCAAGAGCACAGCCTGTCCTTTAGACCTGAGGTTCCTGTGCTGAGATGCTCTCAGACCCAAAAAAGACTGATGCAACACAAGGACCTTTCTCCAGAACCAACAGAGGGAAAGTGTTCCCCTGGAGCAGACAACTTGAATTTCGACTTGTAGTTTACTGGACTGTGTAAGAATAAACTCTCTTTATTAAAGCCATCCACTTGTGGTATATCTGTTAGAGCAGTACCAGATCACTGAGAGAGTGATAGATGTTGTCTGGCTGGCTAACCTCAGAGTACTAGGAGACTATGGATGGTTTACAGTATAAGAGATGAAACTGAGCAGCTAGCCTCAAAAAAGGACTGGAATTGGCAGCAGTTCCAGGGATCTAAGGAGCTGGGGCTATAGACAGTTTCTTTAGGAGTCTATGCTTTTGGGGATAAAGTGATTGTCACCATTCTGTTCACCTGAATGAACATCAGGTTGCCCATGCATGAGAATTTGACTTGACTTTGGCTTTGTGTTCTTCCTTTGGCTAGAAGTGGACAGGACTCTTGATTGACAGTCCACTGAGGTGTTGAGCAGTGATTGAGGGGTCCTCTTAACACAGGGGCTGTCTTGCTTAAAGAAGGGGCAAATGCTGTTGGGTATGTCCATATATACATGTGCTATACACCATAGGAACATAGAGGAAGATGTCCATCTGAGCTCAAGGAAGACTTCCTGGAGGCAAAGGGCAAAGGGCAAGGAAGACTTCCTGGAGGCAAAACCAATTCAACTGAGATCCAAATGGCAACTAGAGGTTAACCATGAAAAGTGGCAAGGAGGAAGGAAAATGTTACAGGCTAAGAAGATGGCAGATGCAAAGGCCCGGAGGCAGGAGTAGTTACTAACATCCTCCCAAGAGTGGTCCTTCATTATTGGTCTCTAGAAGTGACAGGTCATTTTACCTGGGAATCTGTGCCCTTTAAGATCCGAGTCCATGCTCTCACAATCCTTGTGGAAACCTTGTTCTCCCCAAGGTCAAGTGAATGTCATGGAAAACATTCAGTAGTGACTCCCTCCCACCCAGGGAGTCTGTGGGATTAAAAAGGATCTTGATCTTCCAGTGAGGAGAGCTGATAGGAAGAAAAATGGCACTGCAGCCTTGAGCATTTTTATTATTCCTCTGGCTACCATGCAGGAGGCCTCCAGTCACAAGCTGCCTGAGCTGATTTGCTCTAGTGTTAGTCACAAATTGTCACTTGATGTTTATAGCAGCTGCGATTCGTGTGTTATCGATTATTTAGGAAAAGGAATGAAACTGAAATGGCTGAGCAGCTGCCTAGTTGAAAATTTGCTCCTGTTGTATTTCATTCTGATAGAAGAGGGGACTCAAACTCACCAGGAGAAAAAAGCCACTATCGAGTTTAGATCTTGTTCATATCTTGAAAGACGGAGACCAGATTTGATTCACCACCTTTGATTAACCAGCTCTACCTTATTTATGTGACAAATCCACAGTCTCCAAAGGGCCTCCTTGGAAGGAATTACTGTTCACTGTGTCTTATGCTCAATTACTTGTACACTGTGTTCATTGGGCTAATAAACGTTGAGCAGGTTAGTTATGCCTTGGTATATTAACTCTGTTCTGCAACCTATATTTCTCTGATTAAGCTGATGAATTTGTTTCCCTATTGCCTTCTCCTTATGAGATTTCTCCTTCTGTGCTGATAACCCTTGGAGCTGTGGGGAGGAGTTTCCATTCAGGGGATGCTTCACCACTCCATTACAGACTAAATTCAGATGGAGTGAGACCAGAGATAAAAGCAAGACCTGCAGCAGCACCAGCTCCAGAGTGGGCTGAAATCCAGTTAATGCCTACAATTAATGAACTAAATAGTGTCCCATTCCCTATGAGTGGACAGGCTCTGCAGCAGCATGGAGGAGGTAAACAGGTCCCAGGCCTCATTGGTTTGCAGACCTACCTCTGTTATTACTTAGGAAAGTGGCTCTTTCTGATTTAGCTGGCCCTATGAAACGAGAGCTACTATCCATCCATGTGTCTGGAGTCCCTGGGTGGTACAAACAGTATCTGGGTTGAATTACTATCAACAAAGTTGGTTCAAGCCCATTTAGAGATACCTGAGAAGAAAGGACTGGCAACTGCTTCCAAAAGTTCACAGCCTTGAAAACTCGATGGAGTACAGCTCCATTCAGCACACATGGGTTTGTCATGAACTGGTGCCAGCTCTACAGCAACAAACGGCAACATCCATTTGCCAACTTGCCCTACTTTGGTGGTGGCTTGTTGGTTACTATGGTGCTGGAAACTGTGCCATTGGTATTTCAAATTCCGGCAGGGTCACCTGTGGTGGACAGGTTTCAGCAGGGCTTCCAGACTCAGACTAGGAAGAAGGGCCTGGAAACTTAACCTCCCAAATGTAGCCAGTGAAAACCTCATGGGTCCTTGCTTTGGACACATTGTCTGGAAGGATAAATCACTGGAAGAGGACACTATGTTCGGTGAAGTAGAGAGCCAGTGAAGGCACGGAAGGCCGTTGGTGAGATGGCTTGCCGTGATAGCCACCAGAATGGACTTGAATGCGCTAGCGATGAAGATGGCACAGGATGGAGCAACTGTTTATTCTGTTCTACATAAGGTCACCACGAGCTGGAGTTGCCTTGATGGCACGTGTCTGTCTGTGTATAAGGCAAAGCAATTGGATGAGCTGGGAAACTAAAACACCCAAAGGGTGTTGGGGGGGTGGATGTTCACTTCTTTCCCAGGAGCATCAAATACTGGGTGGTGTAAAGGTCTTTTTTCAAGTTATACAATCGCTTTTCACCCTTGTTTCTGCTTGAAAAATTCATGCCATAAGAAGCTACTATCAATGGTGGCCATTGTCCTCCCTTTGGTGTGTTCAGTTGGAGCAAACTCAACTGGCTGCCCACGTTAATAGTCTTTTGTACCCTCTCCTTTCCCAGTGAGGAGGGGTCCACACAAGGCCTTATTGTGACTTTTGTGGGCCCGAGGCACTTTTCCTTTTAGGAGTTTTTTCCTCTGTTAAAAATTATATTTATATACTACTTGAAGTATATACCTCGGCCTTGTGCCTACTCTGCCTAGCGGCTGAGTTGGCCCCGGGTCCATGCTTCACCCACCTTCTTCAGCCAACCCTCCACCTAGCTCCGTGTGGAAATCCAGAGTAGGTGGACTGCACCTGTCGCTGGTTATCTGGCTTTGTCATGGGATGCTATCTGGCCAATAAGAGGTAAGAGGAAGCTTCCCAGTGAGCTTCTCAAAAGGATTTATTTTCTCTTACTAAGACACAAGGGAGAAACAGTCCTTCTTCTCTTGGACCTTCTTGTGCCCTGTCCGTGGCAGCCCATCTTGTGATCACGAGGACAGAAGGATGAAGAGATTTGTGTCTCTAATGTTGCTGGCGATTTGTTATGGTAGCCCTAGGAAGCTCGTGTAGCCTTGCTTAGTATATAGATCTCAAGGGAAGTTCAGGCCCAGCCGTACTGACATGGTGCCGTACACAGTCTGGTTTGCATGAGGGCTGATGAGAGCCGGTGAATAAACGAAACCAGGGATCACTTGTTTTTTGCTGATTACTTTTATGGATGAACTGGCATCTATCATCTTTCCCATAGAAGATGGTATTGCCTAATGGTTAAGTAAACGGCTAGTTCTAAGGTATAACCTGGATTTGATTCCCAGTTAGTCCACCTATTAGCTGTTGGGACACTGTAGGCAAGCCACTTTGCATCTCTGAATCTCTATTCTCATATGTAAAACGGGACTACAAATAGCTTCCTGTAGGATGGTGGTCAAGATTACAGAAGATCGTATATGTGAAGTGTTTGGTTCCAGGCTTAGGACCAAGAGTTTGAATGTTGTGCTAAAGAACAGCTGAAGATGACAGAAAGGTGGTACAGTTTAGAGACTGCTCCCCTGAGTTTAAACCTGGCCTCTGCCCTTGAGTTGTGGGTTGCATGGGACTGGACAAGTGTTTAAGTGGCCTGTGCTTCACTTTGCCTATTTGTAAAATGGAACCAAAATACCCATCTTGCAGGAATGTTGAGGCTATCAGTAACAACGTGTACAACAGACTTGGCTTAAATGAATTTTCAAGTAACGAGTGTGAATATTGCACCTAGGCTAAATCTTTTGGGAGTGTATTAGTTTTGCTAGGCCTATGTAACAAAATACAACAAATTGGGTAGTTTATAAGAACAGAAACTTATTGTTCACTGTTCTAGAGGCTTGTAGTCTGAATTCAGAGTGTCAGCTGTGTGCTCTCTGAAGGCTCTATGGAAAATTATCCCTTGTTTCTGCCAGCTTCTGGTAGCTCTAGGTGTTCCCTGTTTTAGATGCACCTTCACAGGGCCTTCTTCCCTCTCCGTGTCTCTCTTCTTGTGTAGGTCACCGCTTCAGTTGGGTCAGGACTCACTCTTGTCCAGGATAACCATGATAATTTACTGATCTTAACATCTTTAAAGACTGTATTTCTAAACAAGTCCATGGTCATAGACACAAGGGTATCTATTTGGGGGACACAATGCAATCCATAACCAAAAAAAGCCTACGACTACTTATTGCCAGTGAGTCAGTTCCCACTCCTAGCAACCATATAGGACAGAGTAGAGCTCCCCTATATATTTCCAAGGAGCATGTGGTGGAGAGCCAACTTTTGGTTAGCAGCAGAGCTGTTAATCATAGCCCCAGTAGAGCAATCCATAACAGGAGGTATATTTGTTTGCTATTGTTACTGTAGTGAATTACCACCAGCTTAGTGAGTTAAAACAACAGACATTTATCCTCTTACAGTTTTGGAGACCAGAGGTTTGAAATGCATTTCACTGGGCTAAAGTTAAGGTGTCAGCAGGGCTGATTCTTCTAGAGATGCTGAGGGGAGAATCTACTTTCTGGCATTCTTCCAGCACATAATAGAGCCATCAGATCTAGTGGTACAGTCAGAGATGTCCCCCAGGAGGAAGTGACATCAGAACTGGAAGCCGGGGTCCAGAAGGAGTCAACTCAATGAGGAAGATGGTGGGAGAGTTTTAGGCAGAAGGAGAAACAGGTGCAAGAGTTAGCTGGTTGGAGAAGACTTAGCAAATAGAAGGCTGGTAAGACCCTTATGCTGTGCGATTCCCTTAACAAATATCTATGAAGCTGCTAGAGTAAATTCTGGGATCTCCTGGCTTTTAACTACCGAGAACTTCAATCTACTCATTACCTTGTAGACTCTATGAATGGCAGCCAGAACAAAGGTCTGGGTCTTGGCTGCTTCTGTCACATTGGCACGGTCTGCCCCAGGTGGTCTTAGTCCCAGAAATGGTATTTGCCATCCAGAAAATCAAGCATGGAAAGTACAAAAGGCCGTGTGTTTGTAAAAGATGCATTTAGCATGAGTTTCTGTTTCAGAGCTAATAGGCATTAGAAGACATGAAGAAAAATTACCATGTTTAATGACACGGTTGACAGCACAGCTCTCATTTCAGGAGGCTCCTTGCTTTATGTTTTGAAGTTTCTATAGTGAAAGAGTTCTTAGCCCCAAGCTAGCTTGTACCTTTATACCCTAGTTTGCCTAGAACTGACCTGGTTTATGCCTAATGTACCAATGTAACTATTAATAGTACTGTCTTGCACCCTCAAAGGAGTCCTTAGGTAGCACAAATAGTTAAACACTTGACTACTAAAAAGTATGGCAGTTTGAATGTACCCAGGAGTGTCTTGGAAGAAAGGCCTGGCAATCCTCTTACAAAAAGCCACAGCCTTGAGAACTCTGTGTAGCACAGTTCTACTCCAACATACACGAGGTCACCATGAGATGGAATCAACTTGATGCCAACTGATTTTGGTTTGGGTTTTTCACCTTCAGTTGTCCTAATGATTCAGGACTGAGAAAATAAAATCTATCTTTGAAGACGAGCTTCCCACTAGCTTCTTACGGACATGCACCCTTAGGAAAAACAAACAAAAAACCAGAAAACAATATCAGGTCTTGCATGTTGTCACTGAAGTCTTTAGAGAAATTCATCCTTCCCACTACCAACAAAATCTGCCAAATCTCAGATGCGCACGCTTGTTCCTTGATGTTTTAGGGCCCGTCTTGAGCCAGATGCCATTGTAAAAACTGGGCTAAAAGGCTTCCTAGGAACTGATATTGGATTTTTCATTGTGCTCAGGAAACAGCTTTATATAGAACCCATGTAAGCAAAGACGTCACCGAGACAAAGTAGTATTTACTTTTATTAATAGTTTACTCCTCAAACATGAAGACTTTTCCAGTAACGGGGGTTGGGGAATTGAAATCCTGTCTGAAAGTTAACATGATGCCCAAACTTAGTGTTAAACTGTTCAAAAAATTGTACCTGTACAACTTTGTTTGGATAGTTTGAAGTAAAAGTGGTGTTTTCTCATTTGTGAGAATTTGATATGTGCCCATTCAGACTTTCAAAATGACTGTTATTGAAGAATAGCAATAAAAACAGCAACAAATAGAACAGAATTAAAATGGAACTCCTGTCTTGAGAAATAATATTGCCAGCACTCCCCCTTCTACTAGTGTCCTCCCAATGGCCACCATCTCTCTCCTGTCTAAAAGAAAGCATAATACTGACTTTTAATACCACTGATTACAGTAACTTCAAAGAGATACAACTAAATGGACTCAACCAATTAGTCAGCTGCTGTTGAGTCAATGCTAACTGTGCTCAGTAAGGTTTCAGTGGCTCATTCTTTGGAAGTAGATTGCCAGGACTGTGTTTTGAGGTGCCCCTGGATGGTCTCAAATTATCAGCCTTTTGCTTGGCAACCAAGTGTATTACCTGTTTGTACTATCCAGAAATATATGGATTTTTTGCCTCAACCTTGTTTGAAACTCACTCATGCTGTATGTAGCTCTAGTTTGCTCACTTTCATTTCTGTATGTACAGGTAGTTCCTGCACTATGACGGGGTTCCATTCCAATAACGCCATCGTAAATCAGTTCTGACATAAGCCAGATATCTCATTTTTAAAATTTTTCATTATTTTTACCTTTTCTTAGGCTTTATAACTCCTATATTCATTTGTCTTTAGCAGTTAGAAACATAACAGAAATGTACAGACATATTTTAATATATTTATAAACCAAATGTTGCTATCAAATTTATTCTGACTCACAGCGAACCTACATGACAGAATAGAACCAATCCAAAGAGTTTCCAAGGAGTGACTGGTGGATTTGAACTGATGACGTTTTGATTAGCAGCTGAATACTGAACTGTGCAGTCTGAGCTCCAATACATGCTTATGTATTAAATAAAATACACACATCCATTAAAAAAAGGAGGATGTTGGCATTTTGTCAGTTGTGATAGTAACACCATATGTGGAAAGTATTGGATCATCTGGATTATCTCTGGGAAGGAAGATGGCGTTTCTAGTGAGATAATCAGTGACAGTGGTCTGTATGGTCCTTTTATGCACTGTTGCATTCTATGCAGTACATATAACTAACAATATAATGTTAAACAAACAAATGGATGTCATTAAGTATGGTTTGTTGTAACTTGAATACGTCATTAAGTTGACTACCTGTGTGTCCGTGACATATTCAAGTTGTTTCCATTTTGGAGGTATTACGTCTAATGGATACTTCTGTGAATATTCTGGTAATACACTGATACTTATGTGCATTTAATTTGTTAGATATATACCTAAGAGTGGAACTTCCAGGTCACAGAGAAGGTGGATGCTCAGTTCTAATGTATAGTCTCAGATAGCTTCCCAGAGTAGTTACATCCCTTTGTACTTCTACCAGTGCTGTGTGAGAGTTTGGTTGCTTCACATCTTTGCCAGTACTTAGAATTACCAGCCTTTTAAGTGGAAGTCTTTACACTGCCAGACTTGAGAACCTATGACACTGCCGTAGTAGTCAAAACATTCTGGTACCGGTCCAATAACAGATACATAGACCAAAGGGGACCAGTGGAATTGAGAATCCAGACATAAAAGCACCCAACTATGAGCAACTGATACTTGACAAAGACCCCAAATCCATTAACTGAGGAAAAGACAGACTCTTTAACAAGTGGCATCGGCATAGCTGGATATCTATATGCAACAAAATGAAACAAGACCCGTATCTCACACCATGCACAAAAAATAGTTCAACATGGAACAAAGCCCTAAATAATAAAATATAAAACAATAAAAATCATGGAAGAAAAAAATAGAGACAGTGATGGAAACCCTAATACATGGCATAAACAGACTACAGACTATTACCAACAATATACAAACACCAGAAGAAAAAATAGACAACAAAGAACTCCTAAAAATCAAACATTTATTCTCATCCAAAGACTTCACCAAAAGAGTAAAAAGATTATCTACAGAGTAGGAGTGGATTTTTGGCTACCCTGAATCTGATCAGCATCTAATCTCCATAATCTACAAAGTACCTTTTTGAACAATAAGAAGAGACAAATAACCCAGTTTAAAAAATGGGCAAAGGGCGTGAACATGCATATCACCAAAGAAGACACTCAGGCAGCTAACAGACGCATGAAGAAAAATGTTCATGATTGTTGGCCATTAGAGAACTGCAAATCAAAACCACCATGAGATAGCATCACACGCCAACAAGGCTGGCATTAATCCACAAAACACAAAATAATAAATGTTGGAGAGGTTGTGGAGAGACTAGAACTCTTCTATATTGCTGGTAGGAATGTAAAATGGTTCAACCACTTTGGAGATCAATTTGGCATTTCCTTAAAAAGTTAAAAATAGAATTATCAAATGATCTAACAGTCCTATTCCTTGGAATATGTCCTAAAGAAATCAGAACTTCACACAAATAGATACATGCACACCCAAGTTTATCACAGCACTGTCCACAATGACAAAAAGATGTGATCAATCTAGGTGCCCATTAGCAGATGAATGGGTAAACAAATTATGATAGTCTACATAATAGAATACTATACAGTGAAAAAGAACATGGATTAATTTGTGAAATATCACATAACATGGAGGAATATGAAACACGCTATGCTGCGTGAAATTAGTCAGCTGCAAAAAGGCATATGTTGTATGAGACTACTATTATCAAGGCTCTAGAAAAGGTTTAAACACAGAAGAAAACAGTATTTGATGGCTGTGAGGGTATGGATAGAGGGTGAGGGGTACTACTAATTAGTAGACAAGCATTATTTTTGGTGAAGGAAGGGAAACACACAGTGGAGAAGATGTCAGCACGACTGGACTAAACCAGAAGCTAAGAAGCTTTCTAGATACATTCAAACACTTCAAGGGACAGAGTAGCAGGGGCAGGGGTCCAAGGACAATGGTTTCAGGGGACATCTAGGTCAAATGGCACAACAAAGTTTAAGAAAATGTTCTCTACCCCACTTTGGTGAGTGGCATTTCAGTCTTAAGAACTAGCATATGGCCATCTAAGAAGCACCAGTTGTTCCTAACCCACCTGGAGCAAAGGAGAATGAAGAACAAAGACATAAGGAAAATGCAAGCCCAGGAAACAGAAGGGCCACACAAACCAGAGACTTCATTAGCATGAGACCAGAAGTACCAGATGGTGCCTGGCTACCATCAATGGCTGCCCCTACATGGAACCCAGTAAGAGTCGCTGATGGAGCAGGAGAAATGCGGGATGCAGAACTCGAACTCTAGTTAAAAGCCCAGAATTGATGGTCCAACAGACTGGAGGGTCCCCAAAAGACGTGGTACCCAGACTCTCCGTTAGCCCAGAACTGAAACCATTCCTCAAACCAACTTTCCAGACCAAGATTGAACTGGTCTATAAGACATGAAATGATACGTGTGAAGTTCTTGCCTTAAGTAGATACAGGAGACTAACTGGGCAGCTTCTGTACAGAGGGCAGATGAGAAGGCAGAGGGGGACTGGAACTGGTTGAAGAGACACAAGAAACACAAGGTGGAGAGGAGGAGTGTGCTGTCACTATATGCAGAGAGTGACTATGGTCACAGAAAGTCTCATAAAGTGTGTATGAGTTTTAGTATGAAAAACTGACTTGAATGGTAAACTTTTACCTAAAGCAAAACACACACACGCACAGAATTATCAGACTTGAATTTTGGCTATTATCATGGATATATGTTAGTATTGCCATTTTAATATGCTTTTTTAAAATAAGCTAATGATAGTGAGCACATTTTCGCACTGGTGTGTTAGATAGCTCCTTTTGTGAAATTCCTACTCAAGTCTCTTGCCTAGTTTTTAATTTCATTGTTTTCTTATTGATTTGAGGAGTTCTTGTTATAAAGTGAGTACATGTCTTTTCTTGGTGATGGGCATTATAAATGTCTTCTGTTTTTAAGAGATTAGAAAAACAAGCCATAGTATGATAGAAATTTTCAATTTTAGTGTCTTATTTATCAATCATTCATTTACGGTTAGCACTTTCTGTGTCTTGTGTAAGATGTTGCGGCCTATCCTAAAGTCACAAAGATAGTTTCATATGTTAATGTCATGAAACTCTGTTTTGTTTTCATATTTAAACCTGCAGTCCACCAATAATGACTTTTGTGTATGGTGTGAAATTGAGGTAGAGTTTCTGTTTTTGCTGTATGGATTCCAACTGATTAAGCATCATTGAGTATCTGACTGTTCTGCAGTGTCACTCTTGTCAAAATGCCACATGAGTCTGCTTCTGTTTTAGTCTATTTGTCTATCCTTGTGTCAATACCATAACTGGTTAATTACTGAAGCTTAATGATATGTCTTGATAGTCTGGTAGAGCAATCATCCCATTTTGATGACTTTCTTCAAGGATGTCTTGACTATTCTTGGTCTTTTGCTTTTCCAATTAAATTTTAGGACCATCTTGACAATTTTTTAGAAAACAAGAGAAGAGAAGGTAGAAGAAGACAGAAAGAAAGTAGATGACCAGTTGTTTTTGATTCAGTGCTAGATAGTATGTATGAAATTACAACAAAAAAGTTAAGATTTAGGACGATGGCATGCCTTCGGAGAGACTTTGTATCTACTTCTACAGTTTCAGTTGTGACAGAAGGGCAACATTATCTTTTTGCAGCCTGGATTTATTGATCAATTACTTTTTTTTTTTTAGGAAAACAAAAGAATAATCTTCTAAATGAGTATGTTTAGGCTTTTATTTAAGCTCCTTTTGAACCAATGCCTATTTTAGCATTTGTTACTTTTAACATTGCTAGAATAACTTAGTACACCATGCTAAATCAAGGTGTTATTGTATAGCAAATATTGGCAAGGATATGGCAAAATCAAAAACCTCATATACAGCTAGTGGGAATGTGAAACTGGGCAACTGCTTTTGAAAATAGTCTGACAATTCCTCAAATAATTAAATATGGAATTACTGTATAAATCAGCACTGTATTCCTAGGAATATACCCAGGAGAAGTAAAAGCATGTACCTACACAAAAACTTGTACACTAATGTTTATAACAGCATCACTCATAATAGCCAAAACATAGAATCAACCCAAATGTCTACAGCTGAAGACTGGATAAACAAGTGTGATATATTAATACAAAGGAATTTTATTTGTTTGTAAAAGAAAGTACTGACACCACTTGGATGAACCTTGACAGTACTGAGCTAAATAAAAGAAGCCAGCCACAAAAGTTCACGTATTATATGACTGTATTCACATGAAAGTGCAGGATAGGGAACTGTACAGGAACTATACAAAGCAGCATCTATAGACAGTGAATTGATCATTGCTTAGGGCTGGAGACACAGGGGATAGGGAAGTTAAAGCCAAACATATGGAGTTTATGTTTGAGGTGATAAAATGTTCTAATATTGACTCTGACGATGGCTGCACATATCTGTGCACATACTAAAAACTATTATATTGTGTACTTTAAATGAATAGTACGGTATGTAAATTATATCCCAACAAGGCAAAAAAGACGTTATGACTTGATGGGGCCTTTGAGTTATTATGGAAATCTTGGTAGGGTACTAGCCAACAGCACAATTTATCAATGACATAGGTAATAGCTAGTGGTAAAGCAAACAAGTAGACAGATTCATTTATCTGGTAGACCGTGTATCAATCACCATGTAACTTTCTGGCTATATACTCTTGGGCAAAGAGTTTGACTTTCTGTAACCCTGGGTTTCCTCTTCTAGGAAGGGGATACGTCAGCATCTGTTATTAAAGGAGAATGTGGGAGCTTGTAGTTTGTGGCACACAGAAGCCTCCATTTAACATTCTTTTGCTGAGACAGTAGAGTCATCACAAAACAGGTTACTCTGAGCTCATTGTCATTTTTCTTAAACCGCCCTTCAGTTTGTCTGTAAATGTATCTCCTGGCTGTGGTAGTCTGCACCTTTTAGGAGCTGTAGGCAACAATAGCTGATGGGTTGAGCTTGACCTTTTGGTCGAATTGGCTCTTAACTCCTTTTATAGTGTGTATCTGAGCAAAGTCAACGGGCCTCACTGGGACAGGTCAATTCAGTCTATAGGACTGAAGAGGTGCCAGGGGAGAGCTTAGAAATATAGATATAGTCATTGATTTGAACTGGAACAAATTTATATGCTTCCTAGTCTAAAGAGCCCTAAGTGGATTTTAAAATCTTTTTTTCAGTATAACAAAGCATTGAAACTAGCCTTGTCCAAATGATTTACTCTTGTCAATGTCTCTTCTCTTAGCCCAGTCCACTTTCTCCTCTTGATATAAACCCCACTTCTTTTCTTAGACCGAGCTACAGTCTCATTCAGAGCTTTCCATGACATTCATATTGGAATGATAAGATCTTTCAGAATCCATGATTCACACTGTGGTGTTCTTGCACTAGTCTGATCGCTCATCCCTTGTGTTTATCTTGTACATATAGATTCTGTGTACGTTGCTTCTTCCACTCTTTTCATTTCTCTTCTTCGTCACCTCCCATGCACACCCCAATTCCACCTGCCTGTGGTTAGCATAACATGAGATACCAAATCACTGTTTTATAAATGATCTTTATGAGAGCAAATGTAACAACAAGTGAGTTCTACAAGTCAATTCTTTATTTATCTAGTGTTTTCTTTTTACAACCTCTGTCTTCAGAGAAGTTTTCAGTACCTCTGTACAGGGGCTAGGCTTGTGTTATAAATGAGTGCAGGCTTGACTTGGTTTGCCAGAAGAGTGTGCACTCCATGTAAAGGGAGCGTCTCCTCTTCCAGCTGACGGTTAGTATAGGACTGGTAGACTTGACTTCATCAAATCTTGAGAAACTGGATATCCAAACTTCTCAAAATGTTGCCCACTAACTGGGAGACATTATCACTGACACATTACTGTTGGGGAAGTACTGTAACAAGGAAGAGGCCTAAGATAAGATTGATGTATGTAGAAACTCGATAGATAGCAATGGTGGTATCACAAAACCATGGAAGAAAAAGATGGGTTGAGTAGAGATGGCTTTGGGAGAACGGGTTCACAGTCTTGAGGAAAATACAGTAGGACCCTACCTTATACTAGATATAAAAGTAGGCTTTAGACAGATTAACAACTGAAATGTGAAGAGTTATATTATGAGAGATGCTAATTTTGTGACATAGAAGTATGAGGAATGTTTTAAATAAGACTACAAAAGCTGTTATAAAATTGACATATCTGACTACATGAAAATTAAGTATTATTAGTCAAGAAAAGATACCACAGACAAAGGTAGTCAATTAGATGACCAATTGGCAAGAAGATACTGCTAAGGTCTAAAAAATAAGGGGTTAATATCTGGCACGTTCCAGGAAGTCTTGCAAATCAACTAGAAATTCAGAAAATAGAAAAAATCACTAGGAAAAAGAGCAAAGTCTATGAACAGGACATTTCTTGAAGAGGAAATTACAAGAGTAATAAACATTTTAAGGAGTGCTCAATTCATTAGTAATCAGGGAAAAACAAAGTAAAACAATAACTTCAGATTGCTCAGTTTTCTAATTTTTGCCAGTAACAGCTGTGAGAAAGTGCAAAGTCATGTGCAATATTAGTAGGTGTATAAACTAACACAGGCACTCAGGAGTAGTACTTGGAAATATTTAATGAAATCAGATTTGCACTTGACTTTGTGTAATTTCACTCTTGAGTATGTTCAGTTTGCTTTTGAGTTAATTATGACTCCTGGTGATCCTGTGTGTGTCAGAGTATGACTGTGACAGGGTTTTCAATCGCTGATTGTTTGTAAGTAAATTGCCAGGACTTTCTTCCAAGGTGCCTCTGCATGGACTTGAACCATCAACCTTTTGGTTAGCAGCTAAGCATGGCACTGTTTGCACTGCCCAGGGACTCTTCCTAGGTTTGTAGCCAGGGAAATTCTTGCACAGGTCTTTGTGTCCCAGGGTACTCCACTTTTCTTAGTGTAATTATTAGTAGTGACTCCATTCACTCTCCAAGTATCCTAATTTAAATGACATCTTATTGGTGGCCTTGATCATTAGGCGTAATCATCATTGTGGTGTTTGTAGTAGCAGGGACTTGGAGGCAACTCGGGTGAAATGAGATAGATAGAGAATACTACCAGTGAGAAGCAATGAACTTGGTATCCAGATAAGGGGAAAGACACGGTTTGCCAAATAAAATACATCTGTGGATTGAATTAATGTGTAAAGATTTGCTTTGTCATTTTTCTTGGTGATGGCATAGTAGGCCATTGCTGGGTTGTGCTATAGCTTATACAGTGCTTAGAGCTGAAACGCTGACCCATTTTCCATCTCCCCTGGTGTTTCTGCAGTTGTCAAGAGATCTGGTCCTTTTCTTGAGCTTGGCCCTTGATCATCATATAGACCCAGTCATCAGAAAGAACAGCCCCTGATGTTCTACAACTTTGGGACTTCGAGAAGAACCTCTTCCATGACAAGAAATCTAAAACTCATTGCTGTCAAGTTGATTCTGACTCAGAGTGATCCTGTAGACAGAGGAGAACTGTCCAGTTGGGTTTCCAAGGAGCGCCTGGTGAGTTTGAACTGCTAACCTTCTGATTAACAGCTGTGACACTTACCTACTATGCCACCAGGGTTTCCAAGACAAGACAAGGGAAACATGGTAGTTTTAGAGGCCTTAAATCGTTCACATGGACTTAGGCTTTATTTAAATTCTTAGGAATATTCCAAGGCAGCTCCTGGCTTGATTCCTTGCCACTGTACCTCACGCACAGCCACTGTCCATCCACAGCAGAAGCTTGTGTGTTGCTCTGGTACAGGGGAGCTTCCAGGCTAAGACAAACGAGGAAGAAAGGCCTGGTGATCTTCATCTGCAAAGGAGCCAATGAAAACCACATGGATCACAACAGTTTGACGTTCAGCTGATCGCAGGGATGGCACAGGACTGGGCAGCATTTTGTTCTGTTGTGCATGGCTGCACCATAAGCTGGGGGCCAGCTTGACTGCAGCTAGCAACCGCCTGCCTTATCTTCGCTATGACGGGCAGTTCTCAGACCACTGAGGTATACACCTGTGCTGTTGAAGAGCTCTAATGGAAAAGGCTTCTGTTTGAGCCTTTTTGGGACTCAAGTGAGTCAGAACTTTACTTTCTGTATCTTAACCACAGGAAGGCCTGGTGGTACAATGGTTAAGTGCTGGTCTGTTAACCAAAAGGTTGGCAGTTTGAATCCAGCACCCACTGCCAGCTGCTCTGTGGGAGAAAAGACCTGATGATCTCCTGCTGTAAAGATTACAGCTTAGAAAAGAAACCCTATGGAGCAGTTCTACTCATCCTGTAGAGTTGCTATGAGTAAGAAATCTACTTGACGCCCACACCACAACAGCAGCAACAACATCTTAAATAGACAGTGGACAAACGGCTTTTCAAACCAAAGTGCCAACAGATAGAAGTGTTTGCTTGCTGCTCGTAACCTGCTGGTATCCCATTTTCTTGTCTCTCTCCTCCATAGGTGCTAACTGTGGCCCGGAGTCCTGCCAAGGTCCTTCCTCCAAGAAAGTATCTCCAGTGCTGGGCTGAGATGATGCAGCATCTCTAAAGTTAGCATCTTTGCAGTCAGCAGATGGGATAGGAAAGTAAACATGCATCACCCACAGAACCAGCTATTATAATACGTGAAAGGTATTTCTTGGCCCCTTCTTTCAGAGACACTGACCCTTCGGTTTGAAGCGGCACAAGGTCTGGGCTGGTTAAAATGGAACTCCCAGACATGTCTATGTCAGCAGAGTGCTGTGGAAACACTTTTTTTTCCTCCTCTTTCTTGATCTTTTTGAGTTCCATTGTTGATATTCACCTCTCCTGTGCCTGGCATTTCCCTGGCTGTGGGCATGAAGAGGTTACAGCAGCCCAGGCTCCTGCTGGGCTGAGTTAGCACTTCCCTCTGCGTCCAGAAAATCTCTAAGTAACGGCCTTTTTGCATGATGGAAAAGGGGTGGCAGTGAGGGCTGGGGACCGGTACTGCAGCAGGTCAGTAGGCACTGCTCTCTTTAACTATGCCATCTCCTCCACGTCCTCCCCGCAGCTCTGTGAAGAGGAGGCAGCGCCAAGAGAGAGCTGTCCAGAGAAAAGGATGAAGCAGGAACGCCAGCGGGTCCCTCAGTGCTCTCCTGCTTGCTGCATTGGCCCGGGAGCCTGAGCGGACCTGGGACAGCCCTGCTCTGAGGAAGGAGATGAGCCCCTGAGCAGCTGCCGGATTAGGGCTGTGCCTGCAAAGCCAGCCCCTTGGGAGCTCCGCAAGGAGACACGGGAGCCAGGCGCTTTCTCTGCAGCTGGACCGCGGAGGGGCAGGAGCTCTCCCAGCCTGTGCAGGGCCAGCTGACGGCTCCCCGTGGATGCTCACCCGCTCTCTGTGACTGCAGAGAAGGCAGAACAGAGCACCCGGTCCCAGCCACCCCTTCCAGATAAGACAACTCCTGTTGGGGGAAACTTTGATTTTTCTTTTTTCTCCAACTCTGGCTACTGCAAGATCTGCCCGCCGTCCACAGGGTTTCATATTTTTTTTTTTTTTTTTTTACTGGATTGTTGTTTGAGCAAAACAGTAAAGAAGGTGGTAAGAGAAACAAACACTGGAAACTTGGGGAGGGGAGAAGAGCATTTTTTTTCTGGATGTGACGAGTAGTCTTAACAGCATAGTCCCTGGCCCAGTGAAAACATCAGAGACTGTAGAGTCAAGTTGAAGGGTCTAGAGGCTGCCACACAACCAACACCAAAGACACCAGATGAGCCATGGAATCCACGCTGGCAACACCTGGCTCTGCCACAGGCCCTGTCACCTTCTCACACGTCTTTGGCCAGCAGTGCCAGCTCATGGAAGCAGGTAAGAAGAGTGCTGTTTTTGATGGGCTGCAGAGTGGGAAACGGGTGTTACCCAGGGTCCCTGGTAGCAGCCGGAGGAGTTCATGAGTGTGAGTGTGTCTGTCTGCTTATTGTTCTCTCTCAGGGAAATTTGTAATGTGAGACTAAAGTGGTTCATGTTTTCATTGTCAACCATGAAGTTCTTCAGACATGCCCAAGCCTGAATGTGTCACTTGGCCAAGGGGAGTGAGGGCCACTGCTTATCTTTCATCTTCCTGTTTCTTTTCCTGTGGCCATCCAGAGTAGATGGCAGAGTGTATTAAGGGGGTACTGGATGGCACAGTGACTGTGGTTATCTTGTGGGGCAGGGGCCAACCCTAAACTAGTTGCCTTCCTGCATGTCAGCTTGCCTGTCTCTGCCAGGCCTCCCTGGTCACTGTTGATGTGACTTTGATTCTCCTAAAAGTGTCTGCCCTGAACCGTAGCTCCAGCCTTGGATTCTGCCATGCAGATTCTCATTAGTGTTTGTTTATGAATTTGTCTTCCAAACGGCTCATGTTTTATACAGAGGGGAAAACTTGGCACATGTTGTCACCTTAACCTATGCTAGCCATCTTGCTAGGCTATGCATTTGATTTTGAAGAAGCCCAGGTGAAGGTGAATGGCTTGCTAAAAACGATCACTGCGGTCAAGTCCATAAACTTGGACTTGGAATGTGCTTGTGATTGTGTTGGAGGAACAAAAAAAGAAATGAAATGTTTTCCTGCCTTCTCAGAGCGCATTTCTATTGAGAAAAGGACCATGAGTTTTTCCAGGGGCTTCCTGGTTGTTGAAGTGTTAACTGTACATTTTGGCTGGCAATCTCAGGGACAGGGTAGGAAGAGCACTGTACCAGGAGTCTGGTGACCTGGGTCAGGTTGACACTTTCACTGAGTGGTTGCATGATCTTGGGATTTGCAGACCCATCCTCTTCCCCAGAATGTCATTCTCCAGTTGCAAAGTGAGAGAATAGGACCAGGGGCTGCCTTGTCCATCCAGCCCTTGTATTCTGTGGGCTGAGAGGAGAAGGGTCCAGTGGAGAAGACAAACTCCAGCTGGTTCCTGATTATGGAATGTGTCTGACAGGAGTGATATAGGTCTGCACAGAGAAGCTGCTCATGGAATGAGTGACTGGGGGGAGCCTGGGGCTGCACTGCTTGGGTTCAAGTCCCAGCTCCATCTTTTTACAAGTTGTATGACCTCAGGCAAGTTGCTTAGCTTCTTGGTGCCTCCATTTCCACATCTGTAAAATGGGAATACTAGTGCCTACTCCTTGCACTTGTGAAAATTAAACAAATGACTACATAGAATGCATTAGGATGGTGCCTGCTATATAGCCAAGGATGCTTTAATGTCAACTCTTTATTAATATTGTTGGGATAGGGAAGACACTGAGCAGGTGGCCTCCCACGGGGTATCCATGCCATCTCCAAAGAATAACACAGCAGCCTTTGGCTCGGGAAGGTCAAAGCCTTGAAACCCTGGTCCCCACTAGATCTTGGCTTGTCTAGAAGGTTGAGAATCTCCTCTCGCTCCCGTGTATCTGTGGAATATTCTACCTGGAATGGTCTAGTTGCATCCATTTGGGCACAGGAAAGAGGACTTGGAGACTTGTCTGAGGTTTCTTGTGCCTTCCTGCTCCTCCAAGGTTACTATGGGAAGACAGACTGGATTTCTAAAGTGCCCTGGTGCTCACTGTCTCCTGCAGTTTCATTCTTTTAAGCTTTTGGAGGCACCCAGGCCTAAACCAGGCCATGAAAATGCTCCACCACATTTTTTACAGACTCCTTTATGTCAAGAGAGCAAAGCAACTTAGGATAATAAAGACCAGTAATCTCAAGGGAGACAAGCTCCTGGAAGAGACTCAAAGAGGAGTAATCAACCCCGAAGCCCAAAGCACTTACTGAGTGAGGAGGGGAAAGGGACTGAAAACAGACACGGAGACAATTCACAGATGCCATCTGAAAGGCCTGTGGACGTGGTTTGTATATTCCCAGGACTGACAGCAGTGCCAGTCACCTCTGCTCCCAAGTGAGAACCAGCTACCCATCAAATCTGTTCACCGAGCACCTACTGTGAGCCCTGCAGGAACCACAGACACTTCTAAGGGTCAGTTACAGCCTCCCCCCGAAGGGATTGTAACCCAGGTTTTGATAACTGCAGTGTATCCAAAGGCAGAGTGAATGGTATAGAATGAAACTTTTTATTGGCACTATTTTCTGAATCAGTGTTCCAATATATACATACTTTTTATTTTGGTAAATATATGTATGACAATACATTTGACATTCCAACAATCTCCTTATGTTCAGTTCAGTGACATTAGTTATGTTCATAGTGTTGTTTAACCATCACTCCATCTGTTCCCAAACTATGCCACTATCTTTAACAGAAGTTTAGTGTACCCTAAGCACTGAGTCTTTCTCCCACCCCCACTACCCATCCCATAGTAAGTACAAACAAACTTTCACCTCTAGGCACTTACATTCTCTACATGTTTCAAACAAGTGGAACCATGTAACATTTTCCCTTTTGTGACTAACTTATTTCATTCAACATAATGTTTTCAAAGTTCATTCATGTCTTAACATGTATCAGAACTTCATTTTTCTTTATGAATGAGGAACATTCCATTGTATGGATAACCCCCTCCCCACACAAAACAAAACAAAAACCAAACCAGTTAAGGTCAAGTTTATTCCAATTCATAGGGACCCTATATAAGACAGAGCAGAACTGCCCAATAGGATTTCCAAAGAGCTGCTGGTGGATTTGAACTGCCAATCCCTCGGTTAACAGCTGAATGTTTAACCACTGTGCCACTGGAGCTCCGCTGTATGGATAGACCACTTTTTTTTTTTTTTTTACATCCATTCACCTGTTGATGGCTATATAGACTATTTTTACTTTTTGTCTATTGTGGATAGTGCTACAAAGAACATCAGTATGCAAGACTTCATGTTTTATGTGGACTCTCTCACTTAATTTTCAAAGCCATGACCAACTCCCAGGTAAAGAAACACTCAGGGCTGGCTGCATGCTCATAATCACATAAGAAAGCACATTCAGGTCTGATGCTCAACCTTGCATCCTTAACCTGTAAAGAGCATAGTTCCACGTGGTGGCTTGGGTTAATCTTTGGTGTTACTAGGTGTCTCAAGTCTTTGGAGAAGAAATTGCTTCCTGAGAGATGCAGTCATCAAGCCCCACTTACAGACAGGGTACCAGATGACACAGCAGCATCCCACCTGGCTCTGGGTTTAGGCTGTGCCTAGCGTCTTACCGAAGACACTGGGGGAGACTTAGGGAGGTTGGGCAGTAGAGACTTAAGCCGGTGTACTGTGTATCAATGTAGCTGAATAACTCCCCTTGCCTGTCTCCTTTTTGGCCCCAAAATGTTTGACTTGGGCACCTCTCTGACATAGAGTGGCCACATTTGTGCTGAAGGCTCTTGACACCTCCTCTGTACTAAGAGTGTTGGCTGAGTGACCCCAGCTTTGCAGGCCATGATTCCACAGGGCTTTATCTCTTGTGTCAGGCTCCAGCTGGCTAAGCTGCCCTTAGGTCATTCTAGTTGATTTCCAATCTGTCTTGTTTGAGTGGGAAACACTTCAGAAAGATTACTTTGCCGGACCAGAATGGCTAAAGCCATTCTGTCTAAGAGGTCCTGCTGATGCTGCAGGAATCCAGGTTCAGCTCAAGGGGAAGGGTGGAAGACAGGAGAGAACTGGATGGTGACCAGACATGAGTGCTTGGGCTGCTGTTACTCCGCTCCTCAGTGTGGCTCAGAAGCCACCTGCAAGTTTCCCTGTTTGCATGATCAGGTAAGGAATGGTCCTCTTTCTAATCCCATGTGTAAATATTTTGAAGATACATCTGTCTGTCTGCCTGGGCCTCTTTTATTATAGGCTAGTACCCAGATCCAAGATATGGTTGTCGTTTGACTTCATTGCCTTCTGCTTCTGAAGACTGCCAGGTGGTCCTCCACGCTTGCCTTGTGATCACTATAGGGGTTCTTTCTGAATATATTGGAAAACGTGGTGGCATAGCAGTCGACAGTCACAGTTGCTAACCAAAAGAGGTCAGCAGTTCAGAGATGCCAGACACTCCTTAGAAACCAAATGGGGCAGTTCTGCTCTGCCCTATAGGGTCACTGTGAATCAGAAGCAACTCAACAGCAATGAGCTTGGAGGCAGGCTCTGAATATATTGAGTCTCTGGGAGGTGAAATTGGTCAACACACTTAGTTGCTAACTGACAGGTTGGAGATTTGAATCTACCCAGGGGTGCCTTGGAAAAAAGGCCTGGCAATCTACTTCTGAAAAAGCAGCCATTGAAAACCCCATGGGACCCAATTACTCTAACACACGTGGAATTGCCATGAGCTGGACTTGACCTCAGCAGCAGCTAATTTTTTTTTTCCTGCATGTATAGCCTATATGGAACCCTGGTGGCACGGTGGTTAAGAGCTTAGGTACCAACCAAAAGTTCCACAGTTTAAATCCACCAGTTACTCCTTGGAAATCCTGTGCGGCAGGTCTACTCTGTCCTACAGGGTTGCTATGAGTCAGAATCGATTTGAAAGCAATGAGTTTTTTGGCTTGGTTGATTCTTAAGAGATAGTTCTATTGCTTCGTACTCAGCCATAGCCTCTGCAGTGAAACAGTGTGCTTCAGTGTTCTAGACAAGGATTCACCAGGGTGACCTGACAGCAACTGACTATAACCATAAAGCCTATTGTTGTTAGGTCAATTCCGACTCATAGTGACCCTCTATTGGACATTTATTGAGTGCTTATTCTGAGACAGCCACTGTACTAATTACTAACGAGTTACCCCCAATTTCATAGATAAGAATACTCAAGCCCATCAAAAGAAGGTGGTTCTCTCAACCAACTAGTGGCTGAGCTAGGATGTAAACCAAAGTCATTTGGATCGAGTCTACTTATTCCCATTTTTCCTTGCAGACTGTTTCAAACTTTCCAACTCCTCTAGGAATTAATCACCAGAAATATTTTGTTGAACACCTATGCCAGCAAATGAGTGTTTGTAGAATCTTCTATTACTAGCATTATAAAAGATAATGTCTACCTTCTAACAGCATATAGCTTTTTAAAGTTCCAATGGTTCACAGCTTTTTAAAGTTCCAGTAGTTCATAGCTTTTTAAAGGATGAGTTACCTATGTCTTCCGGGCCCTTACAAGGATATTCATACCTTTAGTGATTTTATTGTGATAAAATTAAGTAGAAGACATTTGCCAATTCAACATTGTTTATGGGTATAATTCAGTGGATGACATTGATCATGTCCATATGTTGTGAAATTATCACTACTGTTCATTTCCAGATTATTCTATCAGCATTAACAGAAACCCAGTGCCCTTTAAGGCAGGATGCCCTCTTGCTTCCTCCCTCCCACTTTTGGTAGTCACTAATAAACTGCGAACTCTCTGTATTTTTCTATTTCATATAAGTGATAGCATACAATTTTTGTCCTTTTGTGACTGACTTATTTTACTCAGTGTAATATTTTTGAGACACACTGATTTCATAGTATACATCAGTACTTCATTTTTCCATATGGCTGAGCAATATTCCAAATGTATGTATGGACTGCAGAATCTTTATCCATTCATCTGTTGATGGACGCTTGAATTGATTCTACCTTCCAGCTATCTGAGCAGTGCTGAAATGAATGTTGACATAGAAGTTTCTGTCTGAAGTTTTGCTTTCAGTTTTTGGGGGGTATATACCTTGAATTTGGATTGCTAGGTCATATGACAGTTTATGGTCAAACAGTTGAATATTCATAACTTTTATGTTGTATTATGATTCCCACTTACTGATGTCTTCTGTATGAGACTATGAGCTTCCCAAGGTCAGGACCATTGTCTTGGTCACCTGTAGGCCCTCCAAAGCTACTATGCTGTCATGACATATAGTTTTCATCCATAAGATGTTGCTGTCTGTGTTAAATGAAACTGCAAATACACTTACAGGATGAGTACAGTTTTTATGAGGAGCTGTTAGTACAATAAGATGGTGTTAGTGAAATCAGATAAGTGATACTGTGGTTTTGTTAACTCTCTTCTCAAGACTAATTCTTCTTCATAGCTCTCAGGGTATTTAGGGGAATTGACAGCAGTGGGGAAGCAATTTGTTGTAATAGTCCCTGGGGTGACCAAATCGAGGACTCTACTTCAGGATCCTAAAGGGAAAGAGGTGTCATTGGACCCAATGAATAAAACAGTACGTACCAGCCACTCATTTAACTGTACCAGCATCTCTTCCTTGCCCAGTCTCCTACTCTGAGTCCCAAGATAGTTTTCAAAGGGTTCTCGTGGTCTCCATAGGATCTGTGCAGCTAGCGAGAGGCATGCCATAATGACTTCTGTTGGACTACAGCTTGACCTCGAGAAGTTTCCAACAATGATGCTTGTTACAGATTGAGTTATATCTCCCCACCGCCCCCACGTGTGCGTAGCAACTTGGCCTAGCCATGGTTCCTCGTTTTTGTGTGGTTGCCCACCATGTTGTGATGTTCCTATGTTGTAAATCCTAATCTCCACCTGTGGTTAATAGGGCAAGATTGGATTACATTAAAAAGCATCAGGGCAGGACTGTAATAGCCTTACTAAGGTCACCTATCAGATCTAATGTAAAGCGAGTTTCCCTGGGATGTGGCTTGCACCACATTTTATCCTACGAGAGAAAAAAGAAAGGAAAGCAAGCAGAGTTGGGGACTTCATACCATCATGAAAACAGTGCCAGGAGCAGAGTGTGCCCATGGGACCTGAGGTTCCTGTGCTGAGATGCACCCAGACCAAGGGAAGACTGATGACAAGGATCTTCCTCTAGGGCCAACAGAGAGAGAGAGAAAGCCTTTCCTTGGAGCTGGTGCTGTGAATTTGAACTTGTAGCCTACTAGACCGTGAGAGAATGAAGTGGCCTTTGTCAAAGACCACCTGTGGTCTTTCTGTTATAACAATACTAGATGACTAAGACAGTACTTCTTTGAAGGAAAAGCAACAGGGACAAGTTTGGTCCTGATAGCATTTCAAAAAGCAGTATAGGCAGTTGTCCTAGCTTGTGATCAACAGCAAAATCTTCCCCCTAGGCTGTCACTTCAGAAGTAGAGGCTGGTCTCTCCTTGACTTGTTCCTCCAAAGATCTTTTTTGTCAGAGCCACAGCCATATGCTTATTAGCATGAACTTAAGACTTGACTGATGGGGTCAAACCCCACTTCTGCCCTTCACTGTGTGACTTTGGGCAAAGAACCTTAACCTCTCTGTGCCTTGGTTTCCTCATCTGTAAAACAAGGATAGTAGTTTGCTTGTTTCACAGGATTGTGGTAAGTTTTAAGATGAGTTAACATATGCAAAGTGTTTGGCACCATGCACAGAATGTGTTAATGAAGAATGTTCTCTATTGTTACCATTTCTTGTTGTCTCGCTTGCTTTATCTTGCGCAGTGAGACAAAGTCTAGTAATGTCTGACTTTGGTGAGATAGTGGGCATTGCTGAGTAAGAATTTTTGTGGGAAAACACATTCACAGTCCCACTGTACCCTTGGATCTCTTGTCAGAAGATTCTTGTTATTAGTCACCATCATGTTGGCTCTGATTCGCGGTGACCCTTACTTGGAACAAAACACTGTCTGGTCGCATGCCATCTTCGCTGTCATCTGTATTCTTGAGTACACTGTTGCAGCAGCTCTTCTCCAGCCGTATTCAAGTGCCTTCCAGCCTAGAAAACTCTTCTTTGAGCAGTCTATCAGGCAATATTCTACTGTGATCCGTAGAGTTTTCCCTGACCAGTTTTCGGAAATGGATCATCAGGTGTTTCTTCCTAGTCTGTCTTAGTCTGGAAGCGCTGCTGAAACCTGTTCACCATGGATGACCCTGCTGGTATCTGAAATAGCTGCCAGCACCATAGCAACATGTAAGCTGCGTAAGCTAACGGACAGCTGATTCGGAAAGTACTGGGATTAAATGACTCATGAGTTTTTCTGCCTAAAGTCAGTCTATGTAATATCAAAAACCTAACAAGTTTTTGTTTTCTTTCTAGTGTAACGATGGCAAGTATCTAGCCTTTAGATTCAGTCTTGTTCTTGATCTTGGTTGGTTGATCAGCTTAACTCACAGGAACTATTTTTACTAAGCCTGACATGGTTACCTGAAGCACTTTCAAAACCTTAAGAGTTATTCTCCTTATCTGCCTTCCCAAACTCCCTGCCACATTGCCATTTAGGGTGAGGGCAAAACTTTTAACCATACAAGCTTCCCCCTACCTTCATCCAAATGAGATAGAGTGTCCATACTTGTTGCCACTATGTCAGTTCCCGCTTATAGCAACCCTTTAGGGCAGAGCAGATCCTTATGGAAGCAGACTGGCACATCTTTCTCCCATGGAGCAGACGGTGGGTTCAAACTGCAACCGTTCTGTTAGCAGCCATAAATTTAAGCTAGAGGAAGAGCACAATCCGCCATGGTGGATTGTCAAATATAGCTGGTAAATGGGTGTTTTAGGCTGGGTTCCATAGAGAAGCAAAACCAGTGAAGAATCTATATATACATGTACATATACACGTGTGTGTGTGTGTGTGTGTGCATGTGTATAATGTATCTCAAGGAAATAAGTTGGTTGTAGATGTTGGAAGGTCCCAAGCCCACAGTCAGCCTGGAGGCTTTCCCTGACCCATATAGTTGTAGGGGCTGGCAAAACAAAGACAAGCAGGTTAGCTGGCAAAGTGCTGGCTCTCAGACAGTGGAGGCCGACAAACTCCAAGATCCACAAGTAAGCTGCTAGCTCAAGTCCCAAGAACTGGAAGTCAGATGAACCAGAGATAGCTGCAAGATGCAAAGTGAGCAAAAGCCTGTGAGGATTACCAGTAGGTTCACTTATATTGGATTTAGGACATATTCCCGCAGAAACTCTTTTTCAACTGATTGGCTGCCCACAGCAGATTCCATCATGGAGGTGATCACATCATATCAGATCTGATCATGGAAATGATTAAATGATTAAATCATATGACTGCCAGGCTACATCGAACTGCTCAACTACTAAGGATCATGGCCCAGCAAACTGACACACAACTCAGAAATTATAAGGAGCAAGGCTCACTGCAATGGAAATCACCAGGCAAAAAGGAAGTGAGAAGGGTCAACAGGATACTCCACACCAAAAGGGATTATTTGACATTGTGATTTTTGGAGCAGGGGAGCTTGTAAAAATCTTGCTTCGAAACACTGTGAAAATGTAAAAATTGTATGCTAGTAATATACTAGAATCTGCACCTTTCTATCCTCAATTCCACCTTTCATAGTGGTGACATTCAGACCTTGATGAATAACTCAGTTATGGTTTTTATCTTAGATAGTTTTTGACTCTGTTCTTTTTGACGTCAGCTACCTTGGCTAATTATATCTTATTCATCATCCTAAGCCTTTAAAAAATAAACCAGATGAAATAATGAAGTTCGGGCTTTTCTTTGGAAGGTGATTTTGTTGGTCCTTCATACCAAATACTCTCTTTAGTGCCTGTATTTACCTTTACTTTATTCCAGCAGAGTCTGGTGTCAACATCACTAAGAGACTCAGCCTCAGACAACAAAGGGGAGGTCAGTCCAGAAGCTCCTGTCTGAGAAAAAAGCAGACAAAGCCTAGTGGCAGCTTCATGCTGAAATCCAGCCTAACTTAGAGTCCAGGACATTTTTAAACTTGGAAACTTCTCTTTAATCTTCTTGAACTCATTATCAGTTACATACAGTGAGGACATGAAGAGAGGCCTGGTTAAGAAGCAGGAATAAAGGAGAGAAGGAAGGGGTTGTTTCCATCTCTGTTGGTATAGGGAACAGAGAACTGGAGAGGTACTGTGGCTGGGGAAAGAACTGATTCTCAAAAAAGATTGAAAGGACTGCCCACTGGCCCCAGAAAGAAATGTTCCTGGGTGCCGAGGTGGCTGGAAGTCTTGATCTTGAGTCTGTGAGAAGTGAATCTGAAAAGGAATTTAGGTATTGAGTCTCCCTGAATCTCTGCAGGGACTGCCACCCAGTCAACAGCATCCAAGATACAGAGGCTTCAAGAGGTAGTGAGAGATCCTGGCATCGTGCCAGAAGAGATAAATAGGATACCTCCCAGAGGGCTATGGCAGACCCAGAAATCTACCAGAGAAAACAGAAAAGTCTGTGTAGGGATGAAGGCAGGGTATACAAGTGTATCAGTGCTCCAGATAGCATAGCCAGCCAAAGGGTTTCACGGAGGGAGTAGAAGAAGGATAGCCATAGGGGAGAGAGGTTATGCATGGGGGAAGAGGAGGTAGGCAGCAGAGCTGGCGGGTGCTCTGGGATTCTGGAAGTCAGCACACAGCTTCATCAACAGGGAAGAAATCTTTAGTGCTGAGATGAGAGAAAGGGACTTGTAACTGAGTCAGAATCAACTTAACGGCAGTGGGTTTGGGTTTTTTTTTAATTAGAACCCTGATGGTGTGGTGGTTAAGTGCTAGAGTTGCTAAACATAAGGTCAGCAGTTCAAATCTGCTGGTTGCTCTTTGGAAACTTTATGGGGGCAATTCTGTTCTGTCAGTAGGGTTCCTGTGTGTTCCAGTCAACTCAATGGCTGTGGGTTTAATGGGATTCTCAAGAGGAAGAGAACCAAACCCATAGACATACAGCTGGAGAGGAAGATAGGAGGAGAGAGGAACATGATTAATTTAAGAAATTGGATTTTGTGATTGTTGGGTCTTGAAAATCCAAAATTCATAAGCTAGCTGGTAGACTGGAAACTCCAATAGCATATCTCCATTATATTCTTGAAGCTGAACTCCTTCTTCCTTGGAAAACTTCAGTTTTTGCTTTTAAAGCCTTCAACTGATTAGATGAGACCCACTATATTATGGAAGATAATCTGAAATCACTAATGATAATTAGTGTAAGTGTATGTAAGTAACTCACATCAATATCTAGGCTAGTGTTTGACCAAATAGTTGGACACCAGATCCTAGTCAAGTTGACACATAAAATTAACCATTACAGAAGGGAATCCCTGACTCCCCACTGCAACACCCCCACTGCCAGTTAAACAGGGAATATAGGAGGCAGAATTCCAAGCTTTGAAGAGCTGGATTCTAGATACCAGGCCAATCAAAGCTGAGATCATCATAAATGGTTGGGCTAGCCTACAGCAGAGACTAAGGTCAGTTCCAGAAAAGATTACACAGCAGGCTGTCAGGAATTTTTATTTTGTCTTGGCTGCTGCTGTTAAGTGAGATCATTTGAATAAAGATTTATAAGTTGAATTATTTTTTTGTTAGCATTTTGGATATGATATTCCCCTATCTTCTGGCTTCTATTGCTGCTGTTGACCTCCAATTTGTATTAGAACCTCTGCAGGTAAGCTGCCTTTTTTATGGATTTGTTTTTAAAATATTTTTTCTGGCTTCCCTATAGTTTTGCTACCACATGTCTGAGAGTGAATCTAATTTTATTTATCCTCTTTAGGATTTGTGCTTCCAGATCTGCAAATTTGTGTCTCAGTTCTGGGAAATGTTTAGCCATGTATTTCTTTGAACACTGATTCTTTCTCATTTATTCTTTCTTTCTCATTATATTCTGCCCTTTAGAAATTCCTTTGTGATCTGCTTTGGACTTCTCAACCTGACTTCTATTTCATATTTTCCATTTTTGTTTCTTTACTGAATTCTTGGTAATGACTTCAAAAACTGTTTTCCAGGTCATTAGTTTTCCTTCTAGCTGTGTCTAATCTTCAACCCACCTCACTGAGTTTTAAATTTGTGTGTGTGTTTTTTTTTAATTTAAATTTTTTCAAGTCTGCATGGTATTTCTTTTTCTTTTTTTAAAGTTATTGCTTGTCTTTTGCTTTTAATCCTAATTTTATCTTTGATTTGCTTAGTCTTTTCCATTATTGTTGTCAGATAAAGGAATTTCATAGCTCTATTTATGACATTACTGGATACAATTCTTCTGCTTTAACATCAGCTCATATCAAAGATAGTTTATTTGTCCCTCAGAAGGGCTGGAGACTGAAGACATAAATGTATATGTGCTAACTTAAGCCATGACACTTTTAAAACTCTGCAGGGCGGAAAGTCTGGGCTTAGCTCTTGCTAACAAGACATTGCTGACAGGAGTTATGAGACTGGCTCACATAATTTTTAATTTTAGATTTTGAGTTCATGATTTAGGTTTGTGAGATACCATAACCCCAGGCTGAGAAGTAGTATAAATTTGAATCCCAATTCATTTGTGGGCAGGCTTGGGACAATGAGTTACTAAGAAAGATCACACTCTTCTCAGCCCTATCCAGGACTCAGACTGAGTTAGATAAGCTTCCTTGTCTCTTTTGGCTGTGTGAAGAATCTTACCCAAGTCCTGTCTTTTCCTGATGGTGATGCCCTCTATCTTAGCTGGTGTGAAGAGTATTTTGGTTCTAATTTTTCCATCCAAGCATGCCTGAAGACCTTTTACCTACCCCATGTGGACAGTAAACCTCTAGCATCGTTTTGACAAGATCAGCAAATACCACTGAGCTGACAAGTTTTAATGACCTCTGCCACTCTGATTTTCTTATTTTCTTTCTTTCATTTTCTTTGTAGATTTCTCTTACTTTGAGATCCTGGCTTTGTAATTAAAAAGATGTTTATTATACTGCCAGTGTACCATTTAGACTGAAAAAGAAATGTGTCAAAGCATCTCAAAGCTAGAGAGAGACATGTAGAACTAGCTGCAGCAGGCTGCCCCTCAGAAAGGCTAGAGACTGAAGATATAAATGTGTATGTGGTGGCATGGGCCATGACACTTCTAAAACCCTGCAGGCAGAAAGTCTGGGCTTAGCTCACGCTAACAAGGTACTGTTATCTGCAGCTATGAGACTGGTTCAAGTTCCTTTGGCCCACTTGTTCTCATTCTTCTGTTTGCTTTTCCCTTTCTCACTTTGACTTGTGGCTTTTATTAGGCATGTTACCGATCCTGGTTTCTGTTTCCACTTGACCCATAGTGGCTCCCATTCTGACAGTCAGTAACAAACCTTGTCATCTTCTTTGCTTCGGGGACTGGACCAGATTCACTCTGGATCTTCTTAGGTATCTGCTCAGTGCCAACTAGGTGTTGCCAAAGCTAGAGTGATGACAGGAGCAGAACTGACTGCTATAGTATTTTTTTGTTTGTTTTTTAATTGTGATTCAGTGAAAGTTGACAATACAAGTCAATTTGCCGTTTAAAACCCCTAACACATACCTCTATGCAGCTCTATCTGGTCTCCTCACTCTGTGACAGCACACTTCTCCTTTCCACTCTGTGCTTCTGGTATTCATTCAATCAACACCTGTCACCTCCTCCCTACCCTCCCTTCTTGCCTCTAGAGAGAAGCTGGTTGGACAGCTTCTCGTATGTATTTAAGCTAAGAAGTATTCACACCACCTGCATCACTCTACATCTTACAGTCCAGTCTAATTTTTTCCTGAAGAGTTGGTTTCAGTTCTGGGCTAACAGCAAATCCAGGGGCTATGTTGTCTGGGGACCCTCTGGGATGTCAGACCATCAAGTCTAGTCTTTTAATAGAGTTCTAGACCTGCACTCCCCTTCCTCTCCTGCTGCACCGGGGACTCTACTTGTGTTCCCTGTCAGGGCAGTCATTGGTGGTAGCTGGCCACCATCTAAGTCTTCTGGTCTCATGATGATGCATTCTCCCAGTTGTACATATTTTCCTAATGTTTTTGATGTCCTTCATTTTCATCTACTCCAGGTGGTTTGAGACAAATTGGTGTTCCTTAGATGGCAGCTTGCTGACTTTTAAGACCCCAGGTGCCACTCACCAATGTGGGGTGCAGAACATTTTCTTAAGAAAAACTAGTTATGCCTACTGACCTCAATGACCCCTGAAATCATGGTTCTCAGACCCCTGTCCCTGCTACTCTGTCCTTTACAATGTTGGGTTGTATTTAGGAAAGCGTTTAGCTTCTGGTGTAGTCCAGTTATGCTAACCTCTCTTCTACTGCATCCTGTCACTCTCTTTATCTAACCCAATTCCTGTCAACTATCTAATCTATGAATACACATCTCCCTCCCTCTCTACCTTTGTAGCCATCAAAGATTATTTTCTTCTGTGCATATGTCTTGGAAGTCCTGATAATAATAATGGTCTCATACAAAATTTGTCCTTTTGCAGCTGTCAGATGATTTCAGGTTATGGGATGTTCCCTAAAATCACCATTGTTCTTTATCATTGCATAGTGTTTCATTGTGTAAATATACCATAGTTTGTTTACCCATTTATCTGTTGATGGACACCTGGGTTGATTCTATCTTTCTGTACGGCAAAGTGTTCCATGCTGGGTTCTCTAGAGAAACAAAACCAGTAAAGCGTGTGTGTGTGTGTGTGTGTGTGTGTGGAGAGAGAAGAAGAGAGAGAGGGAGAAAGAGATTAAAGAAATAGCTCATTTGATGTAGAGGCCAAAACATCCCAAGTTCATCTATTAGGACAGACGCTTCTCCCAATTCGCGTAGCCACAGTAGCTGGCAAACCCAAGACTAGCAGATGAGAAAGCAGGGCTCTTTCTTACAGACTGCGAAGATCAATGAATCCCAAGACTGGCAGTTAAGCTGACAGTTCAAGTCCCAAGAACTGGAGTTCAGAGAAATAGAAGGCAAATGTAGGATCCAGACTGAACAAAGAGCTTACATTCGAGACTGAACATTTGCTTACATTCAGCTGAAGTCCACTCCCTCAAGGAAACCACCTTTCAACTGATAGGCAACTCAAAGCAGATCCCATTATGGGAGTGATCACGTGGAAACACTCAGAGTTATAGCTCAGCCAAGTTGACACACAATCTTAAACATCACGCCTAGTATATGTATTTCTCTGTGGCCAGAGATATTCCAAACACAGAAGATAGCTGAATGCATTCTTGAAAATTCTATCCTAGTGAAAATCTTCCTTCTAGGGAAAGTCAAGCCAAGTGGCCAAGAGACTCTGTTATGCTTTGTGGGACTTTTCAGAAATCAAGATTTACCAACTTGTATGAAGGTCATTCAAATGAAACAGTGGTGCTCTTAGGCAATGTATGAGTGGTTATGGTGAACTTCTTTGCTCCATTAATGCAGAGGGAGAAATATCCTGAGAATTTTTTGTTCCTGCCTGTCTTGAAGTGGTGTCCCTGCCCTCAGTTAGTGGCTGAAGCCTTGATGGAGAGCGTATTTTGCAGCTGGAGTCCTCTTAAGAGATCATGTTGACCATGAATGGAGGGGATCAACGGGTCTGTCTTCACAATGAGACTGAGTGCACCCTGAAGCTAACCCATGGGACCTGTGCTAAGAGTTTGACAGGTTGAGGACCAGGACCTTAATTCAGCATTAAACCAGCAGAGGTTGACAGAGAAGAATCCTGCCCAGGCATCCAGCCTCAAAAATGGCAGAAGAGGCAGGACTTTCGAAGTTGTATATGAAAGGGAGATGTGGATTCTTGGGATGATCTAGACTGCCATCACTTGTCTCTCTACCGCTGATCTATGAGGTTGTAAAAGTAGCCAGTCCCTGGACTATTCAGTTTGGTTTTTAATCCAACAGTTCTTCTACAAACAAACCAAACTTATGCCATCTTTACCCAATTTGGGAAACATGAGGTCTCGCAAACTTTGGGGTAGATTCTGGCAAAGAAAAAATCTCCTCATGAGAAGTTTCTGAATAGGATTGGGATAACTTCTGTAACTGGAACTTTTTTCTTTTTGGTGTGACAGAGGTGGTTATTCTAGTATCCAAGCTGGGTGGGGCTGTAAGATTTTATAGTTCCTAGAAAAAATGAGCACGTTCATTCTAAATGAGTTGGCTGTCTGTGAAAATCATTGGGGTCTGAACAAAGTTATACCTGTGCACCAATTTATAATGCAAATTAGCAGGCATAGAAGTACCAGTAGTAGTAGAAGCAGAGGTCATAGAAGACAAGGCAAAGAATGCTTCTGTTCTATCCTGACCTGGAGAAATTTAATAATTTAGATTAAAGAAAGCTGCAGCCACATTTCAAGCACAATTTTGCTGCTTAAAATGGAATTTCTGGACATTGATTTATTCTAGAGACTTGGTTTATTTTTAGGTCCACCAGGGAGCTTGTAACCTATTCTTGGGGTTATGCAGAAAGCTGGCCTGCCCATGAAAGACAGGCAGCATCAATATGTTGATTCTCTTGCCTGCTCTAGCATGAAGGACCAGCCAGTTACCTTTGAAGATAAAATTGAGTGTAGTCTTTCGGTTGAGAGATTTCTCAAAGAAGTACATGCTTTCTTGCACAAAGTCTATTGCTGCAAGCTGAAGTTCAGCTTGTTGGCTTCGGTGATCTTTTGGCCAGGAAAGCTGCAGTTGAAATAGCTATTCCCCTCAGTCCTACATTTTTATTAAAAATACCTGTTTGTCAGGTGGCACCATGCTGGCTGTCCCTGATTGAAACAAAAGTTTCCCTGTGACTGCTGACACTTGGGAATAGAGCCTCAGAGCTGCATTGAGGACAGAAGGCAACCACAGGAGGCTGTCACTTCTCTTGGTACTGAGTTGATTACTGATAAAGAGGACAGCATGGCCCAAGAAAAAGACTTTTGTATTATCTGGTTCCTTGGCAAATGAGAGAACTGTGGAGACTTTGCTTCTCTTTCAAGGGTCGTAAACTTCTCAAGTGGTGGAACATGCCCAGCTAGGATGCTGAGCCATAGCAGTTGTGTTACTAGAAATCAGCCATTATGGAACTTATGCTCACTCCAAATAGTGTAATGACAGAGCTGCTAAGGACACCTGTGACTTCAGAGGAACATAAAACAAAGAGTTTTTTGCTTAAAGAAAGAAAGTACAAGGCAACCTCTTGGGCTGTCTTATTCTGCAGAGGATATAGCTTGTGCAGTGTGCTACTTTTCTTGGTTCTTCTTAAGATACGTAGACAAATGTTACTTGAAGTCCCCAATTCACTAACAGTAGAGAGCTGCTTTCTTATCTTATGGGATCTCTCTGCAAAGAAGAAGATGAGCATTTAGCGGAACTGAGATGTGAAAGGCTCCTACTGAAATGCAAATAAACAAGTCCAGTGAATTGCAAGTCAGTTCTGAATCACAGCAACCCCGTGGAGTAGATCTGCTGCTCTGTAGGATTTTCCTGCCTGCAATCTTTACAAAAGCAGACTGCCAGGCAGAATTTTCTTCTGTGGCATGACTGGGTGGGATTAAATTGACAGCCTTTAGGTTAGTTTTAAAGAAAAACACAAACCCACTGCCACTGAGTCCAGGTAGCTGAGCACAAACCACTTGGACTACCTCAGGAATCCTATGGAAATCAAAAGTCCCTGCTAACTCTGTTGTGGTTAGTTGCCATTGAGTTGCCTCTGGTTCATGATGACGTTATACATAATGGAACAAAATGGTGCCCAGCCCTCCACCGTCTTCATGATCACCAGTATGCTTGATTTCATTATTGTAGTTATTGTAAAAATTTCAAGTGTCTTTCAGCATAAGAGGCTCAATTTTCAGCGCTATGTTGGACAATATTCTCTAGTGATCCGTAGGGTTTTCTCTGGCTGATTTTTGGAATCAGATCACTAGGCCTTTCTCAGTCTGTTTTAGTCTGGAAGCCCTACTGAATCCTGTCTCCCATGCATGACCCTGTTGGTTTTGAAATACCAGTAGCATAGCTTTCAGCATTACAGCAACACACAAGGCACAAGCACAGGGCAAACTGACAGGTGGGTGGTGGTATAATACTAGCATCCAGCCTTAAATTGAGGAACTGAGTGATGTAGTGCTCCATTGCATCGGTTCTTAAACCACAATGTACGGGTCAGCAAGGCAGCTGATGGTCTAGGCAACGTCAAGAGTGATTTCGATTATGGGATAATGGCTCTTCGTTTGGGTCTCTCTCCCTCCTGTGAGTCTTGACAATAAAAATGTCTCTAAACTCACAGAAGGCTATGTGGGCAAGAGGAGCTCAGGTGTCACCCCAAAGAGTGGCAAGGTTGTGAATAACTGCATTCTGCCTGAATTTGTTTTATCTCAGTTTCTTTTTCCCTTTGTCTTCTTGTAGCTCTTTTTCTAGTTTGGGGCCCATTTGTTCCTACACCTATATTTTCTTAAGAGAACTGCAAATCATAAATAGCACTTGGGCTTCTTCAGTATAAAATATCCTTGTAATTAAAGCTTGCCTTGACAATGTTGCCAAGCCAAAAGCCAAGTGCCGTCGAGTCGGATCCAACTCAGTTGACAATGTTAGGGGGCAAATATTTGGGCTTTCATGGACCTGTTTTAATTTTCTTCTGCTTCAACTTGAATGTTCCCATGTGCAGTTAATGGTTTATTTGCAATCAGCCCCTGACCTTCTTCTAGCTGATGATATTGAACTCTTCCATCTTCTCTTTCCATGATGTATAGTCCATTTGATTCCTGTGGATTCCATCTGGCTACATCCATATGTATAGTGACTGTTAACATTGCTGGAAAGGCATTTCCAAAGAATAGTTGTCGGTCTTGCTAAATTCTGTTGTACAGTTTCTGGTGTTATTTCTGGCCATATTTTCTAGCTACTGAGCCTTCTTTTGCATTCCAATCACCAGTAATTATCAATGCATCTTGATTGCATGCTTGATCAATTTCAGGTGGCAGCAATTGGTAAGATTCTTCAATTTCTTTGTCTTTGGAATTAGTGGCTGGTGTGTAAATTTGAATAATAGCCGTATCACCTGACCTTCTTGTAGGTGTCCTGTTAGTGATAGCATTGGACTTCAGGATAGATCTTGAAACGTTCCTCTAACACCGAATGTGAAATAGTTTCTCTTCAGTTTGTCATTCATAGCATAGTACACCAGTCTTCATGGGGCTTTTCTGTAACAAAAATAAGGCCACTAGAGAAGGGATTATAGTTCATTATGGCCAACTCACAGGAGTGGAATTCTTTTGCTTTCTGCTCTTGAGAGAAACATCAGTTCTCTGAAGTGTTATAAAAACTCTCGCATTTAAAATTTCATCTTACAACATAGACCATAGAGGCATCCAGGCAAAAGTATTTCGAGAAGAAAAATATATCCTTAAATCAAAAGTCTATATAGAACTGCAGATCTGCAAAAAGCAAAAACATGGCTGATGAAGACAATCATTTGCTGGAAGTTGTGGCTGGGTTTGGACCCCCAAAACCTCTTCTGGGTGATTCTAGAGTCTCCTAGAACTAAGGGCCATGGATTGGGTGTGAAGTTTGAGTTCACAGTGTGCTCGGATTCTTAGTTGTTGTATGACTTTGAACAAGCTATGTTTTCCCATTGCTATTGCTTTGAATCTCTCTGAACCACAGGCTTTAATGTAAAATGCTGAGAATGATTTTGTAAGCAGGAATTATGAGGATCATATGAAAATTCAAGGGCAGTTGGAAGATCACCTGCTTGGAGTAGAGCAAAGGTCAGATGTCATTGGCCAAAGGAACCTCTCTTCTAGGCGGCGTCATTGCAGTGGGATACTCGGAGCTCTCTGTTTCTTCTGCACATCCTCCCCAGTGCGTGGTACCCACAAGACCCAAGTCTTATCCTTTGTGAGCACTGAAGTACTTGTATTCTTTCAGATTGGAGAGGACTCTATTTTTGCCTCCAGAAGTTGACAAGGCTGTTGTGGTTCCTCATTGAAACCCTGGTTGCTGCTGAATTGGTGATTTGTCTGATTTGTACATAGGCACACAGTTTAGATAAGGCCATGAGAAACTTTTTGTCACTTGACAGTCTAGATAGGTACCATTTAACACTCATCCATCACCTTCCAGGGCCAAGACTAAGCTTCTGTTTCTTCAAGGCTCGAGGTAAGAGGATGAGACCAGAGAAATAGGCTATACCAATAACAACAGGATCTACTTTTTATTTTTTTTTTGCATTTATATCAATATTTATTTTTATTTTTGTGCTTTAGATGAAAGTTTACAGAACAAACTAGTTTTTCACTAAACAAGTGGTATACATACTGTTTTATGGACGTTGGTTAGCAACCCCATGACATTTCAACAACTTTCCTTTCTTAAACTTTGGCTCCCAATCACTAGATTTCATGTTTCTTCCTGCCTTCCAGTTCTTGTCTCTGGGCTGGTATGCCCCTTTAGTCTAGTTTTAATTATGGGCCTATCTCATCTTTGTCTGAAAGGTGAACCTCAAGAGTGTCTTCATTACTGAGCCAAAAGAGCATCTGGGGGGTCATACTCTTGGAGTTTCTCCAGTCTCTGTCAGGAAACACAGAGAGGACCTTGCTGACGCAGTTCATCTATCTTTTCCCCTAGAATGTGGACCTCTTAGGGGACAGCCTTTTTTGCTTTCACTCACTGCTGTATTCCCTTTGCCTGTGTCACAGTGTGCGACACTGTCTAGGTGCTCACTAAACAGTGAATGATTGACAACAAGATGTTTGCATCTCTGTGATGTCTTTCTGGGAACCTCAAGCTGAGCTTGCCCTTACCAGTGGTTCCCAACATCCATTTGCTGCAAAAATAGAAACTGTAGGACAATATCACAAGTATATTCACTTAGCAAATATGTAGGGAGCGTCTGCTATGTTCCAGGCACTCTTGTAGCTGCTTGGAATACTCTTGTCCTCTTGAAGTTTGTATTCTCACAGGGGAAATACATACCAAACAGCAAACAAAGTAAGTAGATGAGGTAGTATGTTAGAAGGTGGAAAATAAAGTCTATAGATGAAACAAAAAGTAGGAAATGTAAGGAGAAGGAGCTGCGCAGGGTGGGTGAGGGGAGGGCATGTGCTTTGTTAGACTGAGCAGTCAAGGGAAGCCTCATGGGCAGGGTGGCACCTGAGCAAAGTCATGAAAGTGGCTACGCAGTAAGTGATGCAGGCATCTAGCAAAGAGTTTCCAGGAGCAAGAAACAGTGTCTGCAGAGGTTGAAGGTAGAGGGTACCTTATGCATTCTAAAGACAGGAGGCTTGTGAAGTGGGCAGAGGGAGGGTAGCAGGAGATGAAGACAAAGAGATAATGGAAGAGAGTGGTGTTGTTACTGCGGTTAGTTGCCTTCCAGTTGACTCTGACTCATGGCCACCTCGTGTACAGCAGAATGAAACACTGCCTGTGCCCTCTCCACCATTACTGGGATGTTCAGGTTCATTGTTGTGGCCACTGTGCATCTTGAGTGACTTCTATCCTATGGTATGTGTTTTCCAGCACTGTTATGGGCAATATTCTCTTGTGATCAATAGGATTCATACTGGCTACTTTTTGAAAAGACATTGTCAGTCTTTTCTTCTTAATCTTAATCTGATGCGTGCTGAAATCTGTCCACTCTGGTGACCCTGTTGTATTTGAAATACCATAGCTACCAGCATCAGCACAACATGCAATCCATTGTAGTACCACAAACTGACAGATGGATGATAAGAGAAAGGTCTATAGGTCACTGCAAAGTCGTCTGTTTCTGAGAAGAGCAATGACCTGCCTCACTTCCAGGTTGGTAAGGATCAACCTGGCTGCTTGTGTGGACAATAGGCTGTAAAAGGCAGGAAGACCAGTTACTAGTTGGGAATGATCCAGGTGAAGCATGATGGAGTTTTGAACCAGGGCAGTGGTATTCCAGAAGCTGAAATACTTGGCAGGTAGTATCTGTAGGATTGACTGTAAGCTATGGCAGCAAGAGGAGCTGGATGTTGCTCCAAGATTCTTGGTATGAATAATTTTAAGAGTAGAATTCCCACCAAAGAAGATGGTAAAAAGTGTATGGGAGAAGGTTGAGGGTCAGTTTTAAATGTGTTGGGATTGAAATAAGACCTAGACATCCAAGTGGAGCTGACAAGAATGTAGCTGGAATCCAAGTCAAGGGTGGGAGCAAGTACTGAGTTGGAGATGAAAATTGGGAAGCTGCAGGCATATGTATGTAGATGATCAAGAAAGCCACATTTTAAGTTTTCTTAAAGGGAAATTGACTCCATTTGAGGGGCTCCTTTACCCTGGCATTTGTCTTCACTCGTATTTTGCTGTTAAAATGTCCTTTTTATGGTGTTGATGGGGGTAACACTGAGGTAAGACGATGGGCTTTCCTGATGCTATTCCTTGATAACCATATCTTTTTCCCTAGCGGTAGGGAAAACAAAGACACTTTTAAAACTGAAGTAAAACTGTCACAAGATTGTGCATGAATCTTAAGTGTTACACAAATTAATGAATTATCATAAAGCCAACACATCTGTGTATACACCACTCAGATCATGAAGTACATTATTCTTTACACCTCTGAACTCTCCTCATTCCCTCTTCTAGTCATCAGCCCCACCTTCTCCCTAGGATGACCTCTGTTCTTATTACCTTCTAGTATAGCTACACTGGGCTCAAACATAGCAACAATTATGTGGATGGCAGAGCAACAGGCAACATTTTGTTCTGTTATACATAGGGTTGTTATGAGTCAAAACTGACTTGACATTATCTGACAGCAGTCTGGTTTTGCCTGTTTTTGAACTTCGTAAAAACGGAACCGCAGACTAGGTTTTCCTTTTTGTCTGGGTTCTTTCTCTTGACATATCATTTGTGGGATTCATCTGTGTAGTATATAACAGCAGTTGGTTCTTTTTAGTTCCTACCCAGGATTCTGCTGTAAGACTATATCATACATCTATGATATCCGTTACACTGTGAATGGTTCTTCGGGAATTATGAGTAGTGCTGCTATGCATTCTTGTGCAAGTGCCTCAGTGTCCAGTTGCTTACATAGCTCTAGGAGTTAAAAAGGTGGGTCATTGAGTGTACGTACGCTTGAATTTAGATACTGATAACTTTGTATGCTCACCAAAAGCGTATGAAAGTTGCTTCATATCATTGTCAACATTTGGTATTGTCTTTTTTCACTTTAGCCATTCTGATGGGCATATAGTAATATACCACTGTTATTTCAATTTGCCTTTCAAGGATGATTAACAAGTTAGCACTTCTTTTTTGAATTGTCCACTTGAATTCTCCTTTTGTGAAGTGTTTGTTGAAGACTTGTCCATTTCTTTATTGGGTTATCTATGTTTTCCTTAATGAGTTGTAAAAGTTTGTATACAATACAGATACCAGTCATTCAGTAACAAGTGTTGCAGGTGTATTCTGCCTCTCTGTGGCTTATCTTTTCACTCTCTTAAGGATGTCTTTTGATGAGCAGAAGTTTCAAATTTTAATGAAGTATAGTGTACTAATTTTGTCCTTTGTGGTTACTGTCTGCTGGGTTCTGTTTAACAAATCTTTGCCTAACCTGAGTTCAGAAAGATAATATAATATGTTATGTTCTAGAAGCTTTATTGTTCTATCTTTTATATTTGGATCTAAAATCTACCTGAAATTGATTTTTTTGGCATAGTGTGAATTAGAGGTCAGAATTTATTTTTTCCCATATTAATAGTCTATTGACTGGGCACCATTTATTAGAAAGCTCATCCTTCCCTATGCTCTACAGAGTTTTCCTGGTCATGAATCTGTGTTGTGATTTTGGATTCTGGTCTACTCTGTTTATCCATTTATGTGTTCTTGCACCCACACCACACTGTCTTAATTACTATGGCACATGAGCCTTGCTATCTAGGAGAGGGACGCAGTGACTGCAACAATGGCTCAAATGCAGCAAAATTGTGAGGATGGCACATGACAGGATAGTGTTTTATTTTGTTGTACATAGGGTCACTATGAGTCAGAACCAGTTCTATGGCACGTAACAAAACAACAATAATCCAGGAGTGTAAGTTTTCCAGCTTTGTTGTTCTGTGAGATTGCCTAGGCTGTTACAGCCCTTTGAGTTTCCACTAAAGATTTTAGAATCAGTCTGTCAGTGTCCACAAAGATGTCCTGCTGAAATTTAGGCTGAGGTTTTAGTGGTCCATGGCCAACTTGAGAACCTGTATCTTTTTAGTACTGTATTTTCTAATCTAGGAGTTATCCCACTTTTTCTGAAAAGTAAAAACTGTAGACTTTGAGGCCAGATGGTATCTGTCACAACTATTCAACTCTGTGTTGAAGCAGGGAGACAACTAGAGATAATATGCAAATGATCAAGGGTGACTGCGTTTCATTACTGTATATGGGAGGCTCATGGTGTCATAGCTAGTGCTTGGCTGCTAACTGAAAGGTTCGTGGTTCAGACACACCAGCTATTCCACGATAGTCTACTTCAGGAAATATTTAAGGCTTAGAAACCATGTGAGGTCATTTCTGCCCTGTTCTATGGGGTCACTAGGAGCTGAATTGACTCAGTGGCAACAGACATATACATAAAGAATAATCAGTTCAGTAATTCTTTGAGATCCTTGAATCCAGTGTCATTTTTGATACTGGAGAAAGGCACCTCCTTGTGAATCCGCCTAAATGGGGACTGAAACCTCAAAGTGAATAATAAGGGTAAGATTTATAATGTTTGGGACTTTTGTACTAATACTGCAACAACAACAAAAAATTCAAAATTCATTTTCTTTAATATAATGACATTTAAATTGGGAAGAGTTACAAACATTCAGTAACTTTTTATTTTATTTTATTTTTTATTATGACTGAGTGAAAATATACATTCCCATATAAATTTGCATGCCCACTTATATGCAGCTTCCACTGCTCTCCCTGCCCAGCGACAGCACACTGTTCCTCTCTTCTCCATAGATGTCTCATCCTCCCAATAGTCTCCTTTCTCCTCCTTTCCACCCACTCCCCTTCCTCCAGCCAGAGATCAGCAGGATGATATCCTATAGATGCATAGAACCATAAAGTGCACCCAATATATAATCACTCTGCGTCACCAAGTCCAATGCCTTGCTGTCAGAAGAGTGGATGTTCGTTATGATCGATGGGCAAGAGCAGCATCAGGGCCAGGGGCCATACTCCCAGGGGAACCCTGAAGCTGCTGGGCCATGAATTGCAGTCTTTTAGTGGAGATCTCAGGGTGCACCCCTTTTTATTCTTGTGTTGCCAGTGAGACTCAACTTTGTGAGCTCCATTGTGGCTATCACTGGTGGTGGCTGGGCACCATCCGGTTCTTCCGGTCCCAAGTCAATGTAGACACCGACTCATGTGGGTCTCTCTGTCCTCTGAGTTGTCCTTTTGGTCCTCAGTGAGCATCTGCTCCTGATGAGTTGGGATCATTTGCTGTGTCCTCAGATGGCAGCTTGGCAACTTTTAAGACTCCAGATGCCACTCACCAATGTGGGATGCAGAGAGCCCTCTTCACAAAACGCTAGTTATGACAGTTGGCCTCGATTTCACCTAAGAGCATGGTCCCTGTCCCCCATCCCAGCCACTCTGTCCTTGCATTATTGGTTTAACATGGAAGGAGTACTCAAGTTATGTTGAAGTCCACTTAATATTGTTCTTGTTTCTAATGTGTGCTGTCACCGATTTCACTCAACCAAATTTCTATCAACTATCTAATCTAAACCCTCCTGCCCCCCTCCCTTCCTCCCCTTCCTTGCAGCTGTCAAAGAGTCTTTTCTTCTATGAGTAAGTCTGTTTCTGAGTTCTTATCATAAGGGTCTCATACAATATTTGTCCTTTTGTTGTGGACTACTTTCACTCAACATAGTGTCTTCCAGTTGAAACCAGGTTATGAGATGTTTCCTGGAATCGTCATTGTTCTTTATCATTGCATAGTGCTCCATTGAGTATATGTACCATAGTTTACCTATCCATTTCTCTGTTGTTGGGCATCTGGATTACTTCCATCTTTTTGCTATCGTGGACTGTACTGTGATAAACATTCTTGTGCATGTATCCGTTGGTATGAATGGCCTTGATTCTGCAGGATATATTCCAAGTAGTGGAATTACTGAGTCAAATGGTATATCTATATCCATTTTTTTAAGGAAGCGCCAGAGTGCTTTCCAAACAGGCTGGACCATGTTGCAACCCCACCAACAGTGTAGGAGAGTTCCACTTTCTCCACAGCCTTTCCAACATTTGTTGTTTTCTGTTTTTTGGATCATGGTCAACCTTGTTGGGGTGAGATGGTTTCTCATTGTAGTTCTGATTTGAATTTCTTTAATAACTAAAGATCATGAATGTGTCCGCACGTGTCTTTTGGCTGCCTGGATCTACTCTTTAGAGAAATGCCTGTCCATCTCCTTTGCCCATCACTTAATTGGATGATTTATCTTCTTCTTATTGATATTTCATAGTACCTTATAGATTATGGAGACCAGGCGTCAGTCTGACATGCCAAAGCCAAGTGCCGTCGAGTCAGATCTGATTCGTGGTGACCCTAGAGTTGCCAAATATTTTTTCCCATTTTGTAGGTGGCCTTTTAATTCTATTAATAAAGTCTTTGGATGAGCAAAAGTGTTTGATTCTTAATAGTTTCAATTTATTTATTTTCTCTTCTGTTGATTGTGGTTTGTTTGACAGATTTTGAAGTCTGTCTACATTGTGTATTAAACCTTTCATTGTTGTTCCTAGTTTTTCTTGAATGAGCTTTATCGTTTTAGATTTGATATTTAGGTCTTTTATTCAATTTGAGTTGTTTTTTGTATAAGGCTTAAGATATGGATCTTGTTTCAATTTATTGCAGATGGATATCCAATTTTGCCAGCACCATTTGTTGAAGAGATTGTTTTTACCCCAGTTTAATGTCTTAGGGCCTTTGTCGAATATCAGCTGTTCATAGGCAGATGATGTCATCTCTGGGGTCTCAATTCTGTTCCATTGATCAATCTGTCTGTTCTTGTATCAGTAACTTTTCTAAAAATATACACTTTTTATTGTGCTTTAGATGAAAGTTTATACAGCAAATCAGTTTTCGTTAAATTAATACAAGTATTGTTTTGTGATATTTTCTGCCAACCCCACAAAGTATCAATAGCCTCTCTTCTCGATCCTGTGTTTCCTATTATCAGCTGTTCTGTCCCCTCCTGCCTTCTTGTCCTTGTCCCTGGGTTGGTGTGCCCACTTAGTCTTGTTTTGTTTTATGGGCCTATCTAATCTTTGGCTAAAGGGGAACCTTGGGAGTGATTTCAGGACTAAAATAAAAGTGTGTCTGGAAGCTATATTCTCAAAGTTTCTCCAGTCTCTCTCAGACCAGTAAGTCTGGTCTTTTCTTGTGAGTTGGAATTTTGTTTTACATTTTTCTGCAGCTCTGTCTAGGTGCCTCTATTGTGATCCCTGTCAGAGCAGTCAGCAGTGGTAGCCAGGTACCTTCTAGCTGTACTGGACTCAGTCTGGTGGAGGCTGTGGCAGATATGGTCCATTAGTCTTTCCCTTGTATCTTTAGGAGTGGGACCAGTAGAGTACCTCAGATGACCCCTTACAAGCTTTTAAGATCCCAGACATTACCCACCAAAGTGGGATTTAGAACATTGTCTTTATAAACTATGTTATACCAATTGAGCTAGATGTTCCCTAGACCATAGTCCCCAGCCCCAACCTAGTAATTCAGTTCCTTCAGGGAGTTTGGATATGTCTATGGAGCATCCATGACTAATTTTTTTTTTTAATTAAACAATAGATCTGAAGCAAACATGAGAAAATTCTAATAAAACTTCATTTACAGATAGTGGGCTAGATTTGGCCTTGGGCTGTATTTTGCCAATTTCTTTTCTAATACATGAATATCCCCTCTAAGTTCTTTGGTTATCTTCTTGCTCAGTGAAATCCCAAAGTTGGGAACCATGGCCCTTCTCCATCACTGTGCTTAGTAGTCCTTTCCTTCTTTGCACCGTAGTTCTTTTCATTCTTACTGGAGTTTCTGATCAAGTCATGGGCCATTTGAGGCTGGGGACTGAGTTTTTTCCATCTCCGTCAACCCCTCAGTTTCCTATGAGGGTCTAGAACATACAAGTACTGACAATTAAGTTCATGAACTCATCCTAGAAAAAGTGCTACAAACCTAATTGGTGAATATCAGTATAGTCACCTTTGAAGTGCTCCTCTTGGGAAGCTGTGCACCAACGCCCCTACCTGCTTCACTTCAAAACAATTTTGGAACTCGTTTTCTGGAGTGGCTATCAGAGCTGTCATCGTATTATGCTTGATGTCTTGAATTTCATCCAAGTGTCTTCCTTTCAGGATATCCTTTATCTTCAGGTAAAGAAAAAAGTAATTGGGGGTCAGATATAGTGAGTAGGGAGGGTGTTCCAATACAGTTATTTGTTTCCTGGTTAAAAATTCACTCATAGACAACTATACAATTAAGTTTGTGAACTTGTGATCTTTCCACTGGTGCACAGTGCCATTCCTGAAAGAGTCCCAAAATTGTTTTGAAAGGTGGACTGGGCACTAGTGTTGGCACATAGCTTCCCAAGGGGAGTACTTCAAAGATGACAACAGTGATATTCAGCAGTGGGGTATGTATCACTTACAACAATTAAGTTTGTGGGCTTAATTGTCTGATGTGGTATAATAGTGTAATTAGCTACACATTGAAGAAGACACTGAAGAAGAACTGAGAGAGCAGAGGGCTTAGATGTTTGTCCTTGGGAACATCAAAAGGCGGGCATGGCATTCTCCAGTTTTTCTGTACTGTTTTTTGGAATACTCATAGTCTTGAAAGTTGGCTCTGTCTCTTCTTTTTAGATCATCTATTTTTCCCTTCTTGTGTTCTGCCAGGAAAGTTTTGGGTCCTTTGGACACACAGAAGGAACACACATTAGACTTCGGTCCAACAGAGAGGCAGGCTGGCTTTTGTTCATTTCTCGGCTCCTAACGTGGTATGCTATGAGCTTTGGGGTGAATGGTTGGACGAATGGAGAGAGACAGTGCTGCTGTTTCTATTATCCATTGAAAATCCTTTGGTTACATCTCCTGGGACTCCATTTCTACTGAAAAGTTGGCATTCTGCACATGGTTTCCTGAGCAAGAGTTTGTTTCAGGGCTGCTTTCTCAGCACCACCTGACAGAGTCACTTGTGCGTGCTGCACTTGGAGTCTTGCTGTGTCTGATCCCAAATGAGAAGGACAATAACCATGGCTGCAGGGCTTCCTTTTCTCCCTGATTTACAACTTGATATACAGGATGGCTGGTCACCTTGAGAAGATGTGACTTAGCACATTGCAACCTTGGAGGCTGATAGGACTACTCAGATCAGCCAGTAAGAGAACACCCTGACCAGCCTAAACTGGCTCTCCATTCTCAGAGCTGGTAACATTATTATGTTCCAGGACCTTCCAGCTCAGATCAAAAGCTTGGCTCCCCTGGGATGGTTTGTCTCACTTTGGATCATTTTATTTTCTTAGAAAATTGGGAAAATGCAGCCCAGAACTTCAAATTCTCATGGCTTCTAGACTTTCTGGAGCCATGGAGGCTAAATGTACCTCTGATACTATGGCTCTGAGATAACCTTTAATCTCTAAACCCAAAATATCTCTGTCATGGATTCAATTGTGTTCCCTAAAAAAAATTCATGCAGCTGTTTGGTTAGGTAACGATTCCTGATATTGTATGACATCCCTGTATGCTGTAAATCTTGCCTCTATGATGTAATGAGGGAAGATGGCAGCAGCTGTGTTGGTGGGGTGGGACTCAGTGGGTAAGACTGTACTGTGCCTTGAGGCAATCTCTTGAGACATAAAGGAAAGAAGCTAGCAGAGAGATCTCAGCACCTCATGTCGCCAAGAAAGCAGTGCTGGGAACAGAAAATCTCCTTTGGAGAGGATGCTAGGGTTCTTGTACCTCAAAAGCTCCCATTTCAGGGGAAGATTGATGACAAGGATCTTTCCCAAGAACCAACATAGGAAGACTTCCCCTGGAGCTGATGCCCTGAATTTGGACTTGTAGACTACTGTACTCTGACAAAATAAAATTTATCTTTAAAGTCAACCACTTGTGGTATTTCTGTTACAGCAGTTGTAGATAGCTAAGACAATCCCCTAAGGTTTTCTTAAAACCAAATAGTAGTGTAACTTCACAGTAAAAAATGTTTGCCTTCAGCATTGTGTTCTCTAAAGAACAATCTATAGGGGATCAAATTAAGAACAGTAGCTCAAAAGATTAATGGAAACCTTGGGGAGCAATGAGTATGTGTTAATGAGAAAGGAAAACTCAGGAAAGGAGGGCAAGAATGATTGCACAGCTGCAGGAATATAATCAATGTCATTGGATTACACATGGAGAAACAGCTGAATTAGTGTATATTTTCCTGTGTATTTCCTCAACAACAAAAAGATAAAATCTTTAAAAAATGTTAAAAACAAAACAAATCATTGGGCAGTACATAATGAATTCAAAGACTTGGAGTGTAATGAGTGATGTTGATAGGATAGTCAGGCAACCAGGCGAGATTCAGGTAAATAGCACATCTGGATTGGGAATAGCTAGCGTCTCAGCACGCCCGCTGTAATCCAGCCCATGCCAAACTCTCTGCAGTCACCAGCTCAGTCATCCTTTGAGGCCCTTGCATCCAGTGTTGTTCCTGATACTAGAACAAGCCCTCCAGAGTTGTTGTTGTTAGGTACCGCTGAGTCTTTTCTGATCCACAGTGACTCTAGATAGAACAAGACAAAACACCTCCCTGTCCTGCACCACCCTCATGTTCACTGCTATGTTTGAGCTCATTGTTCTAGCCACTGTGTAGATGCGCTTACCTGAGGGTCTTCTTCTTTTTCACTGACCCTCTGCTTTACCAAGCATGATGTCCTTTTCCAGGGACTGACCCCTCCAGACAACATGTCCAAAGCATGTGGGACAAATTCTCCCCATCCTCCCTTCTAAGGAGCAAAGTAAAACCATGTGAATGGGGACTAAAATTTGAGAATGAATAATGATGGCAGGATTGAAAAGATTTGTGACTTTAATATTAAGATGGCAGCTTGAGAAATATGTTTCTTAAATATCATAAAATTTAAGTTAGGGAGAGGGTATCAAGGGGACTTCAGCTTCCTGTGATTTTTTTTAAATGAAAACATAAATCTAGAGCAAATTTGACAAAGTTATCATTTATTAATTCTGGACAGCAGTGTTTTTTCTTATTATTATTGAATAGCTTTATTGAGATATAATTCATATATCATACAATTAGCCCACTAAAGTATACAATTTGTTTCTTAGTATATGCACAGATATGTGTGGCCATCTCTCCAGTCAATTTTAGAATTTTTTGTCACCTGGTAAAGCAATTCTGTACCCTTTAGCTATCACTCTTTTACTGCTCCCTAGCTTTCCTTCCAGTCTTGCACAAGCAGTGATTTCATTCTGTATCTATGGATTTTCCCATTCTCATGTTTCATATAGATGGAATCATATCATACGGGGTGTTTTATATATGGTCCCTTTCACTCATCATAGTTTTCAAAGCTCACCCATGTTGTAGCATGTTATCAATACTTCGTTCCTTTTTATGTCTACTATTGGTGATGCAGTGCTTAAAAGTTAGGGTGTTAACCAAACAGTCAGCAGTTCAAATTCATGGGCTGCTCCGTGGAAACCCAATGAGACAGCTCTGTTGTGTCCTATAGGGCATTGTAAGTTGGAATTAACTCGACGGCAATTTTTTTAAGTTATTATTCTTTATACTTTACTGCAATTAAGAAAATTTTCCATTCCGCTTGCCTGAGACCAGAAGAACTGGATGGTTTCTGACTACTACCAATGACCTCCCTAGCAGGGAAGGCAATGGAGAGTCCCTGACAGAGTGGGAGGAAAGTGTGGAGCAGAACTGAAATTCATGTAAAAAGACCAGATTTAGTAGTCTGACACAGACTGGAGAACACACCAAATTGGTAAGCTTTGGTTGCCTATTTTGGCTAGAATAATCCATAACTATTCAACTTAAAAATGGTATAGAAGCAAGAAAAGAATAAATATTAATAAATTTGTGAACTGCAATTTTATTTATGCCTCTAAAGAGGGACCTTTTGTCACTGTGTTAATTCCAACTCAGTGACCTTGCAGAACAGAGTAGAACTGTCCCATGGAGTTTCCAAGGAGCAACTGGTGGATTTGAACTGCTGACCTTTTTTGGTTAGCAGCCATGGTTCCTAGCCCTTATGCTACCAGGGTTTTTAGAAGAAAGCAGGGGCAGGAAAACTGGGTGAATAGACACAGGGTACTCAGGGAGAAAGAGGGCCAGCGTGGTCACCAATTGTTTGCAACCAGTGTTATAAAGCAAACTGTGCACAAACTGTTGAATGAGAAAGTAATTTTCTCTGTAAACTTCCACCTGAACCACAATAACATTTTCCAAAAAAACAAACAAAACTGGAAATCGCCAATGAAAATCTTTGGACCATAATGGTCCCATACACAAGTAGTCATGGGGGTTGCAGGACTGGGCAGAGTTTTGTTCTACTGTGCCTAGGCTCACCAGAAGTCGGGAGCTGACCCTAGAGCCGTTAACAACAGCAACAAAACACAAGCAAACATTGGCTTCATCCGATCTCTTCTTGTTCATTAAAACTACATTTTAAGAATTATTGTCTTTTGTCATTGAAAAGTACGGTGAAAGTCAGTTTTCTTTGGTTTTGGTCATGACACTAAAAGCTCCAACCAGAGGAGAACTTGTGTTTCCTACTAATCAATGTAATGACACAAGTGCTAAGAAAACCACAGTTCATTGATTGATTTACTCTTGTGTCTAACTGTGAACATTAGTGATAAATACACTTTCACTAGGAGTCCCTAGGTGGTACAAGCTGGCAAGCACCCAATGACTTACCAAAAGGTTGGCAGTTTGAACCCACCCAGAGGAATCTCAAAGAGCTGTGGTGGAGCCACGGTTAAGTACCTGGCTGCTTACGGAAAGGTTAGCTGTTCGAATCCACCTAGTAGCTGCATGGGAAAAAGACCTGATGATCCGGTTCCATAAAGAATACAACCAAGAAAACCCTGTCATGTGCGTTGGTATGAGTCAGAATAGACTTAATGTTGTGGGTTGAATTGTGTTCCCCCAGAAATGTGTGTAGTAATTTGGCTGGGCCAGGATTCCCTGTATTCTGTGATTGCCCCCATTTTCTGATTTTCTGGTGCTGTAAATCCTAGTCTCTGCCTGTGGTTAACAGAGTGGATTATGGTACAGATGTTTAGGGTGGGACTTAAGATCACTGCCCTGCTCCATTGTAAAGGGAGTTTCCCTGGAGTGTGGCTTGCACCACCTTTTATCTTTTCTTCCTGTGAGAGATAAATGGAAAGGGAAGCAAGCAGAGTGCTGAGAACCTCACACCATCAAGAAAGCAGCACTGGGAGTAGATCACCTCCTTCAGACCTGAGGTCCCTGCGCCAAGATGCTGTCCAACCAAAGACTGATGTAACACAAGGACTTTCCTCTAGAGCAGGCAGAGGGAAAGCCTTCCCCTGGAATGGACACCCTGAATCTGGATTTGTAGCCTACTGGACTGTGTAAGAATAAATTTTCCTTTGTTAAAGCCATCCACTTGTGATATTTCTGCTAGAGCAGCACTAGCTGACTAAGAAACCTACCAACAAAAGCACAGGTGCCCTGGAAGACAGGCCTGGCAATCTGCTTCCAAAAGGTCCCAGTCTTGAAAATCCTATGGGGCAGTTCTACTCTGCAGACCTGGGGTCCCTGCGAGTCAGTTCAGCATCAGTAAATACGAACAACTGCCAGCAAAAATATTTAAGCCTTTTCCATATGCAAAGGAGGACAAATGATAGTGTCAGTTTCAAAATAATTCTGTATAGAAAGTTTCTGGCGTAAGTAGCCAAAGGTGCAGATTTTAAAATTGGCGAAAACAAAATTTGTTTAGAAAAATGAAAATACAGTTTTGTGACCTTGAATGCTTTTGAAATAAAATAAAGAAGGCAATTTTATGCCTTGCCAAAAGTTAAGCCCCCCTATTTGTGGTCTCAGCTTATAAATCATTTCTTCCAGGAAACTTTCATCAACTCCCCCTCAAAGTGGATTAAGGTCCTGTTGGCTCCCCCAGTGGCTGGTGCTTCTTACTATGGCCCTGAGCTCATGTTACTCAGCAGACGAGGTGGAGGAGGGAGGGCATGGGCAGGTCAAGGACACCCTGGCTGCCTACCAACCCTTGAGATACCCCGTCTCACCTTGAGGTTTCCTTGCCCTACATTTATTGCAAGGATAAAACAAGGATCCCATCCCCCAGTTATATTTCTGGGTCTCCTAATGACATCAACCTTTTCCCAGCATGTCCCTATTTTTATGTCACCTTTGGGTGAAGTCCAGCACAAGGGAAGTGACTTTGGGTGCTGATTAAAGGAACACTGACAGGTCCCAGTTATTAATGAATAAAAATAACCAGGCATTGAAAATGAGCCCAGAAGATTTATTTTTGTTTTAAGAGTTAACCATCTCCTGGGAATTTCCTTGCATTACTGAAATAAATGGCTATTAATCTTCCCAAGTGCGAATCAGTATTTTAAGGTGACAAGACACTGCCTAGAGTGACAGATTATATTTAATATTGAGGTGACAGTTAAAATAGCATCCTCCTCATTTGCTATTTTTCCAAGTTACCATTTCAAAGGGAATAGCTAGGGAGACAAGGAATATATATCATTCTAAGTCTTTCACTCTCATTGAAAGGTTAATATTGCTGTTGTGCATAAAGGGGGAAAACCCCTGCAAAGATATCTTTTTTGATAATATGCAAAAATAATCAGCAGTGGCAATAGCTGCACAGTATGGTGAGTCTGATTAATGTCACTGAATTGCACCTTTCAAATGGTTAAAACAGTAAATTTTATGTTTCATGTATCTTACTACTGTAATGAAAATTTTAGAATTATGTGTTTCTTTTCAAGAGGCTTAAAGTAAAATGCATATCACTTAACTCTTCATTTTCCATGAACACCACCGTTCTGACTTCTGCCATTATGTCCCGGTGGTCTCACTGACAGAGATGGCTGATTTTCAGTGTTGTCAAGCTGGAATGTTCTTGAGGTAGCTCAAGTCTCTGCCATATAAAGCCCTTCAAGACAAAACAGTGATGCAGTCTTGAGTTTTGTTGTTGCTATCTGCCATTGAGTTGGACCTGATTCAGAGTGATGTTACATATAACAAAGAAAACTGTCGCCTGGTCCTGTGACATCTTGAGAATTGTTACTATGTCAGAGCCCATTGTTGCAGCTCCTGTTCATCTATCCCATTGAGAGTCTTCCTCTTTTGGGGGGGTGGTTTGTTAGCAGGAATAGAATGTCCAGGGACCCACAGTAAGAACCAGGTTGCCTGCAGTGGGTTGAGTCCCACCCTAGTGCTATAACTGGGTCAGTGGATCCCAGCAACAGGTCTGGGAACCCTTCTGTTTGAGACGCACTGTGGAACATCTGGCCAGAGAAGACATAGAGTGGGGCATTACAGTCTCTCACAGGGGTCACTTGAATGGCTAAGCCATGTGTGACCCAAGCCACGCAAAAGTTGGATAGTGAGAAAGGACGACATTGGAAGAATTGGTGCATTTGAACTATGGTGCTGACAAAGAATAGGGACTATGTTGCAGATTACTAAAAGAAAGAACAAATCCATTTTAGGAGGAATACAACTAAAATGCTCCTTAAAAGTGAAGACAGTGACACTTTGGCTTGCTTACTTTGACACGTTGTCAGGAAAGAGCAATTGCTGAAAAGAACACCATGCTTGGTAAAGTAAAGGGTCAGCAAAAATGAGGGAAACTCAGTGAGATATATTGACACGATAGCTGAAACAGTGGCCCTAAACATAGCAACAATCATGAGTATGGCACAGGACTCACCAGTGTGTGGCTCTGTTATGTATGAAGTCACTGCAAGTCAGAGCTGACTTGATGGCAACTAACAACAGCAACAGTTGTTTCCCCATACCTGAGAAGTTTTAAGCAAGAGGAAGTGATTTGCTCTGTGCATCACATCAGGAGGCTGGATTAGGAACAGCTGGAAGGCCGGGGGGCCGGGGGGTGGCCAATGTGCTCGGGCTTTGCATCAGACATACCTTCATCGGAATGCCATCTTCACTGCTGTATTCTTGGTGGCAGGCCTGCTTTGAGTAGACACTTTACTAGGTATGTGGAGTACAGTGGAAGCAAGACAGAGAAAGTCCTGACCTCGTGGATCTTACATCTTAGTAGGGGAAGCAAAAAAAAGAAACACGTATTCAAATACTAAGGTTATACTGTACCTAGGGACATTGATGGTTCAGTAATAGAATTCTTACCTTCCATGTGGGAGACGTGGGTCCAATTCCTGGCCAGTTCACATGGTGCACAGCCACCACCCACCTGTTAGTGGAGGATTGTGGGTTGCTATGATATTGACAGTTTTCAGTGAGCTTACAGACTAAGATGGACGAAGAAGAAAGGCCTGGCTCTTCACTTCTGAAAACCAATCATTTGAAAATGGCATGGATCACAGTGGTCTGATCTGCAGTCAATCATGGGAATAGCACAAGACCCAGCAGTTTTTCATTCCTTTGTATATGAGGTTACCATGGGTTGGGGGCTGACTTGACGGTAGGTAACAACAGTACAACAGCAAACACAGTGGGGTGCTTGAGAGAGAACTGGATGTGTGGAGGATGGAAGGGGAGATCCTGGGAAGGGAGGTGGTTCTGTGAAGGGCAACATTTCAGCTGAAAACTGGGAACAGCCACACACAGATCTAGGGAGAAGAGTCCCCAAGGACGAGGCACAACAAGAGCCAAGACACTACAGTGGCACCAACTTTGGGTACCCAGGGGACAGAGACAATGGCTGAGTGAAGGGTAGAGCCATGATTCCAACCTGCTTCATCTGCTTTCAGGGTCCAAGCTCATAACCACAGATGTGAACTGCACAGGTGGGCAAGAGCCAGACAGATGTCCCCATGGAGTGGTCAGACATTTCACTGCTCATACCACTGGGAGAAGATCAGCTGTCTGCAAAACAGCAGCCTGTGTCTCCCCAAATGTGCAGCATCTGGGTTACTTCTCGTATTGCTAGTAAATAACCAGCTTAGGGGGAGATCCTACTTTCTTAACTCCCAGTGCTGGGTCTTGTCAGGACGTCAGTGATGATGAAGAGGATGATGATGACAACCACAACCATGTTGCTGATGTCAGCTGCTACCGAGTTGGCCTCTAACTCATGGTGACCCCAAGAGCGATGGAACAAAATGCTTTCTGATCCTGTGCCATCTGCATGATCAGAAGCTGATGTGATCCACAGGGTTTTCATTAGCTAATTTTCAGAAGGAGATCACCAGGCCTCTCCTTCTAGTCTACCTTAGTTTGGAACCTCTGCTGAAATCTGTTCAGCATTATAACAGAATGCAAGCCTCTCCTGCAGCTAGGTGGTGGCTGTGCATGAGATGAATTGGCCGGGAATTGAACCCAGGTGTTCTGCAAGGAAGGCAAGCGTGCTACCATTGAACCACCAATGTCCTCAAACCACAATGCAGCAATGGCTTTCTTTGAGTACTCATTATGCACCTGATACCTCATGTGCCAATTCTTTCAGTCCGGGAACTATTTCTCTTTTCTTCCTGTTCTGATGGAGTCCCTGGCTGGTGCAAATGATCAAAGCATCTGGCTACTAATCAAAGGTTGAAGGTTTGAGTCCATCCAGTGGTGCCTCAGAAGAAACACCTGGTGGTCTACTTCCAAAAAGCCATCCACTGAAAACCCTACTAAACACAAGTCTACTTTAGCACACATGAGGTTACCATGCAGTAGAGTCAACTTGACAGCATTTCCTTTATTGTTCTGATGCTGATATTGAGGCTTAAAGAAATTAAGTGACTTGTCCAAGGTCATACAGAGTCAGTACTGCTTCTAGAACCATGCTTATTGCTAGTTGTCCCAACTTCACATCAGAAGGAAATGAGTTTGGAGGCAGAGGTTAGAGATTTACCATGTCCAAGACACCATTGCTTGTGAGTGACTAACGCAGTAAAATGCCAGAGAACACTCAACAGGAATCCAATGAAGCGCCACCTGGTGGTAATAGTTGGGGGCGTATGTGGCATGCGTTACGAGGGGTGGCTTTCCAGGTAGCAGAATTCTTCCAAGTGTGTCGAAGAATACAAATACTGTGATTTTTAATTTTTCTATAAACAGATGTTTTGAGTGTAAAAAAACTCCATCTTAGGAATTTTTTTTTTCCGTGATTTCTAACTATGGGGAAGGAGTCCTAATCCTTTCCCTGCCCTCAAACTAGCTGTGTGATTTAAAATTCTTCTCCCCTTGGGAATCAACTTCTAGTTTTTAGAAGACAGTTTGGGAAGCAAGAGCTGGGTCAGCACATGGTGGGGGTCCGGCTCAGCTTCAGTGTCCTTTGATCCAAACACGGAGTTTGGGCCCCTTGGATCCAGGAGTGGGCACCTGCCCGTGTTTTATTGTCCACATCTTTGTCTCCATCCAATCCCTTTAGAACGCAGGTGGCAGACACCCCCTGTGTATTCATTTAGGAGTGAAGCCGACTCCCACTGCGTGCTCTTTATCAGCGTGGCTGCATCCTGGGCTCCCAGGAGGAGATGAATTGCCCCAGCAGCTCACTGCAGCTCAGAAGGCTGCAGTCATTCATCACAGCGTTACCTTTTTATGGGCACAATGACTTTGGTGACGCTAGCATCAATGTCAGCCTGGGGCTTCAGTGCTTGTATGACACTGTGTCTGAGGGTACTTTCAGCAAAGAGCTGCTCATGGTTAATAAAGGGTTTGGTTTATTAATGAGATCAGAGGAGCCCCGGTGGCCCAATGGTTAAAGCGCTAGGCTGCTAACCAAAAGCTCAGCAGTCTGAACCTACCAGCTGCTCCACAGAAAGATGTGACAGTCTGCTTCCAGAAAGATTTACAGCCTTGCAAATCCTGTGGAGTCACTTATGTCAGAATCAACTTGACAGCAGTGAGACTGATTTCGGTTTTATTAATGAGATAAAGGAGACCTAGTGATGAAAATGGTTAAGCGATTTGCTGCTAACTGAAAGGCTGGTAGTTCAAACATATGCAGCGGCTCTGTGAGTGAGAGAGAAGACTTGGTGAATTCCTTCTGTAAAGGTTAAAAAACCAAACCAAACCAAAAAAACTCTTCACCACTGAGTCCATTTCAACTCACAGAGACCCTATAGGATAGAGTAGAACTGTCCCACAGAACTTCCAAGGAGTGCCTGGTGGATTTGAACTGCCTGGTCTTTTGGTTAGCAGCCATAGGTCTCAACCACTGCACCAGCCGAATTTCTTCTAGAAAACTTACAGCCTATGAAACCCCACGGAAAAGTTCAGCTCTGTCACAAGAGGTTGCTATCTGTTGAAAATGACTCGATGGCACCCAACAACAAAAGCAATTAATGAGCTAGAAGCATACTTGCCAGTTGGAGTAATGCTGGGGAAGGTGACCACAGTAGGTTTGGAGTAGGTTAGAGGAAGGGCTGGGAAAAGTTTGGTGTTCTCTGGAGGGTGTGTAACATAGAGAAAAAGGGAAGAGAATTAAACTAATAGGCAGTATTTATAAACTGGTGGTGTAGTGCTTAAGTGCTATGGCTGTTAACCAAAAGCTTGGTGGTTCCAATATACCAGATGGTCCTTGGAAACTCTAGAGGGACACTTCTTCTACTCTACCCTACAGGTCTCTATGAATTAGAATTGACTCCATGGCGGTGGGTTTGGTTTATAGCCAGACCTGGAGCTAAGTGTTTTGCATGGATTGTTTTCATCAAGTTCTTACAACAACTCCTTTCAACAGGCATTAGCATTACTTTGTTTGAGAGATGGGGAAAGTTGGGCATCTAATGCTTGAATCACTCGCCCAACGTCTCAGTCTTAGTAGAAGTGAAGCCAGAATTTGAACTCAGGCAATATGAATTTGGAGTCTAACTCTTAACCATGACCCCCTTCTGTTCCCATTTCTTTACTCCTTCCTTGAATATCTGCCCATACCCAGCCACATGACTTTGCCATGAAATCCAGAATGGGGAGTTCCTTTCTTCTTGTTTCCTGTCTTTGTTGCTCCCCTCCCTCAGTCATGCAACTTGACTTGGTCAATGAAATATTGGTGGATGAGGTTCAAATTGAGACTTTAAACATGCTGGTGTGGTTTAGCTTGGAGTCTCACCTTTTAGCTGCCTACTGTGAAAAGAACACGCTCCTGGTAGCAGCTGCTCTGTGCAGCAGATCAGAGTCTAGTCTGTAACCCAAGGCCAAACTGAGACAAAACCAGTGAGTTCAAGCTGCCTACTGTACATGAGCAAGAAATAAATACTTCTGGAAACTCTGATAGTATGGTGGTTAAGAGCTACAGCTGCTAACCAAAAGGTCAGTAGATAGAATCCACCAATTGCCCCTTGGAAACCTTAGGGGGCAGTTCTACTCTATCTTACAGAGTTGCTGTAAGTCAGAAGTGATTCAATGGCAATGGGTGTTGGTATGAGTAAGCTGAACAACTTGGGGGCTATCACACAACATTTTCATAACAATAGCTGACTGATACAATGGAATCTACTAAACCATTTTCGCCTTCTTCTTTTTTTCCTTTCTTACACATCCCTTTTTTCCTGAGCACTGACTATGTGTTAGGTGCTGTGTTCTGGTGGAAGAAAACATAGGCACGATCCCTGTCCTCACAAGTCCCAACCTTGTAGGGGAATTTGTTGAGAGACAGGTGAACTAAACTGCTTACACTTGAAACAAAAATGAAGTTGGAGTGCCATCGACTCAGTGAAGATTTTTACCTAGCTGCAGAACTAACATAACTGAGCAAAGAAGATGCTGTACTTAATAGTCTCTGCCTTCCGGTAGGAATTGACGCAATGGCAAGGGGGTTGGTTGTGGGTTGGCACGTAACTCCTTCATGGGTTGGAAGACAAAATCTTTGACAGTCCTCAGGAGATCTAACAGCCACTGAAATATTGGAAGATGCTATTTAGAGGAGACTTTAAGTGTGCTGGTGAGGTTTAGCTTGGATTCTCCTATTTTGCCCCAACCAACCTAGAAAACTCCCCCCCCAGTCTGCTCCAAGTCATGTAGCTTCTGTGTTCTGTCTCTTCAGTAACTTGTTATTTTGTCCTGCAAAGTCTTTCTTGTCTGGACTTGAATGCAGCCAGAAGCAGCTCCTGCAGATTCCCAGCAGCGTCGTAGGATCAAAGCTTCTGTGAGTGGAGCCCTTGGTTTTCTTCTGATTAAACAATGGGATGTGAGGGGACATTTATATTCATTTATGCTGGAGATTCCAATTTGCCTATTAATGTTAATGAATTGCAAAACTAAGGAAATGATCATTTCTGCAAAATAGAAGAAGCCACCATATTTTTATTCCATAACTGTAGCGGGCCAAGTACGTAGCTATGACTGGATTTGTCAAGTGGAAACATAAATTAGTAATTCTCCCTTCAGACAGCAGTGCAGCTTCCCTGATGTATTTTAATTGCCTTGCTTTGCAGTGCAGGAGAATCTGGTCGGGTGTGACTGGAGCAAATTGCTTCTTTGGAAACAGTCAGTGTTTTCCGACCAGAGAGGCATAGCATGCATGTGTGTAAACGTGTGTCTCTTTCTTGAAAGGTGCTGGGATGAGGCTTAACGCTGCATGCCCGTGGATGCTTAAACCAGAAGCATTCACGCACTGCACCAGTATCCTGACTTCCCCGTTATCCAGGATAATGAGAAAAGATCAAGGGCATGGAGATTCTAAAACATGGACAGTTTGTGATGGTTGCCATTCATGTGTATGCCTGAGTGTCATTCTTGGCCTATTAATAATGATTATTACAACTGGTTTCGACTGAGCTATTTTGGAATCAGAAATCACGATGATTCAAATCTATGATTTGTAAATTCATGACTTGTGAATTCAGTTGTATGGAACATCTTGCCAAGGCATCCAGCTTGAATGTGACATCTAATAACTGAGATATAAAGGAAGGAATAAGACTGTGAGGTAGTTTATCTTCCTTGTACTTAGATTCCCTGGGTGGCACAAATGGAAAAGTGCTTGGCTGTTGACCAAAAGCTTGGAGGTTCGAGTCTACCTACAAGTGCCTCAGAAGAAAGACCTAGCAATCTGCTTCAGAAAGGCCCCAGCCCTACCTACACGGTAGAGTTCTACTCTGCAGACAAGGTTGCTGTGAGTCAGAATTGACTCTGTAGTAACTGACCATTAACGACAAAAATAACAACAGCTAGTGAGGTGACTAAGGTTCTGAGAAGCTGAATAACTTTCCTAAGGTCGTATTTGCATCTCTGGTAAGTGGCAAATCAGGTCTCTTAATCCAGCTCTAACACTGATGGCGTAGTGGTGAAATGCTACAGCTGCTAGCCAGAAGGTTGGCAGTTTGAACACACCAGCTGTTCTTTGGAGCTCTACAGCATAGTTCTACTCTGTCCTCTAGGGTCGCTATGAGCTGGAATTGACTCGATGGCAGTGGGTTTGGTTTCTGGTTAGAGATCCGTGTTCTTAATCATTGTTCCCAAATGAATGATCTACAGAATGTCACTGAAGGTTTAAAGAAAAGTTGGATGGGGAACCAGTGTCCTGTCAAGGAAAAGGAAAAATACTAGGAAGGAGACCTCCTACCTTTGGATAGATGTGAACAGCCTGTAGCAAATCTTTTTAATAATGTATGCATTTCTCTCTACTGTAACTAGCATGAAACAGACACTGGAAGATAAAAAACAGCAATAAATCATTGCTAGGACTCACGAGAGGAAAAGAAAGTGCTGCCTTCTGCTAGATAAATGGTGATGAAGTGTCAAACAGTGTTCAATTGTCTCAAGGACAAGGTGTGTCTCAGATTGTCTGTGTGCCTCTGGATGTGTGTGTGTGTGTTTGTGTGCAAGCGTGCACGCACATGCATAGCCAGCTCCTTGGGATTTTACCCATGAAGGAAGCTTCCAGAAAGGACCTAGAAAAGGCCATGGAAAAGCTAGCCTATAACTCAAGCTGGTAGAAATAATTAACTATGCACTTAACATCATAGGCAGCTTTTGCCAAATTCTATGAAATGCCTGTGTGTGGAATAAATGGACAAGGGGATACATAGTCCTGGGAAAATCTGCCTACACTGGTCCCCAGAAGGAGTTGAGACTACTGGAGAACTTAACTTCTCTCCCTAAATCCCACTCTTCAGTCATACCAGGCACTCACTGGCTTGTTAAGAGGTGCAATTTTGTGTGATTGTGCTTTTTATTTGCTGTTTCCCTCTTTTATTTTTTGCTGTTGACATCTTTTCACTCCGTAAGACCCACTCTAACATTGGAGGAATTGCTATCACCACCGGGCTTCTAGAAAGTGTGCTGACTTCTTGAGCAGCACTCGCCTTGTCTACCTGAGGGACTCACTTGTCTCCTCTGAATGACTGAGAGCTGCTTGATGGTGGAATTGGGCCTTACTCATCCATCTGGTTCTGCAGCCCAGCACAGGGCTGCCCTTGGCTTCCGTTCAATGAATGCTTTTACCTGAATGTGAAGCAGAATTTATTGTTGTTGTTGTTAGTTGCTGTTGAGTTGGATCCAATTCACAATTGTGTAACAGAAATATCTGCTACTGCGCCAACTTCATGATCTTTGCTACATTGGAGTCCATTGTTCTGACTGTTATGTCAGTCCATCTCAATGACTGCCTCCCACTAACTCACTGATTCTCTATTTTACCAACTATAATATTCTTTTCCATGGACTGGTCTTTCTGGGTGACATGTCCAAAATAAATGAGCTGAAGCACTTAGAATCTTTGTTTCTGAGAAGCATTCTTCTAAAACTAATTTGTTCTTTCTTCTGCCGGTCCATGGTATTCAGTATTCTTCACTAACACCCCAGTTCAACTGCATGAATTCTTTATCTGCCTTTCTTTTTCATTGTCCAGCTATCACACACGTAAGAGGCAATTTGAAAGACCATGGCTTGGGTCAGATGTTCCTTAGTCATCAAAGTGACATGTTTACTTTTCTAAACTTCGAATCTTTTTCAGCAGATTTTCCCAGTGTAATGCACCATTGGATTTCTTGACTGATGCTTACATGAAATTTTATTATTATTATGTGCAGTTGATTCTTGTCTTTTTTTAATTAAATAAAAAAATGAAAGTGTACATACTCTGTGTTTACAATACTGGGTTAAGAGAGGAGGAGTACACAAGTTATGTTGAAGTCCCATTAATATTGATCTCCTTACTAATATGTATTGTCACCAGAAATTGAATTATAATAATCTTTGTGCACTATTTTATAGGTATTTCTTACTTAATCTTCCCACCAATTTGAACTATCTTAATTCTCATTTTTCAATGCAGAATTTGAGGCTTAGGGGGTGCAAGAGACTTGTTCAGGGCTGCACAGTTTGGAAAGACTGAAACTGGGATTTAAAAAAAGAATGGAAGGAAGGGGAATTCCAGAATATGTAACTGTGATAGTGAGGAAACTGTACACAGATCATGAGGCAGTTGTTCAAACACAACAAGAGGATATTGCTTGGTTCAAAGTCAGGAAAAGTGTGTTGGGGTTGTATCCTTCCTCCGTAGTTATTCAATCTGTATGCTAAGCAAATAATCCTAGACGGTGGGTACAAGAAGAAGAATGGGGCAACAGCATTGGAGAAAGATTCACTAACAACCTGCGTTGTGCAGATTATGCAACCTTGCTTACTGAAAATGAAGAAGATTTGGAGCACGTGCTGATAGAGATTGAAGGCTCCAGCCTTCAGTATGGATTATACCTCAGCATCAAGAAATTCTCACAACTGGACCAATCAGCAACATCATGATAGAGAGAGAAAAGGTTGATATTGTCCAGGATTTTATTTTACTTTTGGATCTGCAGTCAACACCAATGGAAACAGCAGTCAAGAAATCAAAAGATTCCTTGCAAAAGAACTCTTCAAAGTGTTGAAAAGCAAAGAGGTCACTTTTGAGGACTAAGTGTATCTGACCCAAGTCATGGTGTTTTCAGTTGCCTCATATGCTTGTGAAAGCTGGACCGTGAACAAAGAGGACTGAAAAAGACTTGGTGCCTTGGAATGACAATGTTGGCAAAGAGTATTATATCCCATGGACTGCCAGAAGAGTGAACAAATCTGTCTCAGAAGAAGAACAGCCAGAGTGCTCCTTAGAAGCAAAGGTGGAAAGAGTTTGTTTCACATACTTTGTTATGAGGACATGATCCCAGGAGGGACCCAGTCCCTGCAGCAGGACACCATGCTCGGTAAAGGGTCAGCAGAAACGAGGAAGACCCTCAGCGGGTTGGTTTGACACGGTGACTGCAATAATGGGCTCAGATATAACAATGGTTGTGAGGAGGTCACATGGCGGGGCAGTGTTTTGTTCTGTTGTGTGTGGTGTCACTGTGAGTCAGAAACAACCAGACAGCACCTAACAACAACAGTCGGTGCCCAAATGCGTAATGGCAACACGACTTTGGAAAACCTGAGATATGAATATCAGGGTTTGCCACAGACAACAGAAGGAAACTGAGCTTTTGAATTAGGATTGTGTTTCATAGCTAGTTGTAACAGTGCTGACTGTGCTTGCCTTCGAGTCCCAGTTTCTCTACCTGTAAAAGAGGATGCTTATATTCTTCACAATAGTAAAGATTAAATAAGATTATATATGTGACATATGTATATGTGTGTGTGTGTGTAAGATTATACACACGTACATACAAACCAAACCAAACCCAGTGCCACTGAGTCAATTCTGATCTTATAGGACAGAGTAGAACCGCTACATAGAGTTTCCAAGGAGGCCCTTGCTGATTTGAACTGCCAATCTTCGGTTAGCAGACACAGCACTTAACCACTATACCACCAGGGTTTCTATACACATACATACATGCAAAAAATCAAACCAGCTGCTGTCAGATTGATTTTGACTCATGGCAACCCCAGGTGTTTCCAAGGAGAACTGTACTCCATAGGGTTTTCAATGGCTGTGAAGTAGCTAAGCTAGGCCTTTCTTCTCAGGTGCCTCTGGATAGATTTGAAGCACCAACCCTTTAAGTTAGCAACCAAGTGTTCACTGTTCACACCACCCAGGATCTCTACGAGTATCCTAGTTTGCTGATAACTTATCTGATATTTATAATATGTAAGAAAACTAGAATCTATGAAAAAGAATCAAATGTTGATTCTGGAAGAGGAAAATTATTATACCTGTAACTAACTCGGTCTATGGGTTAGATGCTGCAGAAGAGAGCACTGATGACCTTAAGCGTCAACAGAAAAAAATGTATGTAATGCCTTGTATATAACTGAGACAGAAAGAATTCTGTTGCTGTTATTAACGGGAGGTTTTTGATTTCAATACGTATCTGTATATATTAATTTATAGCAAGAGCTGTTGTTGCAAAGGGCCTTAAATCGTGTTTGTTTGAAATACTTGATTGATATGAATTGTATTTATACAAAAAAGTCTGAAATACGTCTATAACATCAAGTAAAGGAAATCTACACAGTCAACCACTACTGTATATGAGAGATTCAGCTCTCTCATACCTGCTCAGGCACTGTTTCAAACAACTCCATCCTCTTCAAAAATATTCACTGATCCTCTACTATGTGTCAGAGATGAACAGGTCCCAGCTCAGTGCATTCACAATCCTTCCCTCGCATGGTCACCCATGTTCTGATTAACATTAGACTACATGGTCACCCACATTCTGATTAATGTTTAGACTAGACAGGCCTCTTTTCCACTCAGCTAGCATACATACAGCTTCAAATCTTGCCAAGATTTGACACTGCAAGTATGAAGTCAGGGATGGTGATTGTACGGCACATATTTAAAGTAAAAAAAAAAAAAAAAAAAGGAATCTGTGGATTCTTTCCCAGGAAGCCTCCTCTCCTAGGGACCTGTGTTCCGGAGTTTTGGCAACAAATGGCACTTTGGAATAGGAACAGCTATGCTTCAGATTTTCTTTCTGGAAATGGAAGATAAACTTGTTGGAGACAAATATTCCCATTGAGAACAACTAGAAAATCTGGAAAAAGACAAAAACCAGCACAACTACCACCAAAATCCATGTGTTTATGAACATCAAAAGCTACCAAGGCAAACTAAATTTGAAACACCAGAGTCCTGGTGGGATGAGAAGCCCAGAGACATGAGTTCACTATTTTGCTGTGTTTTCCTCTTGCTAGTTACAATCTTTATGCAGATGAGAGACAGTTGCATCACTAGGGTTGGTCTCATGACCCCCATGCCACAAAGATCTTTCTCCTGTACCAGACCATACTGAATCCTTAGCAATTGTTTTTTGTACTAATGTTACTTGTAAACTGTAATTCCTATAGATCACACCTTCTTTTCCTTTAATTATTACTTCATTCTCAAAGAACTTATTGATAATAGATTCACAAATACTAAATTACCACAGTGTTATAACTAAAACACCAGAAAATTTGGCCAAATCAGAGACTGTAAACACACCAGCAGCAATGCAAACAGTAGTGCATGCTTGTGGCGTGTGAACATGCAACCATGCAGTTCGAAGCTTCACTGCAATCAGCTGGTAGTACAGCTCTGACCAGACCACATTAGAAGGTTCAAAAAATAAATTAGCATGGAGTTTTAGATTTATAGCCATCTTGATACGTGTAAGCTGGGCTTGCAAAAGAAGTTTTCTGTTATAACTAAGTCAAAGGCTATTTTTATGAAAAGAACACATTTCTGCTGAAACACTGCACAAAAATTTCATAGGCAGTTGTTTTGGTGTCATCACCTCTGACAGTGTCACCCAGTGCAACCTGTACCTCCTGCTCCCTCCTAGTGACACCACTGGTGAAACATTAAGAAGCTGAGCAGAAAGCAGTGGTTAAACGACTGGAAAAGCAACCAAGTTCGGGAATCTCATGAGCCTGAGGAGACGGTATTGACATTCACTGTCTTTCAAAGAGGAGGGACTTTGATGTATGTCCAGACTTCTGGTCTAAGTCCTGTAATGCCAGCCAGCCAAGTGCCGTTGAGTCGGATCCAACTCATGGTGAACCTGCAATAGCTATATCTTAACGTTAGAGTAACTCAACAGTGAAACAGTCCTAAGACAAGACTGAAGAACAGCTTCAAATCCCTCAGTTCTCTGCTGGACTCAGGCATTCTTCCTTTACTCTGCCTACCACAAAGCAAATTCTGGAGTAAATGTTTTAGTCATCTGGTATGGCTCTGAAGAGAAATACCATGAGTGGATGGCCTTAACAAAAGAGAAGTTTATTCCTACAAGTCCAAGTTCAAGGTGTCTACTCTAAGAAGAAGGCTTTTTCTCTTTGTTGGTTCTAGAGGACAGTCCTTGTGTTACGTAAGTCTCTGTTCAGGAAGCATCTTGGAACAGGAGCCTCAGCTCTGAAGGACGTGCTCTACTCCTGGTGCTGCTTTCTTGACGGTATGAGGTCCCCAACTCTCTGCTTGCTCCCTCTCCTTTTATCTCTTGTAAGATAAACAGATAAAAGGTGGTGCAAGCCACACTCCAGGGCAACTCTCTTTACACTGGAGCAGGGAGGTGATTTTAGGAAGGATTTTGCAGTCCCACCCTAATCCCCTTTAAGGTAATCCTATCTATTAGCCACAGGCAGAGATTAGGATTTATGGCATAGGAAAATCACAAAAGAGAGGGCAATCACAGAATACAGGGAATCCCGGCCCAGCCAAATTACTACGCATGTTTTGTGGGAGACACAATTCAATCCATGACAGTAAGATGTCATCAACCAAGGCCTCAAATTATCTCCCTACCATTTTTTTTTGTAAAGAAAAAAGAAAGTTTTATTCAGCATGTATTAAAAAAGGCAAAAGTGGCACGTGGACAAGCATGCTGCTGGAGCCTTGTCTGCCCGAGGCTAAGGAAATCACAGAACAGACAGAAGTGCTAAAGTGGACAAGCACACGGCCACACCAATGTCTGCCTGAGTCCAAGGAATATCATAGAATAGGTAAGAATGGGAAAATGGACAAGCCCGCTGCCACATCTATGTCTGCCTGAGTCCGAGAAACATCACACAGCCATCAGGGTATACTAACATTACAAAACAGGCAAAACCATTGAAAGCTTCATCTTTTCACAGATGGACTAGAAACCGTGATCTTACATTTTAAATTGCCTTTCTTGACAATTATCCGTACAGTATTGACAGTCAGGAGGACTCGTTCGACAGTGTGTAACAATCTAACATCACCTTTTCAATATTTACCAGCATCACTACTATGAATATCAAAAGATAACCCTAAAGTTTCCAAAATGTGTTTGCCTATGCAGTTATCAGGAATCTAAACAAGAGATTGCCCACAGAAATTCACAGGAAAGGGATAAGCTAAATGAGTACACTTGGGTCTACCACAACAAAACATAGACCCATAAAGATCACTCCGAGTTTGTCTACAGAAAACAGAGGGTATAGAAAAATTGACAGGTGACAAACAATTTTTCATTAAAGAATACATGATTAGCAAGATAATACAGGATGGACCTCTCCTGTTGGAGGTCTTCAGTTAAACTGTTTAAAATATTCTGAGTGTTTTCCCTGAGGACAAGCTGTCCTCCCTTGGTTTACCTATTATGGTCATAGTTCACTTTGTCAGAAGCAGAAGTGGAGCCTAAAACAAAGTGGAATCTCAGTCGTGACGTCTATTTCTTTAGAGAGCCTGATTTCTTTAGGAAACATATTTTTTTGGCATAGTGTGAGGGTAAAGGTTTGATTACAAACATTAGACAGGTATTTCAAAGGACACTGTCTTGAAGACTTATTAAACTACTGATTTATCTTGGACATAGATCTCAGTTTGATCTCTAAAGTTTGTTTTCTAAAACAGGCTGAATTCTTAAGAAAAAAAAAGCAAAGAACAATGCCCAGAGCAAAACGGTCTTATGAGTTTATCTGGAACACTGCTTGACTCAGTGTGGCCTCAGGAACCAGTTTTTTCTTTAAAGCTTGAGGTTCAAAAGAACACCCAAAGGCGATAGCTTGTGTGGGTTGACACAACCTACATGAAAGCTAGAAATCTGGATTCCAGGACAATTACGTATTACTCTTTCACGGTTCCTTCCTTTGGGTCACAATCTTGCTATAGCGTCTTTGAACAAAAATGTTTCATAAGTAGTAACTGGGAACTAGCTGGTTTTTAAGATGCCAAATACCATGTAGCAAACCAGTAAGTAGAATAGAAACTCTAACAAATAATATTAGCCAATTGTCTGAAATAACCAATGAAACTGTGATCCTACAGTATTCAAACCAAGGAAACCAAACTCATGAGTTATTAGGATATTCATAAGCAACATTAGTAATTACTTTCCACGTACCTCAGCAGCAGCTACATTCTGTAAAACCTCAGATTGTCTCTTAATATAAATACAGTGACACTTATCTATTAAAGCAAACTGTTTCTTGAGAGAGCTAATAGGAAATCTAATGCTATTCTAATTTGTAAAAAAATAGCTTGAATTCTAAACATGTCTCTTTATGATATTCACAATTTTGCTAAAGAAAAAACTTCTAATTCAAGAGTTTAGATATATGATTTATAATTTATAACATTTTATGATTTATCATAAATAAATACATGTCTTATATAACGTTATTCAAGGATCGGATCTGACTCGATTGCACTTGGCTATATAATGTTACAGTTTATAAGTTATGTAAATTAATTAAATAATTTAGGAGAAGGGAAAATGTTTTCTTATATCTAGAAAGTAGAACACTAAAGCATTTGGAAACTCTGATGGCATACTGGTTAAGTGCTATTTCTGCTAACTGAAAGGTCAGGAGTTCAAATCTTCCAGCTATTCTCTATAAACTCTATAGAGCAGTTCTACTCGGTCTTATAATGCCACTGTGAGTTGGAATAGACTCCCACGGCAGTATTTTCAGAAAGAAAGACCTTAAAGCATCAGCAGTATTCCCACATAAAACTCATAGTATCCTTTCATTTACTCAGCCTTACGTTGTTAATTTCTGTTCCACCTGATTCTGGATCAGCTGCAGTCTGAGAATGCATCAGCTTTTGCATGGCAGTTCTGAAAATCTCGATTCAGTCTAGTCACAGCCTTTCCCACAAGTCCAATATGTCTCATCTTTTTTTGTTGAGACATGTTGGTCAAATGTTTTCAGAAAATGAGTAACGCAAAAATTTATCTGCAGATGGCAAAATTTCATATGGCTGTGATTCATTCATGAACATAATACTCTTAATAGTGAAAAAATTGATAGAAAGTAATTACCAACATAATGTAAAGACCAAATAAAATTTGTTAAAAGAAAATTTAGAGAAAATATTTCTAAATATAACCATTAATCTTATTTACAGATAACTTTACATATAGTACACAATGATTTTGAGACAAAATAACAAATAGCCAGGATATACTAAGACTGTATATATCAAGACTGTTGAATTTCTAAATTCCTGAATGGTAGGCAAAAACATGAGGAAACGCTAATATATAAATCTTAATCCAGCAAGAATCAGACACTTCTCTTGATTTTAACAACATGTTCCATATAGTTTATAACATTTAGCAATTCTCTGTATAAAAATTTCTTGAGGCTTTCCATGAAATTTTAAGTTATTAAATTTATTGAGATGCAATAGTTAACCATAGATCTTAAAGGTAAAACCTTTTTATCTCTCTAAAAGCCTTGTGCTTAATTTTTTTTATTATGATTGAATGAAAATGTACCTTTCAATATAAATTTACATGCTCACCTATATGCAGCTCCCACTGCTCTCCCTGCCCGGTGACATCACACCTTTCCTCTCTGGCTACATGTCATATCCTCCTAACCATCTCCTGTCCCCAACTCTCCACCCACTCCCCTTCTTCCAATAAGAGGTCAGCAAGAAGACATCTTATAGATGCATAGAACCATAGAGTGTACACATGCTATGGTCACTCTGTGTTGCCAAGTCCAATCCATTCCTTTCCGAAGAGTTGAGCTCCATTGTGATTTATGGACAGGGGCAGCATCGGGGCCAGGGCCATGCTCCCAGGGGAACTCTGAGGCCCTTGGACCATCAACTGTGGTTTTTTGGTGGAGATCTCAGGGTGCATACCTTTTTATTTTTGTGTTTCCAGTGAGACTCAACTTTGTGAACTCCCTCATGGCTATCATTGGTGGTGGCCAGGCACCATCCAGTTCTTCCGGTCACAAGTTGATGTAGTCACCCACTCACATGGGTTGCTCTGTCTTCTGGGTTCTCTTTCCTCCATGTCACTTTGGTCCTTGGTGATCATCCATTCCTGCTGAGTTGGGACCATTTGCTGTACCCTTAGATGGCAGCTTGGCAGCCTCTAAGACCCCAGACGCCACTCACCAATGTGGGGTACAAAGGACTGTCTTAGCAAAATGCTAGTTGTTCCAATTGACCTTGATTTCCCCTGAGAGCAAGATCCTCGTTCTCCCACCCCAGCTACTCTGTCCTTGCAATACTGGGTTAAGATGGGAGGAATAATCGTGTTGTTTTGAAGTCCAGTTAATATTGATCTTCTTTCTAATGTGTGCTGTCACGGATTTCACGCAACCAAATTTCTGTCAGCTATCTAATCTAAACCTTCCCCCAACCCTCCCTCCCTCCTTTCCCTTGCAGCCTTCAAAGAGTCTTTTCTTCTATGCATGAGTCTGTTTTTAAGTTCTTATCATAGGGGTCTCATAAAATATTTGTCCTTTTGTCGCTGATTACTTCCACTCAACATAATTGACACTAGGTTATGAGATGTTTCCTAAAATCATTGCTGTTCCTTATCATTGCATAGTGTTACATTGAGTATATATACCGTATATACCTATTCCTCTGTTGTTGGGCATCTGGGTTGATTCCCTCTTTTTGCTATTGTGGACTGTGCTGCAATAAATGTTCGTGTGCATGTATCAGTTGCTGTGAATGGTCTTGATTCTGTAGGATATATTCCAAGTAGTGGAATTACTGGGTCAAATGGTATATCAAGACCCAGCTTTTCAAGGAAGTGTGAGGTTACTTTCCAAAGACATTGCACCATTTTGCAATCCCACCAATAGAGTAGGAGAGTTCCAATTTCTCCACAGCCTTTCCAGCATTTGTTGTTTTGTGTTTTTTGAATCATGGCCAATCTTGTTGGGGTGAGATGGTATCTCACTGTAGTTTTGAATTGAATTTCTTTAATGGTTAATGATTGGAAGCATGTTGGCATGTGTTTTTTGACTGCCTGAATCTCCTCTTTTGAGAAGCGTCTGTCCATCTCTTTTGCCCATCACTTTATTGGATTATTTATCTCTTTCTTATTGATATTTTGTGGTACCTTACAAATTATGGAGATCAGGCATTGATCTGACATATTGTTGCCAAATATTTTTTCCCATTCTGTAGGTGGCCTTCTAATTCTATTAATAAAGTATTTGGATGAGCAAAAGTGTTTGATTCTTAATAGTTCCCATTAGTCTATTTTCTCTTCTGTTGTTTGTCATTTGTTTGACAGATTTCAAAGTCTGTGATTGCTGTATATTAAAACTTCCATGGTTTTTCCTACTTTTTCTTGGATGAACTTTACCATTTTAGATTTGATATTTAGGTCTTTTATCCAGTTTGAGTTGATTTTTGTATAAGATGTAAGATATGGATCTTGTTTCAATTTATTGCAGATGGATATCCAATTCTGCCAGCACCATTTGTTGAAAGGATTTTTTTTTTCCCCTCAGTTTAATGTCTTAGGGCCTTTGTCGAATATCAACTGTTCATAGGAAGATGGTGTCAACTCTGGGGTCTCAGTTCTGTTCCATTGATCTATCCGTCTTTTTTTGTGCCACTGCTGTTTGAGTACTGTGGTAGTATAATATGTTCTAAACTTGGGTAGTGAGAGTCTTCCCACTGTGTTGTTGTTCTTCAGTAGTGCTTTACTTATCCAGGAATTCTTCCTTTTCTGAACAAAGTTGGTTATTTGTTTCTCCATGTCCTTAAAAAATGTCACTGTAATTTGTACTGGGGTTGCATTACATAAGTAGATAGTTTTGGGTAAAATAGACACTTTCACTATGTTAAGTCTTCCTATCTATGAGCAGGGTAGGTTTCTCCATTTATGTAAGTCTCTCTTAGTTTCTTTAGTAAGGACTTGTAGTTCTTTTTGTAAAGGTCTGTTATTTCTCTGGTTAGATTTATTCCTAGGTACTTTATCTTCTTAGGGGCTATACTAAATGGTATCGACTTGGTGATTTCTTCCTTAATAATTCCATTCTGGTATAAAAGAATCCTACTGATTTACTGATGTTTATCTTGTATCCTGAGACTTTGCTGAACTCTTCTATCAGTTTGAGTAGTTTACTTATGGATTCTTTAGGATTCTCTGTGTATACTATTGTATCATCTGCAAATAGAGAAATTTTTACTTCTTTGCTGATGCAGATGCCCTTTATTTCTTGGTCTTGTCTAATTACTCTGGCTAGAACTTCTAGTACAATGTTGAATAGCAGAGGTGAGAGTGGGCATCCTTGTCTAGTTCGTGTTCTCAAGGGAAACTGTTTCTGTCTCTCTCCATTCAGGATTATGCAGGCAGTTGGCTTTGTATTAATGGTCCTTATTGAGTTGAGGGATTTGCCATCTATTCCCATCTTGCTGAGAGTTTTTAGCATGAATGGGTGTTGGGCTTTATCGAATGCCTTTTCAGCATCAATAGACAAGATCAGGTAGTTCCTGTCTTTTGTGGTATTTATGTGGTTGATCACATTAATTGTTTTTCTGATGTTGAACCAACCTTGCATCCCTGGTATGAATTCAACTTGGTCATGATGGATTATTTTTTGGATATGTTGTTGTATTCCATTGGCAAGAATTTTGTTGAAGATTTTTGCATGTAAATTCATGAATGATATTGGTCCATAGTTCTCCTTTTTTGCTGGGTCTTTCCCTGTCTTTGGTACCAGGGTTATGCTGGCTTCATAGAATGAATGTGAGAGTATTCCATTCCTTTCTATACCATGAAATAGTCTCAGTAGTATTGGAAATAACTCTTCTCTAAAAGCTTAGTAGAATTCTGTATTGAAGCCATCTGGGCCTGGGCTTTTTTTGGTTGACAGTTTTTGATGATGTTTTCAATTGGATCCAACTCAACGGCACTTGGCTAGCTCCTTTGTGATGACTTTATTAAATTGTTCTGCTTCACTTTGTGATAATTTTGGTAGGCGATATGAATCAAGGAATTTGTCCATTTCCTCTAGGTTTTCAAATTCGTTAGAGTACAGTCTTTCACAGTATTCTGTTATGATATTTTTGATTTCTGTTGGATGTGTTATGACAACCCCCCTCTCGCTTCGTGTTGGGGTTATTTGTTTCCTTCCCTGTTTTCCTTTAGTAAGTTTAGCCAATGGTTTGTCAATTTTGTTGATCTTTTCAAAAGACCAGCCTTTGGTCTTTTCAATTTTTTCAGTTGTTCTTCTAGTCTCTAATTCATTTAGTTCTGCTCTAATCTTTATGATTTGTTTCCTTCTTGTGCCTGAGGGGTTCCTCTGTTGTTCTTTCTCTACTTGTTCAAGCTGTAGGGTCAGTTCTTTGATTTGATTTCTTTCTTCCTTCCAGATGTGTGCGTGTATGGAGATAAACTGACCTCTGAGCACTGCTTTGGCTGTATCCCATAGGTTTTGGTAGGAAGTGTTTTCATTCTCATTAGAGTCCATAAATTTCTTTATTTCATCCTTGGTTTCTTCTATAACCCATGGCTTTTTCAGCAAGATGTTGTTCAGTTTCCATGAGTTTCATTTCTATCTATGTTTTTCTGCTACTGATTTCAACTTTTATAGCTTTATGACCTGACAAAATGCTTTGCATTAATTCAGTGGTATGGATTTTGTTGAGAATTGCTTTATATCCTAAGACATGGCCTATTCTGGAGAATGTTCCATGTGCACTGGAGAAGAAGGTGTAGTTGTCCACTAGTAGATAGAAAGTTCTGTATATGTCGATGAGGTCCAGTTGGTTAATTGTGGCAAGAAAGTCTTCTGTGTCTTTATTGAGCTTTTTTCTGGATGATCTGTCCAACATTGACTGGAGTGTTGAAGTCTCCCACTATTACTGTGGAGTGATCTATCTCATTTTTGAGAGTAGTCAGTGTTTCTTCGATGTATTTAGGTGCTCTAGTATTAGGTGCATAAATATTTAATATTGATAATTCCTACGGATCCGACTCGACGGCACTTGGCTTGGCTACTCGTATGTTGAACCTTGAAGCAATAGTGTCCATCCTTGTCCACGATGGTGGATTTTACATTAAACTCTATTTTATCTGAGATTAGAATTGCCATACCTGCTCTTCTTTGTGTATTGTTAGCTTGATATATATTCCTCTATCCTTTAATTTTCAGTTTGTTCCTGTCTTTAAGTCTAAGGTGAGTTTCTTGTAGGCAACATATGGATGGGTCTTCTCTTTTGGTCCAAGAAGTCACTTGATGTCTCTTTACTGGAGCATTCAGTCCATTCACATTCAATGTGATTATTGATAGATATGTGTTCATTGCTGCCATTGTGATATGTTTATTTCTGTGTTGATATTTTCTCTGTTGTTCTTATTAATCTGTTCTGGGACATTCTTTGTGAGTTGATTTTTCACCTTTTTCAGGATTGGCTTTGTGGTTGTTGAGACTCCTGTATTACGTTTCTTGATTTGATATGTTGTATCTTTATTGTGCTTTACAGCTGCCTCTATGATCCCCGTTAATAAACTATGTATAAATCCAATTTTAATTACTACTATTCTTATCAAGTTCTTCTCCATCTGGAAGGACTATAATGACTTTAATACATCCCTCTTTCTAATATGATGACATCATGGTTTCTGTGATATGATCACTGCATTATTTCTTTCACTGTTAAAGTTTTGATTGAGTTTGGAGCCTTCACTAGCTGAGTAGGATTCTGGGTGATGTGTCCTGTATTTGCTTCTAAAAATATAAAGTTAGTGGTTTTGTTCTTCTAAGCCAAGAGATTCGTTCAGTATTTCTTGTAGCTTTTTTTGGTTTCCTCAAAGTCTCTGAGTTTCTGTTTACCTGCAAATGTCTTTATTTCATTTTCATATTTGAAAGATAGTTTTGTCAGATATATAATGCTTGGATGGAAATTTTTCTCCCTCAAGGCTTTGGATGTGTCACCTCATTGCCTCCATGCCACCATCGTTTCTGCTGAGAAGTCAGACGAAAGCCTACAAGGCTTCCCTCTGAAAGTTAGCTTTGCTTTGAGTCTTGCTGCCTTTAAGAGTTTCTGCTTATGTTTCATTTTGTTAAGCTTGATTATAGTATGTCTTGGAGTCTTCCTTTTGAGATATATATTGAGTGGCATTTGATATGCATCTTGGATATCTATATCCTCTTCTTTCATAATTTCAATGAAGTTTTCTGTCAGCAACTCAGCAACAACACTCTGTGTTTTCAGGTGTTCCTCCCTGTTCAGGAACTTCAGTTAATCATAGATTGTTCCTCTTAATAGAGTCCCACATGCTTCTTAATGCTTCTTCATTTTTCTTGTTTCTTCTTTTCTGATTTCTCCTCATAGATCGTGGAGTCAGTAGCTCTCTCTTCCAAGTCGGAAAGTCTATTTTCCGTTTGTTTATTCTGTTTTCTTGGCTTTGAACTGAAATTTTTATCTCTTTGATTTTGTTCTTGATCTGTTGGATTTCAGAGTGCTGGTGTTCCATCAGATCAAACAGCTTGCTTAATTTTTCATTTTGCTCTGCTGCATTTTGTGTAAGGTCTAGGAGGGCTTTCTATATTATCCTTTTGTATTTACCTTCTGATGGTTTCAGAAACTTTTCTTCATCTGGAAAGTTTTGTGGTGTTTTATTTTGGGGTTTTTCTGAAGCCATGGGTGATTCCTTGGTTACAGTTTTCTCCAGGGTTGGAGATGCTTTTGGGGCATCATGTGAGTCAACAGAGGCTGGGAGAGATGCTGTGAGAATGGACCACAATTGTTTCTCTAGGCTGTCTTGAAATGAAAGATAAAAGATACCTGACAACTTCTAAAGTCAGTCAGGTTTTCAGGTGTATAGGTCCCTCTTCCCAGCTGAGAAAGTAAGCACCTCTATATTGAACCCCAGTTCGTATAAAATAGCTCAAAATACAGAAAGGCTACTGCCCTGCTGGCCTCTGCTGTCAGGCCCCAGTTGTAGGTGACACTATGTAGAACACTACTTTACTGCTGGAAAAGCACTCTGCTCCAGGAAGGTGCTGCCTCTTAACCCAGAAATTAGGTACAGCTGAAGCCTCCGTAAGGATATTCCATCTGTTAGTGGAAGAAGATGGTGTCCCGCACAAGCTTGCCACCTGGCTGGGTCCAGGCTACTCTATGTTGGAAACGTAAAAGAGAGGCCAAAGGTGCTGAGATGCACAGAGTCCACAGTCTCTGTTGTTGGGCCCTTGCCGTAGGCAACACTGCAGAACACTGGCAGAAAAGCACTCTCCTCCGGGCAGGTGCTGCCTCCCAGCCTAGGAACTAGTTTCAGCTGGGGCCTCCATATGAGTGTCTCCATTTCCTGATGGAACAAGATGGCATTTCCAAGCTATGTGGAAAGAGAGACCAAAAGTGCCAAGATGCACACAGTCCAAAGCTGGGCTCTCTAAATATGGAAATTTCACCTGCGGATCCCTCTAGTAGTGTGTCTGAGGTTAACTGCTAGTCAAGTCCTTGCTATGCCTGCTGGCTAAGACAGAGGAAAAAAAAGTTAAAATGGTGAATTACCTTTGGTCTGTGAAAGCAGCTTCCAAGAAGAGCAGGGTCAACCAAAGAGAGGAGGTTTTCCATTTAGTGGTATGCTGTGTCCTAGGGCTCAGTATGTGTCCAGACGACTCTGTTTAATTAACAATTCAGGTCTTGGTTTCCACAGGGATTCAGGGAGACGTGTGTTTAGTCCACCATCTTGACTCTGTCCCTCCTTGCTGCTTAATTTTTGACTCAGGAATCTTATCCTAATGAGAGGCCAAACCTTTGTCTTTGAGGCAGATTATACAAACGGCTAACTCTTCTATTCAGTAATCAAAGAAAATTCTGTTATTTTAAGGGCAAGAATCTAATTCTTTGTCTTGCATACTAACGAACACTAAAACTCCTAAAAATCTCATAAAATAAGCCATTAAACTTCAGTCAGACAGATAAAACTTTTGACCATATTAAATAAATTTTTTTCACAAAGTTTTTTAAGCATTCTCTTTGATGAATATTTCTTATAGCATATCCCTTTAAATGATTTGGCAAAAATGAACTCACTCATGAAGAGACCCTAATATACATGCATATGCTTTCTCTTGTAGCATGAAAAGCAGAAGTATCTAGGCTTAAACTGCAGCAGATGTTAGCTCGGTTTAACATCAACAGGTTACCTGAAAGTTCTTATAAATTATTTTAAGCCTGTATACCATAAAACATAAATGTAACTGAAATAAAGTTTGCTTAAACATTCTATGCTCATTCAATGTTTACTGTTTTTCATGTTTCCCAATTTAATTTTAGCCCTTAACAATTTTATCAACCTGTGTTGGAAATAACAAAGTCTCTGTTCAACCCAGTTCACTGATTTTGGATATAATCTTAAGTGTCTGGCTATGATTGGAAACACTTTTCCAGGACATTTCAGTGTGTCTCACTGTGATTTTTTTTTTTTTTTTTTTGGCTTTCTGGAGTTTTCCTATAATAGAGAAAACTTGGTCAGAGTTCTTTCATTATTGGCATCCACCCAGCTTCTGATAACTGCAGCAAAGCAGCACTTTTTATCTTTTGTCTTAAAAGTATCTCCACATAGTAGGAAACCAGAGACCCAGACCAGACTCACTGTCATTGAGTTGATTCTGACTCATCGCAACCATATAAGACAGAGTAGAAACAGCTGTTCAAAATTCTTTCCTGAACCTATACGACCTTTGGCTGGGGAGGCCTGATCTCACCCTGCCCGCAATCTTTTTATTCATGGAAGACGTTTACATGTGTTTAAACTGACCTAGACATTTTAAAGGGCAAAAGTTAACCAATTTCTTTCCATTTCACTGTTCCAAAATTGTTACTTCTACTTTAAAACAAAATTAGTATTTTTCTTTAAATAAGATATAAAATATTTAGCTTAAGTTACTTAGAATTTTTGTGCTTCTAAGACTGACTGACATACAGAATATAAAGCTCTTGGTGTACTTTTCAAATAGACCAATTTATGTCAGAGTTTCCTCAACTAGCTACTAAATCTAAATCATAAGATAGACACCAGAAGCAGTTTTTCTGCGACAGAAAAGAACTGAGATTCCACGACAACCTTACAAAAAAAAAACCCCACCAATTCTCAGTCATAGCCACCAACCTAATATAAGACAAAAACTTAGACACAGCTCTGTAGACCAGAAGTATTACGGAAAACTAGAGAATGAAGACACCTAATTAATTACAACTCCACCAATTACCAGGTCACTTCTAGTCACCTCCCCTACCAACTCACTCACTTTCTCTAAGTTATTTTGCAGAATGTAGAGAGCCCTGGGACAGTCCAGATCTAACCAACTCGCGGAAGTCAGACATGCACTGAACAGACAACAGTGATCCACAAATGACCCTGGGCTACTCAAGAACACAAAAGAACTCATGTGAGGGAACCAAAAGACTCTTGCTAAGGAACCAAAATTGTTGTATATAAGTCATCAGCAATAGTCAAGCCCATTTCAGAACAGAAGTTCTGTCGACCACTTCCTTGCTAAGTCTTTGTCCTGCCTCTTCATAAATAGTCAGTAGAAACTGTGAATCTTTAAAACTTCCTGGTCATTCATCTCACTTTCCTCCATCCCCTAATGAATATGTATAAATATAAAATCATAATTGTTCTCATAGATCTAGAAACTCAGTCTGAGGTGGGTACCTCTGAGTTCCCACTTAGTAGCCTGTGAAATAACTCTCTCAAAGCCAGCATCTGAAAGTTTGTCTGCTTGCATGCTGGGCATGGACCCATTGGTCCAGTTTCACAAGTTCTCAGAAGAAAAAGACCACATAGACTCACTGAACAATACCACACAAAAACAAGGATATGGGAATTTCAGTTTCTTAAAATATACATAGCAATTTTTGGTGAGATTGACTGAATTCAATGGATGCAGCAGATTTTAAGTAAAACATACTAACTTGCCAGAGCCTCAGATGAAGGAATATTAGAATTTTTCACAGGACTTTTGGACAAAATCTGAGTATCAAGCAAAGTTTCCTCAAAGAAGAAAAGACAACACAAATCAAAGCTCATTTTTCCAAAGTGATCACTGAAATTCTAAATTACTTCTAGTATACTCAGTTTTGGAAACCCCAGTGGCTTAGAGGTTATGTCTGCTAGCTTGAAGGTCAGCAGTTCCAAGGAGCTAGTTACTCCTTGGAAAATCTACAGTGCAGTTCTACTCTGTCCTATAGGGTCTCTATGAATCTGAATCGACTTGATAACAGTAGGTTTGTTTTCTTTTTTTATACTCACTTTATAGTGTTTTTAAATATGAACCACCAAACAAAGTCTTGGGGGTGGGGGGGGGAGTCCAGGCTCATTTATTAAAGATTCAAGCTTTTGAATTCCTTCTTTTTGAACTTAATTCATTCTTCTGGCTAGAGGCGTAGTCTCTTATTTTAGACCTTCAGTATACTAGTTCTTCCAACTGGAAAGTATTTTAAAGCTACTGTTGATTTTAATTTTAACATTGTGATCTTTCACTGAGAAACTATATCATAAAAAAAGCTACAGCACTACCATCTTTCCCTTAAGTTTCATAATAGAGATCAGGAGCTGCTACTTCCCTCTGAGAATCTGACAAAACAGGTCGGCTGCCACCTGCTACTACAAATTTGGCAAAACCAAACACCATTTTCCAGGCTTTCTCTAAGTCACCAAAAAGGCCTAAATTTTGTGGCTCATGGTAATCTAAGATCTTTGAAAGTAGAATTACTTCCTTAACATTTCAAATGTGCACATCTGGACTTAAATCACAATTTACCCAAAGAGTTACTAGATATCACTCTTAACTAAACAGTAAAGTGAAAATCTAAAAAAAAATCTTAGAAAAATTCCCCTGAATCAAACAACCAGGTTTTTGAACAGATACCCTGAACAAAACTTAAGAAAACATAAGAAAAAAAAAAAAAAGAATAAACAAAGGCTTGTTTTCTGAGAGAACTAACCCTGTTGGTGTTGAAAGGACATGGAGTAGAAACGCGTTGTGCCAGAAGACAGGACTTCCTTTCACCAGATTCTGTTCCAAGTCTAGGTCTCTTTGAGTTTGACAGGACTTAGAGTTCCAGATATCTTTGAAAATCTATGGGGCAGTTCTACCCTGTGTCACTGTGAGTCAGAATCAACTTGCAAACAATGCTTAATAAAAGATGTATACCTTTATAAGAGAACTAGAATCTATTAAAAATCATGTAATAACTCTAGCACTGAAAGATGCTTTAGTTGACCTTAAGTCAATATGTAAGTCCTTGGGACAACAGCTAAACGCTCAATTGCTAGATAAAAAGTTGATGGCCCCAAACCACCCAGAAGTACTTGACAATCTGCTTCTGAAAGATAACAACCTTGAAAACCCTATGGAGTAATTCTGCCCTGCCCACATCGGGTTGTCATGAGTTAGAACTGAATTGATGGCAACTAACGCAATGGCATGGGTTTAATAGCAGATTAGACACAGAAGAGATAATTAATGACCTAATGACAGAAAATGGGTACACTGAAGTGTAAAGGGAAGAACAAGTGGAAAATACAGAAAAGAGTATAAGAAACAAAAGATCTAATATGTGTAATTTTCAGAATGAGAGGAGAGAGACTATGGAACAGATGCAAGATCCGAAGTGGTACTGGCAAGAATTTTCCAAAACTGATCAATAATATCAAGTCACAGACCCAAGAAGCCCTATGTCCTCTAGGCAGAGTAAATGTGAAGAATGCTACCCTAAGCTCATGATAGTAAATGTACAAAAACCAAAGACAAAGAGAAAATGTTAAAAGAAGCCAAAGGGAAAAAAGACCAGGGCCTTGAACCAGTTGATTTTAGTTTGATCCCCTGCTGAGAATTTGCATTTTCACTCCAGATGTGAAAGCTGGACAGTGAATGCAGAGGACAGAAGCAAAACTAATGACTTTGAATTACCAAAACAAACAAACAAACAAACCAACCCACTGCTATTGAGTTGGATCTGATGCATAGCAACCCTATAGGTCAGAGCAAAATTGCCCCACAGAGTTTTCAAGGATTGCCTGGTGGATTTGAACGGCTGACCTTTCAGTTAGCAGATGTTAACACTTAACCCACTACCCCACCAGGGTTTCCTTTGAATCAAGGTGTTAATAAAAATATTGAATATACCATGGAATGCCAGAAGAATTGATAAATCAATCTTGGAAGACTTATAGCCAGAAAGCTCCCTAGAAGTGGGATGGCAATACTTGATCTGATATACTTTGGAGATGTTATTAGCAGGGATCAGTCCCTGGAGAAGGACGTCACGGTTGGCAAAGTAGAAGTGAATGAAAAAGAAGACGACCCTCAACAAGATGGATTGATGCAGTGGCTGCAATGATGGACTCAAACACAGAAAGAGTGGTGAGGATGGTGCAGGACTGAGAAGTGTTTGCAGGACTGACAAGTGTTTTGCTCTGTTGTAAATAAGGTCACTGTGAGTTAGAAATGACTTGACAATACCCAATAACAATAGCAATTGCAGAAATAATCAGTATCTACATTTTAACAAGTCCCCAGGTGTTTCTTACCTATAATAAATTTTGAGAGCCATTGCATCACCAGGAAGCTAGTTAGAAATGCAAATTCTCAGCAGGAGTGCTGACAGAAATGAGCTGGTTAAAAGCCCTGAAAAAGATACATTGCCTTCAAAAGAGCAAGAAGACTACAGCTGACTTCTCTAAGGACATGGTGAAAGATAGAAAAAATGAAATGACATATTTAAACTACAGGAAGGAAATAACACCAATCTAGAATTCTAATAACCTTCAGAATGAAAGATCAAATGAACAGCTTTGCAGACAAATGAGAATCAAGAGAATTTGTTGCCAGCAGACCGAATTAAAAGAAATGCTACTTACGGCAGTTTTCAGGCAGAAGACACATGATCTCAGAAGGAAGAACAGAAACACTGGAAGGAATGAAGAGCAATGCCAACTGTGATTATGATACATCTAAATATGTGGGTTGGTTTTGTAAATTAAACGACAGATGCAAAGACAAAAAAATCAAGCCAAAAAGAAGCCTATAAAATACATAGAAAAAGATATATAAATGACTACTAAGCACATGAGAAAATGTCCAATGTCATTAGTTATTAAATCAAAAGAAACCTGTTACCATCAAGTGGATTCTGACTCATAGTGACCGAACAGGATAGAGTAGAACTGCCCCACAGGTTTCCAAGGAGTGGCTAGTAGGTTTGAACTGCTAACTTTTTGGTTATCAGCTGAATGCTCAGCCACTGCGCTATCATTCCCATCCACTGCCACTGAATTGGTTCTGACTCATAGTGACCCCACAGGACAGAGTAGAACTGCTCCACAGGGTTTCCAAGGAGCACCTGGTGGATTCAAACTGCTGATATAGTACTCACTCACTGCACCACCAGGAGTTCCCATTAGTCATTAAGTACATGCAACTTAAAATCACAGTGAGATACTGTTCCATACCTACAAGAATGGCTATAATAAATAACAGATATAATAAGAAATGTTTGCAAGTGTGTGGAGAAATTGGAATTCTCACATATTGCTGGTGGGAATGTAAAATGGTGAAGTCACTTTGGAAAACAATCTGGAAGTTCTTCAAGAAGTTAACGATGAAATTACTTTACGATCTGGAAATTCTATTCCTAGTTGTCCATCCAAGAGAAAGAAAAACATATGGCACTTGTCACACTAAAGCTTACATGGAGATGTTTATAGCAACATTATTTATCATAGCCGAAAGTGGAAACAGTTTGAATATCCATCAACTGGTGGGCAAATACACAAAATGTGGTATATTATGTAATGGAGAGCTAGTCAACAATAAAAAAGAATGAGTCATTGATACATGCTACATCATGGGTGGACTTCAAAAACATTATGGTCATTGAAAGAAGCCAGACAGAGAGACCACATATTGTATGATCCCATTTGTAGGAAAAGACAAATTTACAGAGTATGAAAGTAGATTAGTGGTCACCTGGGGCTAGTAGTGAGAATGGGGCTAACTGTAAGTGGACATGAAGACTTTCACTTGGAGGATAAAATGCTCTGTGACTAATGTATTGCAATAGTTGTAACACTGAGTAATATTACTGAATATCATTGAATTGTATGCTTGTGATGGATAAATCTTATGATACACAAAATACAACTTAATAAAGTTGTCAAAAATACATGCAGAATTTAAATACTTGGCACACTAGCATAAAGGTGAGGGTTAAAGGAGTTATGGTTTCGAGTTCTTTGAAATGGCTACAGAGTGATCAGAGTTATGGTTCTATGCATCTATAGTGTATCATCCTGCTGACCTGTGGCTGGAGGAAGGGGAGTGGGTAGAGAGGAGGGGAAAGGAGATTGCTGGGAGAACGAGACATGTATGGAGCAGAGAGGAATAGTTTGCTGTCACCGGACAGGGAGAGCAGTGGAAGCTGCATATAGGTGGGCATGTAAATTTATATGGGAATGTGTATTTTCACTCAGTCATAAAAAAAATGGGAAAAAATAAAAAGTACTAATTTATATAATACTTATGTCAGGGATGGATGTGTTATCTGTGCAGTGACCACCAACATCAATGTAACTAAAAAGCTAATAGAAGAGGAGTCAACACAATAATGCAAATACAAAAAATACCCAGAATAAGCAACATAAAACAGATAGACAGAAAATCAACAGGAAAGAGTTGACTTGAATGAAGACATGTCAATAATTACATTATATATAAATAAGACTTATTCACAGAAGATGGCTACAAGGACGAGGAGTGAGGGAGATGGTTGGGCATAGGTTAGATAGTGGATAGAAATTTGGTTAGGCAAAAGCAGTGACAACACACAGTAGAGAGCAGATCAACTTAACTGGGCCTCACCATAAACTGAAAGGTTTTCTAAACTCAACCTAGTATTTTGAAGAATAGAGTAGCAGGGGCAGGGGTCTACAGACCACGTATTCAGGTAGTCAGGCCAATTGGCATAACTAGTCTATTGCTAAGAGAATATTTTGTACATTATATTGGCCAGTGGTGTCTGGGGTCTTAAAAGCTGGCAAGATGCCATCTGAGATAAACCAAATGGTCCCAAAGCATCTAGAAAAGATGATGACCAAGAACAACAAAGACATGAGTTAAAAAGAGCTCAGGAGACAGAAGGACCCATATGAATGGCAGACTGTATCAGCGTAAGACTAGAAGAACCAGATAGTGCCCAGCCACTATCAAAGACAGCTGTGATGGGGACACAAAGTAGAGTCCCTGAGGCAGCATGGGAAAAAGAGGGGTGCAGCCCAAGAACTCTACTAACAGGCCTGAACCGATGGTCCAACAACCTTCAGGGTCCACTGGGTGTGTGGCCACTAGACCTGCTGCTGTCCCTGACTGGAAACCAGTGATGAGTCAACTCTGCAGACAAGAATGGACTGGACTTAGGGACACAGAGTGACCATGTGATGTGCGTGCTTTATGGTTCCATGCATTTACAGGAGGCTGTTCCACTGATCTCTTTCTAGATGGGAGAGAAAAGGGTAGAGAGGACGGGACAGATGCTTTTTAAAGAGGATACTAGATATACAGGGTGGAAAGGAGGACCGTGCTGCCACTGGGTGGGGAAAGCAGAGGAAGCTGCAGTTAGGCGGGAGTGCAAAACCAATTTGTATGCTTTCACTTAATCACAATAAAAAGAATAAAAATAATAATTACATTATATATAAATAGACCAGATACTGTAATAAAAAGACAGAGGGAAAAAAATCCAACACTATGCTACTTATAAGAAACACACCTTTGTTATGAGCTTCCAAACAACTTACAGTAAAAGAATGGAAAAGATGTAACATGCAAATGTTAAGCAAAAAGAAAGCTGGTGTCATTTTGTGACTATAAGACAAAGCAGATCTTAAGGCAAAAGATGTCACCAGAAGTAAGGAAGAGCTTCCTAATAACAGCAGACTCAATTCACCTGAAAGACACAACAATCATATATGCACCAAATAACATTATTTTGCAATATGTTTAGCAATGACCAACAGAACCAAGAGGTGAAACAGGTAAATTCACAGTCATAGGAGGAGATTTAAAAAAATAATTGATCAAGATGGAGAGTGGGTAGACAGGAGGGGATAGGAGACTGTTGGGACGACAGGACGTGCATGGAGCAGAGAAGAAGAGTGCGCTGTCATCGGGCAGGGAGAGCAGTGGGAGCTGCATATTGGTGAGCATGCAAATTTATACAAGAATGTACATTTTCATTCATCATAATAAAAAAAAAGACAAGAAAAAAATTTATCCTTTATTTTTTCTTTGAATGTTGACAAATATCAGGCATTTTTTCCATACGTATTCTCTAACTAAAACCTCTCAAACAAACAAACAAACAAAAAAAACCCCAAAACCCTGTGTATAAAGAGTGAGGAAACCCTGGTGGTGTAGTGGTTAAGTGCCACATTTGCTAGCTACAAGGTTAGCAGTCTGAATTCACCAGGTGCTCCTTGGAAACCTTACGGAGCAGTTCTGCTCTGTCCTACAGGCTTGCTACGAGTTGGAATTGACTCAATGGCAGTGGATTGGTTTTGGTACAGAGTGATTCTTTAGCTAGAACAGTTTCTCTGTCTCCCTCTTTTTTTTTAACATAGTAGTTTTTTTAAAAATTGTGTTTAAGTGAAAGTATACAATCCAAATTAATTTTACAAGCCTGCGTATCAGCAGCTCCTTCTGCTCTCTTTGCTTCGTGAAAGCACACTACTCCTTTTTCATACTATACTTGTCGTAAGTACGAGATTTTTAATAAAGAGCCCTGGTGGTGCTACAGATAACTTCTAGGCTGCTAATCAAAAGGTTGGCAGTCTGAGGCCACCCTGTAGCTCCATGATAGAAAGACCTGGCAATCTGGTTCCATGAAGACTACAGCCAAGAAAACCCTCATAATGAGTAGAAATTGACCCGACAGCACGTAACAACAACATGCCTTAAGATGTACTAATTTTTAAAGCAGCATCTCCCCTCAGTGGTGTGGATGTGTGTGTGCATGCGCACACACACACATGCACACACACACATCACAGAAGGGGATACAGAGCAAGGCTGACTGTATCGGCAGCTCCCTTTTACAGGGGTCCTACCCGGTGAGAGATGCTGTGCTGAATGTCTCACATATGTTATCTCCTCATAGCTCCTAAGGAGGTAGGTAGTCTTAGTATTTCCATTTTACACATGAAGAAATGGAGGCTCAGAATGGCAAAGTTTATTGAATAAGGTCAATAGTGTATTGACCTCAATAGAGAGAGAGAGACAGATACAGAGACAGAGACAGAGACAGAGGGAGAGAGTGGCTGAATTTAAGCCTAGCAGGCTTTTATAGACATAGTCCTGCACTCATCTGTCAGTTTGTTGTACTGTGGTCACTTGTATGTTGCTGCAATGCTGGAAATTATCTCACATAGTATCAAACACCAGCAGGGTCACCCATGGTGGACAGTTTTCAATGGAGCTTCCAAACTATGATAGCCTAGGAAGAGAGGCCTGGTGATCTGCTTCTGAAAATGAGCCAATGAAAACGCTGTGGATCACAATAGAACACCATCTGACACAGAGCTGGAAGATGAGACCGCTAGCTTAGGAGGCACTCATATTACACAGTGGCCACAGTCATGGACTTCAGCATCTGCTTTCCTTCCTTCATTGATCAAGATGATGCCAAGGACCAGACAGCACTTCATTCTGTGGTACAAGTAGCAGCTGTGAGTTGAGCTGAGCTGACAGCAACTAACAACAGCAGGAACCTGGTAGATGAGCTGGATAGTTGGAGAGCAGGGGTATCAAGATGCAGAATGCTGGCTCTGCAAAGGCCATCTGCCTGGGGGAGGGAGGCTGTCGTGTGGCCCACAGCCAGCTTCACCATGGCTCCTCGTGACTCCTGTGATTACCTTGCCCCCCATCTGCTGGACCCTGCATTGCCCAGCTTCCAAGGAAGCTCAGTGAAATCTCTCAGGTGATTGCAGGAAAGGCCTCTTGGAAGCAGCAAAGAGGGGCCAGATGGCAATGGACGGTCAACCTGGGCTGCTTAACCCTTGGCGGGAGTCACTCAGGCAGATGAAACGATCCTATTTTTAAAGAAATCCAGAGTTAGCTTTTCTGCTTTTCTTCCTTCATCGGCAGTTTCTGGTGCTTTTCTATCAAGAATCACAGTTTTTGGGCCAAACTGAAATCTCTCAGGTCATGATGTAAGTACCTTTATTCTAATCTGCTTACCACAGTCCTATTAATAGAAGAGGAAAAACCCCACAGAGCTGACTTTTTTAAAAAGTTGTTTATTCCCCATCATAAAATGCATGATGAGGCAGTTGAGTCCTGCTGTTGGAGCCAGGCTTCCTGAATTCGAAAATAGGTTTCCCCTCTGATCAGCTCTCTGACTTTGGACCGATTACTTCTCCTTTTCCCTATCATAAAAGGGGAATAAAGTTAGCAGCTACTTCCAATTAATCCTTGTTCTGAGGAATAAGAGACCATGAACACAAGTTTGCCGCCATCACGAATGATAGTAATAACTATGCTTGTTCGTACAACAGAAACTGGAAAATCATAGCAATACAATAGGTAGAAACAGACAGACGGTAGACGATTGACAGATGATAGATTAGTAGATAGATGCTGGTAGATAGATGATAGATAGATGATATATAACTGCTATCAAGTTGACTCCAACTCATAGCAACCCCACTTACAACAAAACAGATGGTACCTGATCCTGTGTCCTCCTCCCCATCACTAGCATGTTTGAGTCCATGATTGTGGATACTGGGCCAGCCCATCTCACTGAGAGTTCTGCTTGCCTTTGTTGGCCCTCTACTTCACCGCTTTGTCCTCCTCCAGCAACTGATACCTCTTGATCACATGTCCAAAGCCAATGAACCAGACAATGCTCTATTGTGATTCATAGGGCTTCCACTGACTGATTTCTACAAGTAGACTGCCAGGCTTTTCTTCCTAATCTGTCTTAGTCTGGAAGATCTGCCGGTATCTAGCCACCATGGATAACCCTCCTGGTATTTGAAATACTGGTAGCATAGCTTCAGCTTCACAACAACACATAAACCAATACTCCACAACAAACTGACATGCAAGTGTAGCAAAAATCCTAGGGAGCACAACTAAATTTAAAGATCACCTTTGAGATTTGTCTTAGTCATCTAGTGCTGTTATAACAGAAGTCCCACAAATATATAATAAATAAAAGTTCCTTCTTTGACAGGCCAGTAGTCTAGGAGTCTGAATTCAAGGTGCTGGCTCCAGGGGAAAGCTCTCTCTCTGGAGGAAGGCCCTTAGGATGTGTTACTTTTCCCTTGGTCTGAGAGCATCTCAGTGCAGGAAGCTCTGCTCCCAGCACTGTTTTCTTGGTTGCATGAGGCCTTCACATCTCTCCACTGGCCCGTATCTTTTATGTCTCAAAAGACACTGAGCTAAGATAACAAACTGATCAGTAGACCTGCTGCTAATCCATCCAGTTCAATCATAATGATAGAATTGACAGAAGAAAATGTCATCAAATGGTGGACAATCACATGACCATGGGAATCATGGTCTAACAAAGTTGATATACACATTTTTATTTTTTTTTGGTGGGAGGTGCACAATTCAATCCAGGACAATACTGCCTCACCAGGTTCCTTGGTAATTAGAACAATTTTTGTCATATAGTAGATTCCCAATAAATGACTATTAATATTCCAAAAGAACCATGGCTATTTTTTTTTCCATGTCCTATAGCACATGCCAAAGATTCTAAATGGCAAAGTTTTATATTCTTGAAGGGAGAAACAGTTTTTTCATCTGTCCTAATCCATAACTCTATTTGTTAGGGTTGCTGCTGTTTTTAGGTACCTTGAATTGGCTCTGACTCATGGCTGCTCTGTGAACAACAGAAGGAAACCCTGCTTGGGTCCTGCGCCATCCTCCCAGTGGTTGCCATGTTTGAGCTCACTGTTGCAACCACAGTGTTATTTCGTCTTACCGAGCATCTTCCTCTTTTTTCACTGACCATCTATTTTTGTTACGGTTGTAGGTGGCCCTTACTAAAATCCAGTGCCGTTGAGTCAATTCCGACTTAAAGTAACCCTATTGTGCAGGGTAGAATTGCTCCATAGTTTCCAGAGGGTGTCTAGCAGATTCGAACTGCCAGCCTTTTGGTTAGCAGCTGCAGCACTTAACCACTATGCCACTAGGATTTCCTCCTTACCAAATAGATGTCCTGTATTTGTTAATGAGTTTACTAGTTGTTTTGGTTACTGTAACAAATGACTACAAGCATGATGCCTTGAAACAACAGAAGTGTGCACTAACTTGTACTTGTAAAAATGAATGAAATGGTAAATGTTATACATATGTTCTATCACAATAAATAAGTTTATAAAGGAACAGAAACATTTGCTCTATTTCTCCACCTGTCAAGTTGGAAGAGGCCTAGGTAAGTGAGCTGAAATTTCATTTCTGAAAATGGCGAGAAGAGCCAACAAAGTTTCTAAGAAGCTTCCAGAGACGTTTAAAAGAAAAGAAAAGGCAGGGACCATGGTGGTTTTGATGAAGCAGAGGAGGGATGGTTCTGGAGGACAGAAGTTGGAAATCCAGGTGTCAGCAAGGCCATGCTCTTTCTGTAGTCTAGTGAAGATTTGTGCCTTGCCTCTTTTCAGCTGCTGGTAGCTGCCAGCATTCTTTAACTTGTGGCTTGGTCCCTGCCTTTGAGGCAGGGATTCAGACTGTGTTGCTCTGGTTTGAACCCTTGCTGAGAATTTGCATTTCTCCTCCAGATGTACTGAATTAGAGTCTACATTTTAAAAGGATCCCCAGCTGATACTTATGTATCATAAAGTTTGAGACTCACTGTTCAGAATTGGTCTCTACCTAGTAGCATTAGCCTGGCCTGGGAATTTGTTGAAAATGCAAATTCTCAGCAGGGGCCTGAATAGTAGGAACTGGTTCCAAACTTTACTTTGTTGTGGCATTGCTTCTTCTCTGATGGGTGCCACAGTCAGGTCTCCCTTGGTCTCTCTCTTATAAGGAACTTGTGATTGTAACTACAGATAGCCTGGGGAATTCCTGATAGTCCTTCTATCTCAAGATCCTTGACTTCATCACATCTGCAAAGACCATGTTTTTACAGAATTAACCTTTTTTTAATCGTGATTGAGTTGAAAGTATACAATCTAAGTTAAATTTGCATGCCCACCTATCTGCAGCTCCTTCTGTTCTCCTTGCCCAGTGGCAACACATTCCTCTTTTTTGTTCTATATGTGTCAAATCCTGTTAATCTCCTGCCACCTCCTCTCTACCTTCTTCTCTTCCTTCTAGTAAGAGGTCAGTAGGACAGCATCCTGTAGATGCATAGAATCATAAAGTGCACACACTATGTGGTCACATTTTTTTCCCGAGTCCAAGCCATTCGCATCTGAAGAAGAGTTGACCTCAGTAATGATTTATGATAAGGGACAGCATCAGGTCTAGGAGCCAGGCTCCCAGGGGAACTCCCAGGTCTTTGGACCATCAGTTGGGTCTTTTAATGGAATTTTTGGGGTCCACCCCTCTTTTTCTCATGTTGCACTGGTACTCAACATTGTGTGCCCCTTCATGGCTGTCATTGGTGATGGCCAGGCACCATCTGGTTCTTCCACTCACATATTGATACAGTCACCCATTCTCGTGGGTTCTGTCTTCTGGGCTCTTTTTCTTTCATGTCTTTGTTGTTCTTGGTGGTCATCTGTTCCAGTTGAGTTGTGACAATTTGGTGTACCTCAGATGGCGGCTTACTAGCTTTTAAGACCCCAGACACCACTCACCAATATGGAGTGTGGAAAACTCCCTTAGCAACAGGCTAGTTATGCCAATTGACCTCAATGTCCCCTGAAAGAATGGTCCCTGGACCCCTGTCTGTACTACTCTATCTTTGTAATTTTGGGTTAAGATTAGAAGTTTTCAGTTTATGTTGAAGTTAAGCTGATCTTCTTTCTAATGTGTGCTGTCCCTGCTTTCACCCAATCAAATTTCTATCAACGATCTAATCTGTAACCAATCCTTTCCCTCTACTCCTTTGAAGCCATCAAAGAGTCTTTTCTTCTGTACATCAGTCTGTTTTTAAGTCCTTAGAGTAAGGGTCTCATATAATATTTGTCCTTGTGCCACTGACTCATTTCCCTCAACATGATGTCTTCCAGTTTAAATCGGATTATGAGATGCTTCCTAAAATCCTCCTTGTTCTTGATCATTGTATAGTGTTCCACTGAGTATATATACCATAGTTTGTTTACCCATTTATCTGTTGTTGGGCATCTGGGTTTATTCCATCATTTTGCTATGGTGGACTGTGCTGCAATAAACCTTCATGTGCATGTATCTGCTCATGTGACTGTCCTCCATTCTTTAGGATATATTCTGAGCAGTGGGATTACTGGGTCAAATGGTGTATCTATTTCCAGCTTTAAAGGAAGCACCAGATTATTTTCCAAAGACGTTGTACCATTTTACAAACCCACCAACAGTGTAGGAGAGTTACAATTTCTCTACAGCCCCTCCAGCACTTGTTGTTTTGTGTTTTTTGGATCATGGCCGGCTTTGTTGGGGTGAGATGGTATCTCACTGTAGTTTTGGCTTGGATTTCTTTAATAGCCAGTGATGGTGAACATTTTCTTGTGTGTCTTTTGACTGCCTGGATGTCCTCTTAGTGAAGTGTCTGGCCATCTCCTTTGATCAGAGCTTAATTGGTTTATTTACCCTTCCCTTGTTGATATTTTGCAGTATCTTTTAGATTATGGAGATCATATGTTGGTCTGATATGTAGTTTCCAAATGTTTTTTCACATTCTGTATGTAGTGTTTGAATTCTTTTGATAAAGTCTTTGGATGAGTAAAAGTGTTTGATTCTTAGTAATTCCCATCCATCTATCTTTTCTTCTGCTGATCGTGCTTTCTCAGATTTTGAAATTTGTCTGAGCTGTGCATTAAAACTTCCATTGTTGACCCTATTTTTTCTTGCATGGTCTTTATCATTTCAGGTTTGATATTTAGGTCCTCTACTCAGTTTGAGTTGGTTTTTGCATAACGTGTAATATAAGGGTCCTTTTTCAGTTTTTTGCAGATGGATATCCAATTTTGCCAGCATGATTTGTTAAAGAGACTGTTTTTACACCAGTTTACAATCCTAGGGCTTTTGTGGAATATCAGCTGTTCATAGGAAGATGGTGGCATCTCTGGGGTCTCGGCTCTGTTCCATTGGTCTATATGTCTCTTTTTGTACTGGTACCAGGCTGTTTTGACTACTGAGGCAGTGTGATAGGTTTTAAAGTCAGGTATTGAGAGGCCTCCCACTGTGTTCTTTTTCAGTAGTACTTTGCTTATCCGTCTTCCCTTTCTGAACAGAGTTGGTGATTTGTTTCTCCATCTCACTAAAAGTTGTCACTGGAATTTGTATCGGGATTGCATTGTATATCTAGATTGCTTTGGGTAAAATAGCCATTTTCACAACATTAAGTCTTCCTATCCATGAGCATAGTTTTAGTCTGTTTTAGTTTCTTGCAGTAAGGTCTTACAGTTCTCTTTGTATAGGTCACTTATTTCTGTAGTTAGATTTATTCCTAAGTGTGTTATCTTCTTGGGGGCTATAGTAAATGACGTTGATTTGGTGATTTCTTCATTAACGATCTCTTTGTTAGTATAAAGGAATCCTGTTTACTTACTTATGTTTATCTTGCATCCTGATACTTTTCTGAGCTGTTCTGTTAGAGTACTTATGGACTCTTTAGGATTCTCTTAGTATACAATCATACCACCTGTAAATAGGGAGATTTTTACTTCTTTGCTGATATGGATATCCTTTATTTCTTTGTTTTGCCTAACTGCTCTGGCCAGAACTACTAGTACGATGTTGAATAGAAGTGGTAAGAGAGTGCATCCTTGTCCAGTTCCCATTCTCAAGAGGAATTCTTTCAGTCTCTCTCCATTCAGGATGATGTAGGCAGTTGGCTTTGCATATATGCTCCTTAGTCCATTGAGGAATTTGACTTCTATTCCTATTTTGCTGAGAGTTTTTGCCATGAATGGGTATTGGACTTTGTGAAACATCTTTTCTGCATCATTTGACAAAATCCAGTAATTCTTATATTTTGTGTTACTTATGTGGTTGATCACATCAATTGTTTTTCCGAACCAGTCTTGCACTCTTGGTATGAATCCAAATTGGTCATGATGTACAATTTTTTCTGTATGTTGTTGAATTCTACTGGCAAGTATTTTGTTAAAGATTTTTGTATCAGTTCATGAGTGATATTGGTCTGCAATTTTTCTTTTTTTGTGGGATCTTTCCCTGGTTTTGGTATTAGGGTTCTGCTGGCTTCATAGAATGGTTTGGGAGTATTCCATCCTTTTCTATGCTGTGAAATAGTCTCAGTAGTATAGAGTTAACTCTTCTTTAAAAACTTGGTAAAATTCTGCACTGAAGCCATCTGGGCCAGGGCTTTTTTGTGGTTTGTAGTTTTTTGATGACTTTTTCAATCTCTTCCTTGGTGATGGATTTATTAAATTGTTCTACTTCTCCCTGTGATAATTTCGGTAGGGATATGAACCTAGAAATTTGTCAATTTCCTCTAGGTTTTCAAATCTGTTAGAGTACAGTCTTTTATGGTATTCTGTTAGGATACATTTGATTTCTGTGGAATCTGTTGTAACATCTCTCATCTCATTTCTTATTTGGGTTATTTGTTTCCTTTCCTCTTTTTCTTTAGTACTTTTAGCCAATGGTTTGTCAATTTTGTTGAGCTTTTAAAAAATCCAGCTTTTGGTCTTATCAATTTTTTCAATTGTTCTTCTGTTCTCTAATTCATTTAGTTCTGCTCTAATCTTTATGATCTGTTTTCTTCTGGTGACTGTGGGGTTCCTCAGTTGCTCTGTCTCTATTTGTTCAAGCTGTAGAGTTAACTCTTTGGTTTAGGTTCTTTCTTTCTTCCGGATGTGTGTATTTATAAAGATAAATTGACCACTGAGCACTGCTTTGGCTCTACCCCGTAGGTTCTGGTAGGAAATGTTTTCATTCTCATTTGAATCCATAAATTTCTTTATTTCATCCTTGATTTCTTCTATAACCCATGGCTTTTTGAGCAAGATGTTGTTCAGTTTCCGTGAGTTTCATTTCTATTTATTTTTTTTCTGCTATTGATGTCAACTTTTACAGCTTTATGATCTGAGAAGATGCTTTGCAATAATTCAGTGGTTTGGATTTTGTTGAGATTTGCTTTATGTCCTAACATATGGTCTATTCTGGTAAATATTCCATGTGCATTGGGGAAGAAGGTGTAGTTATCTGTTGATGGGTAACAAGTTCTGTACATGTCTATGAGATCTAATTGGTTAACTGTCACAATAAGATCTTCTCTGTCTTTACTGAGCTTTTTTTCTAGATGATCTGTCCTATACTGAAAGTGGAGTGTTGAATATGCAACCATTATTGTGGAGAAATCTTTCTAATTTTTCAGTATAGTCAGTGTTTGTTGTATTTAAATGCTCCAGAATTGCGTGCATAAATATTTAATATTGTTAAGTCTTGCTTGTACATTGAAACTTTCATCATTAAATAGTGACCATCCTTGTCCACGATGGTGTATTTTACATTAAAATCTGCTTTATCTGAGATTAGTACTGCCATGTCTGCCCTTCTTTGTATATTGCTAGCTTGTCATATATTATTCCATCCTTTAATTTTCAGTTTGTTCCTGTCTTTAAGCCTAAGGTGTGTGTCTTGTAAGCATCATATAGACAGATCATGTCTTTTGATCCAAGATATCACTCATCTCTTTACTGGAGTCTTCAGTCCATTTACATTCACTTTAATTATTGATAGGCATGTGTTTAGTGCTGTCATTTTCATGTATTCATTTTTGTGTTGGTGTTTTTTATATTGCTCTTGATGTTCTGTTTTGGGCCATTCTTCTTTATGGTTGACTTTTCAGCTTTTTCAGTGTTGGTTTCGTGTTTGTCGAGGCTCCTGTATTACATTGCTTGTTTTGATATGTTGCATTGCCATTGTAATTTGTGGCTACCCCTGTGATACCCCTTCATATTCTAAGTTTAGACCCAATTTAAACTTCTACATGTCTTATTAACTTCATCTCCGTCTGAAAGGACTGTAACTACTGTAGTATATCCCTCTTTTTAATGTGATGGTATCTTAGTTTTCATGATATGATCACTGGTTCCCTTCTTTTAATATTATAGATTTGGTTGAGTTTTGTGCCTTCTGTAACTGAGTAGTTTCCTGGATGTTGTGTCCTGCATTGCCTCCTTGAATATACACTTAATGGTTTTGTTTCTCTAAGTAAAGATCATTTTCAGTATTTCTTGTAGTCTTGGTTTGGTTTTTACAAAGTCTCTAAGCTTTTGTTTATTTGCGAATGTCTTAAATTCATCTTCATATTTGAAAGACAGTTTTGCAGAATATCTAATTCTTGGTTGGAAGTTTTTCTCCTTCAAGGCTTTGAATGTTCATCCTACTGCCTCCATGCCAACATTGTTTCGCTGAGAAGTCAGACGAAAACCTACAAGGCTTCCTTCTGAATGTTAGGTTTGCTTTGAGTCTTGCTGCATTTAAGAGTTTCTGCTTATGTTTCATTTCATTAAGTTTGATTATAATATGTGTTGGTGTCTTTCTTTTGGGGACAAATATTTGTGGCATTTGATACACATCTTAGATATCTATGTTCTCTTCTTTCATAAATTCTGGGAGGTTTTCTGTCAGCACCTCAACAACAATACTCTCTGTGTTTTCAGGTATCACTCCCTGTTCAGGAACTCCAATTAATCATAGATTATTCCTCTTGGTAGTCCTACATGTTTCTTAATGATCCTTCATTTTTCTTATTTGTGTTCTCTGATTTCTCCTCATAAATGGTGGTATCATTGGCACTTGGCTTGGCATTTGGTCTATCTTCAAGGTCACTAAGTTGGAATCCCAATTGTTCAATTCTGCTCTTTTGTCTTTGAATTGAATTTTCTAATTCTGTAATTTTGTTATTGATCTGTTGTATCTCAGAATGTTGATGTTCCATGAGTTCATATAGCTTGCTTTATTTTTCATTTTGCACTGCTGCATTTTGTTCAGTCTCTAAGAGGGCTCTCTATTTAATGCTTTCATACTCAACCTCCAATAGTTTCAGAAAGGCTTCTTCATCTGGGAAGTGTTTTGATTCTTTTTTTGGGAGTTTTCTGGAGCCATGGTGGGCTATTTCTTTAAATGCTTGGCAACAATCTGTTGTTTTGGGGACATCTAGAGGTGATTTTGTTTCTCTGGTGTTACCTTAACAGGAGCTGAGGCATAGTTCTGAGAAGGGAGTTGGACATCAGCCATCTCTGTGTACTCTAGTGACTGGCCCCAGTGGACTCTCCAGGGTGGCAGACCCTGCCTTCTGGCTGACAAAGATACCACCCTACTTACTGAGTCACTGGGGGGTGGTCATTAACTGACCCTATCATGCAGGTCAGTCAAGGCTGGAAGAGATGCTGTCAGATGGCTGCACACCAGTTATTTCTCCAGGCAGTCTGATTTTAAAAAGCTAAAAGCCATCTGATGGCTTCCAAAATCAGTCAGGCCATCAGTTACGGCAGCCCCCTCCTGTCTAGCAATGGAGGCACCTCTTTGGCTGTCCCTAGATGCTATGATGTAGTTCAAAGTAGATAGGGGCTACTGCCCTGTTTGCCATCACCCACTGGGCCCTACCTGTAAGGCAAAACTGTACTAAACACAACCTTTCTGCTGGAAAAGCACTCCTGGACTGACATTGCCTCCCATCCGAGGAATTAGCCCCTGCTGAGACCTCCAGTTGGTTAACTCCATCTCCCAGCTGAGCAAGATGGCTTTTCAGTCAAGCTACCTGTCCTGCCATGAAATAGTCGAATCTATGGCAGAGCTCAAAAAAGAGAGGGTAGAAGGGCTGTGATGCTCTCAGTTTGCTGTTAGGCTCTCAGAACATGGCTATTCCACATGCTATCTGAGCCACACACTGTTTACTTCAGCACTGAGGCTCAGCATATCCACTGGCTCATGCCCATCCCCCACCTACTGGCCAATAAAAGGGAAAAAAGTTGAAAGTGCCAGTACCTTCAGTCTGCATGAGCTGCCATTCAGCAGGAGTGGGGCTCAATGAGAGAAAGTGGAGCTTTGCCATTTAGTGGCATGTAGTCCAAACTTACAGCCCTATGCTGTGTCCTAGGGCTCAGTGGGTGTCCAGAAAGCTCTGTTTAATTATCAATACAGGCCTTAGTTTTCAGAAGGAATTAAGGAGATGTGTGTCTAGTCCACCATCTTGACTCTGCCCCCTGCAAAGACCATTTTTCCATCCAAGTTAACATTTCCTGGTTCCAGTGATTAGGACCTGGTATCTTTGGATGGTTCTTATTCCACCTACTACAAGTAGGGAGCAGAGTAAAGGATTACAAACTGCCAGGCCACTGAAAGCCACTCTGTTTGGGGAGAGAGGGGAGTTGAAACTTTCTCCAAGATGGACCCCTCCTGAACCACAATTCAGTGGTTGCTTCTTTAGCCTTGCTTCCAAGTCTTGTCTGTAGCACTTGATATCCTGGACCACTCCATCTTTCTGGAAACTGTCTCTTACGTGTTTCGTTATTATTACCACAGTTTCTTGGTTTTACTTCTCTATCTCTGGAATTTTACTCTCAGAAGCCTTGCTAGCTCTTAGTTAGTTGGCATTTTTTGAAATGAAAGTATGCCTCAAGATTCTTCCCTAGGTCCCTTCCCATTTCACAGATGGAGAAACACTGGCTTAGAGGGTTTATGTGACTTGCCCAAGGTCACTCATTTGACAAGAAGCAAAATTCACTGGACCCAGAATGAGTGACTCAGCTACACCAGCTCTTCAAGGATACATGTGTTGCCTTCCTAGTTAAATGTTATAACACAGTACCTACAGGGAATTAGATCTTTATTAATCTTCTGGTGGATGCTAAGTCAGACAGAACTCTAACCCCGGTCTTCTGGATTGAATCCACTATTCTTCTCAGCTAGTGTCTTGATAAAGTCTTTTTCTTATTTCTTTCTTTCCCCACTCAGAAAGAATAGATGTCCCAAAACCTGCAGTTCCTCTGAAGACTTATTTGCAGCTACTTTGACTTTTATGTGCAAGGATTGCACTTAATAAAAAACGTCTGCCAACCCCCAAAGTCATTTTGTTTCTGACTCATTCCCGACAACACGCTGTGAGCTCTCGTATGTAGAGGAGGAACAACTTCTGCAGGGGTTGGAGCAGTGGAAATATCTCCTAGTTAGGTGGCAGCAGGAGAGACTTAGCGTTCACTGGCTTTGAAAATAATCGCTAATTAGATCATTCAGGGCTCAGCAGAAGATAAGCTTTCTGAAAATCAGGCAATGGCCTGTATCAAGCATCAAATAAACTGCATGACTTTTCATGACTGCCTCTGTTTAAGGAGGTATTTTTCTCTATGTCTTTACATACCAAAAAACAAAAAACCCAGACCTGTTGCCATCAAGTCAGTTCCAATTCATAGCAACTCTATAGGACAGAGTAGAACTTCCTCATAGGGTTTCCAAGGAATGGCTGGCAGATTAGAACTGCTGATCTTTTAATTAGCAGCTGTAGTTCTTAACCATTGCACCATTCAACTTCCTTTTTTTTTACAGAAGACAATAATTGCAATCATAATGTTATTGCTAGTGACTGTTGTGGAATTATCTCTTGACTCACAGTAACCCCGTATACACTGGAACAGAACTCTGCCTGATTCTGCACCATCACATGACTGGTTAAATATAGATCATTGGGAATCACAGTGTTTTCACTGACTGATTTTCAGAAGAAGACAGCCACACCTTTCTTTCCAATCTCTTTTGGTCTCGAAACGCCACCTCTACAACACCATCACAGCATGCAAGCCTCCACTGACAGATAGATGGTGACCATACATGAGGTGCATTGGCTGGGAATTGAATTTGGGTCTTCAGGATGGAGAGAAAGAGTTTTATCACTGAACCACCAATGCCTTAAATGATCACAAGGGCTCAAACATATTGAACTCTTTCTCCATGCCAGCATTCTACTCACTCCTTGAACGTTATTGGATGTAAATATCAAATATCCTACAAGGTAGGAACTACAGTCTTCTGTATTTTACAGAGAAGGAATCCAAGTCACAAAGAATTTGACTTGCCCAAACTGACCCACCTGGAAAGAGGTGGAGCAGGACCTAAGCACAGACAGGCTGATTCCAGAGCCCTTTCCTCACCTCCATCCTCAATCCCCAGCCTCTAAGGTCAAAGGCAATAAGGAAGAGGGCCAGATACTCAAAATGTAGCCAGGATAAAATTCCATGGGAAACTGGGAAAACTGCTACAAGGAACATATGTTCCTTGTAAGAAGTCTTGTGATGCAAGGGTTAGGATTATGGCGGCTAACCAAAATGTTGGAAGTTCAAACCTACCCAGCAGCTCTGTGTCAGAAAGACATGGCTGTCTGCTCCTATAAAGATTATGTCCAAGGAAACCCTATGGGGCAGTTCTACTCTGTCATACGCAGTTGTTGTGAGCTGGAACTGATTCAATGACATCTAATGACAACATGTTCATTTTGAGACTGGGTTTGATCTTTAGAACAAACTTCTGGGCTAAGATTTTGAGACAATGAACCAGGTAAGAGCCAAAGGTATTTGAATGGTTGTAAAAGCATTCCTGTTATCTCATTCTCCTTCACCCCCAGCCTCATCTTCCATAACTTCTCCCATGCCTGAGGCTAGGCCTGAGCCTGGAACACCTATTCTCTTCCATCCTACTTTCTTTGTTTTTGCACATGGTGGTTGCTTGGCCCAGGATACACTTCTTTCCAGCTTAGCCTCTGATCTAAGGCTGCTTTAGGGAGCAAGGCCTCTCTCTGTCCTCCCAAGGGGTCTGGAAGATGTCATCATAGTTGCTTTCTCGACCCTCTGGCCAGGTCACCTCTAATGGCATCCTCTCATGGAGCAGGCACCCCTGTAATTTTGTACCTGTCTCTGGAGTTACTTCACAGTCTGTCTCTCCCCCAGGATGTAAGCTCCATGAGGACAAGGACTTTGTCTTTCTTCACCCCTAGCATTTAATATACTGCCTGGCAAATTGTTAGGTTGTTAGGTGCCGTTGAGTTAGTTTTGACTCATAGTGACCCTGTGAACAACAGAACGAAACACTGTCCTGTCTTGTACCGTGTCCACAATAGTTTTTATGCTTAAGCCCATGGTTGCAGCCTTTGTGTTGATCCCTATCATTGAGGGTCTTCCTCTTTTTCGCTGACCCTCTGTTCTATCAAGCATGATGTCCTTCTCCAGAAACTGATCTTTCCTGACAGTGTGTCCAAAGTATGTACTGTCAGGAATAAGACACAGTCTTGCTATCTTTGCTTCCAAGGAGCACTCTGTTTTGTACTTATTCTAGAGCAGATCTGTTTGTTCCTTTGGTGAGCCGTGGCACAGTCAATATTTTTCTCCAACACCACAGTTCAAAGGTGTCAATTCTTCTTCTGCCTTCTTTGTTCATGGTCCAGCTTTTGCGTCCATATGATGTGACTGAAAATACCATGGCTTGGGTCAAACACATTTTAGTCCTTATTTGCTTGGCAAATAATGCCCCAAGTATCTTTTGAATCAATGAATCATTTAATTGCTTGTTGATTTGCTCAATAGACTGGGAGTCCAGGCAGGAAATAGTTGGTACAGTCAAACTGGGTTATTGATTTCAGTGAGGATACAATTTACAAAAGTAAGGGCAGGACCAAACTGAGCTGCAGGGCTAGCACCAGCTGAGAGGTGTTAAAGTCCCAAGGCCTGAGCAGATCAGGATGGAGGGCCTGGGACCAGCTCACCAAGACAGGCCAGGAGAGTTGCCTCTTATCCTCTAACATAATCATAGTGCTTCGTGGTTCTGGGCCTACCAGTAGCCAGATGAGGGAGCCTATTAATGTCTCCACATGGGTCTGCTTCTTGGGTCCGTGTTGGGGTAGAAATGTGAAGAGTGTCTTTGGAGATATAACAAGAAAACATCTTTCTGTCAGAGATGAGGCCTTCTGGCCTGAACTGTGTGTTCAGTGGTCAACTGTTGTACTTCTCTAGACACTGTTAAAGAAGGTAGCACAGAAGGCTGCTGGCCCTGTTGGGAGGTGACCATGTCTGGAGTCTGAAGGATTTCTCTTTGTTTCAGCCTTTTGTGCCAGTATTAATTCTTGTATTTTGAATTAGAAGATAATAAATACCCTTGCCAAGTGGAAAATCTTTGAGCAAGGTCTTCAGAGAGGTAGGAATATGGCAGCCAGCCACATCTGTGCCTGCATCCTATCTCTAGGGGGAAGAGGGCCAGCAAAGTATAGTGGTTAGAAGTGTGGGGACTGGAGCTAGGTTGATTGGGTTCCAAGGCTAGGTACACCACTTAGCAACTGTATGCCTTGTGCCTCTTTGTGAAATTAGAATAATGGTAGTGCCTGCTCACTTTCATCACAACTTACAGACTAAGACAGACTAGGAATAAAGGCCTGGTGATCTACTTCCAAAAATCAGCCAAGAAAAGCTATGGATCACAAGAGTCCAGTTGCGCATGGGGTCACCAGGAGCCAGGGGCTGAATTCACGAGCTAACAACAATAACCGGGCTGCCTTAAGGGGGCAGTTCTACTTTATCCTATTGATTGCCGTGAGTCAGACTCAACTCTATGACAACGGATTTGGTTTAATACCTACACAGACTCAGAAGCATGCCTGACACACACTCAGGGTGGTTGTATTTCATTACTACAGTGCTAATGTCTACTCACTGTCCCACTGTCAGTATTACTAATGCCCCCTTCACTCACAAAAGAATTTTGATTTCTATAATTATTTTCTTTATCTAGTGCTGCTATAACAGACACCTACTTGTCTGTCAGTCTGTCTTCCTGTGGGGGCTTGCCTGTTGCTGTGATGTCAGAAGCTGTGCCGCTGGTATTCAGATACCAGCAGGGTCACCTATGGTGTATGGGTTTCAGCTAAGCTTCCAGACTGAAACAGACTGAAAAGAATTAGCCAGTGAAACCCTGACAAAGAGCAGCAGGACATCGTCAGACATCGTGCCCCAGGTTGGAAGGTACTCAGATGATGACTGGGGAAGAGCTGTCTCCTGAAAGTAGAGCGGACTTTAATGACATGGATGGAGTCAAGTTTGGGGGACCTTCATTTGCTGATGTGGCATGACACTAAGTGAATAAAAACAGCTGCAAACATTCACTGATAATCAGAATGTATGAAGTACACATCTAGGAAAATTGGAAATTGTCAAAGATTAAATAGAACACATAAACATCAATATTGTAGGCATTAGTGAACTGAAATGGGCAAAAGCCAACAGGTATTGGACATTGGGAATTAGACAATCATATGGTCTACTGTGTTAGGAACAAAAGCTTGAAGAGGATTGGTGTTGCATTCATCATTAAAAACAACATTTCAAGATCTGTCCTGAGGTACAATGCTGTCAGTGACAGGATAATATCCATATGCCTACAAGGAAGGCAGAAACCCTGGTGGCATAGTGGTTAAGTGCTAAGTCTCCTAACCAAAAGTTGGCAGTTCAAATTCAGCACCTTGGAATTCAGCTCCTTGGAAACTCTAAGGAGCAGTTCTACTCTGTCCTATAGGGTCACTGTGGATCAGAATTGACTCAATGGCAGTGGGTTTGGTTGGTACAAGGAAGACCAGTTAATACGACTATTTTTCAAATTTACACATCAACCACTAAGGCCAAAGATGAAGAAATTAAAGATCTTTACCAGCTTCTGCAATCTGAAACTGATCAAACATTGATGATCAAAAATCAGGTGCACTGATTATTACTGGTGATTGGAACACAGAAGTTAGAAACAAAGAAGGATTGGTAGTTGGAAAATACTGTCTTGGTGATAGAAATGGTTCTGGATATCTCATGATATAATTTTGCAAGACCAACGACTTCTTCACTGCAAGTACCTTTTTTCCACCAACACAAATGGCAGCTGTACACATGGACCTCGCCAGATGGGATACACAGGAACTAAATTGACTACAACTGTGGGAAAAGATGATGGAAAAGCTCCTTATCAGCAGTCAGAATAAGACCAGGTACTGACTGCAGCACAGATCATCAATTTCTCACATGCAAATTCAAACTGAAACTGAAGAAAATTAGAACAAGTTTGCAACAGCCAAGACCACTGCTCCTTTACTTTACCAAACATGTACCTTTTTACCCCCTAGTGATTTTTAAATAAATCATAGGAAAACTGCCTAGACATACTGTAAGGAGTAGATCTCACCTGAGTTTAGAGACCATCCCAAGAGCAGATTTGATGTGTTGAATACTAATGACTAACGACAAGATGAGTTGTTGAATGACATCAAAAACATCATCCATGCAGAAAGAAAGATATCATTGAGAAGACAGGAAAGAAAAAAAAAAGACCAAGCCATATGTCAGGAAAGACTCTGAAACTTGCTCTTGAATGTTGAGCAACTGAAGCAAAAGGGAGGAAGGATGAAGTAAAAGAACTGAACAAACGACAGAGCATTATAATGACATATGCAAAGAGCAGGAGATAGAAAAACAAAAGGGAAGAACACCTTCTGCATTTCTCAAGCTGAAAGTATGGAAGAAAAAAGTTTAAGCCTCGAGTTGCAATAGCGGAGGATTTTGCAGGGAAAACGTTAAACAACTGAGGAAGCATCAAAAGAAGATGGAAGGAATACAGAGTCACTATGTCAGAAAACCAATTGACATTCAACCATTTCAACAGGTAGCATGCGATCAGGAACCAATGGTACTGAAAGAAGGAGTTAAAACTGCTTGGAAGTCACTGATGAAAAACAAGGCTCCCACTGAGATGTTTCAACAAACATGCAGCACTGGAAGTACTTGCTTATCTATGCCAAGGAATTTACAAAATAGCTGCCTGGGCAACTGACTGGAAGAGATCCATATTTACACTTGTTCCCAAGAAAGGTGACCCAACTGAATGAGGAAATTATTGAACCATATCATACAGAAGTACAACTTTGCTAAAGATCATTCAAAAGCAACTGAAACAGTAGACTGACAGGGAACTGCCAGAAATTCAAGCTGGATTCAGAAGAGGATGTAGAACCAGGGATATCGTTGCTGATATCAGATGCGTCTTGGCTGAAAGCAGAGAATACCAGAAAGATGTTTACCGGTGTTTCATTGATTATACAAAGGCATTTGACTGGGTTGATAATAATGAATTATGGATAACGTTGTGGAGACTGGGAATTCCAGCACATTTAATTGTGTTCTTGAGGAATCTGTACGTGGACCCAGAGGCAGTCACGAAAACCAAAAAAGAAAAAACAATAGGGGTAGAGGGAGTGGGCATATTGCATGATTAAAGTCAAGAAAGGTGTATATCATGGTTGTATCCTTTCTCTGTACCTTTTCAGTCTGTATCCTGAGCAAATAACTTGAGAAGCTGGACTATATGAAGAAGAATGAGGCAACAGAATTGGAGGAAGTCTCATAGCAACCTGCATTATACAGATAGCACAACCTTGCTTGCTGAAAGTGAAAAAATTTTAAACACCTACTGATGAAGAGCAAAGACCACAGCTTTCAGTATGGGTTGTACCTCAACAACAGGAAAACAAAAATCCTCACAACTGGAGCAGTAAGCAGCATCATGATAAGCGGAGAAAGGACTGAGGTTGTCAAGGATTTCATTTTACTTGGTTCCACAATCAATGCCCACGGAAGCAGCAGTCAAGAAATAAAAAGTTGCATTGCACTGGGAAAATCTGTTGCAAAGGACTTCTCTGAAGTGTTAATAAGTAAAGATGTCACCTTGAAGACTAAGGTGCACCTGACCCAATCTACGGTATTTTCAGTCATATCACATGCATGAGAAAGCTGGATAAGGAATAAGGAAAACAGAAGAACTGAGGCCTTTGAATTGTGGTGTTTGAGAATACTGAATATACCACGGATTGCCAAAAGAACAAACAGATCTGTTCCGGAAGAGGTACAGCTGGAGTTCTCTTTGGAAGTAAGAATAGTTAGACTCTGTATCTTGCATATTTGGACACATTGTCAGGTGGCATCAGTTGCTGGGAAAGGACATCATGCTAGGTAAAAGAGAGGATCAGGGAAAAAGAGAAAGACCCTTAATAAGATGGGTTGCCACAGTGTCTGCGACAACGTGATTAAGCGTAAAAACAGGTTGTGGGCATGGCACAGAACTAGGCAGTGTTTCGTTCTGTTGTTCATAGGGTCACGATGAGTCAGAACAGACTCAGTGGCACCTAATCACCCCAACAACAGCTGTAAAAGAAATACCACAAATGTATGGCTTTAACAAACATAAATGTACTCTCTCACAGATTAGGAGGCTAGAAATCTGAATTCAGAGTGTAAACTCAAGGGGAAGGCTTTCTCTCTCTGTTGGTTCTGGAGGCAGGTCCTTGTTCCTTTGTTCTCTCGTGATCTTCCTGTGATGTGGCATCTATCTTCTCCTGTCTCTACTTGCTTCTTTATGCCTAACTTTCCTTTCTATATCTCAAAGGTGACTGGCTTAAAACACGTCCTGTGCTGATACTTACATAGCCCCTTAAGGTAAAAAAGAAAATCCATTACTGAATGGGATTATAACTGCAGATATAAGGGTTGAGACTGATAGCATTTTCGAGGCACACAATTCAGTCCATAACAATAACTCATACGCTCTTACACACAGTAAGATGCTGTTAATGCTGGTTGTTTGGGCAAGCTGTTCACTGCTCTGAGTTTTACCTTTATAACAGGGATAATATTCATGCTGGCTTTGCTGGGTGATTTGGGGATATCAAGGCTCTGCTGAATGTTAGGCACAGGTTTGGTCTTAATTATGGTGATGCTATTTGTGGTTCTTCAGGTGCTCTCACTCTAGGCTAGCTATGTGAATATGACTGGTCCCCAGTTCTCTCACCAGCCAGATCTGCATTCCTAAAGATTTCTAAGGTGAATGTATTATGAGGAACATGGGGCCCAAACCCTCAACCTCTGGAGAAGGTGTGGCCACTCCCCAATGCCCTGTGATCCTGTCTTCTGGAACAGCCCTGCCGCTCATTGTTAGCAGGGTAGTTCTGGTCCTGTCTTCCCAGGGAAACCATGAACCAGATCAGGCCTGTTCGCTACAAGTCAAAGGTGCTGTCTTAACCTAGATTCCTGTGTGCCTTTGGGAGCTGTTGATTCATTGAAGCCTGTTTGATGCAGAATCTTTTTCCTTGCAGCAGCTTTTGAGTTGAATAGGAGAAAGGGACTTGGGGCCCCTAGAGCTGATGCCTTTTTCCCTTCTTTTTTTCTTTTTCCTGTGCTGCCTTTTTGTGCCCCAAACACCCTGTACTAGGACAGATGGAAAATAAAAGCAGCAAACTAGGACATAAGCCCTTCAGATTTCATCCTGGGTGCAGTACACTCAGCTCAGGACACTTAATTTTATAAAGTTGACCTCTGGATGACAATGCAGACACAGTGTTCCACATTTATGGATTTGGGCTGTGACCCTGAAGTCTCTCCTCTAGATCATCAGGAAAGCTTGGCATGCCAACACACCAACCTATGTGAATGGATCAAATACCACTAGACCCAACTGGATAGCAGTTATGCTGTGTGACCTTCAGAGTGTTGCTTTCCTTCTCCGGGCCTCAGCTTCTTTGAGGCAACTGAACCAAGGTGATCTGTGATTTTTCTCCCAAACTGTATCATTTTGGATTCCTATGATAGAGAGAGAGACAATTTTGTAGCTCAACATAAAGGGCTTTCCAACAGCTAATGGAAAATCCTGGTTGCATAGTCGTTAAGATCTGTGGCCGAAAGGTTAGCAGTTCAGATCTATCAGGTGCTCTTCAGAAACTCTACAGGGCATTTCTACTCTGTCCTATAGGGTGGCTATGGTTGGAATTGACTTGACAAAAATGGATTTTGGGTTTTAACAGCCAGTGTTGCTGAAAAAGCAATAAAATCGGCTGCTTCAGAAGTAGTGAGCACTTTTTTCTGGCTGAGAGTATTGAAGCAGAGACTGCAGAACTGTCTGCAGGGGAAGTTACACAAAGGCTTGCAGGATTCGATGGATATTCCGACTGAGCAGTGCAGACTTCCCGTGATTCTTCCTGGTACTGTCTCATCTTTCTTCTCTCAGCCGTCACATGCTGGAAACCCTGGTGGCATAGTTGTTAAGTGCTATGGCTGTTAACCAAAAGGCTGGCAGTTCAAATCTGCGAGGTGCTCCTTGGAAACTGTGGAGCTGTTCTACTCTGTCCTATAGGATTGTTAATTGACTTGGTGGCAACTTTAAAAAACTTTTTTTTTTTTTTAACAAAGCGAGCTGGGTTATTCCTAGGGGCCGGGATTAATTTAAATTGACATTGACCACTTAATTTTCAGAATATAGAGAGTTTTTCCTCCTCACCCCAATGGAGTACTTAATACTATAAACACGGAGCTTAGTTCCAGGCCAAGCTTACCTACAGAAGAGAGGCTTTTGCAATTTTGGAGAGAGTTAGAGGATTAATTTTCGGAAGATTTGCGTGTCCAAATTTAATTTTCACTTCAAAATAAAAATAGCAGAGAATTCTTGATCCAAAATAGCTATTCCTCAGAAATTTTTGTTTCTTTTTTCTTTTTTCTAATTAATTAATTATTATGACTGAGTGAAAATGTACATTCCCATATAAATTTACATGCCCATCCATATGCAGCTTCCACTGCTCTCCCTGCCCAGTGACAGCACACTAGTCCTCTCTGCTTTTTTTTTAATTTAAAGTTTGAGTTTAGCATTTGATGTCACTGATGACAAGTCTGATCTCAATTTGATTCTCATTCCTGCGTTGTAATCTTCTCCCTCTCCCTACCCTCAGAAGCTTTATGGTTTCCTCTTTATTTTGCTCTGAAAAATCATGCTGGTATTTCTAAATGTGATCTTTTTGTTGAACTTTGTTGGCTGTTTTAATCTGACAAGTCGTGTCTTCAGCTGTTTCTCTCTCTATCTCTCCTGTATTCTAACTGATCTTGCCTTTTAAATTAGACTGGTTTGTCCACTACAGAGGTCACTGGCCACATGTAGCTACTGAGTTGAAACGTATTTTAATTGTAAAGTATTATCTGGATTTTGAAGATTTATTTAAAAAACCCATCCACTGCCATTGAGTCGATTCTGACTCATAGCAACCCTATAGGACAGAGTAGCATTGCCCCATAGAGTTGCCAAGGAGTGCCCGGTGGATTTGCACTGATGACCTTTTGGTTGGCAGCTGTAAAACTTAACCACTATGCCACTAGAGTTTCGTTATTCAAAAAAGGAATAGAAAATATCTCATTAACTTTTGTACTGGTCACATGTTGAAATGGTACTATTTTGAAAATAATGGGTTAAACATATTATTAAAATTAATTTTACCCGTTTATAGTTTTTATGTGAATACTAGAAAGTCTAAAATTATGTATGTGGCTCACATTATATTTCTACTGGACAGTGTTTATCAGATAGCTTTTGGAGCTCCTAGGGTTTTCCCTTGAATGTCTTTTTAACTTTTCTCGCACACTTTCTGTACTTTTGCTGCATTTTTCTCTTATATTTTATTTCTCTGAAGCTTTGGAAGCACATTCTTGGGGACACACTAAGTTCAGTCTTCTGGGTTACACAATTCATCTGCAGTGAATTAGGATGTTCGGCCCTGTACTGAGTTATTTTGTTCAGATGATCGGGTATTAAAATGATCCAAATTTCTCCTTGTTACCATAGTAGTTGATTCTGCTTTTAAAGATTTAATAGACCATTTGAGGATACTAATCATACTCATTCTAAATTCTTCTTCTGTTTGCTGTAGTACCTCTATTATTTCAGTTGTTAACTCCTTTCTTTGTTTAATTTTGAGTCTCTTAATCAAGTTTTTGTCTAATATGGGATGAGTTTTGATTCTGTGCTGATCCTTATATTTAAGATTGCCTGTTCCTGTCTTTGTGGGGGCTCCTTCTGTTCACCAGAGCCTGTGTCCAGAGATTGTAAAGGCAGGTTAGGATGTGCAATATGTGCAAAAACCCATTGAGCCAATTTCAACTCACAGTGTCTGTGTAGGACAGAGGAAAACTGCCCCAGAGGATTTCCAAGGCTGTAACCCATGGACGTGGACTGCCACGTCTTTCTCCCTCATGGTAGGCATGCTAGTAGCTTATCTTCCGGGTAGGAGAATCTACCCTTTGGGCAACCGTAGGTATTTCTCTAACTCACTGGTCTCAGGAGTCCACAAAGTTTTAGGCTGGGCACAAACAGAAAGACACGGGAAGGATTGACTGTCTTGTTGCTGCTGTTGTTGCCACCCAGTGGTCTCTGAATTGTGATGACCAAAGTATAACAGGACAAAATGCTGCCTGGTCCTGCACCGTCTTCATAATTGTTGGTATACGTGAGTCCATTGCGGTGGCTATTGTATCATTTCATTTCACCGAGGGCTTCTCTCTTTCCACTGCTCCTGTACATGACCAAATATGATACCCTTTTCCCCCCTAGTGATCGGTCTCTCCTCATGATATGTCCCAAGTAACTGAAGTACTATGGGCACTAGCTGTAGGTCCACTGGCTCAAGTCTCATCATCCACACTTCCACGGAGCATTCTAGTTGTATACCTCTGAAGTCTGATTTGTTCATTCTTCTGACAGTCCATGATACGTTCAATATCTTGCACCAACAGTGTAATTCAAATTCATCAACTTCTCTCTATATTTCTCATTGTCCAACTGCTTTATGCATACGAGGCAAATGGAGACCATGACTTGGATCAGGAGCCCTGTTGTTGTTGGGTCTGCCTAGCCAGTTCTGAGCCATAGTGACTCTGGGAACAACAGAATGTAACACCGCCCAGCCCTGTGCTCTCCTTTCAATCCTTGTCATGCTTGAGCCTGTTGTGGCAGCAACTGTGTCAATCCATCTCACTGAGGGTCTCCCTCTTTTTCACTGGCCCTTTACAAAGAATGATTTCCTTCTCCAGGGACTGATTCCCCCTGATAACACGTCTTAAGTATGTGGGATGCAGTCTTACCATCCTTGCTTCTAAGGGGCATTCTGATGCTACTTCTTCCATGACAGATTTGTTCATTCTTTTGGCAGTCCCTGGTATGTTCAATATTCTTTCCCAGCACCATAACTCAAAGATACCAATTCTTCTTAGGTCTTCTTATTCACTGTCCAGCTTTCACATCCATATGAAGCAATTAAACACACCGTGGCTTGAGTCAGGTACATCTTAGTCCTTAAAGCGACATCTTTTCTTTTAATACTCCAAAGAGACCTTTACAGCAGATTTGCTCAGTACAGGGTCTCATTTGATTTCTTGAGTGCTGCTTTTATGGGTGTTGATTGTGAATCCAAGTAAAATGAAACTCGACAATTTCTAAATTTTTTCCATCTATCATGATGTTGCCTGTGGATCCAGTTGTTAGGATTTTTGTTTTCTTTGTGTTGAGGTGTAGTCCATACTGAAGACCATGCTCTATGCGTTTCACCTGTAAGAGCTTCAAGTCCTCTTCATTTTCAGTCAACAGAGTTGTGTCATATGCATAAAGCAGACTGTTAATGAGTCTTTCTACAATCCTGATGCCCTGTTCTTCATGTAGTCCAACTTCTCGGATTATTTGAATAAGCATGGTGAAAGGATTCAACCCTGGCACACAACTTTCCTATCTTTAAACCGTGAAGTGTTCCCTGGTTCTGTCCAAATGAGTGCCTCCTGATCTTCCTGAGGAGCACAGTTTGAGAGTTCTGGAATTCCCATTCTTCCCAGTGTTATCTATAACTTGTTACAGTCTACACACAGTTGAATGCCCTTACATAGTCAATAAAGCACAGGTAAACATGCTTCTAGTATCCTCTGCTTTCAGCCAGGACCCATCTGACATCAACAACAATATCCCTTGTTCTACATCCTCTTCTGAATCAGGCCTGAATTTTTGGCAGTTGCCAGTTGATATACTGCTGCAGCTATACTTGAATGATCTTCAGAAAAACTATACTTGTGTGTAATAGTAATGATGCTGTTTAGTAATCTTCACATTCTGTTGGGTCACCTTTTTTTAAATGGGTACATACATGGACCTCTTCCAGTTGGTTGGTCAAGTAGCTGTCTTCCAAATTTCTTGATATAGAAGAGTGATTGCTTTCATCACTGCATCGCCAGACTCAAACATGGCCCCAAATTATTCCCCTTTATGATTCCCCCAGAGCTCCTTCCGTTCCATTTATCTGTTGGTTTCAGATTTAGAACTTGAGAAAACTGCTCCTACATCCTTACCAATTTTTATCCATACATGTATTGATTTGTGATTTCTTGTTGTTGTTTTTCCTTCATCTGATCCTCTTTTTTTCTTCTCTTTTAGAAACTTTTCAAAAATTTTTGACTTTCTCATGCCACTCTTATTTTTGAGAGTTTCATGAATTCTGCCTTTAAGAAAATATTTTCTGTTTATTTCATAGGATTTGGGGCCATGGCCATGGCAGATTGGAAGTAGTAATAAACACGTGTTCTTAATCTGCCATATTGAGTTAAAGAAATTCCAGGTTTACCAATGATCATGACTTCCCAAGTCTCCTCTTACCATTTGCAGTCCTATTTCCACACAACATGTGAGTATTCCTAGGAAAATCTTTTGGGATGGTGACAGGAGGTGGTGGCGACCTTATCGAAGAGATCGCTTATTCCACGTACTTTCATTCTTCATTCGAAGAACTGAGTTCAAGTTCTGGAGCCAAGTTTGTTTCACAAAAATGTTCTACAAGTCCATAATCTGGGAAGGAGAAGAGTCCAGGAAAATATTTGATGGACGTGGAAGCATTTAAAGCCAGCTTGCTTCTCATGAAAGTTTCTCACTCTCTTGGGTTCACTGAGAATTCTACTTTAATGTTAGCCCTTGCTATGACTGATATTTTGTCTTAAAAGGACACTTCTACTACCAAGCACAACATTCCTAGCTCCAACCCTCAGGAAGAAATTGAAGAAGAGGATCACTGTGGTCTTTTTATTGTCCCTCCTTTCATCTCTTCTCCAGGGAATTGTAACTCTACTGTCCATTTTCTGCACCAGTATTTCTATCAGGGAGTTTTCTCCTACTGGGCCAGGTCACAAAGTTGCAACGATAGGCAGGATTGCTTCTTGTACCCCCGACTATTGGAGATTTCCTACAGAGTACAGAGCAAGAGTAAGGTCACCCACGATGGAAGACTCACACTGAATTCCCCCAGTCTATTCAAGTCCTGTCTTTGAGTGGTGCCATCGGTTAAGCACTTGACTACTAATCAAAAGGGTGGCAGTTTGAAACGACCCATACATACCTTGGAGGAAAGGTCTGGTGATCTGCTTCCAATCCTGACCTAGAAGTCAAGTTGTCCCCCTGGAATTCTCTCCTCTCCTTTGTCATGTGGGCTTCATTTCTTCGTGATCCTAAAGGAGTGTAGAAGTGTAACATGAAATGCTCTGTGCAAACTGTAGAGTATACCCCTCCTGAGTCTAGTGCTGAGGATACTGGGAGTAAACAAGATAGTTAAGATCTCTGTTCTTTAGGTCCCTGCCTCAGATAGGCAACAGTAAGCCAGTGAAGAACCCAGGTAATTTATGACTGTGATGAGTGCTATTCTGACAGGAAAAGCATGATGAGATAGGGAGCTGCTTGGGGGCTGCTTTGGATTGGATGTATGTTCCTGATAGGGTGAGATGACTATTATCATTATAAATCATGATGATGATGTTGAAGATGCCAATGACCTTCAGAAGACAGGGTTGGTCAGTGCTGGGCATTTAAGGATGGTGAACCTGAAGGTACTAATCCTGCTGGTTATAAAATAGTCTTCTGTGTTAACACTGACCTCATTCCTGCATTCATTTAAGCCTTTACCATGCGCTAGACACTGCTCAGACCCTGGGCGCACAGTGAGAAACACTAAAGCCATAGTGCGGCATGTGCTCCCAGAGTGTGGAGTGAGGGAGACAGAGATTTGTTGGTTAATTACTGCTGAGGGTGACCTTGCACTTGCTCTGACAAATGGCATTCCCACACCTACAGAATGAAACATTGCCCAAACCTGCATCATCTTCACGACGACTGCTATGTCTGAGCCCGTTATTGCATCTATAATGTCAGTCTGTGTCACTGAGGGTCTCCCACGCCTTTGCCGACTCTCTTCCCTATGAAACATGATGTCCTTTTCTAGCGACTGGTCTTTCTTGGCAATGTGTCTAAAGTAAGGGAGCTGGAATCTCGCCACCCTCACTTCTAAGGCACATTCTGGTTGTACTTCTTTGAAGGCTGATTTGTCTTTTCTAAGACTAATGTCAAATGGAAGTGAAGCAAATGGGTGTTTAATTGCTAATTTTGGTAAGTGGAGGGAGGAAGTGCACAGGTTTCAGTCAAAGAGATGAATGGATTGTGGGAGAATCTACTTCAAAGGGGAGCATCAGGGGAGTGCTCTCTAGGGTAATAGCTAAGCTGAGATCCAAGGGACCAGGAGGAAATGCCTGGTCACAGACAGGTGGGGGTAGCCCTTTAAGCAGAGTCCCTAGGAGCGTGTACTCTGAAGTGCAAAGAGCTTGCCCGGTGCCAGAATAGGAAGGAGACTTATGTGGCACAGCAGAAGAAAAGGAAGGGTGAATTTGAGGTGGAGGCAAGATCAGAGAGTGATGCTCAAGTCTTTGCTAAGAATTCCAGATTTTATTGGCCACACTAGTAGGAGCTGACTGGAGTTGGGAAGAGCCAGGTCTGAGCCTCCCCCTCACTCATTCCAGGCCACATGGGCTCCGTTGGTCCTGCCTCCCACTGCCACCCCACCACCACCCTCTCTCCATCTTCACTACCACAGCTCGATGCTGCCACCCAGATGAGTCTCAGCTGCTGACTGCATCCTCCCTGGTAAGAGCAGGCGTCTCCTAAGTGGTCTCACTGGCTGACTCTTGGTCCTTTCAGAGCTGGGGGGAAGTCCCATCTGGCTTTAAACACTAGTCATAAAGGAGGCCTCCTTGAGGACACCCCATGAGACCCTCTGGAGTGGACTGCAGGCTGGCGAGGAGGAACTAGATAGAATTCAAGGCTACCCTCAGCACTGCCTGGAAATGCCTCAATAGTGTGAGTCGTGTTGAATGTGAATGTAAGGATCAACAGATGGTCAGTCCCCTAATCCTACTGACCACAGCTGTGCTGCCTCCCGCCTCCCTGCTTTAGCAACTGCTGGCCCCTCTGCTTGGGTGGCCTTCCTGTCACCTCTTTGTCTTAGTGTCCTAGAGCTGCCCTAACAAAAGCACCACAAGTGGCTGGCTTCAGAGAAGAGATTATGTATTTTCTTAACATTCTGGAAGCTAAATGTCCAAAGTAGAGCCTCAGTCATGTCAGTTTTTTCTGTGGGCCTTTCTCCTAGTTTCTGATATCTGCTCATAGATGACCCTCATGCAGCATCTGCCTTGATTTTTTTGTAAGATACCGTTTAGAACAGATTAGGTTTAGAACCCACCCTGCTCTGGTATGGAAACGCTTGTTGGTGTAGTGGTTAAGTGCTACAGCTGCTAATCAGAAGGTCAATAATTCACCAGGTGTTCCTTGGAAACTCAACAGGTCAGTTCTACTATGTCCTGTAGGGTTGCTATGAGTTGAGATTGACTCAATGGCCATGGTTTTTTTTTTTTTTTAAATTCTAGTATGACCTGATTAACAGCAAAAGGGAATCTCTGTTTCCCAATAGGGTTGCACTGACAGGTACATGCGTTTGGATCTCATCGTACCTTTCTGGAGGTACTTAACTCACTTCATAATACTTTACATCCAGTTAGCTCCTATGCATCCTTCCACTTCTACTCTAGACATTCCTTCCAGGAAGTGTCACACAGCTGGGGAGATGCTTCCATCACACTATGAATGTCCTCTCTCCAGGCATTTATCCACCCCCTCCTGCCCCTGGAATACTGCTGAATTAAGTCAGTCTTTCCCACCAGACTGAGTGCCTGGAGGGCAGAGTATGGGTCTAATTTACCCTCTTAGCTCTGTCACCTGGTGCCCAGTCTGGCTTATAGAATTTAAAAGTAATCATCAGAAAACTATTGGTTGAAGGTCCACAACACACCAAACACCGTGTTAAGAACTAGGTGGGGCCAGTAAAGAGTAGAAAAAGACACAGATTGTTCCTTCTACTGTATGTATATTTGGAAATTTTCATAGTAAAAATGAAAAAAAAATGTAAACCCAGTTCCTGCTTTTCTGGAGATTACATTCTAAGGGATGAAAATCAGTTCATTAGATAATAGAACATTAATTGTGACCCATACTTAGGGATATGACAAAGAAGTAATAATAGTTAATTTCTGTAACTCTTGAGTATATGCCAGGTGGTGTTCTAAATGGGCATTGCTCATGGCTATTTTTGTTAGCCGCTGTCTGGTTAACTCCAACACACTGTAACCTTAAGTACAGCATCTGTCGTCAAGTTATGCCTTCTCCTCACGATCGTTGACGTGGGTAAGCCTGTTGTGGCTGTTGTGTGAGTTCATCTCCCTGAGGGTTTCCTGTGTCATCATTGTCCCTTTATTTCACCAAATGTGTCCTCCTCTAGCAATTGATCCCTCTTGTCCAAAGTATGCAAGTAAGACAGTGTGCTGTCATGATCCACAAGACTTTCACGGGCTAAGTTTTGGAAGTAGATTGCCAGCCATTTCTTCCTAGTTTGTTCTGTATTTTACTTGTATCTGTTGTGACTTTTGTCAGCAGTCTGTGGCGGTAGCTGGATACCATCTAGTTCTTCCAGGCTCAGGCTGGTGGAGGCTGTGGTTCATGTGGTTCATGTGGTCCTTTAGCCCCTTGGCTTAATATTTCCCTTGTGTCTCTTGTGTTTTTCAATCTCCGGCTCGATAGCACTTGGCTGGCTTGGCTTACTCTGGGTGGGATGGGACTACTAGATGTATCTTAGGTGGCCACTGGTAAGCTTTTAAGACCCCAGATGCTATTCACCAAAGTAGGATGTAGAACATTTTCTTTACGAACTACATTAAGCAAAGTGACTTAGATGTCCCCCAAGACCATGGTCTGGAGCTGAGACTGTTACCTGGGTAACATGACGTTGTTGTTGTTGTTGGCTGTAGTTGAGTTGACTCCAACCCCTGGCATCCTTACATAAGACAAAAGGAAACGTTGCCCAGTCCTGCACCATCCTCATGACTGCCGACCTGCTTGATTCCATTGCTGCCTTCCTCCCCAGAAGGGTCACCTTCCAGCACTATGTTGAACAATATTCTGTTGTAATCCACAGGATTTTCAGGGTTTTTTTGGATCAGTCCCTGGAGAAGGACGTCATGCTTGGTAGAGCGTCAGTGAAGAAGAGGGAGACCCTCAACAGGGTAGCCTGACACAGTGGCTGCAACAATGGGCTCAAGTACAACAGAGATTATGGGCACGGAGCAGGACTGGGCAGTATTTCGTTGTGTTATACAGAAGGTCGCTAGGAGTTGGAATGAAGGGTACCTAACAACAGCAACGACAACAACACACTTTTGAGAAGTAGATCTCCAGGCCTCTGTTCCTAGCCTGTCTTAGTTGGAAGTTCTGCTGAAATCTTTCCACTGTGGGTGACCCTGCCGGTATTTAAACATTGGTGGCAGAACCCTCAAGCCACCACAGTATGACAAACTGATAGGTGATGGAAACGGACTCTACAGCCTGCATTTGGTTCTATCTATCACCTTTATAATAATGCACCCTGAGTAATCTATGTTCTGATAATTCTATAATTAGTCCCAAACTTGTTATTATGAAGTGTGTTTTTCCCACCTGCCGCGAGTCCTAAGGACCTCACTCAAAACCAACCAATTCCTCGAGCAGGTCCGTCTTGGAATGCAAGTGCAGCCATAGTGACCTCTTGTGGTCAAAGTGAGAATGGCATGAATACTCCACGTTGAAAAGCCAAAACTCAAAACCACTTCTGTCAAGTCCATTCTGACTCAGTGGCTCTATCGGATGGAGTAGAAATGCCCCATATGATTTCCAAGAAGTAACTAGATTTGAACAGTTGACCTTTTGGTTAGCAGCCAAGCGTTTGATCACTTGCACCACCGTAGCTCCTAATTGAAGGCAGATGGAACTTTACAATTAGGTATGAGCCGGTTTGTGTTCTCTGAGGCCCACACTGGAGCATGCCTGTGTTGGATGTCTCCTGGGAAGTTGGAAGGATGAGGCTACAGAGGTGAGATTTCCGGTGTTGCTTGGGGTGGGGGCAGGGGCTGGGTGGTGGTTGGACAGGGGCTGTGGGAAGCCCCTGTTTCTGTGTTTTGTCCAGGCCTGAGGAAGTTTCCAGACTTGGCTCTTCCCAGCCTCCTTCTTCTCATATACCTGGGCAAGAGAACTTGCAGGGATCTGTCAGCCTGGGAAGTTTATTTCAGCCCAGTTCACTTAGCATCCCTGTGTGGGAAAAAGACAGCTTATTCCCTTATGTGTTTGATAAATATTTGTTAACTGCATACTATGTACCAGGAATGTTCTAGGTGCTGAGAACAAAGCAGAGAATAAGGGGGTGAAAAAAAATCTTGCCATCATAACGTTTACTTCGTACTGGGGAGGGACAGATGATCAATTGCCGGATGAAGGTAACTGTCACAAAGAACAGTTAACCCAGGGCCAGGGGCAGGGAATGGGGTGGCAGTGCCATTTTATGTGGTGGGAAGCCCTACTCTGAAGATGCAAAAGTGCCTGGGGACAGTACACTTTGCTCTCTGTCTCTCAATACTAGAATTTACTTAGACACTAATACCTACAGAATGGTGCAAGTGGGTGTTTTTATTTGTTTGATAGTCAACTCAGAGTGAAATTGAACTAAAATTGATTCTACTAGAGTGTATGGACTGCCAAACAGAGGTATATACCCCATCTTCCCCCATGTAATGCCCCTGGTGAAAGGTCCTAGAAAAAGTGGTAAGTCATGTGGATTAACTGGGGAAAAGCATCTGGGCAGCAGGAGCAGCATATGCAAAGGCCCTGAGGTAGGAACTTCTGTTTCTGAGGAACAGCAAGGAGGCCAATGTGGCCACAGGGAATGTGTGATGTGGGGAGGGACAGTAGTAGAGACCAGAGAATTGGGAAAGGAAAAGTGGACCTTAGCAGTGCACTGTCTGTGTGAATGACACTGATTGAACTGAGTCTGGCCGCTCGTGTGAAGGTACTGCCTTCTCAGAAAGGGAAATGACTTCAACTCCACAGAGGAAGGAGCCATGGGACAAGGTTCCAGCTCAGCTACTCTGACACCATTTGGGACTTTTCTGGTGCTGGGCATGGTTAGAAGCTCTCCCTTGTGTTATTTCATTAACTTTCATAACAACCTTGAGTGACAGATACACACCATTGACCCTGCTTTCCAGGTGAGGAAGCCAAGGTGAGAGAAGAGGGTTACAGGTAGCTCAGACAGCTTGTCCAAAGGCATCATAAATGGAAGATTTAGGATGTCCCTGTGATGATCATGTGCCTCAGATATGGCTGGGACTGTGGGAGACGAGGCTGAAGAGACTAACTGGGGCCAACTGGGAGACTTCTGTGTCACAATAGGCAGTTGGCACTTTATGCTAATATTGGCAAGATACTGAAGGAGAAGGGAACATGATGGCATCTGTTCTTAAAAAAATCATCCTGATGTTACCTTTGGGAATGAAATGGCAAGAAGTGATTGACGGGGTGGAAGAGGTTGGAGAGTCAGCGGTACAGGTAGGAGGTGTGGGCCTTAATCTAAGAGAAAGTTGCAGACCTTCTAAAACCGGTTGAGGGCTGTTTGGAGAAAAACAATCTGATTTAGAAACGGATTGGAAGTGGGGAACAAGGGAAAGAGGTTAAAGAAGAGTATGAGGTTTTTATCTTCTTTAATTTTGTATTCCTGCAACATTCTACTTCATCTGGGAGGTGTAGCAGGCACCCGAGAAATGCTCGCTGAGTTGGAATTCTCAGGCCCTGTGTTCCTTCCTGCTGCACCCTGGTTTTGCCCCTTTGTCATTTCCTCACATGGAAGTTGTCTCCAAATGAGCCATCTCATCTCCTAGTAAAGGCAGGCAGTACTGTTTGTACACGGGGTGTTTTGTGTTAGATGTTGCTTGAATTGCCATTCCTCTGGCTTCTTTAGGAATGAGCCTATCCTCTAGGTGGTTATAGAATTTTCTAAGTACATAACAGTCGCTTCTCGTCTAAAATCCCAAACCTAACCTACTGCCATCGAGTTGATTGTGATTCATAGCAATCCTACAGGACAGAGTAGAACTGCCTCATAGAGTTTCCAAGGATCTCCTGGTGGATTTGAACTGCTAACCTTTTGGTTAGCAGATGAAGCACTTAACTACTATGCCATCAGGGTTGCCACTTCTCATCTGTCTCTGAAAATTCTGTTCATACTTTAAAGCCCAATTCAACCATCACAGCCTCCATGCAAACATCTTTTTCAAAAATCTTTCTCCTTTCTGTGCTTCTTTAAGGAGTTAAACATTTCTGTTCTGGGCTATGATTGTGTGTGTGTGTGTGTGTGTCTGTGTCTGTGTCTGTATCTGTGTGTGTGTGTGAGGCAAGGAAACCATCAACTGGCGTCTAGTCGATCCAACTCATAGCGACCCTATAGGTCAGAGTAGAACTCTCCCACAGAGTTTCCAAGGAGCCCCTGATGGATTTAAACTCCCTATCTTCTGGGTTATCTTTACCCCACATCATTTTGGTCCTTGGTGAGCATCCGTTCCTGCTGAGTTGGGATCATTTGCTGTGCCCTCGGATGGCAGCTTGGCAGCTTTTAAGCTGTATGACCTTGATCTGGGTTAATTAGACTCTCTGAGTCTTAGCTTTCCTGTCAGTAAAACAGGATTAAAAAATTGAGGATAAGAGAAGAAGAAAACAAAAGCAAGAAAGAAACCCAAATCCATCACCATCAAGTTGATTCTGAGTGATAGAGACTCTCTGGGATAGAGTAGAACTGCTCTATAGGGCTACTGGGGAGTGCCAGATGGATTTGAACTGCTGACCTTTTGGTTGGTAGCCCAGCTCTTAACCACTGCACCACCAGGGGTCCTCAGGAATAAAAGCACCGGCTTCATAATGGTCTTGTGAATGCTAAGCAAGCTAATTGAATAATGGCACAGGGACCATTATTCATTCACTTACTAGTTCTTTAAGTAGTTACTAAGTACCTACTATGTGCCATACACTGCCATAGTTTCTTGGGATACACCAGTGAGGAACGAAACTGTGTGACCTGAGGTCAAAGACTAGCAGGAGATAGGGTCAGAGAGATCACCTAAGGCCTTGAAAGTTACCTTATGAACTGTGGCTTTCATGCTGAGTGACATGACAAACCCTTGAGAGTTTTGAGCTGAAGAGGGACAGTTTCTGATCTGTATTTTTGAAAGGATCATTCCATGTTCCATGTTGAGACTGGATCACAGGACAGAAGGGTCTACTTTCCAAAAATCAGCCCTTGAAAACTCCATGGAACACCATTCTACTCTGACACACGTGGAGATGGCATGAGTTGGAGTGGTCTTGCTGACAACAGTTATGGTGAGTTAGATGGATTGACTCCGCGATGGAATTTACTTGAGCAGGACTGGTGTCTTTGTGCTCTCTGTTTCCACAAGGTGAAGGCAAGTGTCTTTCCACGGAGTGGGTCTCTCCTATTGAATTATATTGCTTTCATGGCTTCATCCAAGGTGCCATGTGGAATGTTTGCCTTCAAACAAGAGAAAGTTCATCATCCTTCCAGTCTTGGTACTTGGAGCTGGTCTCCTGCCTTGGTTTTAATCTTGGCTTCCAGGAGAGGTTCCAATCATTCCTGATTTAGAGGATTATTAGACACAGAGCCCAGGAGAGGGAGGCAGAGTACCACAGACAGGCTGCGTGGAGGCAGGCGCAGAGCTGCCAGGCAGCCCTTGGAGTTTCTGTGCTTTCATCTAGACTCTTGTGGACAGCTGTCCTTGATACTGAGACAAGGTCAAGGCTGTCCTAGGCCTTCCATGCCTCCTCTTCCTCTTTCTTGCCTTTCCTTCTATCCTTTTTTCCCCTTTTCCCATCCTTTATCCTTTCCTCCTCCAGATCTGCCTTGTCGCCTTCCACTGCTCTTTCAGCACCCAGGATTTTCTCCCTCTGGGAGAGGCTGCTCAGGGACCAAGGAGGAAGACAGCAACAAGATTGGAGAAAGGAGCTTGGAGGGAGCAGTGACGGAGGCAGGGCTGGGGGCCCCATGCAGCCTTTGAATGTACACATCTCTTTGCCTGGACTTCCTTATGCTGTTGTCAGGTGCTGTCAAGTTGGTTCTGACTCCCTGTAATCCTATTTACAACACAACTAAACACTGTCTGGTCCTGTGCCATGGCCATTATCGTTGTGATACTTCCTAATAGACCTTCACTGATGCTCAGAATAGTCTCGGAGACCTTCACTGAATTCTTTATCCCTTCTAGGTCCTATGGGGATTAATATAGGATTATCATGTGATGCCCAAAGATTTGATGGGTGTGCAGGCACTGAGGAGGAAAGCTGAGCTTTAGATCAGTGGCATGACTTCCCCAGGGTCACAGGGGGATTTGCAGCCAGGATTTGAACCCAGAAATTCCACTCAAGTCCTTCATGGTGTATTACAGTAGCTCTTGTCCATGCGTGGCGATTGGTTACTGGAAGTGTGGCTAATCTGAAGTGAGTGAGGCTGCAAGAGTAAAACACACACTGAATTTTGAACACCTAGTGTGAGAAAAGAAGATAAAATATCCTGATAATGTTTGCATACTGATTACTTGTCGACGTAGTATTTCAATATATTGTATTAAATAAAATATATTAAAATTTATTTCACCTTTTTCTTTTTTACTTTGTTTTCATGCAGTACCTTGAAAACGTGAAAGTACAGATACGGCTCACATTAACTTTCTATTGGGCAACACTGGTTTAGATCTTATACTTCAAATCTCCAAGTTCTATGTGTATAATACGGCCATGCTCTTCAGCTAGATGCTCAGCTTCTTGAAGGCAGAGGCCAGACTTCCTTGCCTTTTAATTATCCATAGCATCTAAGAATGTGGCACAGAGTAGATGTTTTCCCAATGGTTTGCTTTAAAGCCATTGTAAGCTTACAGGGATGTACAGAATAGTACAGAGTGTCCAGGAGACCCTTTACCAGCTTCCTCTAGTTGTGCCATCTTGCCATAACTGTAGTTGACACAGTAGGTTTTTCATAAATGAGTGTTGGACATCCTAGGTGTGAATTAAGTAGAGTGGGCATCTGATCCACTCTCAGCCACTTTGTGAGGAGTGCAAGTCTTGTACAGCTGGAACTGGTACATCAAGGATTGTTTCAGTGGACTTGGAAAGTTGCTCCTGGTTCATGCATGCGTGTGATTCTCAGAAATCAAAATCACAGCTGGTGTCAAGTGGGGAGAAACAGAGAGTGTGTGACTTGGTGGGAAGATGCAGGAGTTGAGAATCATCTGTCCGAGTCAAGTTCCTGCCTTCATTCCTTACTGCTGGGTGGTTCTTCATTCCCCAGGTCTTACTTTTCTCCTCTGTGAAATGGATCTAGGCCAGTGCTTTACTTCCTGGTGTGGTTGTTGAAATGAATATGAGTGTAGTCAAAGTGGCATCGTACTTACCCTTTGCTGCTGCTGTTGTTGTTAGTTGTTGCCAAATCAGCTCTGACTCATGCTGACCCCACATACAACAGAAGGAAAGGTTGCCCAGTCCTTCGCCATCTCTGTGGTCACTAGTGTGCTCAAGTCCATTGTGGTGGCAGCTGTGTATTTTGGGTGCCTTCCAACTTAGGTGGCCCATCTTCCAGGACTAGAGTGGACATTACTCTGTTGTCATCGATAGGGTTTTTACTGGCTAATTTTAAAAATTACCAGGCCTTTCTCCCTAGTCTGTCTTAGTCTGTAACCTCTGCTGAAATCTATTCACCGTGAGTGACACTGATAGTATTTGGAACACTGGTCACATAGCTTCCAGCCTAATAGCAACACACAAGCTATCACAGTACAACAAATAGACAGAATGACAGGCTGACAAGCCGTGGGTGCCCACTCTACAGGTAGGAAATTCTGATGGGACATGATGTGGTGGGTGACCCAGCTAGCCAGGACCTGGATCATAGTCAAAATCACAAGTTTCAGTTCTCCTGAGACTAAAGACGGGCTTGGTTGGGCTGGGATGGATCTGCTCTCAGCTGCCAAGAACAGATGCAGCGCTGCTCACATCTGCCAGAGCTGGTTCTGCTTTTCTCCCACATGGCCTCCAACACAGATGGGCTAGCGACCTTGGCATTGAAGCTTGTGTGGCTTCGGGAGGCGGCGGGCATGGGGACAAGCTGGAGCTGTCTCAGTGCAGTGCTCCACGGCACTCCCTGTGTAGAGCTGTGTGTCCCTGGTCCCCAAGGCAGCAGAGATGGAAACCATGGAAACCGCAGAGACTGGGAAGAAGGAGGCTCCTCTTCCTTTGCAGAACAGGCTTTTCCCAGCGGTGCAGATTTGTGCATTTGTGGATATCTCCATGCGTCCTTCTGCCTCCCTGTTCCATTATCCCCAAGCATTCGTGTCCTGTTGTGATTTCTTGTGGAGAAAATGGTGGTTTGGAGAGACTAGTTTTTAAACTGTCAAGTGGTGGTTCCTGGCACCAGGAAGCACACTACCTGCAGACATTCAGCTCGGGTGGCAGTCATATTTTACGGCATCCTGGGACTGAATTCAGATTCTCTTCTTACAATGCCTGGAAGGCTCCCGCTAGAGAAATCGAGACTATCTGTAAGGGTTATTTAACCTTGGGGTAAATTCTGGGGGGAAGTGAGTGAATTACTTTTGTGATGCCATGTATTTTCACTAATGGAATAGACGTTGAATCATTGTTGGTTGGTAGTCTTTCATTATCTGTAAAATGGGATGCTATTTGCAAGCAGGACATGTGGGTCCCCCTGTTCCATGAAACATGTCCTGCACGTGGGACATAACAGTCCGATGGCCCAGGCGCTATATCACAAACTGTTTTCACCTCAAAAATAACTCATTCACTTGAATATTTCTGAAGGCTGGTAACCAAACTTTCCCATAACACGAAGGTAATAGTAAATATACTTGCAAAACTTGTATCGCTGTACAAAAGCCAAAAGACACAAAAGTTTCACACAATCACACCTCTGGGAAGCACCTTGGGTGCATCTGCTCCTACAAATAGCTCTCAGCACTGGGATGTGGCCCAGACAAACCTTGTTTTTCAGGCAGTTGCACCAATGTCCTCTGTGATACCAGAATGCATTCAAGTGGCTCCAGTGTCTGCCAAAAAACTTTCAGGGGTAATCAGTGTATGTCCCAGATATCCTGAGAGGCACTGGTTTTCTGATGACAGACCCCTAGGTGGTGCAAGTGGTTTGTCCTCCCCTGCTAACCTTAGGGTTGGAGGTTAGGACTCACCCAGCGGTATTGCGGAAGAAGGTCCTGGTGACCCACTTCTGTTAAGATGACAGTCGAGAAAGTCTATGGAGCAATTGTATTCTGTAGCACATGGAGTTGCCACGAGTTAGAATTGATTTGATGGCAGCCAACAACAGTCTCCTGCAAATAGTCATCAACTTGCCTGAATGGGGAACAGGTGAGCTGGGTTGGAGGAATCAGGTCTTTAGAGCTTCTACTGTGGCTCCTTGATGAGATGCAAAATGGGCTGCAGCCACAGGGGTCTGTCTTTGACCCAGTCTGCTATTACCTTGTTTCTCTTCCCCATCACAGCAACACTCCTTGAAAGATTGGTCTACACCTCTTACCTCTACTTCCTTACTGTTCATTCACTCTTCAACCCCTTTCAGTTGGGTTTTGTCCTCACTGTCAAGGTCATCAGTGACCTGCTCAGCAAAGCTTCCTCTCTGGTCTCACGAGGACAGGAATCTGGGAGTGACTGTGGTTGTCAGTCCTGGCCAGCTGGGCCACCCACCATGTCATGCCCCACTGTGATCTCCCACCTGTACAGTGGGTATGATGCCACTTTGTTTGTGTGCTTTCATGTATCACAACACCCACTCCAGGAGGTAAAACACTAGCATTAACTTCATTTCACAGATGGGAATGTTGAGGCTTAGGGAGGTCCCTTTTGCAAATCCCATGACCGGTCCTTCCTTCCACTGAATCTCATAACAGTATTTGACCCAAGTAATCATGTACAGTGTCTCAGTTATCTAGTGCTGCCATCATAGAAATACCACAAATGGATGGCTTCAACAGAGACTTACTTTCTCACAGATGAGGAGACTGGAATTCCAAATTTAAAGTGCTGGCTCTAGGGAATGACTTCCTCTTTCTGTTAGCTCTGGGGGAAGATCCTTGTCTCTTCATCTTTTGCTTCCTCTTTTCTTGGAGATCTACATGTGTCTTGCTTTCTGTCTTATCCCATCTCTGCTTCTCTAGCTTGCTTATTTAATCTCTTTTATGTCTCAAAAGATATTGACTATATAATCCTGCCTCATTAACATACAAGGACAACCTATTTACAATTGAGACTATAACCACAGGCATAGAGGTTAGGAATTAACACACATATTTTGGGGGGGGCAACATTCAATCCATAATACTCCCCTTGAAGTATTTTCTCTTCTGGGCTTATAAGACACAAGACTCCTCTAGGTCTTTTCTGGCAATCCTCACTACTTCTTTCCGGTTCCTTGTTGGCTCCTCCTCTTCTATTCAAAGTCCACTTGTTAAATCATCCCAGAACTCTGTCCCCCAACCTCTCCTGTATCAATACCTTCTCCATAGTTGATTCTATCTAGTCTCCTGGATTAAAATGCCATGCACTTGCTGATGGCTCCCAAATTTAGAAGCATAGCCATGACCTGTCTCCTAAAATTTCATGTTCAACTGCTTAGCTGCTATCTCCGCTTGGAATTCTAGTAGGTATTTCCAATGAACAAGTCTAAAATGAAATATTTGACTTGTACTCTTTCAAATTCTACTTTTCTGGTTGTCTCTGTTATTCATTTATTCACCATAGGCTGTGTGCCAGGTAGTCTTCTAGATACTGAAGGTACAGCAGTAAACAAAAAACAAGTTCCTGTACTTGTGAAGCTGATAGTCTCGTTAGGAGGAGGTAGAAATAAATAAATATGTTAATATCTAGTAAGTCAAACAGGGATATATGTTACATAGAAAAATAAAGCCATTCAAGGGAGTTAGAATGTACTGGAAAGGAAGTCACAGATACTTTATGAATGATGGCAGGGAAAGCCTCACTGATAGTTGACACTGGAATGGAGTCCTGAATGAATCACCGATTTGGATATTCAGGGGAGAAGAATTCCAGAAGAAGGAAGAACATGTGCAAGGATGGGATCACGCACTTATTCTCAAGTCAAAATCCCAGGAGACAGCCCAGACCCTGATCCATCTCTCACACCCTGCACTTAGTCCAGCAGTGAATCCCTTTGACTCTGCCTTCCTGATATCTTCAACATCTAGCGACTGCTCTCTACTTCCATTGCCATTTCCTGTTTCAAGCAACCCTCGTCTTTTGCTTGGATTATTACGGAAATCTCAACTTGTATTCTGTTTCCACTTCTTCACGTTTGGACCCATAGGTTTATTCTGCATATCACAGCCAGGTGGTCCTTTGTAAAAACATGTGAAGTCACTTCCCTCCTCTACTTGCAAGCCCTGATGGTTTCCTGCCTCCCTGAGTCACAGCCACAGATCTTACACTGAGTGCGTTGGCCATCACTCTCCTCCCTGTGAGCCCTGCTCCACTCATGCTGGCCACCTGTCGTTTATGAACATGCCAAACCTGCTCTTACCTAGGTTCTTTGTACTGGCTATTTCTTCTCCTTAAAATGCCTTTCCTCAGCGTCATGTGGCTGCATCCTTTGTATCATTCAAACTTTGTCAGTTCTGATCAGCTCTCTAGGCTGAGAGATTTCATGATGTCACTCTTCACTCAGAGAATAGACGATGGCTACGATATGCCCTGAGCTACACCACCACCAAGTAAATACTTCCAGGTAAGTTTCGTTGTGTCATTTAAACCTCATTGTCTCTTGCATTCAAATACTGAAGATCAATACTAGTGAATAACTATTGATTCTCAAAATGATCCTGTGAGGTAGACAATGCTCACTTTAAAGAAGAAAAGAAAAAAACAAAACACTAAACAACTGAGGCCCAGACTAATTAAGTAATGTCATGGATTGAACTGTGTTTCCCCCAGAATGTGTGTAGAAACTTGGCTGGGCCATAAGTCCCAGTATTGTATATACTGTAAACTCTGCCTTTGATGTTAATGAGTTGTGACAGGCAGCAGTTAAGTTGTTGGGGGCATGACTTAATGTATGGGATTGTATTGTGTTTTGGGGAAGCTTCTTTGGATATAAAAGAAAAGGAAGCAAGTGGAGATTTGGCGACCTTTTACCATCAAATGCTAGAATCAGCTTGATAGTGCTGGATTTGTTTTTTTTTTTTTTTTGGTTATACCATCAAGAAAGAAAGCAGTGCTGGGAGCTGCATCTCCTTTGGAAAAGACTAGGATTCGTGCACCTCAGAAGCTTCCAGTCCAGGGGAAGATCTGCAACAAGGACCTTCCTCCAGAGCCAGCTGAGAAAGCCTTCCCCTGGTGCAGACACCCTGATTCTGGACTTTTAGCCCTCTGGACTGTGACAAATAAAACTTCTCATTTTAAAGCCACCCACTTGTGGTATTTCTGTTATAGGAGCACTAGTTGACCAAAATAAGTAACCCACCTGAGGCCACACAGCAGGTAAATACCCTGAGTGGATGTAAATCTTGATTTATGTGACTCCAAAGCTCTTACTCTTTTCAGTTTACCAAGTGGGTTAATGTTCCCACACATTTGTCACTCATTTTCTAGACTCCAGAAGTACTTACATGGAAAAAAGGAGGCTGAAGGATCAAGTAATTATATTCTTGCATTTTGAGTGAAGGAATATTCCAAATACCATCTGTTACCAATCTCTCTTCTAATGGGAAAAAGTGGCATCTGTTATTAAGGTGTTAGATAATAGCAGGAGTGCTGACAACAGCTTACATTTATTGAGGGCGTGCTGTGTGCTAGGCATCATGGTAAGCTTGGTCAAACTTTATCTAGTTTTTATGACTACTCTGTAACTTTAGACTACTATTATCCTAACCCATGATACGGGTGAGGAGCCACACGTGTCTGTCAGTATGTCATACTGTGGCTTTGTTTTGCTATGATGCTGGAAACTATCTGGTGTTTCAAATACCTGTAGGGTCACCCATGGGTAAAAGATTTTAGCAGAGTTTCTGGGCTAAGACAGACTAAGAAAAAAAGGCCTGGAAATTTATTGCTGAAAATTAGACAATGAAAACCCCATAGACCACAGCAGAACGTTGTCTGATGTAGAGCTGGAAGATGAACCCCCTAAGTTGGAAGTCACTCAGAATACCTAATGGCCACAACAATGTACTCAATCATACATTATATTGTGAAGATGAGGTAAGAGCAAACAACATTTTGTTCTGTTGTATATGGGGTGATCATGAAACAACTTGATTAAGAAGAACAATATAGGTCAGGAGATTTAGTGGCATGTCTGTGATCACATCACTGGTTATGGTACAGCCAGAGTTTGAACACAGCAGGTCCGACTCATGAGTCTAAATTGTTAAAAATAAATAGACTCTGGCACCACAGAAGCCTCTATTACCATCAAATACAATGAATTAGATGTGGTTCTTTTCAAAGGCAGGAGAATGAAGGATACGACCCCATAAGATGATTGTTAGTCAAGGGTATTCCACTTGCATTGACCAACACACTATGACATGTTTTGTTCCAGAACTAATTTCTGTTCTTAGAAATGACTTTCTCTGAGGGAGAAAAGCATAGGGCTTTGCCTGGCTTATGTTTCTTCCCTGATGTCCTGGTATGGCCTCCACGTCTACTGCTAATACTCTGTCTCTAAAATATGCCTACCCAAGCAATAAAAATATGCAATAATAAAAAGACCTTGAGGCATAAAGATTTTGTGAATCAAATGGTAGCGATGAGAAATGCAAATGACAGCAGTTCAAACTTCATTATAAATTTTAGTAAGAGTGAAGAGCAACCTATTTTGTGTATCCATTTATCAGTTATTATTGCCATAAACCACTGCAAAACCCTGTCTTAAAACAATAAACATTTGCTCAACTCACTTTCGGTGGTCAGTTGAGTCTGAAGTTAGTAAAGAGGTTCTTCTGTGATTTGCTAAGCTCCCCATGTGTCTGGAGTTTGGCTGGTTGGTGTCTAATCTAAAATGGCTTTGGTTGGGATAGCGATTCAGCTTTCTTACACGCGTCTCTCTTGTCCCTCCACCAGGCCTCCCTGGGCTTGTTTTCAGGGTATAACAGAGATACAGCATTGAGAAAGCACAGTTGTAAAAGACAGTGAGTAGAACTGAGTATGTGAAATATATATATTTGGTGTTCATGACTGTGGATTATTTTTAATCATGCTTTAGGTGAAAGTTTACAGCTGAAGTTAATTTTTTATACAAAAACTTATGCAAATAAGTGACCCAAGTTTCCATCCCGATAATGTGACAGCACACTCCCCCTTTTCACACTACCCCATTCAGTCAGTTCCTGTCCCTTCCTGTCTTCTCATCCCGCCTCTGGATAGGAGCCACCCATTTGGTCTCATGTTTCTGATTGAACTAAGAAGTACACTCTTCAGGAGTATTATATTGTGCTTTATAGTCATATCTAATCTTTGTCTGAAGAGTTGGCTTCAGGAATGGTTTAGTCCAGCGTTGACAGAGCTTCCAGAGGCCGTAGTTTGGGGGCTTTCTACAGTCTCACATGATTCAGTCTGGTCTTTTTAGCAGAATTTTAACTCTGCTCTACACCATTCTCTTGCTCCATCAAGGAGTCTTCGTCAGGGTGATCATTTGTGGTAGGTAGGGACATCTAATTCTTCTGGTCTGAAGCTGATGGAGTCGCTGGTTTTTGTGTCCTCTTTGTTTCTTGGGCTAATATTTTCTTTGTGTCTTTGGTGTTCTTCATTCACTTTTGCTCCAAGTGGGTTGGGAGTAATTGGTGCATCTTAGATGGCCACTTGCAAGCTTTTAAGACCTCAGACACCACTCACCAAAGTGTGATGTGCATGTGATTTTGAAGTCTCAGCTTTCTTTATCTTTGCTAACATTACTTCAGTCATAGCAAGTTATAGAGCAGATGGAGAGTCAGAATCAGACTGTGTATGTATGTGGGGACTGTAGTTATGGCTCAGAGTGAATGGATTCAGGTAGGTCAACCATTGGAGTTACTAATACAATCAGTCAGCCTTGTTTTGTGGTTACTTATGAATACAATCTTGATATGGGCTTGAATGTGTGCCTTCCTGATCATCTTCATGTGCCTAGATTGCAGGATCAGACCAATGTTGCTTACCTGACTGAGGACACATAGACACTGAGTATCTTGTGAGTTTTCATTCTGGCTTAATTCAAGATAATTTTATAATATGTGACTTCCAGAGATCTGGTATCATAGGTAATTGTTTCATTAAATCAGAGTAGACATGGCATATACAAAAGGGAAGTAGAATATTTCAGTAAACATATAACTTAAGAAAAAGACAGGAACTACTGAAAAAAACTCCAGTATCTTACTAATTTACATCCATGCATAAAATACCACCCTAACTTTTAAATTCAGTCAAATCACAAGTTATTAAACAATGCTAATATCACGTGCAAGTAAAATTTTTTTGAAAATCATTCAAAAATGACTGCAGCAGTATCTTGACAAGGAACTGCCAGAAAATCAAACTAAATTCAGAAGAGGATGTGGTTCCACGGATATCAAGCTGATGCCAGCAGATGCTGGTTGAAAGAAGAGAATATCAGAAAAATGTCTAGCTGTTTTATTGACTATGTAAAGGCATTCAACTGTGTGGATCATAAGAAATTATGGATAACATTGTGCATAATGGGAATTCCAGAACATTTAACTGTGCTTGTGAGGAACCTGTACACAGATCAAGAGGCTGTTCTTCAAACAGAAGAAAGACATATCACATGGTTTAAACTCAGGAAAGGTGGATATCAGGGTTATATTCTTTCATTTTAGCTATTCAGTCTGTATGCTATACAAATAATCCCAGAAGTTGGCCTATATGAAAAAGAATGGGGCATCAGGATTGGAGGAAGACTTAGTAACAACCTGCATTATGCAGATGACACAACTCTGCTTACTGAAAATGTAGAGGACTTGAGACACTTATTGATCAAGATCAAAGGCTACAGCCTTCACCATGGTTTGTAACCCTCAGTACAAAACCCTCAAATTCTCTCAACTGGACCATTTAGCAATATCATGATAAACAGAGGAAGGACTGAAGATGTCAAAGATTTCATTTTAATTGAATGTATAATCAACATTCATGGAAGCAGGGGTTAAGAAATCAAACATACATTGCATTGGGCAAATATGCTGCAAAAGACTCTTTAAAGCATTAAAAAGCATAGAAGTCACCTTGAAGACTAAGGTATGCTTGATCCAAGCCGTGATGTTTTCAGTCACCTGTGCATGTGAAATATGGATGACGAATGAGGAAGCCCATAGAAGAACTAACACTTTCGAATTGTGGCATTGGTAAGAGTATCGAATATACCATCATCTGCCCAAAGAATGGACAAATCTGTCTTGAAAGAAGTACAACCAGAATGCTCCTTAGAGTCAGGGATGGTGAGACCTTGTGTCACATACTTTGGTCATGTTAGAAGAGACCATTCCCTAGAAAAGGACATCATGCTTGGTGGGTGAAAAAGCTGAAGATCCTTGATAGTACAGATTGACAGCAGTTGCTACAACGGTGACCTCAAGCTTAACAGTGCTTGTGAGGATGGCTCTTACCAACAACTTTTAACTTTGTTGGCCTTCTACTTAACCAGATACGGTGTCTTTTTTGTAACAACTGGTCTTTGCTGATGACATGTAAGCAAGCGGATGCCTCTTCATCTTTGCTTATAAGGAACCAATGAAAATAAAGGAAACACTCAAAAAAGTCTCCATTTTCAAATGAGTACAGTGAAAGGTACAATCCTACAACCTTTTCTTGATTTTTAAGCCATGCAGTTTTTCCTTGCTCTGTCCTACCAACTGCCTCTTGGTCTATGTAGAAGTTCCTCATGAGCCAAATTGAATGTTCTGGAATTCCCAGTCTTTGCAATGTTATCCATAATTTATTATAATTCACACTGTTGGATGCCTTTGTATAGTCAATAAAGCACAGATAAACATCTTTCTGGTATTCTTTCCTTTCAGCCAAGGTCCATCTGATGTCAACAGTGACATTCCTCATTTCATGTCTTCCGAGTTTGGCTTGAATTTCTGACAGTTCTCTGTTCATGTATTGCTGCACCTGCTTGGGGGTTATTTTCAGCAAAACTTTACTTCATTTGATATTAATGGTACAGTCTGAGAGTCTGCATTTTGTTAGAGCTATCACTTTTCTTTGGAATGGGCACAAATATGGACCCCTTCCAGCAGCCTGGGGCAATTACTTTTTTTCAGTTGCAGTCTTCCCTGAACCAGGTGCCTGGGTGTTGTTTCTAACACCCTGTCTGTCTATCTTGTGAGGCTGGTTCCTACATTAAACCTCACATCCCATCTGTTCTTTTCTCCAAGTTATAGCTTTGTAAGACTTCTCAGAATTGGTCTCTGGGATCTTAGTTTCCAGGTGACATTCTCATCTGTAATAATGATCATTCTGTCTAATTTTTATCCTTAATACTTCCTGGTTGACCTTGCAAATGCATTCATACTTCTGCTCTTCTGAGAGAGCACATGTGGAATGGAGTAATAAAATGCCATCATGTAACCATTTTAATAAGTCAGACTGTCCTTTGCTGTCATAGAACCCAGCTTCGATTTCACTGTTCAAGAACTCATCAGATGCAATGACCTTCCGTCAAGAAAAATTACTCCATATGGTAATGTAATCACAAAGGCGAAACATTTTCCTATATGTTATTCCCTGCAAAAATTGTGGTATAAAAGCTATCATATTAAAATATCTAGAATGGTGAAGTTCCTCTTTGCCTGATAGAGTTTCATTTTCCTTATAGGACAGGCAAACCCAGTTCTCCTTGGCAGCATTTTATTTTAAGGGTTCATTAGGCAATTGTACATTACACTGGGACACCTGTGGCAGTATAGATTATATCTACATGAATATAAATGCATTTGTTATGACTCACACTATTACAGTCAATAACAGATGCGTTTTTAAAGACAGACACTTAAAATGAAGTGTGTGTGCTTGTATCCACCAATCTTCCTTAAAATGTTAGTGGCAATGCTGTGTGTTTTTCAAATTTAGGAAGTCAATATGAAGGGAGATTAAAGCATCCCTACTCTATTAAGTATCACCTTCCGTTAAAAGCATGGTCGTGGTCAGAGAAGTGTATATGTTTAAGTAGCATCTTACTTAATGAATCCTCCCTTTGAACCACATTTACTGCACAAGGAAAATATTTTTCTTCATCTTAGCAGAACTGCGGAGACAATTCATCCAAGCTTGAGTTGAGCTTAGGGCCTTCCTGTCTCCTGAATTATTCAATAGCTTTCCAATTCTGAAGCACAGATCAGCTGTCTCTTGCTGGTGATGATCAAAGATGAGGCAGAAGAAGGCTACCCTGTGCAGGGAGAGACCTTAATCTATAAAGAATCCATCTTCATCCTTGTTTTTCAACTGGATTCTTTTGTTCTAGATGTCACCCAAAGGTGGTGAGTTATCAGTGGTATATTTGAAAGAACATGGAACATGAAATAAAACAGCTATTCATGGAACATGGAACATGAAATAAAACAGCTATTCAATTATTTTTTATTGTGAAATAATCCAGTTTCACTATGCCTCTGTTCCTTATCTGTAAAATGGAGATAATTATATCCATTACACAGGATTGGTCTGAGGTTTCAAAGAAACTATATAGAATTTCTGATTCTGTTGGAATATCTTGGATGGGCTAAGCTTCCCTTCCCTCCAAGAACAATTATAAAGCCAGATAAAATGCACCAAAGAAGAGAGGGATAAAAGTTATTTGGGGAACCTAAGAAAGTAATGAAGGTAACTAGAGGCTGAGAGACAAAATCCTGGAGAGAAGAACATCTCTTTTAGATGAGCCCCAAATTGATCTTTGCTCCCTCCCTTCAGGGCATTTGCTGGTTCACCAGATGGAGGAACAAAAGCTAGGCTGACGTCATTTGGCTGCGTTGGGAAGACACAGGTTAGAATTTGGTGATACAAAGACAGCAGAGATTTGAAGGGCCAAGGTGCTGGAAAGGAAAAAACCATGGGAAAAAATTATGTTTTGAGACTGTGCAATTTTACATTCTTAAATTTTTTTTTAAAATTATGACTGAATGAAAATGTACATTCTTAAATTTTTAAGTTTCACGTGTTTGGCAAGCCTCTAAGAAAACAAGCAAGTAAAAAGCAGCTGCTAGGAGACTAAGGAGCTCAACAAAAGTTTTGGTAGTTAGCCAGAGCCTCTATACTTTTATACACACTGTCTGGCATTTAATAAGCTACTGCACAAGCTAGAAAATAAAACAAAACAAAAAGACTGAACATCACAAGGCAAACAAACACACGGGTAATCCAAATACTTGAGTTTTCAGACAGAGACTTTAAAATAGCTACAGTTAATTTGTTCAAGAAAACAGTAAAGAAGAAAATTTTACAGAAGAAATAGAATGTGTAAAAAAACCTAGACGGAAATGTTATAACATAAATAAAATGAGGAAAGTTAAGAATTCAATAAATAGATTTAACAGTAATCAAATATACTAGAAAAGAGAATTAGTACATTGGAAGGCAGATAAATAGAAAATAATCCAAATTGGAGAACAGAGAGAGAGAGGGAAAAAAAGAAAGAACAGACACTGAAAAGAGTTTGAGAAACACATGGAACCTATTGAAAGATTTAACTTATGTGTAAGTAGAATCCTAGACAGAGAAGAAAAAGAATGGAGCAGAAGCGATGGTTGAAGAAAACACTGAGACTTTTCTATACTTGCAAAAAGCATCAAGTCACAAATTTAAGAAGTACTACAAATCTTGTGGTAACATCCTAATTTAGACAGATTTTAGTTAGTCAAAATGCATGTTGTACTCTCTAATTATCAAAAAAATACATAATATAAATGAGAGAGGGGAGAATTAAAAAATAAAAAAAAGCATGAGAAGTTCAAAACAAGACTAGAAAGCATAATAAAAGAAGAAAAAATAACCAGGGGAGACATAGAAAACAAACTTAGAAAGTAGTTTTAACTCCAGTGTATCAGGAATTAACAGTGACCATAAATACATTAAATAGTCCAATGAAAATATGGTATTATTGGACTAGACTTTAAAAAGACAATGACTTCATTCTGCTTATAGAAAACATACTTCAGATTAAAAAAAACCACTGGAAGTTTAAAAGAAAAAGAATAGAAAACTATCAGCTATGAGAATAGTAATTATAAAAAGCTGATATAATAATTTCAGAAAAAGTAAGCTTTATGATAAATGGTTAAGTTCTAGGCACACCAGCTGCTCCTTGGGAGAAAGATGTGGCACTCTGTTCCTGTGAAGATTACAGCCTTGGAAACTATACGGGGCAGTTCTACTCTGTCCTGTAGAGTTGCCACGAGTTGGAATTGACCGAATGACAGTGAGTTAGGAGAAAAATTTCATAATGATAAAAGGATCTTTCACCAACAGAAATATATAATAAATCTAAATTTGTATGTACCTATTAACATAGTCCCACACTACATAAAGCAAAAACAGATATGACTAAAAAGGAAATAAATAAATATGCAGTCATGGCCAGAGATTTTAGGGCACTTCTATTTATGATTGATAGAGCAAGTGGAAGAATCAGGAAGGGTATAAAATATTTGAAAAATATAATTAACAAATTTTACCTAGTTGGCATATATAGAATAATAACTGCAGATTATGCTGTTTTCTTTTTCCAAGAACATATAGAAACTTCAGCAACATATATGCTGGGCGATAAAACAAATTTGGATTGAAATTAATACAAAATATTCTCTGAAAATAGTCAATTAAGTACGAAATCAATAATAAAAAACTAGAAATCTCAAAATGCTTAGAAATTATACCAGACATTTCTTAATTATCAGTGGATTAAATTAAACATCACAATGGAAACTAGAAAATATTTTTAACTGAATAGTGATAAACATATGACAGCAAAGCTGTTAAAAATAAAACTAAATCAATGATTGAAGGAAATTTATAGTTCTGAACAAATATTCTATAAAAAGAGAGGTTGAAAGATCAATATTTAAATTTCTACCCCAAGAATCTCAAGAAAAAACCTACTGAAACCATCTCCATTCAACACTGAACTGATAGCCTTAGCAAATGTAGCACGCTAGGTAAAAGAAAGAAAATGGAAAAAAATTGGAAAGAAAGAAATAAAATGGTCATGATTTGCAGACAATATAAATAGACAACCCAAAAGAATTCACAGGTGAGCTATTAAAGCCAATAATGAACTTAGCAGTATTTTTGTTGTTGTTACACATCGAAAAGCCAAACTGACTCCCGTTGAGTCAATTCCAACTCATAGCAACCCTACAGGACAGAGTAGCACTGCTCCACAGACTTTCTAAGGAGTCCCTAATGGATTGGAACTGCCATCCTTTTGGTTAGCAGATGTAGCAATTAACCACTAGGCCACTAGGGTTAAACCAAACAAAACCTAGCCCACTACCGTTGAGTCAGGTTCAACTCAGACAATCCTAGAGGTCAGGGTAGAACTGCCCCATAGAACTTCCAAGGAGCACCTGGTGAGTTTGAACTGCTGACCTTTTGGTTAGCAGATGTAGCACTTAACCCACTAGGCCACCAGAGTTAGGTACTGTCAAGTCAGTTCCAATTCATAGCAACCCTATGTACTATGGAACTAAACACTGCCTGCTGCTGCACCCTCCTCACATCACTGTTGTGCTTGAGCCCGTTATTGCAGCCACTGTGTCAGCCCACATCGTTGAGGGTCTTCCTCTTTTCTGATGATCCTCTGCTTTACTAAGCATGGTGTCCTTTTCCAGGAAGAAGCGTATGAGATGCCCATTTCCAAAGCGTATAAGATGTAGTCTCGCCATCCTCACTTCTAAGGGGCAGTCTGGTTGTATTTCTTTCCAGATAGATTTGTTTTTGGCAGTCCATGGATATTCAATATTCTTTGCCAACACCACAATTCAAAGATCTCAATTTGTGGACATAATATGTAAAAATTAATTGTACTTCCATGTACTAGGAACAGTCATCAAATAAAATTTTTAAAAATGTATCTTTAAAATAACAAAACTTTCAAATACCTAGGGATAAAAATAACAAGGGTTATACAAGATATGTACACAGAGAATTAAAAAACTTTGTGGAAAAAATTGAAAAACTCAGTGTCATTCCCTGTGTTAAGCACTCCTGAGAATTGAGTGAAATGTGGATTGAGAATCAACTACTGAATTTGATAGTATGGAACTTGGCAGTGGCCTTGCGATGGACGTTTTCAGTGTAATAGGGTAATTTCAGAGTGCAAGACTGATTCCCAGGAGTTGAAAAGAGAATGTGAGATGAGGGCTTAGTGACAGCAGGAGAGAACAATCATCAGGGCAGTTTTTTTTTTATGAAGGAGAGCTGAGAAATTGGACATTAGCTGAAGGAGGACACCGGGTCAAGGAAGGTCTCATTTAGATTCTCTTTATTTTTTAAAAAAGATTGGAGACGTAACAATATACAGTAAAGAGAAAGTGGTGGATTAGATTCATGACCTTTTCTGCAGAGTTCTGGACCTGTGTCAATGTGGGGACAAAGGCAAACATCTAGTTCTACATCTGCAAACATTTTGTGATGTTTAAGAAGTCCCAGACAACTATAGGAAAATTAAGAGAGTTTTACTACCAGGGAATATTATTCTCAGGTTTTAGTTCTGGCTGAACTCCAAATTCTTTGTTAAATCACTATGTCACTATTCCTGCTTCAGACCTGGGGTCCGTTCTTGTCTCCCCATTGTCCTGGGGATAAAGTTGAAACCACCTTAGCATGGCTTACAAAGCCCACTAACCTCTGGACCACCTCATTTCCCTATACATTCTGTGCTCCGTTCTCCCCTACTGGCTTGTTTGGGACTGGGTTTCAGGTAAATCAGGACAAGCTGATCACCCTGCGTCACCCTCCTCCTTCACCTGTGCCCAAATTCCCACAAGTCGCTTGTCATTGGTGGAATGTACTCTGCCCTCTCTTCAGCTGTTCTTCTGTTGGACCACCCATCCCCTGGGCTTGCTTTGGCTGAGTCCTCGTCTTTCAAAACTCAGATCAAGAGTAACATTTTTCAAGCGGGCTTCCCTGTTTCTTCCCTCTTTCATTCTGGGTTGAGACCCCACCTTCATGATCGAGAGCATTCTGTGCTTACATTTGTCTTAATTCTTATCATAGTAAAATGGTATAATTTTTCTCTGTGTGTGAGATTGCAACCTCTTTGAACAGAGAAACTATGACTTTTTATTCATCTTGGTATCCCCAGTACTTAGCACAGTATCTGGTATATAATGATTCAGAAACACTCTGCTGAATAAAAGACTGTATAAACAAGTATAATGATGGTTAAGACAAAAGAAGCTTAAAGATGGAAGAAAACAGAGGGCAGCAGCGTTTCCCAAGCATTGTGCAGCCTCTGAATTCTTCTTGGATGAGTACGTATTTATTTTGTAGGGCGATGTGAACAGAAAATGGATAAACAAATGTAGGATTCTTGGGAGAGTTTTTGGTGCACACTGCAAGTGTTTTTGGTTATCTGTTGTTTCATAACAAACCATCTTAGAACATAGTGGCTTTAATAACAACAATTTGTTTATCTCTGAATCTTCTACAAAAGACCAAAGAAGAACTGATGCATTTGAATTATGATGTTGGCAAAGAATACTGAATATAGCATAGACTACCAGAAGAACAAATAATCTGTCTTGAAGACATGTTAGCAAAATAATTCCATACAGCTTGAATGTTCCTTAGCAGTGGAGATAGCTAGAGTTCGTCTTGCTTATTTTAGATACGTAATTGGAAGAGACCAACCTTTGGAGAAGGAAATCACGTTTGGTAAAGTAGAGGGTCAGTGAAAAAGAGGAAGACCTTCAACAAATGGATTGATGCACTGGCTGCAATAGTGTACTTGCTATGTACTGATTACTGAAAGGATGGTGCAGAACTGGGTAACATTTCATTCTGAGGGCTGCTATCAGTTAGAGCTGGCACAACAGCCCCTAACAGCAACAGCTATGGCTCTGGGGCTGGCTCGGGTGAGCGATTCCAGATGTGGCTCTGTCACGGGGTTGTAGGCAGACAGCCAGGCAGCATTTTGAGCTGGGGTCACCTTGAAGGCTGTGCTGGAAAACTCAGATGACAAGAGTTGGAATAGCTGGGCTCACTGGCTCTCTCTCTCTCTGCTGTCTTTCCAGATGAGCTCTCCAGAATGGTGGCCTCTCAGTAGATAGGCTTCATTTATGGCGGTTAAAGGGTCCAAGAATGAGTGTTCCAAGAGAACTTGGGAGAAGCCGCATGGCCTGTTACCATGTAGCCAATGTGTTTTCAACAGGAATGATCCCCTCCCAACACACATACACACACAAACCCAGTTGCCATCAAGTGGGTTCAGTTCAGGAGGACCCCATGAGCGGAACCGTACTCCATAGGGTTTTCCATGGCAGCCATCTTTCAGAAGCAGATCACTAGGTCTTTCTTCCAACCTTCCAGTCACTGAGTAGTTAACCACTCATGTCGTCCGGGGACCCTGATATTGCCCCCAAGGGGTAAAAATTGGTTCTCGGAGGGAGAAAATTACTCTTATGACGTGTAAAGTCAAAGTCACTGCTGTCGAGTTGCTTCCAACTAGTAGTGACCTTAAAGGTCAGAGTGGAACTGCCGCATAGAGTTCCCAATGAGCACTTGGCAGATCTGAACCGCCGACCTTCTGGTTAGCAGACGTAGCACTGTACCACCAGGATTTAAAGCAAAGATATACGTACAGGACAACAGATTTACAGCACACCTGTGGTATTAACAGTCTGTGGTGGTAAGGGACATGACTAGGGGAAAATAACGTCTAAAAAGGCTCTTTGCAGTTTCCTTCGAGTTTGTTCCAACACTGTTAGTGACCCTGTGAGTGTCAGAGCAGAACTCTAATGCATAGGGTTTTCAATGCAGATTGCCAGGCCTCTCTTCTGAGGAGCCTCTGGGTACACTCAAACAGCCAGCCTTTTCGTTAGCTTCTAAGCACTTGCTGTTTGTACTACACAGGGACAACCCAAAAAAGGCCCTTTAGGGAAAAGATATTTTTTTAAAAAAAAAAAAAGAAAGAAAGAAAAAGTTTGAGAAACCGTGAGCTGGCCTGATGTGTTGTACAGCATCGTTTTCACCAGGCTCCATTGTTTGAAGCAGTTGCAAGCCTGCCCATATTCAAAGGAAGTGACGTAGACCCATACTTCTCTATGGAAAAAGCATCAAACATTTTGCAGCCACATTTTAATCCCACCACTGTAAACATTCCATAGATTGTGCCCTATCTGATGCAGTTGTACTAAGCCAAAACCAAAAAAACACAAACCTGTGACTGTCAATTCTGACTCACAGTGACCCTATAGCTATAGGACAGAGTAGAACTGCCCTATAACATTTCCAAGGCTATAAATCTTTACAGCATCAGACTGTCAAATTTTTCTTCTATGGAGTGGCTGGCAGGTTCAAACTGCTGACCTTTTCGTTAGCAGCTGAATGCTTTAACCACCAGGCAACCAGCTCTCCTTCATATTAAGCAGGCACTACAAAACAGAGGGACTGTTAACAGGCCAAGTTAACTCGAGGCCTGTGACAAAACAGGAGGTCTTCTTTATGGGCTCATGTGAGAGCCCTCACCTAAAGCTTACAAAAGAAGGAGAGGTCAGGACAGCTAAGAATTTTGCTCTCAGTCCACAGTCCCAAAGGGCCCCATAGGAACCTGTGTGGTGACTGCAGATGCTTTAGCAGACACTGGGAGGCGCTGTTACACTCTGCAGTTGTAACTGGGATCATTGTTGCTGACCTGCATGTCCCTGTCTTAAACATTATGAGGTAAGGCCTCCCCTTTTACAAATCAGAAAACCAATACTGTGAGGGAAAAGTTGCTTGGTCAAAATTACACACAGAGGTGGAGAGGTATGCCTTTGGTTTGCTGGGCTCTTGCTATCATGTGGATTCCAATACCTCAGAGAATAATTAGAGGAATCATTAGCAACCGATTAACTGCAGTTATACACTTGGGCAAAGGCCCAAGGCCTGGACGAGCTCCAGCAGGGCCAGGGTCTGAGCCCCAGCTACAAAGGGAGCCCCGGGAGCCAATGCAGACGTTTTGCGCTCATCTCTCACGGAGGATGGGCTGCTTCAGAACACCCCTCTCCTCAGTCCCTACTTTCCTTCTCCCAGTGTTTTAACTCTCTCATTTATGTCTTCTCCCTATCCTTCCAGAATTAATGTCTTCTCATTTTGATTTTAAAATTAGTACATGCCCATACTTAGACTTCCCTTTTTAAAACTGGAGGTGACATGGCAGCTTTAAGGTATATATGGGTACTGGTGTTAAGAGGGAGTAATGCCGACACTTTTCAGCTCAACCCTGGATTCAGTCTCAATACATTTTGGAAATGATGGCAAAAATGACTCCTCTTAGGATGCTTTTCTTTGCTTTATTGATCAGGTAGCCTTGGAAGCCTTTGGGAAATGAGCAATGGGCTGTTCATGACTGGAGCCATCAACAGAAATGGCACTGTTTCTCTCTCACTTTGCACTTACAAGTGTAAATCCAAACAACCCCCTGGATGGCAACTTGAGCGTATTGTTGACCTAGTAACTTCATTTATGGAAATTTCTTGTAAGAGAAGAATAAGAGAGGTGGCTGCAGATAACTAAAGACGTGGCTAAAGATAGCTTTTTAAGGACGTTCGTCACAGTGTTGTTTATAATAGAAAAAAATTGGAAGCATGCCAACTTTTCAATACCACTAAGTTTCTTAAATGATTGTGATGTATAGCTAACAGGAAACACTATGTAGGTGCTGAGTTTGTCTTACCTATATCCCTAATTACTACCACAGAGCTTGGTATATAAATAGACAGTAAGTATTTTCTTATTGTTGTTAATAGCTTATTGAAATCTAATTCGTACCTCATGGAATTCATCCATCTAAAGTATACAATTAGATACAGATTAGTACATTTACAGTTGTGTGACAATTACCATAATCTATTTTAGAATATTTTCACTGTCCCCCCGAGAAACCCCATATACCTGAGCAGTCACTCCCCACACATCTTCAAGCCACCAAGCTCCGGACAACCACCAATCTGCTTCCTGTCTCCATATCTTTGCTACTCTGGATATTGCACACAAGTGGAGTCGTGCAATAGGGGGCTTTATGACTGACTTTGATTTAGTATAATGCTTTTAACGTTCACTCATGTTGTGACATTAATCAGCACCTCATTCATTTTTATTGCCAAATAATATTCCATTGTGTAAGTATATCACAGTTTGTTTACCTGTTTATTACTTGATGGATGTTTGCATTGTTTCGTCTTTTTGACTGTTATAAATAATGTTGCTTTGAGTTTTCCTGTATAAGTTTTTGTATGGGTTTATGTTTTCCTTTCTCTTGGAATATATACCTAGGAATAGAATTGCTAGGTAAGTCTATGTTTAACATTTTGAGGAAGTAGCCAACTATTTTCCAAATGGTTGGACCATTTTACATTCTTAACAGGGTTCTAATTTCTCCACACATTTGTGATACAATAAATATTTGTTGAATCAATAATGTGGGGAAAATGATCATACATAAGATAATGTAACTGTGAAAATGCTGTAGTTGTATTTTTTTTTTTTTTTTATAAATTTGCATTAGGAACAAAGCTGGATTGCTGATTTGGTAAGATTGAAATTTTCATTATAATTTTTGCATTCCTAAACTTGCTGCACTGAACAAATGTTATTCTTAAAAGAAGAAAAAAATATTTTACAAAATGGTTTTGTTGCTAGGGAATTGTATCAGTGGGGAGGAAAAAGTGTCTCCTGAATAATGTTTTCACAGCCAGTGGTGTTCAGTTAAAGACACTGCTTGCATTGAGTTGTGTTCCTTTGTATTTGCCTGTTTGGGGCTGAAGGTGAAAATTCAATGACTCAGTTGGGGGTTTACATCACTCAGGGTTCTTGGTTACAAATAATAGAAAACAACTCCAGTTAACTTAAGCAGAAAAGGAATGGATTGTAAAAGTATTGACCAGTTTGCAAAGTCTGGAGATCCAGACTTTGGAAAACAAGCAGAAGTCAAAGGAGGTGAGGTACAGCCGGTATCACTCTAGAGGAAGAAAGAACCCACCAGTGGAGCTCTCACGTTCAGACAGATGTTTTCCAGGACATTAGTGTTCACCCCATCAGGATTCATGCTTCTATATTACAAAGCTTACTAATCTGCTACAGCTCTGCCAGTAATATCTCTTTGGTTCTTATAGCAACTGAGAGCATCAAACTGACCAAGCTTAGGTAACGCAACCACGACATAGCTGCCAAGAAGCCAGGAGAGGAATATTACCCGCGACCATCCATCCTGCTTCCATAGTGTTAAATATGCCTCTGCCTCCTATCTTTACTGGAACTCTCTCAAAAGAGGTATGCTGGGATGCTCAGGAAGGAGAATTCTACTGCAGACAACTTTTGTAGCACTATAATCCAGGTTTTGAAGTAGCAGTTGCAAGTATTGGGAGAAGAAAAGAAATTATTATTTATTGTCATGGATGAAAAAGACTATATTTCCAAATTCTCTTTCAGCAATAAATACTAGATATAAAAATATCTGTTTCTGCTTTATTAGTCAGGGTGAATAATACAAGCTACTGTAACACACAGCTCCAAAATCTTGCTGGTTTAGCAAAAAAAGTTTTTATTTTTTGCTCAAGCGGCAGTCTAAGTGGTGATTTTAAGACAGAAGTTTCTCATGTTTTACGGCTTTTCAAATCCTGAAGCAATCTTTCAAGAACATCCCTGGTTCCCTGGATTAGGCTGGTAGCAATGGACAAGAAAGTTCAGGAAATATAATATGAGAAAGCCATTTCAGGGCTCAGACCAAGAAGTGGCGAACTTCACTTCCTGCTCTGTTCTGTTGACTAGAACTGAGCCACATGACCTCATTTAACTTAAAGGGAGTCTAGGAAGTGCAGTTCAGGCAACTGACATGAAAATGGGCTTGTAAGCATGCATCTAGCATCTGCTAAAAAGTCCTTTATTAAGAAAGAAAAACAGAATTAGCTTTTATTAAAGTCTACCTCAGTTATCTCTGAGGATGTGTCAAACTGCAGATTCCCACCCTAAAAAAAAAAATACATCTGTGAAAACATTTTACAGGTAATCTAAAAAATTCAAGCTTCTCCTGGAATCTAGGAGTCCCCAGGTTAAGTAAGCAAGTTCAAGATGAAGGTGAAAAAGAGTGGAACAAGTCTATAAGAGCATAAGTCTGACCTTGAGTATATCCCACCTGACTTTAGAGAACATCTGAAGAATGATTTGATGCACTGAACATTAATGACTGAAGACCAGACAAGTTGTGGGATGACATTAAGATAATCAAACAGGAAGAAAGAAAAAGGTTATTTAAAAGATAGAAAAGAAAGAACAGACCAAAATGATGTCAGAAGAGACTCTAAACCTTTCTCTTGAAGATAGAGTAGATAAAGTGAATTGAAGAAATGATGAAATAAATAAGTTGAACAAAAGATTTCAAAGGGCATCTTGAGAAGACAAAGTAAAATATTTTAATACAATGTGCAAAGATATGGAGATAGAAAACCGAAAGAGAAGAACAGTGTTAGCATTTCTCAAGCTGAAAGAACTGAAGAAAAATACTCAAGCCTCAGGTTGCAATTTTAAAGGATTCTACGGGTAAAATATTGAATGACACAGGAAGCCTCCAAAGCAATTGGGAAGAATACATAGAGTCACTGTATCAAAAATGATTGATTGGTGTTCAACCATTTTAGAACATAGCATATGATCAAGAACCAACACTACCTAAGGGAGAAGTTCAAGCTGCACCAAAGGCATTGGTCAACAGCAAAGGATCCAAGAACTGACAGAATACCAATTATGATGTGTCAACAAGTGGATGCAGTGATTGAGTGCTTACTTATCAATGCCAACAAGTTGGGAAGACAGCTACCTGGCCAACCGACAAGAAGAGAACTGTATCTGTGTCCTTTCCAAAGAAAGGTAATCCAATAGAATGTGGAAATTATTAAACGATATCGTTAATATCACATGAAAGTAAAATTTTGCTGAAGGTCATTCAAAAGCGATGATAGCAGTACATTGACCGAAAACTGCCAGAAATTCCAGCCAGATTCAGATGAGGAAGTGGAATAAAGTATATCGTTGCTGATGTCAAATGGATCTTGGGTGAAAGCAGAGAATACCAGAAAGGTATTTATTGATGTTTTACTGGCTGTGCAAAAGTACCGGACATGTGGATTGCAACAAATTATAGATAACATTACAGAGAGTGAGAATCCCAGAACACTTAATTATGCTTATGTGGAACTGTACATAGACCAAGAGATAGTTGTTTAAACAGAGTAAGGGGTTACTATATGGTTTAAAATCAAGAAAAGTGTGCATTGGGCCTGCATCCTTTCACCATATTTATTCAATATGTATACTGAGAAAATAATCTGAGAAGCTGGACTATATCAAGAAGAATGCAGCATCAAGATTGAGGGAAGACTCGTTAGCAACTTGTGATATGCAGATGACAAAACCTTGCTAGCTGAAAGTGAAGAAAACACGTAGCACTTACTGATGAAAATCACAGAGCACATCCCTCAGTATGGATTACATCTCAACATGAAGAAAACAAAAATCCTCATAACTGTACCAAAAAGCAACACCATGGTAAATGGAGAAAAGATTGATGTCTTCAAGAATTTCGTTTTACTTGAATCCACAATCAAGGCCCATGGAAACAGTACTCAGGAAATCAAATGACTTATCACATTGGGCAGTTCTGCCAAATACCTCTTAAAGTGTTGAAAAACAAAGATGTCACTTTGAGGCCTAAGTCTCACCTGGCCCAAGCTGTGATGTTTTCAGTTGCCTCATATGCATGCAAAACCTGAACAACAAATAAAGACTGGAGAATTGATGCCTTTGAATTGTGGTGCTGGTGAAGAATATTGAATATACCATGAACTGCCAGAAGAATGAACAAATCTTCTAGGAAAAAATACAGTCATAGTGCTTCTTGGACTTGAGGATTATGACACTTTGTCTCATGTATTTTGGACATATTATCAGGCAGGTACAGTCTCTGGAGAAGGACATCATGCTGGATAAAGCAGAAAGTCAGTAAAAAAGAGGAAGCCCATCAATGAGATAGACTGACGCAGCGGCTGCAGTAACGGGCTCAGACACGGCTGTGTTGGTGAGGATGGAGCAGAACTGGGCGGTGCTTCATCCCACTGCACGGAGGGTCCCTAGGAGCTGGAGGGGACTCAGCAGCACCTAGTAACAACATCAACCATCTTAGGGAAAAAATTGCTGTGGTGGGGTGGGCGCAGGATTTGGGGAGAGAAAAGAGGTAATGTGAATTTGCAAAACTCCGAGAATGATTCACTTAAGATTTATGTATTTCTTTATATGTAGATATTCTCACAAAAAACACCAAAAACCTGACCTTAATGATGTGCATGCCCATGTGTTTGGAGGGAAGTGTACTGACGAGTACAGCTTTGAAATGCACCAAAAAAGAGATGAATGAACAGATGGATATGTGTATTATTCTGCCATAAAGAGAAATGAAGTCTACACTACAATACTGATGAACCCTGAAACCATGTTGCTGGGTGAAAGCTCAAAGGACAGATGTCGTATGTTCCTACTTATTTTAAAGTAGGCAAATGTATAGAGACCAAAGTTTACTAGTGGTTACCAGTATTGTGAAGGAAGGCAGAGGAAAGAGGGAATCATTACTTAGGTGGTCTGAGATTCTGTTCAGTGTGATGGAGAGATTTAGAAACGGGTCATGGTGACAGCTGCATAACATGATGAACATATTAATGTCACTAAATTGCATACATGAAAAGTGTTGATGCTTTAGATGTAAACATATATATATTTTTACACACCACAATAAAAAATGGCTATTGTAGAGTCAAAGATTTATGAGTATTTACTGTAAATTTTTTTCAATTAGGGTCGCCATGAGTCGGATCTGACTCGACGGCACTTGGCTTGGCTATTCTTTATGTTTGAAAATTTTCATAATAAAGTGTTGAGAAGAAAATGCAATTGTGGCTGAAAATAATTTAGTATTTCTCGCAGTTTTCTGGTTTGGCTAGTGATCAGCTTCATGAGATGCTAGCTGGGGCACTGAAATGCCTAGAAGTTCCAAAATGGTCTCATTTCACCGGTACTGGTTCTGATAGTCAGCTGGGAGCTCAGCGGAGGCTGTTGGTTATGGGCTTTGGTTCTCCTTCTTGTGGGTTTCTTCATAGCATGGTGGCTGGGCTCATTTTTAGACCTTCAGTAAGAGTTCCTAGAGTAGCTTTTGCTGCACTCTATTGGTAAACACAGGCTAGGATACCAGCCATGTTTCTATTGTTGTTAGTCGCTGCAATGGTTAAGGTTGTGTATCAACTTGGCAAGGACATGATTTTCAATGTTCTGGCAGTTACAGAATGAGGCAGTTTCGCAGTTACACAGTGGAGTGCTGTAACTTGGTAGTTACGTAATGATGTAGTTTTCCTATCTTTTGTAACAGAACGTGATTACCTCCATGATGTGATCAGTCAATCAGTTGTGAGAATTGTTTCCGTGGAGATGGGGCTTGCATCCAATGTATGTAGACCTTACGGCAAATCTGGCTGGCTTTTGTTAGCTCTAGATCCTGAATCCAGCTTATCATCATCCGACTTCCAGCTTTTTGAGACTTGAGTCAGAGGCCTGCCCTATTCCCTGCTGCTCTTGGCATTAATTGGCCTCTGTAGCCTGTGAGCCAGCAGTCTGCCCCCTAGCCTGCCAGTCTTGCATTCATCAGCCCCTGTAGCTACATAGTCAAAAGAAGCTTCCAGCCTAACACCTGACCCATGGACTTGGGACTTGTCAGCCTCTATGTGAGCCATTCCTTGAGATAAATCTCTCTCTGTCTTTCTGCCTCTCTCTCACACACACACTTACTTTACTGATTTTGCTTCTCTGAAGAATCCAACCTAAAACAGTTAACATGAGTTAATTCTGGCTCATGGCAATCACGTGTAGGATGAGTAGAACTCATCCTATGTGTAATGAGTATATACAGTTTTTGAGGCTGTGACCTTCAGAAGTAGATTGCCAGTCCTGTCTTCATAGTGCCTCAGTGTAGGTTCAAATTGTCAAACTTTTGGCTAGAAGTCAGGTGCTTAAGTGTTTGCACTGAGATTTTAGGGTAGGGAAAATAGAGTCTACCCTTCAACTAGAGGAATGGCAAGAATTTAAAGCCACCTTTAAATCTACCAAGAAAATTCTGACCATTCTGACAGAAGCATTGTCTTATTTTTGTATTCTCTTTACAGAAAATACTATAAAATCACCATCAAATGAAGAATCTATCAAAAAGAATGTTGTCAAAATATGTTTAAAAAGAAGGATTATATAGGTATGTTAGGCAATTAAGTGATTGATAACAATATTATCATTATATCATTTCCCAGATTTTTCTTACTACGTATGTTATTTGCTAGCTTTTAAAAATGTTTGTAAGCTGTCACAATTTCCTTTTTTATTCTTAACAAATATTTCCTTTTGACCTCCTTTTGAATCTGTAGTTCTGTAATCCTTTTCTAAATGCTCCTAAATTTTATGTTTCACACTGTATAAGCCTGGATTCATCTGTGGGTAAGAGAATATTGTGATTTTTATTAATTTTACAATGGACTTGCTACAGATTCCCTGCTTTAGGTCTGTGGTGTCTGATCCAAGTGCCTTAATAGCACCGTAATTAGCTGGGCGGCCTTGCTGAGGACACTGTCTTTGTAAATGCCCTGGTTTGAATTGTGAGTGCTTTGTCCTAGGCCTGGGTTTTTGAAGTGAGTGATTTAGTCTCAAACACAAGCACTGCAGGTGGTGGCTTAGAGGTTCTAGAGTCATCTGTTCAACTCTGTGTGGACCACTGTGGTTTATACTTCTTGTTCCAGTGTCATTGTGAATAGTGTCCGTTTTCACTCTCTTTGCCTATTTTACAGTTTGGATGCTGGCAGAATTTAAAAGTGGAGTTATCTTAACCCATAGGACTGTTCATAGTTAGTTAACACCTTTTCGCCTCTGCCTTTGACTTATATCAGCGAAAAAGCAGTTGCTTTGAGTGGGTTCTAACTCGTGTCAACCCATGTGTGTCAGAGTAGAACTGTGCTCGACATGATTTTCAGTGGCTGATTTTTTGGAAGTAGATCACCAGGGCTTTCTTCTGAGGCACTTCTGGGTGGGCTTGATCCTCCAACTTTTGATTAGTAGCCACATGCATTAACAGTTTGCACAACCCAGGAACTCAATTTGCAATTTAAAAAACAAGGCAAGCAAATCTATTACCTGGGAGTCAATTCTATCTCATAGAGACCCTATAGGACAGAGTAGAACTGCATCTTATGATTTCCAAGCCTGTAATCTTTATGGAAGTGAACTACCACTAACTTAGGTGCACAGAGTTTTCCAGTTTGATTGAACGTGAAATTTCGCTTGTATTTGCCTTTTGAGAGTAAAATCTTTTAAGGAGCTGTCATCCATTCTACTAAATGGTCATGTAATATTTCTGCTAATTTGTCTAATGCTAATTTTTTTACACTTAGGTAAATCCTATTTCTGAAGTCATTACTACTCTTTTAATTAGGATTTAATGCCTGTTTTTGCTGCTTTTTGATCCTTTCATTTTTGAAATCTTCCTTAAAACGGGGCATGTTGTTACCTCTAAACAGAAGACAGACCATAGGCAGGACTGAGGACCGTGATGTGGGATTTACCACTGAGGAAACTGAGGCATAGAGCAGTTAGGTCACTTCCCCAAGGCTACCTAGTAAATTACACAGTAAAACTGGGTCACCCACTGCCACTCAGTTGGTTTCTACTCATAGTGACCCTAGAGGTCAGAGTAGAACTGCCCCATAGAGTTTCCAAGGAGTGCCTGGCAGATTTGAACTACTGACTTTTTGATTAGCAGTCATAGTGCTTAATCCACTATGCCACCAGGAAGAACTGGGCAGTAAGGCCAAAACAGGCATCTGTCCTATTCTATGTAAAGGAAAATTTTGATTGCATGGACTCCATGGAGCACTTTAGAGGGTAGATTCCTAAAGCTGAAGGAACCTGGTAGTGAATAGTTAAGCAAGACTGCCCACCAAAAGGTGGGTGGTTTGAACCCCCTCAGTGGCTCCAGGAGGAAAAAGACCTGGCAATCTGCTTCCAGAAAGATGACAGTCTCTGTGGGACAGTTCTACTCTGTCACGTGGGATTGCTGTGTGTTGGAGTCACTGTCAAGAAACCCAATAACAACAAGAGATATTAAAGCTAGAAAGGGTTGTGGTGCGCAGGGCCTAAGCAGTTGGCCACTAAACCGAAAGGATGGTAGCTTGAATCTGCCAACCTCTCTGAGGGAGAAAGATGTGGCAGTCTGCTCCGTAAAGATTACAGCCTGGGGAACCCTATGGGGCAGTTGTACTCTGTCCTATATGGTTGCTAGGAGTTAGAAGCGACTGAACGGCAACAGGTTTTGGTTTCTATATTAAAGCTAAGAAGCATTGGTTGTGCAGTGGTTAAGAGCTCGTGTGCCAAGGAAAGATTGGGCAGTTCAAACCCACCAATGGCTCAAGGGGAGAGAAGACCTAGTGATCTGTTCCTATAAAGATTCCCCAAAATAAAACCCCAAACCCCAAATCCATTTGCTGTCAAGGTGATTCTGACTCATGATGACCCTACAGGACAGGGAGTATCCAAGGAGCAGCTGGTGGATTCAAACTGCCAACCTTTGGGTTAGTAGCCAGCTTGTTAACTACTATGCCCTAGGGCTCCCCTTGAAAGATTACAACCTAGGAAACCCTGTGGGGTAGTTCTACTCTGACCTGTTGGGTTGCTATGAGTTATAATCAACTTGACAGCAAGCAACAACCCAAACACCAAAACCCAATGCCACTGAGTCAATTCTGAGTCATAGTGACTTTATAGGACAGAGTAGAACTGCCCCATAGAGTTTCCAAGAAGTATCTGATAGACTTGAACTACCAATCTTTTAGCTGGCAGCCGTAGTACTTAACTACTACACCACCAGGGTTTCTGCAAACAACCACACAACACAGAGCTAAGTCTTTTCAATTTTTTGTTGTACCTTTGAGATGTTCTTATGTAATTCTCCTATTTTACAGATGAGGAAACTGAGGCACAGTTACTTCTGGCAACTCAGCAGCATAGGGTTGAATTGTACATCCTGGGGTTTGTTCACAAGGAAGGGGAAAGAATAGTAAAGATAAGCTAGTGAACATGAGATGATACTCGGTAGAAAGACGGAGGGTGTGTCTGTGTGTGTATGCATATGTAATCTGTTACTATCAAGTTGGTTCCGACTCATAGCAACCCTATGTGGGTCAGATCAGAACTGAGCTCCGTAGGATCATTAGTCGCTGACTTGGAGGGAGTATATTGCCAGGACTTTCTTCCAAGTTGCCTCTGTGGAGACTTGAACTGCCAACTTTTTTTTTGGTCTTTTTTCTGCTTTACAGTAATTTTAGTGCACTAACCATTGCTAGGCAAAAGTATCCATTTATCTGCTGAAGTATGGAAAAATTAATCACTTGGTGATTTAAGTTGCAAAGAGTTTAAGTAAACTTTCTTTAGAATTTCTAAATTTCCCACAATACATAAAAATAAACAAAAGTTTTCCATTTCTTATTACTTGGTTGTTTAAGTTAATCTGTCCAATCTCAAACACAGATTTCAACCTCTATCCGTAAAGTAAAGAATTTTCAGGTTAAATACTGAAAGTAGAGCCATTTATGTAGGCTCAAAGACCTGATTCTGGTTACAGTTCTGGTTACAAATAGCATATTCATAGCCCAGCTCTGGTACCATCGCAGGCAGCCTTTCTTCCCACTGACACCTGAGGAGATCAGGTAGTCTCCATCCATGGGATAGACCTACCACTTTGCTAACTGAATCAGTTCTACCTTCTGCTTTTTCATACTGAACACAGTGATACGTTAGCAGTACCCAACAGCACCCACAGAACAGCACTTCTATTATAGGGAGTTCAAGCCCAAGTGTCCCAGACTTCAAAGATTTACTTAATAAGTCCTGGTGATCTAAGAGTTTGAGCAACGTAGAATTCTGTCTACAAAGCTGCAGTATCCTATTGACTTCCATATGTAAGTCGTGACCTAAGGGATGACTACACAAAACTTACGGCAGCTCTCTGGATTCAGGTCTCTCAGGTGACCTGCTGGCATGGGGAGGGTGTGATTTGCCAAAGAGAACCATTCCAGTCAAGATACAACCAGGTCAGTTACTGGATGCATGAATCCGCTCTGCACAGTGGTGAGCAGAGACCTGTAAGGTCCATTTCCAGAGGTGGCCATCACTTCCAGGTTTTCTTTAAACAGGACTTTGTGGTCCCCTCAAAATGGTCAAACATGGAAATCTGCAACAGAAAATACCTTAACTACCACCTAGACTAACCTGTCTCAGGGTGTCTCTTGTCTCTGTGCCACAAGTGGCTCCACACCTTCTGTTTAGACACCCACAGTCCAGCCCCCACACAAAGCAACGCCAAACCCAATACTGAGAAGGACAGTACCCATTAACCCTGGTCTAAAGTGTCTGGGGAAAGAGGATAGAAGTTCACTGGTTTGGACTTGGAGGTGCTAGGACCTCATGTCTGTACACTGAAGTACCTCCTCCTTTCCCCCTGTCTTCTCCCCACCTCTGGCCTGTGGTCTGTCACTGAAAGGTGCATGGGCCAGCCTCATTTTTCTGATAAACACTTCTCTCTTCCTAGGAGGCAGAGGTGTTTCTCTTGAGGGCAGGTCTTTCGGATAGTTGTTCATGCAAGTATTGGGGGATGAATTCCTTCATCTGACCCTTTTTCTTCATGGTGGAAGTGGTGGAGTGGTTACTATACTGTTGAGTATTTTAGTATGGGATCCGGAAAAGAGAAATGAAAGGGAAGGAGGGTGCCATCAACCTCCCAGATTGCTGAACCTGGTCTTGCATTGGAACAAATGACTTCAGGTTGAAGAGGTCTTTTCTAGCAGAGTAGGAGTATAGTCTGACCTTGAATCCTGTCCCCCCACTTACTAGTTGTCTGTTTGGTGCTGGAAACCACCAGCTTTTGGGTTAGCAGCTGAACGTGTTAACTACCTAGAAGCTCCTTCTAAACTATAATCCTCAGCAGTTGGTTCAGTTTCAAAGCCTAGGGACCCTATATGACAGAATAGAACTACCCTGTAAGATTTCTAAGGATGTAATCTTTACAGAAGCAGACCACCCTTGTGTTTGTCCCATGGAATGACTACTCGATTTGAACTGCTAACCTTTCAGTTAGTTTCTGAGTGTCCCAACCACTGTGCCACTAGGGCTTCTTTTGTAAACTGCAGGTGCCCTGAACTGTGACTTTTAGAGCTATTTTGAAGGCATAATAAGCACACCACTCTACCCAACAGGCAGTCCATAAGTGTTGCTGCATTTGCGAGCCATCGTTCTTTTTTCTTACCCAAGTTATTCTCTGAATGACATCCTCGATCATTTCTTCCCTTACCTTTTACATAGCCTGAAATTGGGGGTCTGGAAATCTTCCTTCCATTTTTGGCTCTTCTGTTACTGTGTCATAGTCTCTGACAAGAAATTTTCTCCCCTTAAGTAGTAAGTCACAGAACAAGAGAGGTAACGATCCTAAAAGTAGTGGCTCAGAAAAGCATCTTTTGCTGAAAGTTCATTCCTTAAAGCTGGTTCTTGTTGCTAAGTGCCGTCTCATTGGTCCTGACTCATGGCAACCCCACATACAACAGAAAGAAAGACTTCAGCAACATTTATGGATCACCTACTGGTTACTGTTAGCCAAATCAGTCAGCCTCCTGCCTTGTAAGATAACACGAGGAATTAAAGACTTGAAGGTTCCAGAAGTGTGCCTCTCTTATTAGAGAAAAACTGTCCAGGAAGGTAAAAGAAAAAGCTCCAGAAGAGCCTCTGAGAGCTGGGGGGAGACAAAGATGCAAAGCAGAGTGAAATGAGCAGTTGCTTCACTGAATGCGGCCTGCTGGTTACCAGTACCCAAACCAGGTGCCACTGAGTCAGCTCTGACCCACAGTCACGTTGTGTGTGTCAAGGGAGAATTGTGCTCCATAGGATTTTCAGTGGTTGCTTTTTGGGAAATAAGTTGCCAGGCCTTTCTTCCTAGTTACCTTTGGATGGACTTGAACTTCCAACTTTTCAGTTAGCAGACAAGCACATGAACTATTTGCAGTAACCAGGGACTTCATATCCTGGTTAGGGGTAGGTAGTCTGCTCATCAGAGGGTTTCTTCTGAGCATGTCAGAGGAGAAAAATCAGCTCATCTCTTCTATAAACAAAGTGTCCAAACCTATTGCCATCGAGTAGATTCTGACTCATGATGCTGCTATGTTTTACAGAGTAGAACAGAGCTCTGTAGGGCTTTGCTGGCTGTAATCTTTATGGAAGCAGATTGCCAGGGCTTGCTTCTGTGGCAGTGCTGACTGAGTCAAATCGTCAACCTCTGAGCACAAACGTTTACACCACTCTTAGGTCTCCTTTGTATTTCCATATAAGTTCAAAACTGGCTGAGTGTGGTTCCCAGGTTACCTCCAAATGTCAACAGGAAGAGTTTGGGTTTATTGACTGTGTGGAGTTTTCCACCATCTGCGCACTTGTCACTTCCCAAAGCTAAGACCACTGTGGCAGATTACAGGCTGTAGGCCAACTACTCCATTCCCTTCACACAGTGGCCCTCCACTTCACCATGATGAGGGTTGGCCACATGACTTGCTACGGCTGGGTCAAATCAGTGTGTTGTGTGCTATTGAGCTGATCCTGACTCAGAGCAACTCCATAGAACAGAGAAGAACTAGGCTGTGATCTTTATCAAAAAGGCCTGCCCCCATCTTTCTCCCTCAGGGCTGCTGGTAGATAAACCTTTCGGTTAGCAGTTTAGGGTTTCACCCCTTTGCTACCAGGGTTCTCAGTGCAGTATGGGAAGTAATTTGTGTGTTGTGGTGTCAGTGCCCAGATTTTAAGACCTATGCATAGTTTGGCATATACTCTTTTTCCTCTGCCACTGGCTGATGATGTCTTAGATAGAAACTTCTCCATCCACCTGGGACTCAGAGTGAATGCGATAGGGGGTACAGCTATAGCTCTCTGGGGTAGATGTGACATAAAAGAGAATAAGGTCTTTATTGTTGCAAATCCCTGAGATGTGGGGCTGTTTGTTAGTGCGGCATAACCTAGAGTAGGCTGACTAATACACACAGTCAATTAAAGGAACTCATCAGATTTCTTAAAGACAGGAAAGAGACCAACTAAACAACTGAGGGGATAGGGTGGAAGAGCTTTAGTCTACATTAATGTATTCAATGTGTACTTTAGAGATCAGTGAATTTATTACATAGTAAGTGAATAATTTATACAGTAAATTAACAAATCCCACTTACGTAATTATCTGGCATTGTATTTTCCATTTCCCAGGTAAGGCTAAGGCTGTTGGGTCTGGTCATTCTTTAAATGAATGTGTATCAAATGCTCACTCTATACCAAATACTATTCTAGTTCCTGGAAATAAGAATAATCAGAACAAGTATGGTCCTTACCTTCCTAGAGATTTCACTTTTGTTGGGATAAAACCAAATAATGATAATAATAACAATAAATAATTAATTTAAAAAACCTCATTGCTGTCGAGTTGATTCCAACTCATAGAGGCCCTATAGAATAGAGAAGAATTGCCCCGTAAGATTTCCAAGGAGCTCCTAGTGGTTTGAACTGTGAACCTTTTGGTTAGTAGCTGTAGTTCTTAACTACTATGTTGCCAGTGTTTCCTTTGCTGGACTAGACACACAAAAAATAAACGAAAAGCAAATAATAAACATGACTACCTCAGAAAGTGACCAGACTACAAGAGTAATATAACAGAATAATCATAACTGGGAGGACAAAAGAAGGCATGGGGCCGATCTAGAGTATTTTGACTCATCATGTGGGTGGGCCTCCATTTAAACAACAGAGAAATTGAATCAATGACAGTAAATTTCCCTCCTCTTACATTAGCATCATTGGTTTATGCCAATGCTTTTAATCAAAACACTGGGAAAATTCAAAGCTGAGAGCTATTTTGTTTTACAAATGATTTGTTTTGTGATGTAAACACTCATCTGTAATTCATCTGGAGTTAAGTCTGGATTGTTACCCACTGTTACTGCTATTGTTGGGTGCCATGGAATCCATTCTGACTCATAGCCACCCTACATGACAGAGGAGAGCTGCCCAGAAGGTTTTCTAGGTTCTGGTCTTTGTGGGAGCAGCTTTGCTATGTCTTTTTCCTGCAGAGCTATTGATGGACTCAAACTGCTGACCTTTCTGGTTAACAGTCGGGCACTTAACTGTTACACCACCAGGGCTTTTTCCATACATTAAAAGACTTCATTCCAATGCTCAGTAGAACTCCTCCTGGAAGTGTTTGCAATCTCCTTGGTTTGGAGCAGTTAACTTTAAGTCCCAGGACATTAGCCCCACGTGTTCTGTGGAGCTCTGGTATCTAAGGCACTCCATTTCCTGATAGCAGGATTCTCCATGGGCTGAGCCCAGGATTTGCTTCTCACCAGGCTAAGAGGTGTCCAGAGTTCTAACGGTCACAATCACAAAAGCACACCAACCTGTGTTTATGTTTTCAAACTCAGCACAGGTGATGAATCCAGAAAGGGAATAAAAAATTATTCACATTCGTCAAAAGTTAACTCAGCTCTTTTGCAACAATCCTAATCTCCAGTTAGAATGATAATGTGCCAAATGTAAAAGAAATTTTACAGTTGCAGGAACGGGAGACCAAGATAGTAAAATGACTGATCTAAGCTCATTCATTCCTTCCTTCCTTTTGAGCACCAGCTTGCTTGGATCTGGACCCTGGGATTACAGTGGGGAGCAGAACAGTCTTCATTCTTATGTAGCTTAGTCTACCGAGTCTAATATAGATTAGTCTTGTGAAGAGAAGACACGTAGTTCCATGAGAATTTATCCCTAAATAGCATGATCTGGACTGAAGGCAGGGGCCAGAGAAGTCTTCCTGTGGCAGTGACCCTCATGCAGAAACCTGAAGGATAAGTAGAATTTAACAAGAAGAGTGTGTGAAGAAGATGCTTTGAGATGCCACTGACATGGAGAGAAGAGTTCTCTCTTAGGCTGGGTTCTCTAGAGAAGCATAACCAGTCTAAGTGTATATATATATATATATGTATATATATATATACATATATATATATATATATACGTAGTTATTGCTGGTACGTGCCAGTGCATCAGTTCTGACTCATAGCAACCCTATGCACAACAGAACAAAACAATACCCAGTCCTGCAACATACCCACAGTCATTTTTATGCATAAGCCCATCATTGCAGCCACTGTGCCAAACCATTTTGTTGAGGGCCTTCCTCATTTTTGCTGACCCTACATTCAATCAAGTGTAGTGTCGTTCTCCACTGATTGACTCCCCCTGACAGCATGTCCAAAGTATGTGAGACACAGTCTCACCATCCTAGCTTCTAAGGAACACTCGGATTGTATGTATAGAGAGAGAGATTTACATCAAGGAAAAGGCTCATGTGTTTGTAGAGGCTGGAATGTCCCAAGGATAGAGGCTTTTCCAGATGCATGTAACAGTAGGGGCTGTTGTACCCAAGATCCACAGCTTAGAGAGCAAGGCTCTTTCTCATCGGCTGCAAAGACTGAGGAATCCCAAGATTAGCAGGCAAGACCACAGTTCTAAGAACTGACTCCAGTTCTAAGAACTGTAGGTCACACAAACAGGAGCCAGCTGCAGAATCCACCATGAGCAAAAGCCTATGAGCCTTGCCAGAACGTCCGCGCATATCAGATGCAGGCCACGTGCCCAAGGAAACTCCCTTTCAACTAACTGGTTACTCACAGGAGATCCTGTCATGGAGATGATCACACTATATCAAATCTCTTCATAGAAGCAATTATAACATCATACCACTGCCAAACCACGGAGAATCATGGCACAGCCAAGTTGACATACAACTTTAACCATCTTAATCGCATCTAGAGGAACTCTGGTTGCTGAGATTGTGACTTGCTCAAGAAATTGAAAGTCATTGAGTTTGGAGGGTAGAGAAGAAGGATCACAGAGCTTCTACAGGAGACTCTAGAGAGTCGTAGCACAATGACGAAATAAACACTGTTTACCTGGAATGTTACATTTGCTCATATACTGTAAGTTCGAGAAATAGAGGAAGAAACAAGAAGATTCGATAGTGGATTAGCTAAGATGGGATGTATGAGAGGGAAGTGGGAAAGCTGACTCGCTGTGTAACCAGATGGAGAGTGGCCCCTTCTCAGAGAAGAAGAGTACTGGGGGGTGGGGACAGAGAGGGCAGGTTGTTGGACAGGGTATGTTGGTGAGGCAGCATGTGTCAGAGGTTGAGGCTCTACGGAGTTGAACAGGTAGAATCACTGAGTAGGCAGTTGGGTGTGTGGTTCTGGAGTCTAGAGGAGAGGTCAGGGCTAGAGACTCACACTGTTAATAAACTGACTTCTAAAAGCTAGGGCTTGAACTGAGGGTTTTAGATAAAGATGTTGGTTTTCCGTGTACCAAGCCTAAACCAGGCTCAGCAGTGTACCTAGACAATCTTACTGCATTCCCACACTCATAGTAATACAGTTGTTGTTGTTAGGGCTGTTTCTTTGGCTTCAACTCATGATGATCCCATGTATAATAGAAGGAAACACTGCCTGATTCCTGTACTGTTCTCACAACTGCTGCTAGGCTTGAGCCCACTGCTGCAGCCACGATGTCAATCCATCTCGTCGAGTGTGATAATACTACAGGCTTTGTAGGAAATAATGTTATGAAGCTCATGACATTACCAGTGAGCTAACTGGGTTTAAGAGACTAATAGCAAACAGACAAAGGATTGAGCTTTCAGCAAAAATGGGAAAGGAGGATAATGGGAATTTTCAGATTCAGGTCTCAAAGTTCTGGGTGTTACTGCTGAGTCACACTGGTCCAGTAGCTGGACTCACTGGTCTGCAGCATTATAGAGCCTGGGATGAGCAAACCAGACCACTGCAGCATTTCCACCTGGCGGTGTTGAGATGAGCTCAGAGGTTTGAACCCCATGTTGTCCCAAGTCAGGTTTAGAAGACAAACTCTCAGCATTTACACCTGGCTATGCCACCTTCCAAGGTCGCTGATGGTACAAGTAGTTTGCACTTAACCTAAAGTTGGAGGTTTGAGCCCACCCAGCAGCGCCATGGAAGAACAGTGGGGTGATCTGCCTCTGTAAGGATCATAGCCATGGAAATCCTGTGGAGTAGAGTTCTACTCCGTAAATTCATGAGGTCACCATGAGTCAGGATTGACTTCATGGCAAAGGGTTTGGTTTTGGTTTATGCCACCTTCCTGCTGAGTAACGCTGAGCAAATCACTTAACTTTCTAATGCTATATTAATTATACATTGCTACATAAAAATCATCCCAAATGTAACAGCTTAAAACAATACACGGTTATCCTCTTGCAGTTTCTGTTGATCAGGAATGTGAGCACAGTCTAGCTGGGTGTTCTGCTTCAGGGTCTCTCACGAGGCTGTAATCAAGGTATCATCCAGGGTTGAGGTCTCATCTGGGAACGATTCACTTCTAAGTTCATGTTGTTGTTGACAGAATTCAGTCCCTTATAGAATGTTGGACTGAGACCCTCAGATCCTTGCTGCCGTTAGCCCGAAGATCACTCTCAGTATCTTGTGACATCATTCTCTCCATGTGATGGTTTACCTTTTCAGTGCTAGCAAGCAAGAGGGTTAATGGAAAGAATCTCCTATGAAGATGTAAATTATAATCTGATGTAAGAAAATCATAGAAGTGACACCCTATCACCTTTGCTGTATTCTCTGTGTTAGAAGTAAGTCACAGGCAGTACCCACACTCAAGGGGAGGCGGCTATGCAGACTGTGACTACCAGGAGCTGGAGATCATTAGAGATCATCTTTGCATGTGTCTACCGTAGTGCCTCAGTATTCTCATCTGTAAAATGGGAATTGTAATACAACTCACTTCTCTGGTAGTTGTGCGAAATAAATGAGGTAATTGGCGTAAGGTGCTTAGAACAACCTGTAGAATGTAGTTTGTACTCTAAAAACGGTGAGTTATTATTTTCATTATTTTTAACATTGCAGTGATCTGAGGGTAGCTGTGGTACAGTGGTAGGATTCTCACCTTCCATGTAGGAGACCTGGTTCAATGCCTGGTCGATGTAGCTCATGTGTAGCCATCACCTGCCTGTAGAGGCCTGTGACTTGCTCTGATATTGACCAAGTCTTAGCAAAGCTTCCAGATTGAGATGGACTAAAATGTACCGAGACAGACTAGGAAGAAAGGCCTGGCAATCTACTTCCAAAACTCATCCAGTGAAAACTCCATCTATCAACATGGTCCAATCTGCATTAAGTCCTGGGAATGGTGCAGGACCAAGCAGCATTTCATCCCATTGTGCATGAGTGTTACCATGAGTTGGCACGCCAATTCAATGGCAGCTAACAACAGTACTGAGCAATCATTTAACAGTACGAATGTACTCCTCATTTTTATAAATAGATTATTTGTGGATAGACAGTTTCCTCTGGAATGTTTAAAATAGAATGTGATTTGCAAGCGAACATGCACACTCAACTGGGAGGGTTAGTACAACTGGCCAAAAGCTAGGCATACCTGTACCAATCAGGCAGCACTGCAAAGAAAGAAAGGGGATCTATGTCTGGCAGTGACATATGAAAAATTAATGCCCCATTATCCAATCAGATCCACAGATATGTAAGCCACAATTCGATCACATGCTTTCTCAGATCAGTAGCAGCTTTGAGATCACATTGAAGTTCAAAGCCGGGATCATTGGTGTGCAAGTGCAAATACCTGACTTTTAGTCACAGATAAGTAGAGCAAGTGTTCTGCTTGCTGGTACAAATCAGCAGGCTTGTAAGAGACCCTCTGATGATATTGTTAATACTGTCATTCAGCAAGCAGGAGGGAAAGGATAGCATGAGACCAGGAGTTGAGAGTCTTGGGTTTGAATCTTGGCTAACAGTGATTCCCCTAACTTTGGTCCAGTGACTTCCTTCTGGACCATGGTTTCCTCATCTACAACATGAGAAGGCTATGCTGTTTCCACTCTAGGAGACTTTCTGGTAAATGTCTTTGGTTCTAAGTTTCAGCGGAGTAATAGAGTTCTAGTTCTATGTGACCTGCTTCTTTCCTAGGAAAAGGTCAAGGCCTGCCATCTTGGTCCTTCTGTCTTTTGTTGAATGTTCATTTGCTCACCTGAAATTTAAATGGATCATGCAAGAGCCTCAAGTGTCTAGATACATCTGAGAGTAAAAATAACCTCTCAAGAATCCTCCCAAGGGGATGAGCAATTTCACTTGCGTTATACCTGTAGATTACACACAACTTCTCACTTCCCTTTCCTATTTTTTTAGTAAAAGGTACATTCAGAGAATGCTAAAATGTTTTATATAAAAAGGGGCTGAGGACTGGTGTCGCAAGTCTGCTTGATGATAAACCTGCCTAATGCCATTATGTTAAAAGGGGACCTCCCAGGATTTCCAGAGAGGGATGTTCAGTTTGTTGGCTTATTCATTTAAACACCAACTAAACATTTGGTAAGTAGCTTAAGGAGTCTTTGGGTGGTACAGTTAATGCTCTTGGCTGCTAACTGACAGGTTGGAGGTTTGTGTCCACCCAGAGGTGTGCTGGAAGAAAGTCATGGTGATCTACTTCTGAAAAATCAGCTATTGAAAACCCTGGGGAGCACAGTGCTCCTCTGACACGTGGAGGTTGCCAAGAGTTGCAGTCAGCTCTGTGACTACTGTTTTAATGAGTGGAAAGCTCTGAGCTGAGCCCTGGGAATACAGCTTCAAGAGAAGGAGTCTGCCTTATGACACAAAGTTTAGAAAGAAAAGGGATGAGTGACATTCCATGTGAAGTCATGCTTCTTGATTGCATGTTGTTGTTATAAGAGGCCTCAGGTTGGTTCCAACTCATAGCGGCCCTAGCAGAACAAAACATTGCCTGGTTATGATTGCATAGATACATATAAGATGACTGGTGACCTTATTGCTTTAAAGTCATTCTCTCTTAGGCTGGAAGTGGGAAATAAAGGTGAAGATGAGGATACTGATGAGGAGAGTGGTACCGACAAGATATATATATCCAGCTGCTCTTCTAAGTGCTTTCTCTATATCAATTCATTTAATTTTCACAACAAACCTTTGAGCTAGGTACTATTTTAATGCCCATTTTACAGATGAAGTAAACTGAGGCACAGAGAGGTCAAGTTCCTCATTCAATGTCATAAAGACAGTAAATGGTAGGATCAGGAATCTCACAAAGACAGTAGTCTGCCCTTAACCACTTCATCCTACCTCATAAAGCCATTCCTTCAGTGAGCATTTACTGTATCCGACTCGATGGCACTTGGCTGGCTTTGGCACCATGGATTAGGGGGCAGGGAAGTCTGTGAGTGGTGAAATGGTTAATGCTGTACTACTAATCTAAACATTGCCAGTTTGAACCCCCAAACAGTGCCACAGAAGAAAGGCCTGGCAATCTGTTTCTGTAAGGATCCTAGCCACAAAACCCTGTGGAGCAGTTCTGTTCTGTAATACATGGGGTGGCCACTAGGTGGAATCTACTGGATGGCAGTGAGTTGGGTTTGGTAAAGTGCAATGTTTCCTCTTCTGGAGTGCACAGGTCCATCAGAAGAGGCATGTGCGCATGCTAGAGAGCTGTGACCAAAGGAGAAGCCACTTCTGTGTGCCCATGTGGACAGGTATGTGTGTATGGCGTTCATATGCACACCATAATGCTTAGACAGTTTCCTTTGAGGCCAGAAACAGCCCTCCTGTGCAGCCCTGTTCAGTTCTGGCCAAAGCCACAGTCCAAGACTATTGCAAACAAACTGCAGGCCTTTAACAAAGACCTTAGCAACTTTATTGTTGTGTTGTATCATTATCACTATGCTATTATTTTAATAATATATATTTTAAGTCTACTATAAAAGCAACTTTTTTTTACTTAGACTCATCTGACCATGGGTTAGAGGAGCTGGTGATATTTGACCCCAATGCACCTTAAAATAAATGCACAGCAATTCAAATAAAAACACGGGTGCCCTCTGTGAGGTCATCCTGTGGCCCATCAGTGAAGGCACTCACTGTCTTGTGTGACTCTGTTGTGTGACAGGTGACATACCATCTGTCTCCCCCAGGAAGAAGGGCCATGACAATTCAGAATGGAAAAGTGCTGAAATTCTAACATGATGTTTTAATTTATAATCATGGCACGTATTAGGGAAAGGTTCTCAGGGCAAAGGAGCCCAGCACGGGAAGTTTTCAGCATGATGGGTGTCCAGCACATGGGGTGCCTTAGTCGTCTAGCGCTGCTATTACAGAAACAATACAAGTGACTGGCTTTAAAAAGTGAAATTCATTTTCATATAGAAAAGTAGGTGAAAAGTCTAAATTCAATGTGCTCTAGAGACAAGGCTTTCTGTATTGGCTCTGGAGGAAAGTCTTTGTCATCAGTCGTCGCCTAGACTGGGAGCTTCTGAGGCACAGGGACCCTGGGTCTTCTCCAAAAGACATGCTGTGCTTCAGTACCGCTTCTTGGTACTATGCGGTCCCCAACACTGCTAGCTTTCCTTTAAATCCCAAGAGATCGCCTCAAGGCACAGTACAGTATCACACACCGAGTCCTGCCCCATGAATGCAACTGCCACCCATCCTCCCTCATTAGCATTATAGAGGCAGGATTTGCAACATGCAGAAACATTACACAATACCAGAAATCATGGCCTAACCAAATTGCTAAACACATCTGAGGGGAGACAGAATTCCATCCACAACAGGGAATATCCAGCATGGAGACAGCCACCCTGGAGAGTGTCCTGCATGAGGATGTTCAGTGTTAGCATGGTTAGCGTGTGGGTATCCAGGACGAGAGCTATCTAGTGGCGGGAGGTACCCAGCATTGAGTAGGCGCCCATCATTGGGATGTCCATCCTGGAGTGCCCACAGTAGGGACGTCCAGTGTAGTGGTGTTGTCTAGTGTGAGAGATATCTAGCACAGGGGTGTCCACCACAGGTGGTGTCCAGCGTAGGAGACATCCAGTGAGGAGCCCAGCAGGAGCAGTGTCTCTTGGCTTCCCAGAAGCATTTTGGGGCAGCTCTTCTCTGTCCTATAGGGTTGCTATGAGTTAGAATGAATCTACTACAGGGACCCTCAGAGTCAGAAGTCACTCGCTGACACATATTCACAACCACCTTAATCAATCAACCAATTCATTGCTATCAAATAGATTCTGACTCATAGCAACTCTATAGGACTGAGAAGAACTGTCCAATAGGGTTTCTTAGGTTGAAATCTTAACGAGAGCACATCTCCTGGTCTTTTCTCCCATGGAACCACTAGTGAGTTTGAACTGCTGACCTTTTCAGTTAGCAGCTGAGAACTGAACCACTGCTCCAACAGAACACCTTGTTCCTAAGATCAGGTTCAGCATTAACCAGGAGAACTAAACTCACTGCTGTTGAGTTGATTCTGACTCACAGTGACCCTACAGGACAGAGTAGAACTTCCCCATAGGGTTTCCAAGGCTGTAAATTTTTGCAGAAGCAGACTGCACATCTTTCTCCCAAGATGCTGCTTGTGAATTCAAACTATTCACCTTTTGTTTAGCAGACAGGCTCTTTAACCACTGCACAACTGGGGATCTTTAAAAACAAAACAAACCCTCCTGTTGAGTCTATTCTGCTTCATAGCAACACTATAGGACAGAGTAGAACCACCCCATAGTTTCCAAAGAGCACCTGGTGGATTTGAACCGTCAGCCTTCTGGTTAAGCAGACATAGTACTTAACTGCTACACCACCAGGGCTTTTCACAATGTATAAACCCCAAACCAAACCCACGGCTGTTGAGTTGGGTCTGAATCATAGTGACCCTAAAGGTCAGAGTATAACTGCCCCATAGAGTTTCCAAGGAGCACCTGGTAGATTTGAACTTCTGACCTTTTGGTTAGCAGATGTAGCACTTATCCCATTACACCACTAGAGTTTCCCCACAATCCCACAATGTTTAACCCACCAAAAACCATATCCACTGCCTTCAGGTTGATTCTGACTCATAGCAACTCTACAGGACAGATTAGGAACTGCTTCATAGTTTCCAAGCAATGCTCTTTTGGCTAGCAGATACAGCACTTTACCACTATAGCACCTGGGTTTCCATGACAATGATGGGAATGAAGAATTTTTCACACATGCCACAGATATTTAATGGTAACTGAAGACCCAGGACTAAGTGATTAGCTGACCTACTCAAACCCCAGACTTGGGGGGAGGAGTCAAACTTTCAACAGGCCTAGGTCTTCCTTCCTGAGAACTTCAAGATCACAGTTTTACTCTTGGTGACCACAGAGCCTGAAGGCACAGGACTAGAACCCAGCATCTAAATAAAAAAAGTGATGGGTTGGAAAAATTCCTGAGAGGGTGAGTAAGTGGAGCCGTCTTTAAAATAATGAGCTCCCATACAAGTTAATAAGGTGGTGTTGTCAAAATGATGCTGGTCTAATTTGATTTCTGCTGGGGCCGAGACCAAAATGTGTTCTTCGGTTGAAAGAAAATGTAGCCTCGATAACACTAATATCCAAGCAATTTACCAAGTGATAAAACTAAAGTAATTTATTATAATTTTACTATGAGTTCTCTTTTCTTGGCTTCGGAATTTTTATTGCCTCTCGTCTAGCAATTTTGCTCTTGCTAATATTGATTTTACCATCATCTCTTTCCCTCTTTCACACTTCTCAAGTTATTTCTTGATTCGGACAAAATCCACATTTAAATGCAGTTGAAGGCATAAAAACCAACCTTTAAGAAAATGTATTATGATAATAATATTTTCCCTCTGGTTGCTGATGTTATGTGTGTGCCACAAGGAAAAATACATTTTTGAGTCAATAGACTTTTCTCTCTTTTGTCTTCAAACCGGTTGCTGTTGTGTTGAATCAGTCCTGACGTAACAACCTCATGCGTACAAGAGTAGAACTGTGTCCCATACGGTTTGTAGTGGCTGGTTTTTCAGAAGTAGGTCACCAGGCCTTTCTTCCAAAGTGCCTCTGGATGGAGTCAAAGCCTCAACTGCTCAGTTAGCAGCCAAGTACATTAACCATTTGCCCCACCTGAGTGCTCCTTTTGACTTAAAGAGAAAAAAGAGGACAGGAATATCTCTTTAAGAGCCTGCTGTCTGTTAGACAGGGTTTTGGAAGGCTCTGGAAAGAGACCTGCATTCCTTCAGTGGACTTAGGTGTTGCTGGGAAAATCCATTGGCAGTTCCCTGTTGCAGCTCTGGTGGCATAGTGGTTAAGAGCTTCGCTGCTAACCAAAAGATCAACAGTTCAAATCCACCACTTCTTCCTTGGAAACCCTACCAGGCAGCTTTATTCTGTCTTACTGGGTCACTATGAGTCAGAACAGAATTGTGACTTTTTTTTTAATTGCCCTAAATTATTTTATAAAGTCAAGTATATTACATTTACAATTTTACATAATCCTAAGAAGTAGGTAGTGTTTTCCCCATATTGTAGATGAGGGAAATAGGTGGTCCATAGAATTTAAATAGTTAAACCAAGTTTCTACAGCAGCAACTGTATCAAGGATTGAATTGTGTCCCCCCCAAAAATGTGTGTAGCCAGCCATTTGGCTGGGCCGTGATTCCCAATATTGTATGATTATCCACCATTTTGTGATTTTCCTATGCTGTATGATAGAGGATTAGGGTGGGCCTATAAATACCTTCCTAAGGTCACCTCCCTTCTCTATTGTAAAGGGAGTTTTGCTGGACCATGGCTTGTACCACCTTTTACCCTTTTATCCCACAAGGGGTAAGAGGAAAGAAAAGCAAGCAGAAAGTTGGGAACTTCATAACACCAAGAAAGCAGTACTAGGAGAAGGGTGCACCCTTCAGGCTTGAGGTTCCTGTGCCAAGATGCTCCCTGACCAAAGAACTAATACCACACAAGGACTTTCCTCCAGAGCTGACAGAGGGAAAGCCTTCCCTTGGAGCAGATGCTCTGATTTCAGACTTATAGCCTACTGGACTGTGTAAGAATAAACATTTCCCTGTTAAAGCCGTCTACTTTGTGATATTTCTGTTAGAGCAGCATTAACTGCCTAAAACAAGCTGTACTGAGAGTTCGTGCCCAGATGGTCTGATTCCAGTGCCCCATACTCTTGCTGCTGTATTGGGACTGATGTTGTTTTTGTTAGTGCCATCAAGTTGGCTGCCTGGGCACAATGAGACAAAATGCTGCCTGGTCTTGTACCATCCTCATGATTGGTTGTGGATCAAATGGCTGTGATCCATAGAGTTTTCACTGGCTGATTTTCAGAAGTAGATTGCCAGGACTTTCTTTCTAGTCTGTCTTAGTCTGAAAGCTCTGCTGAAACCTGTTAGGAATCATAGCAACAAAGACTCCTTCACTGTCAGATGGTTAGTGACTGTGCATGAAGTGCAATGGCTGGGAGTCAAACCCACATGTTCTGCAAAAAGAGAAAGAATTTCACTGCTGACACACCCCTGTCCCCTAAAGACACCTTGGGGACCCTGTAATGGAAGGTCCACTTACATTGTTACCTGTAAGTTCTGTGTTTCTTTAAGAACGTGACTTATCTCTATGTCTTGTTACTAGGGTAGCTGTGTTTCTAGGCAAGCTAATAAGAGCATATCTCAGTTCTTCACATCTCAGGATGAGGTGATCATTTCTCATCTTTCCCAGTGCATGAAGCATTGCCATAACCTGGTATTAAGGAAAAAGGACAATTTGGGTTTCCAAGATGACCTGCTGCTGTATTTGCAAAGAGCTTCCCATGCTGGGCTAGAGAAGATGCAAGAGAATTGTCCTGTGTGTGTGTGATAACAATAATTGCTTACATGTGTGTTGGACTCTGTGGCTTACAAAACATCAACATAAATATAACTCCGCTTAGTCCTCTCCTGGTTTAATATTATACCTGTATTAGAGTCCTGGTAGCATGGTGTTTATAAGTGTACCTGCTAACCAAAAAGTCAGCAGTTCAAATCTGCCATCCACTCTTTGGAAACCTTATGGGGGCAGTTGTACTCTGTCCTGTATGGTTGCTATGAATCAGAATCAACTTGACAGCAAAGGACTCATTACTTACGTAGTGCTGCTGTAAACAAACAAGCAAACAAAAAAAGCCACATGTGGATGGCTTTAAAGGATAGAAATTTATTGCCTTACAGTTCAGGAGGCTGTAAACCCCGATTAGGGCACTGGCTGTAAGGGAGGAAACTTTATTTGGCTAGTCCTGAGCATTCTTTGGCATTCCTTGGTATTCTCTGACATTGTCTTCCCATTGTGTATGTTTCTGTGTCTGTTATGTTCTTTTTATAATTCAGAGGTGATTAGCTTTAGGGTTCGCCATACTCTGGTGTGCCCTCATTAATATTACAAAAGAAAAACCCTGTTTCCAAAGGAGATCCTATCTACAGGTTCAAGGGCCAGGGCTTCAATCTATATTTTTAGACTACACTGTTCAATCCAGAACAACATGCCCATTTTGTAGATGAGGAAAGTGAACAACAGCTAACTTAAGAGATGAACCTGGGTTCCATAACTAAAGATCAGAACCATGGATATAACTCTAGTGCCCCGGCTGCCAAGGTGAGTGGTTGGGGCATGTTTATGAAGAAGTTGCTCATGACCCACTGTAGATGTGCCACGAATTGCCAGAATGTCTCAGGGAGGCTCCCTTGGGACACATTTGCCCCTTTTCCTTTTAGAGGCTTCTAATAGTTCTCCCCCAAATTGATTTTGATTGTAGTTTTCCTTCCACTTTTGTCCTTGTGTTAATGGCCTTTATTTTCCCTCTGTCCCTTGGAGCTGGTCCTGCCTTTCAAACAGAAAGCTTAAGGTTTCCAGGAATACTTCGCAGGGAAGCAGAGAAACTGGGATTTGTCCTTGTGCTGCTTTTACTGTTAAAAATTAGAGCAATAATTGTGTGTGTGTTTAGGATTTTGTTTTCTGGATTAATTCTGGGCTATTAACATAAATAAAAAGGACTTTGCTGTTTGGGGGGATTTGGAGAACTAGCTTGTCTTGATAGAGCTACTCATTTCTTGTGATTCCATTAAAAAGGAATTTTGGGGAATGAGTTAGCAACAATTCTGATGTATTTCTTGTCAGTCATCTGAGTGAAAGTAAGCAGAATGTGGGCCTTCCCATCTCATTCTCAGGAGGAGTGTATTTGCAAAAATTGATCGTGTTGTTAGCTGCCCCTTGAGTTGGCCCCTGACATGTAGTGACCCCACCTACAACAGAATGGCCTGCCACCCAGTCCTGCACTGTTGCCGTGATTGGTTACAGATCAGAACATTGTGATCCATAGGATTCTCACTGGCTGAGTTTTGGAAATAGATCGCTAGACCTCTCTTCCTAGTTTGTTTTAGTCTGGAAGCACCACTGAAGTTGGTTCAGCATCATAGCAATACGTAAGCCTCCACTGACAGATGGATGGTGGCTGGGCATGACTTGCATTAGCAAAGAATTGAACCCGAGTCTCCAGCATAGAAGACAAGAATTCTACCACTGACCCACCGATGCCTCTCACGTTAAAGTACTCCCTCCGTGATGTTTGTCCAGTGCTGCAACCTGTTCCCCGTCCTACAGCTGTGAGTGCTGCCCTTAACCTACCGCTACCAACTTTTATGTCTTTACTCCTTAGTTTTATTCTTATTTGCTACCAAAACACTTACCTGAAAACCAAATCCATTGCTTTCAAGTTGATTCCAACTGTTAGAGACCCCACAGGACAGAGTAGACCTGCCCCATATGGTTTACTGCTTCATAGGATTTTCAAGGCTGTAAATCTTTACAGAAGCTGACTGCCGTATCTTTTGCCTGCAGAACAGCTGGTGGGTTCCAACTGCAGACCTTTAAGTTAGCAGCGGGAAGCTTAACCACTGTGCCACCAGAGCTCTTACAAAAGACTTGTTGCCTTCAAGCTGTGGTGCTCTTAATTGCCTCATACATATGTGAAAACTGGACAATGAATAAGGAAGGCTAAAGAAGAGTGGGTGCCTTTGAATTGTGGTGTTGGTGAAGAATATTGAATATACCATGAACTGCCAAAAAAATGAAGAAGTCTGTCTTGGAAAAAATACAACTAGAGTGCTCCTTAGAAACAAGGATGAGAAACTAGGTGTCACATGCTTTGGGCATGTTATCAGGAGAGATCGGTCCCTGGAGAAGGGACTGATCATGCTTGGCAGAGGGTCAGTGAGAAAGAGGAAGACCCCCAAGGAGACAGACTGACCCAGTGGCTACAACAATGGGCTGGAGCACAGAACAATTGTGAGGATGGCGTGGGATGTGGCAATATTTACTTCTGGTGTACATAGGGTCGTTATGAGTAGGATTCCCAAAGACGGCACCTAACAACAACAACAGCCCTCAAGTCTGTCTATAAAACATTTATCTTCTGATTCAAGCCTGGATTCGGAAGGTAACTTAGACAGCATGTGTGATTTCCATCAGAAACAGACTGTTTGTCCTTTTTAAAAAAGGCCGAAGAGCAACAGTCAATAACTGAGCATCTGCTGTATCCCAGACCCTTGTGTTTGTTCTTCACCAGGGCTCTGTGTGTGTGTCCCCTTGGCCTACTCATACAGGCTCAGGATGAAAACCTGAGTGGCCAAGGTCAGCATGTAGGTAGTAAAATCAGATTTAAACCAGCCCACCTGACCACAGAGCACCTTTCATAGGTCCTGACACCTTAGCACCTTCCAGAAATTCAACATTGGGTTAAACACAGCTCATCCTCTCCTGGCTGAAGTCCTCCATGGTGTCCTGTTTGCTCTCTCTGACTTGAAAAAACAGTGAACATGCTGTGTGGTGTTGATTTGGGAAGACTTTATCAATTTTCTATTTCCATTACTGAGCTTAAACAAAACATGATTTATCTCCACCCAGAGTGTCCATGCCTGGGTGTACAGATGCCAAACACCCCAACCAACACTCCATAAAAACCACACATTGTTGCTAAGTGATAGGCACCTCCACCTGCTAGGTGGCTGCCAGGACAAAGATCATAGTAATAACCACTGATGTTTACTGAGCACATACGTGCCAGCTGTTGATCAAAACCCTGTGAATGAACTCAGGTGACCTCTATAGCATCTCCTTGATTACACCATCATCTTCGTGTGTCAGGCAAGGAAACTGAGATAGCAAGAAGTTAGGCTGGCATTTGTCACTGGCTAACAAGTTGCCATCAAAACTGATCTCAACCCAGGACAATATTCCTTATCTGTGTCAGAGCAGAACTGTGCTCTATTGGGTTTTTAAAGACTGATATTTTTTAAAGTAGATTTCCAGGCCTTTCTTCCAAGGCACTGGTAGGTCGATGCAAGCCTACAACCTTTAGTTAACAGTAAAGCATGTCAACCATTTACACTACCCATGGGCTCCTTATGGTTTACTTTCGTGTAGTTATTCAGTGACTTACATCTGAAACCCTGGTAGTGTAGTGGCGAAGTGCTACATCTGCCAACCAGAAGGTCGGCAGTTCAAATCTACCAGGCACTCCTTGGAAATTCTGTGGGGCAGTTCTATTCTGTCTATAGATTCACTATGTGACATAATCAGCTCAACAGCAGTGGATTGGATTTTGGTTTCTGCTTCAAGAATACAAGCATCATGAAGGCATGATTTGCTTGCCACTTTATTTACTACTGTGTTCAGTACCTGAAAAAGATGTGTGGCACAGAGTAGATGCTGCATAGACAGGTATGGAATGAAGACATGTATAACAGAGAAAGAGACAAAATTCTCACAGGCTGTGTTGGACTCTTCCCAAGAATATCTGTGTTACTATTTGTTCTCTTGTCCAGGGGTATCTGGAGGATCCAGGGCAGATTCTTTCCAGGGGCTACATTTATCTGTGGCACCCCAGGCATGGTCCAGGGGCAAATACAGTGCTTGGTACTCAGTTGGCACACACTGTCTACAGGAAAGAGTGAATAAAAAACTCTGGTGGTGAGAAACTCTACAGGGTGGTAGTTTACCAAATCTGATGCTGTTGAAATGATCTACACCATATAATCCTTTCCTAGAGGAATATGTTTACTTAGTGTTATGAATGGAATTGTGTCTCCACAAAATCTTTGCTGGAATCTTAACCAACATACCTGTGGGGGAAACCTTGGTGGTTAAGTGCTGTGGCTGGTAACCAAAAGGTTGGCAGTTTGAATCTACCAGCTGCTGCTTGGAAACTCTATGGGGGCAGTTCTACTATACCCTGTAGGGTCTCTATGAGTTGGAATCAACTCAATGGCAACAGGTGTGTACCTGTGGAAGTAATCTTATTTGGGAGTAGGTTTTCTTTGTCATGTTAACAAGGTCATATATCAGTAAGTTGGTTGTGATTTACAGGGATCCTATAGGACAGAGTAGAACTGCCCCATAGGAGTTACGAGGAACTCTTGGTGGATTCTAACTACTGAGATTTGATTGGCAGCTGAGCTCTTAACCACTGTGCCACCAGGGCTCTTACCAGTGTAGGGTGTGTCCCAAACTTAACCACTTCTAAGTTAGCAGCCTAGACACAGAAATCAGTAATCACTGATGGAGGACTATGGATGCCTTGTGAATTGCCAAGGAACCAAGTAATATCTGGGTTTCCGAAGCCAAAAGAGACAAGGACCTTCCCCAGACCAGACAGAGAACTTACCCAAGAGCTGGTGCCCTGAATTCAAACTTCAGCCTTCTGAATTATGACAAAATAAATTCCTGGTCTTCAAGCCACCTACTTGTGGTATTTATGTTACAGTGTTCCAAAGAAACTTAGCTGCTGAGTACTTTCTGAGGACAAGAGTTTCTACTATCTCGGAACTTTCTGTCCTAAGGTGTACATCACTTAATTATGCTTAATTCTGTGTAAGTAACCACGCAAGATAGGAAGAAAGATGGCAATAGAAGTGAAAAAGAATGAGAATATAGGGGCAGAAACTGTTCCCCTCCCCCCTAAGCCCCATAAGACAGTCTATTCTTAAGACAATTTGTTATCTTTGTTAGGTCATGCTTTCTCTCCTTCTTACAGACTTACCCTAGTCTCCCGTTAGTAAACCTGGGCCAGACTGGCACACTTGCTCATACATATATTTTTTTAAAGAGATTTGTTTGACTTGCCATCTCTTGTCTCACCAGACATTTAGACCATATGCATTTTCTAACCTGACATTTGATTTGTCTAATTAGCAAAAACTCCACAAAAACAAAGATCAATAAAATTCTTCAAACAAAACCAAATGAGCTTGCTTGAAGCATGTACCGACATTCGTATTTGCAAGATTTTTTAAACAGCAAACAGAATGTGTTTGGAGTATATACATGGATGTACTTACACAAATATACATGTTGTCATTAGGTGTTGTCTAGTTGGTTCTGAGTCATAATGACACTCCTCGTATGTACAGCAGAAGAAAACACTGCTGCTGAGGCCTCCACCGTCTTCACAATCACTGCTGCGTTTGAGCCCATAGTTACAGCCATGGTGTCAATCTCTCTCTTTGAAGGTTTTCTTTTTTCTGACCTTCTATTTCACCAAGCATGAAATTCTTTTTGAGGGACTGATCCCTCCCACCCCAATAATGTGCCCAAGTACATGAGACAAAGTCTCGTCATCCTCACTTCCAAGGAGCATCCTGGGTGCACACCTTCTGAGACAGATTTAGTCACTCTTCTGGCAGTCCGCTTGACTATGTCAAGAAATTTAGAGGACCGCTCCCTAGCCAACAAACTGGAAGAGATCCATATTTGTGCCCATTTCAAAGAAAGGTGATCTGACTGCATGAAAGAATTGTTAAGCAACATCATTAATATCATGCACAAGTAAAATTATGCTAGAAATTCAAGCAAGATTCTGAAGAGAATAAGGGAAATCATTGCTGATGTCAGAGGGATCTTGGCTGAAGGCAAAGAATACCAGAAAGATGTTTAGCCATGATTTGTTGTCTAAGCAAATGCATTCAACTGCTGGATCATAGCAAATTACAGATAACATTTTGAAGAACGGAGATTTTGGGACACTTAATTGTGCTCATCATGTAGAACCTATATACAGACCAAGAGGCAGACATTTGAATAGAACAAGGGAGTACTGTATGGTTTAAAGTCAGGAAAGGTGTGCAGAATGCTTGTCGTCTTTCATGGTACTTATCAATCCGTGTTCTGAGAAAATAATCTTAGAAGCTGGACTATATGAAGAAGAGCATGGCTGCAGGGCTGGAGGAAGACTTAGTAACAACCTGCAATATGCAGACAACACATCCTTGCTTGCTGAAAGTGAAGAGGACTTGAAGCATTTGCTGGTGAGGAGCAACAACTACAGCTTTCAGTATGGATGACACCTCAACATAAAGAAAACAAAAATCCTCACAACTGGACCAATTAGCAACATCACAATAAATAGAGAAAAGTTTAAAGCTGCCACAGATTTCATTTTACTTGAATCCACAATCAACGCCCATGGAAGCAGCAATCTGGAAATCAAACAATGCACTGCACTGGGTGAATCAGCTTCAAAAGACCTCTTTAAAGTATTCAAAAGCAAAGATAGCACTTTGAGAACTAAGATGTGCCTGGTCCAAGCTGTAGTACATCCATCCATGTTGTGTATATTTGAAAACTGGGCAATGAATAAGGAAGACTGGGAAATCCTGGTGGTGTAGTGGCTAAGTGCTATGCCTGCTAACTAAAAGGTCAGCAGTTTGAATCCAAAAGGAGCTCCTTGGAAGAATTGGTGCCTTTGAATTACAGTGTTGACAGACTAGTGTATGAACTGCCAGAAGACTGAGGGCATCTGTTGTGGAAGAAATGCAGCCAGAATGCTCCTTGGAAGTGAGTATGACAAGATTTTGTCTCATGTTCTTAGAATATGTTATCAGGAGGGGTCAGCCCTTGGAGAAGGACATTACGTTTGGCAAAGTAAAGGGTTGCCAAAAAACAGGAAGATCCCTAACACGATGTTCACAGTAGCTGTCGTAAGTGGTTCAAGCATAAAAATCGTGAGGATGACGAGGATGGCACAGGACCAAGCAGTGTTTCATTCTGTTGTATGTAGTGTTCGTGTAAGTAGGAAATGATTTGACTGCACCTAACAACAACAAACAACTGGCAGTCCTTGGTATATACAATATTCTTTGCCAATGCCATATTTCAGATGCATTAAATTCTTGTTTGGTCTTTCTTTTCTCCATTTATCATGATGTTGCTTATTGATCTAGTCATGAGGACTTTTGTCTTCTTTAGGTTGAGATGTAGTACCTAATTAGGACTATAGTCACTGATCTTCATCAGTAAATGCTTCAAGTTCTTGACATTTTCAGCAAGCAAGGATGTGTCTGTCGTCTGCATCACAGATTGTTAATTAGTCTTTCCCCAGTCCTGGTGCCCCACTCTTCTTCGTATAGTACAGCATCTTGGATTTTTGCTGAACACACGGGTTGAATAAGTGTGGTGAAAGTATACAACCCTGATGTACATCTTCCTTGATTTTAAACCATGCAATATTCCCTAGTCTGTTTTAACAGCTACCTCTTAGTGTATGTGTAGGTTCTGGATGAACATGATGATGTATCCTGCAATCTCTGTTCTTCTAAATGTTATCTGTAGTTTCTTATGATCCACATAATCAGATGCCTTTGCACAGTCAATAAAACACAGGTAAACATCTTTTGGTATTCTCTGCTTTTAGCCAAGATCCATCTGACATTAGCAATGATATTCTTTCCGCATCCCCTTCTGAAGCTGGCTTGAATTTCTGGCTATACCCTGTTGATACATATTGCTGCAGCCTTTCTCTCTCTCTCTCTTTTTTTATTATGACTGAGTGAAAATATACATTCCCGTACAAATTTGCACGCCCCCCCATATGCAGCTTCCACTGCTCTTCCTGTCCGGTGACAGCACACTATTCCTCTCTGCTCCATACATGTCTCATCCTCCCAACAGTCTCCTTTCCCCTCCTCTCCACCCACTCCCCTTCCTCCAGCCAGAGGTCAGCAGGATGATATCCTATAGATGCATAGAAACATAAAGTGCATCCAATATATGGTCACTCTGTGTTGCCAAGTCCAATCCATTGCTGTCCAAAGAGTGGACATTCGTTATGATCCATGGACAAAGGCAGCATCAGGGCGAGGGGCCATGATCCCAGGAGAATCCCGAAGCTGCTGGACCATCAGTTGCAGTCTTTTAGTGGAGATCTCAGGGTGCACCACTTTTTATTCTTGTGTTGCCAGTGAGACTCAACTTAGTGAGCTCCATTGTAGCTATCACTGGTGGTGGCAGGGCACCATCCGGTTCTTCTGGTCCCAAGTCGATGTAGGCACCCACTCATGTTGGTCTCTGTCTTCTGGGTTGTCATTTTGGTCCTCGGTGAGCATCTGCTGCTGCTGAGTTGGGACCATTTGCTGTGCCCTCGGGTGGCAGCTTGGCAGCTTTTAAGACCCCAGACGCCACTCACCAATCTGGGTGCAGAGAGCCCTCTTAGCAAAACACCAGTTGTGCCAATTGGCCTCGATTTCGTCTAAGAGCATGGTCCCCTGCCCCCCACCCCAACTGCTCTGTCCTTGCATTACTGGGTTAAGATGGAAGGAATACTCAAGTTATGCTGAAGTCCACTTAACATTGTTCTTGTTTCTAATGTGTGCTGTCACCGATTTCACCCAACCAAATTTCTACCAACTAGCTAATCTAAACCCTCCCCTGCTCCCTCTCCCTTCTCCCCTCCACTTGCAGCCTTTAAAGAGTCTTTTCTTCTATGCATAAGTCTGTTTTTGAATTCTTATCGTAGGGGCCTCATATTTGTCCTTTTGCTGCTGACTACTTTCACTCAACATAATGTCTTCCAGTTGAAACCAGGTTATGAGATGTTTCCTGGAATCATCATTGTTCTTTCTCATGGCATAGTGTTCCATTGAGTATATGTACCATATTTTACCTATCCATTCCTCTGTTGTTGGGCATCTGGGTTGATTCCATCTGTTTGCTATCGTGGACTGTGCTGCAATAAACATTCTTGTGTGTGTATCCATTGCTGTGAATGGCCTTGATTCCGTAGGATATATTTCAAATAGTGGAATTACTGGATCAAGTGGTATATTTATATCGATTTTTTTAAGGATTGCTGCAGCCTTTTTAAAATTATCTTCAGCAAAGTTTTACTTATGTGTAATATTAATGATTTTGTTTGATAACTCTGGCATTCTATTGGGTCATCTTTCTTGGGAAGTGGGACAAATATGGATCTCTGCTATTTAATCAGCCAGGCATCTGTCTTCCAAATTCTTAGTATAGATGAGTGCTTCTAACATTACATCTGTTCATTGAAACATCTCAAGCGGTATTCCATCAATTCTTGAAGCCTTGTTTTTCACCAATACTTCCATTACAGCTTTGACTTTTTCCTTCAGTACCATCAGTTCTTGATCTTATGTCACCTCCTGGAACAGTTGAAGGTTGACTAATTCTTTTTCATACAATGACTATTCCTGACTTCTACTTTTGATGTTTCCCCTGTGCACTTGGTACCCCTTTTGTGATACACTGTAAGACTAATAATAACAGTTATAATTTGATAGCAGTGATATTTTGCTCACATGTGGCTTTTTAATTTTCAAATGCTTTGTCTCATATATGGTATTAAATCATGCTGGCAAGAATAAAAGGCCAAGGGAAATTTCATTCTTTCTTGAAAATTTGCTGGTTAGAAAGGACTTGTTTTATTTAATGTGACTTTCAATCTATATTGGATGTTTGAAAAATACCCTGTCTCCCAAATATTATATTAACTGCCAAGTTCTTGGCACTTTTGTGTAATTGGAGACACCTCTACTATAAAAGCTGCTTATTGCTTTAATAGTATTAGATTGTATTTCTCTGTGGGTCTGTTTTGGCCCAAAGGGCAAAAATACATCAGAAAAAGAAAATCTAAGTGCACAGTTGCCTAGAATTGATTAATCTTCCCTTATCTGAACCAGTTGATTATGTTATAGGTTGGCTACTTGGCTTAGCAGAGAAAATATGTCAAATCAACTTGAGTGTCAGGTAATGCCAGTTGCTTCCAAACTGTTAAACTACAGTGTGAGGATCTGATAAGGATGTACACTGTCGTTTTAATGCAGTGATTTGATTGGCTGACCTGTAGCCATTGATGAGAGAACTGAAAAGCCTTTCTTCTGATGCACCTCTGCGTGGACTGGAACTTCCAAACTTTCAGTTTGCAGCCAAGCACATTAACCATTTGTTCATTCAGGAACTCCGGGACCAGGTACATACTAAGGACTGTTTGTGATGTACATGAAGAAACTGTTTTCTTCCTAGATGAGTAAGGGGTAGTTTTTCAAAGGCAAGGATACTTGAGCCAGGTCACAGAGGCTGAGTTGGACATGTGAGGGGTGGGTTGTGGTGCTTGTGGCCACTCTTCTCTAGACCAGTCCTCCTTTCACTAGTAATCCATCCATCCTACCCTCATGTGCACACCTGAGTCGAAGTTCTCTTTCCTTCACCGTGATCACCCAGCTTCCACCAAAAGGACCTCACTGGCCATGTGTAACCCCCAAACACCCCCATTACACAGTCATTGAGAACTCTCCTTTAGAGCTCTTCACCTGAGTGGACTGCTGCATGGTTAAAGCATGGTCTCCACTCCAGGTGATTACAGGGTGCCACATTGCCTTACTTCTGACAAACAGGTAATTTACAGAATTTTCTAGCACAACTGTACCCCTGCTGCCATAGGATCTTTTCTATAGGTTATGTAGGTTATACTAACAGGGACAAATGTGTTGTGTTCCAAAGCTTTTGACATCCCTTGCTGTATAGATATTCATATGTTCGCACAGAAGCTTCCAGCTAGCTGCTCCTGGAAATGTTTTATGTTGGAGGGCCACTCTCTTCCTCCTTTTGCTCATTCATCCCACCTCTGGTCCACACACTTCCTCAGACAAGATGAATTGAAAGTATCATTACTTTATAACATGGTGGAGAAATCTAGACTGACAGTATAATTCTGGATGTAAAACTAAATATGTGAAAATAACCAGCAAATGTTTTGTGAAATTAAACAGTGGAGATAGGACATGCTATGTTGAATATCGGGTGTGTTGGAATCAACTCGACAGCAATGAGTTTTCTGGGTTTTATGTTAAATGTTGTCCTAGATGGCAAAAGTGGTTCAGTGCTTGACTACTAGCCAAAAGGTTGACAGTTTGAGCCTACCCAGAGGCATCTTGGGAGACAGGCCTGGCAATCTGTTTGCAAAAGATCACAGCCTTGAAAACCTTATGAACACACAGAGTTATTGTGAGTTAGAACCAACAGCATTTCTACTCAGCATATGTGAGGTCTTCACGAGTTGTGATTAACCTGATGGCAAATAACAACAGCAGCATGCTGGATTCACACAGAGATGGTTCGGTTTGTTTCTCAGTATAGTCCAGAAAAGGCTACGTAACTCAGATTGGTAACCCTGGTGGCGTATTGATTGCTACATCTGCTAACTAAAATGTCACAGTTCAAACCTGCCAGGAGCTCCTTGGAAGCTCCATGGGACAGTTCTACTCTGACCTATAAGGTCGCTAAGAGTTGGAATTGACTTGACAGCAGTGCTTTTTTGGCTTTGGTGTACCTATTTTTTCTTAGATTTTGTATTAATTGATTTTTTTAATTGATTGGGTCAATAGGACCATTTGAAACTCAGTTTCCGGGAGAGCATATCCTGTGAGTCTACATAATTTTTCTGTGTCTGGATAGTAAGTTAAAAAAAAATGTGGACGTTCATCTGGGATTCTGAGAATAGATGGGTATTTGTAAGGATGCTAATGATTGGCAGCATTTGTCATTTTTCCTTTAGGGACCTGAGACCCTTCAGAACTAGGGGGTCAGGCGTGCCAGGTTCCTTCTAATACTCTGTAAATCATAGATCCTCTGGTGGCTGTAGCTCTGAGCAGGTGATGTTAATTTTTATTAATTCTTCTAATTAGGCAATTGGTGACTTCACTGCTTTATAAGCCAGTTTCTTGTCTAACTTTTCTTCTTCTTCTTGCATATCCTAGAGTAGATTTCTTGACTTCAGCTCTATTGATGTTTTGGGCTGCATTCTTCCTCTTTTTTTTTTTTTTTATTGTGACTAAGAGAGAGTATGGCTGGCAAGAGAGAGTATACAATCCAAATTAATTTTGCATGCCTGCCTGTCTGTAGCTCCTTTTTCTCTCCCTGCCCAGTGACAGCACACTCCTTTTCATTCTATACTTGTTGCATCCTCTCAGCAAGCTCCTGTCCCCTCCTCTCCACCTCCTTCTCTACCACCTAGAAACAGACCAGTAGGAAAGCAATCCTATAGTAAATTCATAAAATCATAAAGTTACACACACCATATGGTCACACTGTGTCCCTGAGTCCAGTCCATTTTTGCCCTAAAAGTTGACCTCAGTAGTGTTTTCTGGTCAGAAGCAGCAGCAGATCTAGAGGCCATGCTCCCAGGGGACCCCCTAGGCAATCAGACCATCAGTTGTGGTGTTTCAGTAGAGCTCTTGAGCTTCACCCCTCTTTTTCTCATGTTGCCACAGAGAGTGAACATTGTGTGTCCCATCATGGCTGTCTTTGGTAGTGGCTGGGCACCATCTGGTTCTTCTGGTCACCTGCTAATACAGTCTCCTATTCACACAAGTTCTGTTTCTTGAGCTCTTTTTTCTTGTGTCTTTGTTGTTCTCAGTGATCATTTGTTCTGGGTGAGTTGGGACTATTTGGGTGTACCTCAGAGGTAAGCTTGCTAGCTTTTAGGACCCCAGATGCCACTCACCAGTATGGGATGCAGAAGATTATCTTAGCAGCAGGCTAGTTTTGCCAACTGACCTATATGTCCCCCAAGAGCATGGTCCCTAGATCCTTCCCCTGCTGTTCTATCCTTGCAATATTGGATTGAGATTAGAAGAGCTTTCAATTTATGGCAAAGTCCATGATCTACTGATCTACTTTCTACTGTGTGCTGTCACTGCTTTCACCTAACCAAATTACTACCAACCATCTAATATGTGACAAACTCTTTCCCTCCCTTCCTCCACTTGTAGCCATCAAAGAGTCTTTTCTTCTGTGCATGAGTCTGTTTTTAAGTCCTTATCCTAGGAGTTTCGTGCAATATTTGTCCTCTTGCTGCTGGCTGATTTCACTTGGCATAATGTCTTCCAATTGAAACCACGTTACGAGACGCTTCCTAAAATCATCATTGTTCTTTATCATTGCATAGTGCTCCGCTGAGTATATGTGCTATAGTTTGTTTATCCATTTATCTGTTGACGGGTATCTAGGTTGATTCCATCTTTTTGCTATTGTGGACTGTGATGCAATCAACATTTGTGTGTATGTATCTGTTCATGTGATAGCCTTTGTTTCTGCAAGATAAATTCCAAGCAGTGGGATTACTGGATCAAATGACATATCTATTTCCAGCTTTTTAAGGAAGCACCAAATTGCTTTCCAAAGAGGTTGTGCTATTTTGCAATCCCACCCGCAGTGTAGGAGAGTTCCCACCTCTACACAGCCTCTCCAGCATTTGCTGTTTTATGGTGGGTTTTTTTTTTTTTTGGGACTATGGTGAGCCTTGTTGAGGTGAGATGGTATCTCATTGTAGTTTGGATTTGGATTTCTCTGATAGCTAATGATCGTTAGCATTTCCGCATGTGTCTTTTGGCTGCCTGGATGTCTTCTTTGGTGAAATGTCTGTCCGTCTCCTTTTCCTGTCACTTAATTGAGTTATTTACCTTTTTCTTGTTGATTTTTTGCAGAACCTTGTAGATTATAGTGATTAGACATTGGCCAAATAGTAATTGCCGAATATTTTTCCCATTTGGTAGGTGTTCTTTTAACTAATTTGATAGTCTTTGGATAAGCAAAAGTGTTTGATTCTTAGTAGTTCCCATCTGTCTATTTTCTCTTCTGTTGATCAAGCTTTGTTTGTCAGATTTTGAAGTCTGTCTAAGCTCTATGTGAAAACTTCCATTGTTGACCCTATTTTTTCTTGCATGACCTTTATCGTCATAAGTTTGATATTTAGGTCTTTGATCCATTCTGAGTTGTTCTTGTGAAAGGTGTGAGATAGAGTCTTGTTTCAGTTTTTTGCAGATGGATATACAGTTTTGCCAACAACATCTGTTAAAGAGACTGTTTTTATCCCGATTTACAGTCTTAGGCCTTCATAAATATCAACTGTTTGTAAGAGGATGGTGGCATCTGTGGGTCTCAGCTCTGTTCCATTGGTCTATATGTTTCTTTTTGTACCAGTACCAGGCTGTTTGGACTACTGTGGCAGTGTAATAGGTTCTAAGGTGGGGTAGTGTGAAGCCTCCGCCACTGTATTCCTCTTCTTCAGTAGTGCTTTACTTATCCAGGGTTTCTTCCCTTGCTAAACAAAGTTGGTGATTTGTTTTTCCATCTCACTAAAAACAAGACAATTGGAATTTGTGCTGGAATTGTATTGTATATATGGATTGTTTTGGGTAAAATAGCCATTTCCATAATGTTAAATCTTCCTTTCCATGAGCAGGGTAGGTTTCTCCATTTATGTAAATCTATTTTGGTTTCTTGCAGTAAGGTCTTATAGTTCTTTTCTGAATAGGTTTCTTAGATCTCAAGTTAGATTTATTCCTAGATATTTTATCTTCTTGAGGCTCTTCATTGGTATAAAACAATCCTTCTGATTTACTTACGTTTATCTTATATCTTGATATTTTGCTGAACTCTTCTGTTAGTTCCAGTAGTATACGTATGGATTTTTATGGATTCTCTGTATATACAACCACATCATCTGCCAATAGGGAGTTTTTATTTCTTCTTAGCTGATGAGGATGCTCTTTATTTCTTTGTGTTGTCTAATTGCTCTGGCTAGGCCTCTAAGGCAATATTGAAGAGATGTGGTGAGAGTGGGCATCCTCACCTAGTTCCAGTTCTCAAGGGGAATTCTTTCAGTCTCTCCCCATTCAGGATAATGTAGGTGATTCACTTTGCATAGATGCCCTTTACTGCATTGAGGGATTTCCCCTTTTTTGCTATTTTGCTGAGAGTTTTTAGCATGAATGGGTGTTGGACTTTGTCAAATGCCTTTTGTGCATCAATTGACAATATCAGATGATTCTTATCCTTTATGCTATTTATGTGGTTGACCACATTAATTGTTTTTGTGGTGTCGAACCAGCCTTGCTTCTTTGGTATGAATCCAACTTGGTCATGATGAATTGTTTTTTTTTGATATGTTATTGGATCCTATTGGCCAGGATTTTGTTGAAGATGTTTGCATCTAGGTTCATGAGTGATAGTCATCTGTAATTTTCCTTTTTAGTGGGATCTTTGGTATCAGGGTTATGCTGGCTTCATAGAATGAATTGGGGAATATTCCATCCCTTTCTATGCTGTGAAATAGCCTCAGTGGTATTGGAGTTAACATCTCTAAAAGTTTGGTAGAATTCTCTGGTGATGTCATCTGGGCCAGGACTTTTTTTAGTTGGTAGCTTTTTGATGATGTCTTCAGTCTCTTCCTTTGTGGTGGGTTTACTAAGTTGTTCTACTTCTCCTTGTGATATAAATCTAGAAATTTGTCTATTTCTTCTAGGTTTTCAAATCTGTTAGAGTACAGTCTTTCATAGCATTCTATTATGATATTTTTGATTTCAGCTGGGTCTGTTGTGATCTCCCATCTCATTTCTTATTTGGGTTATTTGTTTCCTCTCCTGTTTTTCATTAGTAAGGTTAGCCAGTGGTTTATTAATTTTGTTGATCTTTTCAAAGAACCAGGTTTTGATTTTGTTATTTTTTTCAATTATTCTTCTATTCTCTAATCCATTTAGTTCTGCTTTAATCTTTATAATCAGTTTTCTACTGGTGCCTAAGGAGTCCTTCTTCTGTTCTCTTTCTACTAGTTCAAGCTGTAGGGTTACTTCTTGGATTTGAGTCCTTTTTTCTCAATGTGTGCATGTACAGAGACAGATTGACCTCTGAGGACTGCTTTTGCTGTATCCCACAGTTTCTGGTGGGATGTGTTTTCATTCTCATTTGAATTCATAAATATCTTTATTTCACCGTTGATTTCCTCTATAACCCATGGCTTTTTGAGCAAGGTATTTTTCAGTCTCCATGAGTTTAAATTTCTAACTATGTTTTTTCTGCTATTGATTTCAACTTTGTGGCTTTATGGTCTGAGGAGATGCTTTGCAATAATTCAGTGGTTTGGATTTTGTTGAGACTTGCTTTATGTCCTAACACGGTCTATTTTGGAAAATGTTCTATGTGCATTGGAGAATAAGGTGTACTTATCTGTTGATGGGTAAAAAGTTCTGTGTATGTCTATGAGGTGTAGTTAGTTAATTGTTGCAATAAGATTTTCTATATCTTTACTGAGCTTTTCTTCTGGATGATCTGTCCATTAAAGAAAGTGGGGTGTTGAATTCTCCAGCTGTTATTGTGGAGCCATCTGTCTCATTTTTCACTGTTGTCAGCATTTGTTCAACATATTTAGATGCTCTAGAATTGGGTGCATAAATATTTAATATTGTTATGTCCTGCTTATATATTGAAACTTTCAGCAATAAATAGTGACCATCCATGTCCATGGTGGTGGATTTTACATTAAAGTCTATTTTATCTGAGATTAGTAGTGCCACTCCTGCTCTTCTTTGTATGTTGTTGGCTTGGTGTATATTTTCCCATCCTTTGATTTTCAGCTTGTTCATATCTTTGAGTCTAAGGTGTGTTTCTTGTAAGCAGAACATAGGCGCATTGTGTCTTTTGATCCAGGATGTCATTCACTGTCTCCTTATTGGAGCATTCAGTCTGTTTACATTCAGTGTAATTATTGATAGGTATGTATTTAGTGCTGTCATTTTGTAGCATTTATTTTTGTGTTGTTAATGTTTTCTATGTTGCTGTTAGTATTCTGTTCTAGGTCTTTCTTTATGGATTGACTTTTCATCTTTTTCAGTGTTGGTTTTCTGTTTGTTGAGACTCCCGTATTATGTTTCTTGTTTTGATATGTTGCACTGTGATTTGGTTTTGCAGCTACTTCTATGATACCCCCTACTATTGTAAGTTTACACCAGACTTTAACTTCCGCATATTTTTTTAATTTCCTCTCCATCTAAAACCGCTATAACTTCTGTAATATATCCCCCTTTTTTAGTGTGATGATGTCGTAGTTTTTTGTGTTAAGATCCCTGGTTCCCTTCTTTTAATATTGTAGCTTTGATTGAGCTTTATGACTTCCCTGAGTAGGATTCTGGGTGCTGTGTCCTACATTGCCTCCTTACATATACACTTGATATTTTTGTTTTTCTAAGCCAAGAGCCTCTTTCAGTAATTCTTGTAGTTTTGGTTTAGTTTTTACAAAGTCTCTAAGCTTTTGCTTATCTGTGAATGTCTTAATTTCACCATCCATATTTGAGAGAAAATTTTGCAGGATATATAATTCTTGGTTGGAAGTTTTTCTCCTTGAAGGTTTTGAGTGTGTTATCCCACTGCTTTCTTGCCAACATCATTTCTGCCAGAAAGTCAAATGAAAGCCTATACGGCTTCCCTCTGTATGTTAGCTTTGATTTAAGCTGTGTTGCCTTTGACAGCATCTGATTATGTTTCATTTTATTAAGCTTGATTATAATATGTCTTGGTGTCTTTCTTTTGGAGTCTACTTTTTGTAGTGTTTGATAAGCATCTTGTATATCTATATTCTCTTCTTTCATAATTTCAGGAAAGTTTTCTGTCAGCAACTCAACAACAATACTCTCTGTATTTACAGCTATCCCTCCCTGTTCAGGAACTCCAGTTATTCATAGGTTATTCATCTTAACAGAGTCCCATATATTTCTTAATGCCTCTTCATTTTTCTTATTTCTTGTCTCTGATTTCTCCTCATAAATGCTGGTGTCACTTGCTCTATCCTCAAACTCACTAACTGTGGCTTCCATCTCCTCAATATTGCTCTTTTGGCTTTGGATTGAAATGTCTAATTCTATTATTTTTTTATTGATCTGCTGGATTTCAGATTGTTGGTGTTCCATCAGTTCAAGTAACTTACTTAATTTTTCATTTTCTGCTGCTGTATTTTGTTAAATCTCTAGGTGGGCTCTGTACATAATTCTTTTGTACTTGATCTCTGATAGTTTCAGAAAGGCTTATACATCTGGGAAGTTTTTTGACTCTTTATTTGGGGAGTTTTCCAGAACCATGGTGGACTGCCTCCTTAAATGGTTAGCTATTGATTGTTATCTTCATGCCATATAGAAGCTTTTCAGTTTCTCTGGTGTTACCTCAACAGGATCTGAGGTGTGGTTCTAAGAGAGGATTTGGTCACCAGCCACCTCTGTGTACTACTCTAGTGACTTGTCCCACGTGGACTCTCTGGGGTGGCAGCCTCTGCATCCTGGTTGGCAAAGACAGCATCCTACTTATGGAGCCACTGGGGAGCCATCAGCCAACACTATGGTAAGGATCAGTGAAGGGTGGAGGGGATGCTGCTGGGTCACTCAGCAGTCAGTTCTCCAGGTGATTTTATTTTAAAAAGATACTTTACTGCTAAGTGAGGACCTGTCTAACAGCTGCCAAAATCAGTCAGGCCCTCAGGTCTGGCAGGCCCTGCCTTCTGGCTGACAAAGAAAATGCCTCATAGGCTACTACCAGATGCTATGGTGTGGTTCACAGTAGGTGGGGGTTATGGCCTTGCTGCCATCCTCTGCCAGGCCTCATCCATAACTATAGGCACCGCCATCCTAAACACAGGTGTTCTGCTAGAGAAGCACTTTCCAGACAGGCACTGCTTTTCGGCATGAGAATTAGCCCCAGGTGGGTGACTCTGCCTTCCAGATCACCAAAATGACATCCTGCCCAAGCTTCCCTTCCAGCTGTGAAGCAGCAGAATCTATGGTATAGCTCAAAAGTGAGAGGGTGGAGGGGCAGTGGTGGTCTCAGTCAACAGCAGGTCTCTCAAAATGTGGCTATCCCAAGCACAGTCTCTCTGCTGTGCTAATCACTGTTTACTTACACAGCAGTTCAGTGTTTTTGCTGATTCATGCCCAGTCCCTACCTCCCAGATAACAAAGAAAGCATCAGTACCTGCAGTCCTCCCAAAAGGTGAGTCAGCAGGAGCAGCACTCAGCTTGCCACTGCCTCGTGTTAGAGAGAGGCAGTTTACTCTTTCACTGGTGCCCAGTTCAATCGGTCAATCTTACGCCAGATTCTCAAGTTCCCTGGTTGTCCGTGCTGCTCAGTTCAGTTATTACAGGACTTAGTTCTCAGGGGAAATCTAGGAGATGTGTGTCTAGTCTGCCATCTTGGCTCCATCCCCCTGCATTCTTCTTATTTTTATTTTTATAAGAGTATTTTGTTGTATTTTCAATGACGTTGTTCACATTTTTCATAGTGAGTGAATATTTTCATTGTTTCTGTTCAGGTTGTTCCATTTGGGCTGCATCATTCTTTGTTATGGGTACAGTCCTGCATATTACATGATGCTTAGTAGCATATCCTTGGCCTCTACTTAGTAGACACCAGCAGCATTCCCCTGTAACAATCAAAAATGTCTCCAGACAGTGTCAGATTTCTGCTGAGAGGCAACGTTGTTCCAGTTGAGAACCCTTACCCTAGACCTCTGCTACTCAAAGTGTGGACCATGTACTAGTAGCATCAGTGTCCCCTAGGAGCTGGTTAGAAATGTACTATATCCAGACCTACTAAATGCCAAACCAAAACCCAAACCCATTGCTGTGCTATCAATTCTGACTTTTAGCAACCCTGTAGGACAGAGGGTTCCCATAGGGTTTCCAAGGAGAAGCTGGTAGGTTCAAACTGTTGAGCTTTTGGTAAGCAGCTGAATTCTTAACCACTGTGCTACCACGGCTCTTCCTACTGGATCTAACCCACTACCCTTGAGTTGATTCTGACACATAGCAAAGCCATAGGGTTTCCAAGGCTGTAAATCTCTGTGGAAACAGATGGACACATCTTTCTTCTATGGAGCAGGTGGTGGTTTTGAACTACTAACCATTCAGTTAGTAGTCAATCACCTTAACCGTTGTACCACCACGGCTCTTTATCTACTAGATAAGCACTTACATTTTTATCCAATCCCCAGACCTGGCTTAGAGTGGGTCACGTCTTTAAATGTGTGCTTTTCAAGCTCTGATGGCTATCAAAATCACCTTAGCGACCAGTAAGAAACACAGAGGTCCAGACTTAATGATGTAGGAGAGGGCCTGGGTCTTTCTGTTTTTTCCCAGTTCCCCAGGTGATTACAATCCCATTCAATGTTTGAGAATCACTGCTTTAAAAATGACTGAGTCAGAAAAGTAACCCACCTTCTGTGCTAAGTCAATGACAAAGCATTATTTTAAAATTTCCAAAGGGAAATTTTAGATGCAGTGACCTCATCCAAGGACCCAAATGAAGTGTTCTGGTGGTCAGTCTTATCACATCTCAAGTGCTGGAGGAGATAGTATCTTCCCACTCCCCAAGGAAAAGCAATTTGTTCCAAGAAATTCATTCCAAATAGAAATTCTGGCAGTGTTTGCAATTATGAGACGCAAACTGGAAATGTTATTCTCTGGGGTTGATATTCTCCAAGAGAAAATGGGATGTGAATACATATGCTTTTTTTTTTTTTTTTTTTGATGAGGACTCCTTAGGTGCAATACAACTGTCCTGTTCATTGTTGGATAAGTACAGATGTTAGCTAGACTTCTGCTGCTGCACCAGGCAAGGAGACAATGACAACTGATTTTATGTCTTGTTGGGTGGTGGTAGAGTAGGTAGAGACCAAATAATGCCTAGGAGTTTTGGGTATGGTGTGTGTGTGTGTGTGTGTGTGTGTGTTGCATAGTGTGCATGCGCAGACTTTCTGGATACATGGCAAAAATTGACTTTTCTTTTTCTCCAGTTCATTAAATTCAGCCACGGTGTTTATATCTAATCTGAGTGGTTTAAAATCTTTTTCAGTAACTTCACCTTTGCAAATCCACTGTAAGCTTTGTATAAATGTTCGCCTGAAGGCTGCAATTACAGGAGAACAGCAAGGACAGAACGATAGCAATCTTGATTATTAAGAAGCCTTTGACCTACAGAAAGTACAGTTCTCCAAAAGAACAGCGTGCATTATAACTTTTATTTATTTAAAAATATATACACTCTTGTGGTTGTTGGGAGCCATTGCGTCAATTTTCAACTCACAGCAACCCTGTGTGACAGAGTAGAACTGTCCCACAGGGTTTTCTTGTCTGTAACTTTTACAGAAACAGATGGCCTGGTCTTTTTTCCAGGGAGCTGCTGGGCGGTTCAAACTGCCAGCCTTTTGGTTAGCAGCCAGATGCTGTTGTGCTACCAGGGATCCCAGGTATGTAAGTGTGGGTTTCAGTATGTCCTGCACCATGACACTTCTACATTACTGTGCTCATATCTGAAGATCAAAGGCCATGAACACTGTCTACTGCCAACCTGAGTGCGGAGCTGTTCTCTCCACTTCTTCATTTGGTACTTCAAAGACAGTACCATCTCCGGTGATGCTCTTTCTTCTTCCAGATGACTTAAATAGTTAATGTCAATGTAAACTAATTAAGTGTTTTAGGTTTTCTTGAAAGAGATATAGAGAAATACACTGATTAAGGAAGTCAATCTGGCCTGGGTTTAAACTGATTTCCACCATAATGTATCTTGGTGACTCATAAGTAGGTCCATTAACTCTCTGAACTTCCATTTTTCTCTTTCATAAAATAGGGGACTGTTCCCTCCTCGCTTGATCCTTAAGAAAACTAGGAGCAACAATGACAGCATTCGTTAGCCTGCATGCCAGCTTCCAGGGCATAGAAGTCAAAGCAAGTTCAGTGCCAGGCTGTCAGCATAGAGGTGGTGTGAAACGGCAGCCAATGTAGGGACCAGACTCAGAAGAAGGGACAGCAGATTCATAGGAAACTAGACCATTGAAAGTAGTAGGTGTCAATCCTGGTTGCACAGATTAAGTTCTTGATACACATCACTCCATTTACTCTTCATAACTAGAGGGCAGGGAGTTTTGTCTTTTTGGTTTACTGATTACTTAAGTGCTTGGAGCAGTGAGTGGCACATAGGTGCTCAGTAAATATCAGTCAAATTAAAGAAACTATTGTTCCCAAGTTAGCGATGAAAGAAACAAGGCAAAGAGAGGTTAAATCATTGTCCCAAGGCAGTAGAATGATTGAGCAAAGATGTAAGCTCCTCTGGTCTGGACTCCAGGTCCTTCACTCAGCACGGCACATGAATAACTAACCTGTGTCACTATGTTAATAAGTGATGGGTGGCCCAGCTGTTTCTTTCGCTGGATGCCTCTCTACTGCCTGAGGTAGGAGCAAAGGTTAGCTTTAAAGGAAAGGCTTGATTTAAAGTTATTTGCCGAGAGCCTGCCATTCCCCACTCTCTAGGGAAACGATGGCATGCAGCAGTGTTGATTTGTTTGTTTTGAGTTGTAAACAGTGTTTTTTTCTTTGTCTTTTTCAGGTAGTTGTTAGGTGTAGTAGAGTCAGTTCCAGCTCACATGCCGCAATCCTGTGTGACACAGAATGACGCACTGCCCAGTCCGGTGCCATCCTCACCTTTTGCTGCCGTGTTTGAGCTCATCATTGCAGCTACCGTGTCAGTCACCTCACTGAGGGTCTTCCTCTCAACTCTATGTAACAATTTAATTTATAACAAAGGTAGCATTTCAAATTAGCAATAAATAGGGTCAATTGTTCCATTAAGAGTCCTAGAAAGATGGGTATTAGAAGGGCTGCTCTAACAGTGGGTTGCATGCTTGCACAAATTCCTGAAGGCAGGACTTGATTTCACAATATGATCTTAAATAAGTTACTCTAAAAGAGTTAACTTAATAAGTTAACTTAATAAGTTATTTTTCTGGAAGAAAATACTCGTAAATATCTTTTCACGGGATAGACAAGGCTTTTCTAAACATCAGGCAAAGGAAGCAGTCAATAACGGAAGTCATTGTGCTGTCATTTTGATGCCCCTTCCCTTGCTGCCCAAAGATATATGGGAATCTCCAGGGGATCTTGTTACAGTGCAGATTCTGATTCTGCAACTCTGGGTGGGGCTTGATTTTTCATATTTCTAACAAGCCCCCCGGTGCCATCAGTGCTACTGCTCTAAGAGCTGCTTTCGGAGGCAGGAGAGTGCACAGGTGCAGACCCTGTGTTCAGGAAGCTCCCAGTCCAGTTGAGAGATCAGACTAGGGGATTTGCATTGGCATTTCAGCATGGCAGTTGTTGCTCTGCTAGGGTACAGTGAGTGCTGTGAGGTTCACAGAGGGACAGTCAAGCTGGAGGAAGTGATATCTAAGCTGGAACTTGAATCAGGCATAGGTGGTAAGGCAGGTGAAGAGAGGGTTTGGTATGGCTTTTACAAACAGAAATTTATTTACTCATAGTTTAGGGGGCTAGAAGTCCAGCCAGCTTCAGGCGACTGGCTCTAGGGGAAGGCTTTCTTCCTTTGTGTCTTTGGTAGAAGGTCCTTGTTCCTTGGGTCCTTGGTAATCTTCATGTGGTGTGGATCTATCTTCCCCTATTTCTCTTTGCTTAATCTCTTCTTATCATATCTCAGAAGAGATGGGCTCAAGGCACACCCTACACTAAGGCTATCTTATTAACATAACAAAATCCTATTAAAAAATGAGACTACAACTTCAAGTATACCTGTTGCTGTTGATTCCAACTCATAGAAACCCTATAGCATAGAAAGAACTACCCTATAGGGTTTCTAAGGAGTGCCTGGTAGATTCAAACTGCTAACCAAAAGGTTAGCAGTTAACCACTGTTAACCACTACCCCACCAGGGTCTCAACTGCAGGTATAACCTGTCGCCATCTAGTTGATTCTAACTCATAGTGACACTATAGGACACAGTAGAACTGCCCTATAGACATTCCAAGGAGCACCTTGTAGATTTGAACTGCTGACTTCTTGGTTAACAGTGATAGCACTCAATCACTTAACCACTATGCCACCAGGGTTTCACAGTATATAAAACAAAACAAACACTTCCGTCGAGTCGGGTCTGACTCATAGCAACCATAGAGGTCTGAGTAGAACTGCCCCATAAAGTTTCCAAAGAGTACCTAGTAGATTTGAGTTGCTGACCTTTCAGTTAGCAGATATAACACTTAACTCACTATACCACCAGGGTTTCCACTACAGTTATAGAGGTTAGGGTTTGCAGTAGATACTTGGGGGAATGCAATTCAATCCCTAATAGTGAGTAAGGGTACTGAGTTAAAGGAAGCAGGAAGAGCATGTACAGAGACTGGAAAGCTAAAGTACAGACAGAGAGTCAGGGGACCAAAAACTGGGCTTGGCGTCCTATGGTAAACCTGCTTCTCCCAAGGCAAATGCTTCATCTGAAGGATTGTGTTCTGGATTTCATCCTCTGCCTTTGCCTGGCCTTCAGACTGGAGCTAGGGTCACCTGCAGATAAACAGCTTCCACTGAATCCCATTCTCAAAGCACTGCTTGGTTTGAGTTGATATTTCTGATTTTCTATTTGATGTTTGGAATGCTCTGCCCACTGGTCCTCTGCCCAGTGAGATGAGCTGGCTTTCCCCAGAAGCCTAATGAGGCAGTTACCATGGTAACTGGGGTGACATCCTCATGGCTGATGCTAATGCCGAGGCTCCCTAAACCCCAGTGCCTGTTTCTCTCTGCTTGGTAAATTAATAACATTTAAATTAAACATATTAATTTATTTCACGTCAATTAATTTGTATGTTAAACAGCATGCTGGCTTCACCTGCCCCCCCCCAACACCCATTAATTAACACCAGCCAAATTGGGAGTGCTTTGTAGAAGGTTGCAATAGCTTCCAGCCAACTGCAATTACAATACTCTGTTCCTACTAGAAAGTAATCAATGTCAAAATAATTGCTTTTCATAGGTCTACAGTCAGCTGTCTTGTCAGATAGTTAGCTTATAATTATAACTACTTGGATTTTTAAAAAATAAAAAAAATGTAGCCAAAATGTTGGAGGGAACAAACAGTGCCAACTAATATACAGTCACGCATCACTTAACATCCATGTTACATTCTGTGCAATAGAACGTTATGTGATTTTGATGTTGTGCTAACACTCCTAAATCGTGAGCAATAGCCTTCACTGATTTCCTGTCTTTGTGTTGTTTAATAACCTTTTGTTTCCTTCCAAACTGATACTTCTCCTTTGCTCCTTGCTGTTGCTATCACTAGCACCGGTTTCACTGAGCTTGGGAGCCATGAAGCACTTCATGGTAATATTTTCGAAAGAAAATTGAACAGAGAGATCATGGAATAGCGCTCGACAGACAATTGATTCATGAGGCTGGATGCTGCTGCCTACAAGTCAGATCATATGCTGTTACACAATAGGCTTTGATTTCTAAGTAGGGAAAGTTCACCTTAAAAAAAGACAGCAAGTAGGGGGAGTATACACATAAGTCAGCAACATAGGCATGTATTATGACTATCGAGACATGTGTATTATAGTTACATGCGTACTGTATCGTTATATGCCTGCCAGTACAATCACTTTGTATATATATTACGCGGCATGCAGGAAGCGGTTGTGTTTGCTGCCTCTGATTAAGTCTGCTGTAGCTACTTCTCTGGTCGGGATTTCTGAACTCTGTCAATAACCCATGAGACCAAGGACGAGCATGCAGCTGGATATTGCCTCTACGGATGCTATGTGGTGTATGACTGTAGTTATTTGTGTTTAATCTCTCCTTTTCTCCATCTTTTTTTTTTTTTGCTTTGGCAGCCAATGATCTCCCTCTAAGGCTGGCAATGATTCCCTGAAACTTTGCAGTGTCAGTTTCAGACATGATTTCCAGGGGATTAGTCAGGGAGAACAGTCGGACACACCAGTGGCTTCATCTGGCCCCCAGTGAGCCAGTTTTTGCCTTCCTTTATTTTCTGCCTTTGTAGAGATGGTGGGAAAACCGGCTACTTCAAATGAGATTATGTTCCTAGAATCTGCCGCTTGCTTGAGGGATGCTTATGCTGCCAAGTTTCATGTGAGCCTTGCTAATCTTATTGGAGCAGCTTCTTTCTCTACAAACTCTCTCTGTACTGCCTTTAGCATGTACTAGTCTCTTTCTCCAAGCTTTGGGACACAGCTTTGTATTTACAGTAGAAGTGGTTGTCTGGGAAACTGCGTGCAGGAGAACACCACTAACATTCCAAATGGCTCACTTTTCAACCTGGCAGGAAGTGGAGTTGTAGGGGTTGATGGCATGCATAGACTTCTAGAAATAATCCAGCACTGCACTTTGCAAGCTGGGCATGACAGAGACGTGCTCACGTGGTAGCCTAAGATGTGATAGGTTATGTCCAGGTGGATCCTAGAGTTGAATGTTGTCTACAGTCTAGTAGCTTCATATACACATCTGGTCAGCCAGATGAATAGTGTTGTTGTTGGGTGCTATCAAATCAATTCTGACTTATAGCAATTCCATATGACACAGTAAAACTGACCCCATAGGGTTTTCTAGGCTGCAATCTTTATAGCAGAAGAATTGCCTGGTCTTTCTCCATGGAACCATTTGTTGTGCTCAGACAGCCAACCTTTTGGCTAAGCAGCTGAGTGCTTACCCATTGTGTCAACAGGGTTTCTCAGATGAACAGTAACAACGTGTGTTCCTGTAGCATCTCTGCCTCTATGCTTGGTTCTGGGGCTTGAGACACAGGCAAGGAAAGTTTGTCCAAAGGCCAGCTGGGTTAGAGCTAAGACTTGACTCCTTTTGAACTTAAAAAAAAAATTAAACAATGTTACAGGCTTATCATTTCTGTTATTGACTTACAAAAAATCATCTTTGACTTTTTTATTGTTGTAAAAGGTATATAACATTTACCAATTCAGCATTTTCCACATGTACAATTTAGTGACACCAGTTACATTAATCACAGTTGCATAGTGGTCACCCATAAACATTGCCAAATTTTCCATCCCCATAAATATTAGAAATTTAATGTTTCCTGGACAATGACGTACCTTCTCTCTCACCCTCATAGCCCTGACAACTACTAATAAACTTTGATCTTTGTACATTCTAGATACTTCCTGTTAGTGAGATCATACAATATTTACCCTTTGGGACTGACTTAATTCACTCCATGTAGTGTTCTCAAGGCCTATCCATGTCATAGTGTGTATCAACAGTTCATTTCTCTTCATGGCTGAATAATATTCCATTGTGTGGTTACACCACATTTTATGCATCCATTCATTAGTTAGTGGACATACAGATGGTTTCCATTTTTTAGCTATAGTGAATGGGCCTGCAAGAAACATTGGTGTACCTGTGCCTGTTTTCTTTGTTGCTTTTAAGTCTCTTGGGCACCATGGACTGAATTGTGTCTCCCCCAAAATGTGTATAACAATGTGGCTGGGCCATAATTCCTAATGTTTTAGAACTGTCCTTCATTTTGTGATCTTCCTCTGCTGTAAATTCTAATCTCTGCCCATGGTTAACAGATTGGATTATGTTAAAGAAGATAATGATGGGATGGTAAAACCCTTCCTAAGGTCATCTCTCTGCTCCATTATGAAGGGAGTTTCCCTGGAGTGTGAGCTTGCACCACATTTATCCTTTTACCCTACAAGGGATAAAAGGACAAGGAGGCAAGCAGAGAGTCAGGGACTTCATACTGCCAAGAAAGCAACACTGAGATCAGAATATGTCCTTTGAGGTTGTTCCTGTACCGAGATGCTCTTAGACCAAAGAAAGACTGATGCAACTCAAGGGCCTTCTTCCAAAGCTAACAGAGAGAGAGAATGTGTTACCCTGGAGGCGGCACCCTGAATTCAAACTTCTGGCCTACTGGACCGTGTGAGAATAAACCTTTCTTTGTTAAAGCCATCCACTCATGGTATTTCTGTTAGAACAGCACTGAATGACTGAAATAATCAAAGTCACAGTCACTGCCATCGATTTGATTCTGACTCATAGGGGACCCTATACATCAGAGTAGAACTGCCCCATAGAGTTTCCAAGGAGTGCTTAGCAGATTTGAATTGCTGACCTGTCGCTTAGCAGACATAGCACTTAACTACTACACCACCAGGATTTCCAGAACAGCCAGGTCACATTATTGTTGTTGTTGTTAGGTACCATCAAGTCAGTTCTGAATAACGGCGACCCTGCTCACAACAGAAAGAAACACTGTCTGGTCTGTGCCATCCTCACTGTCACTGCTATGCTTGAGCCCCGTATTGCAGTCACTGTGCCAGTCTGCCTCCCTGAGGGTCTTTCTCTTTTTCACTGATCCCCTATTTCACCAAACATTAAGTCCTTCTCCAGGGAATGATGCCTCCTGACAACGTGTTGAAAGTACATGAGATGATGTTTCACTCTGTTTGCTTCTCAGGAGCATACTGGCTGTGCTTCTAAGACATGTTTGTTCTTTCTTCTGGCAGTGGGTGGTATATTCAATATCCTTTGCCAACACCGTAACTCAAAGGCGTTAATTCTTCTTCAGTCTTCCTTATTCATCATTCAGCTTTCGCATGCATGTGAGGGAACTGAAAACACCATGGCTTGGGTCAGGCACACCTTAGTCTTTAGGGTGACACTTTTCAACACTCTAAAGAGCCCTTTTGCAGTGGATTTGCCCCGTGCAGTGTGTCATTTGATTTCTTGACTGCTGCTTCCATAGGGGTTGATTGCGGATCTAAGTAATAGGAAACCCTTAACGACCTCAATCTTTCCTCCATTTATCGTAATGTTGTTTATTCGTCCAGCTGTGAGGATCTTTTTGTTTTCTTGATGTTGAGGTGTATTCCATACTAAAGGTTGTGGTCTTTGATCTTCATCAGTAAGTTTTTCAAGTCCTCTTCACTCTCATCAAGCAAGGTTGTATCATCTACACAATGAAGTTTATTAATGAATCTTCTGCCAATCCTGATGCCATGTTCTTCTTCATATAGTCCACCTTCTCAGATTATTTGCTCAGTAGACACACTGAGTAGGTACGGTGAAAGGATGAAATCCTGATGCACACATTTCCTGGCTTTAAGCCTTCATTGTTCCCTTGTTCTGTTCAAAAGACTTCCGACTGGTTTATGTACAGATTTTCATGTGCACAATAAGGTGTTCTGGAATCCCCGTTCTTCACAATGTTATCCATAATTTGTTATGATCCACAGCGTTGAATGCCTTTGCATAGTCAGCAGTACACAAGTAAAGATCTTTCTGGTGTTCTCTGCTTTCAGCCAGGCTCCATCTGACATCAGCGATGATATCCCCCTGGTTCCATTTCCTCTTCTGAATCAGTCTTGAATTTCTGGCAGTTCCCTGTTGATACACTGGTACAGCTGCTTTTGGATGATCTTCTGCAAAATTCTACTTGCATGTGATTTAATGAGATTGTCGGATAATCTCTACATTTGATTGGATCACCTTTCTTGGAGATACGCATAAATATCGATTTCTTCCAGTCAGTTGGCCATGGCATAGACAAGTGAGCATTTCCAATGTGGCATCCACATTCGCATGGAGCAATTGAAAACGCCATGGCTTGGGTCAGACACACCTTATTCTTCAAGGTGCATCTTTGCTTTTCAACACTTTAAAGAAGTCTTGGCAGCAGATTTGCCCAATGCAACACACTGCTTGATTTCCTGAATGCTGCTTCCATGTGTATTGATTTTGGATCCAAGCCAAATGAAATCCTTGCCAACTTCAAGTCACACAGTAGTTCTATATTTAGCTTTTTGAGAATGCATCAAACTATTTTCCAAAGCATTCATACCATTTTGCTCTTTTTGGCTTTTCATCTTCTTTGAAGTTGGTTATCTTCCAAATCAGATCTATCCTCTGTAAAAGCTTGTGCCTCTCCACAGCTTCCAAAAGTTTGCCCTGGGGTGTGAAAGAAAGAAAGAAAAAAATTCTGTGGTACAGTGGTTAAGACCTCCAGCTGCTGACTGAAAGGCTAGCAGTTTGAGTCCACCAGATGGTCCTTCAAAACTCTGTGGGTCAGTTCCATCCTGTCCTAGAGTGTCACTATGAGCTAGAATTGACTCGATGGCAATGTGTTGGTTTCATATAATTACACCTCTCTCTCCTTCTGTCTCTCACACACATTCCTATACCACCAACCCACCCCCACCACATACAGCCCAGCTCATCCTTCTTTCTGGAGTTACAATTGCCTCTCCTCTGTCTTAGGCAGACAAGTGTTTATCACTAGAGTAAAGAATTGTAGGGAATGAAGGTACCACAAGTTACTAAGGATTTAAGGAGAGGTGCTAAGAAAAATGACTTTGCAGGTTTTCTAAGCATAAGGGGAACCGTCTGCTTTATGTTCATAGGAAAATAGAATTTACAATCTCCTCTCAACTAGCAACTATGCCTCTTGACCTAGCAACTGCTGCACTGTGGGTATCAAATGAATATTTATTTTAAGAGCCTGAATTTCTTTATGTCTTTGTATGAACCTCTAATCTATTTTGTGCCCACAGCTTCTCTTGTCTTGAAAATAGATGAAACACCTTCCATCCTCAAACTATATCAAGAATTGGTTGAAATATATTTGGAGGAATTTTAAGTACCACCTGGCATGCCAAGCTTCAGTGTTAATATTTGGAGATACGATTGCTGTTTATTTATAAACTAGTTGTAGCTAAAACCCCCCAATTTTCTCCTTCCACGTGGAAGACCACGGTTTGATTCATGGCCAGTGTACCTCATGCACCTGTCTATCACTGGAGGCTTGCACATTGTGATGATCTGAACAGGTTTCAGTGGAGCTTCAAGACTAAGATGGACTGGGAAGAATGATTTGGTCATCCACTTTTGAAAACCAGCCAATGAAAACTCGGTGGATCATAACCTTCTGATCTGTAACTGATCATGGGAAGGCCATAGGACTGGGCAGCATTCCATTCCATTGTGCCTGGTGTTGCTACTAGTCAAGGGCCAACTCAATGACAGCTCACAACAACCACAGTTTTAAATAATGGAATTTAGAGAACGTAGTTGGGTTTAGAGATCCATGGTTGTGTCTGTCCCCAAATCATGCATATGTCAATAAGTGGAATTTCAATAACATCCAAAATTAATATATTTATATGAAAAAAATTGATTAGTAGTACAGGCAGGATTCCCAGAGCAAATAATTTCTATACCCTTCTCTCATCATGAGCTAATTCCTGTAAGGTGGCTAGCTCTCCCCAAATGAAGGATATTGAAAGATGATATTGCAGGATACCAGGAATGACATAATTTATTGTCTTCTGCAGACAGAGAATAGCTCTCTTTGTTATAGAAACCCTTGAGGAGGTTGCTGCTTTTATTTCCATGGGAAATAAAAAGATACAGCTTAGGACATACACTGTTCTCTACTATGAAGAGAAGGTAGAAAGCTTCCTGCCTGTATTCAGTTCCATTGCTGGCTATATTCTTCCTGCAGGATTTGAAAATAATGCAGTTGAGTTGTCATGGCAACACATTCTGTGTCACAGTTTTGATATTACTGCTGATTCCTTGACTTTTATCTCGAGAACTGCTGAAAGTTTCTTGAAACTTGGTTGTATTCCTGGCTTTCCAGGGCCCAAGAACTGATGGCTTTAGATGTCAGATGAAGAGGCTAGCATGGGGTTTGCCTCCCTTCTTGGGTATTGTGTGCAGGGTGGAATTCTCCAGTCTCTGTGCTTGAGAGAAAACCTAAAGAAAATGGTTTTCTTGTTTAACAAAATCATCTTCATCCACCTAACAGTTGTCTGAACTTCTGGGCCAAGCTGTCTTCACCCAAACAAAATTGCTTCTTCATTTGGTTACTTGTGTGTTAAGTCCAGAGACCCTGGATGGTTGTAAACTGCTGGCACATTCAACTGGTCACCAGAAAGCTGGCACTTCAAGTCCACCTAGATTTGCCTTGGAAGAAAGGCCTTTGGTTCTAAGTGTGTCTGTATGTGATAACAGAATAGCAGGAACCCTGAATTCCCTGGCACCCTTGAGTAATCTCCTCTGAGAAATGTGACAGAAGCAGTCTCAGTATGTCCCTTCTGAGTTCAGGAGAACTTATAAGGGTGTGGGGGTTCCTTTGCTGTAAATAGTTAAAGAGCTTGGCTGATAACCAAAGGATTGGAGGTTTGAGTCCACCCAGGTAATCCTTAGAAAAAAATCCCTAGTGGTCTACTTCCAAAAAATCAGCCACTGAAAAAACCCTGTAGAGAGCATGTCTACCCTAACACAAGTGGGAATGTCATGAGTTGTTCTAAGTGCTACATATTTCATTGCTGAATATCGCTGCAGTCACCTTTGAAGTACTCTCCTTGGGAAGCTATATACTGATGCCAGTGCTTAGCCTACCCTTCAAAGCAATTTTGGAACTCTTTTTGGAACGGCCATTGTGCATGGTGGCACAGTGGCAAGTTCATGAACTTAACTGTATAGTTGTTTATGAGGGAATTTTTAGCCAGCAAACAAATAATTATATTGGAACGGCCTCCCTGCTCACCTGATTTGGCCCCCAATGACTGTTTTCTTTACCTGAAGATAAAGGAAATATTGGAAAGAAGACATTTAAATGACATCCAGGACATTAAGAGTAATACAACGATAGCTCTGATGGCCATTTCAGAAAAAACATTCCAAAATTGCTTTAAAATGTGCACTAGACTCCGGTGTTGGTACATAGCTTCCCAAGGGGGGTGTTTCAAAGGTGACTGTAGTGATATTCAGCATTGAAGTATATAGCATTTTTTCTAGAATGAGTTTGGAAACTTATCTGGCAGTCCTTACACCATATGATCTAGCAATCCCACTACTAGGAATCTATCCTAGCAAAATAAAAGCTATCATGTGAAGAGACATGTACACACCCATTTTCACTGTAGCATTATTCACAATAGTAAAATAATAGAAAAAAAAACAAAGTGCTCATCAACAGAAGAATTGAAAAAACCAAACCTGCTCCCAGTGAGTCAATTCTGACTCATAGCAACCTTATACAGCAGAGTAGAATTGCTCCATAGAGTTTCCAAGGAGTACCTGATGGATTCTAACTGTTGTTCTTTTGGTAGGCCGATGTAGTGCTTAACTGCTACACCACCAGGGTTTCTAAGAGAAGAATAGATAAACAAGTTATGGTACAGACACAAAATGGAATGCTATGCAACAATAAAATACAATGATGAGTCTGTGAAACATCTCACAACGTGGATGAATCTGGAGGGCATTATGCTGAAATAAGTCATTCATAAAAGTACAAATATTGTATCAGAGCACTATTACAAAAATCAAAGAAGAGGTTTACTCACATTAAAAAAAAACTTTGATGTTTTCTAGCGAGGGAAATGCTGGGGAAGGGGGATCACTAACTAGACAGTAGACAAGTGTTAACTTTGGTAAAGGGAAAGACAATGTACAATATAAAGGAAATCAGCATAACTTGATAAGATGGAGTCATAAAAGCTTCCTAGGCACTTTCAAACACCTCAAAGGACCAAGTTACTTGGGCTACGGGCTGGAAACTGTGGTCGAAAGGAACATATAACTCAAATGGCATAGTCCACAAAGAAAATGTTCTATATCCTACTTTAATGTAACATCTAGGGTCTTAAAAGTTGCTAGTTTTTAAATACGTATCTAAAATATATATATTGATCCTATCATACATTCAGAGCTTGGATAATTAAGAAAACACAAGGAAAATATTAATCCACAGGACTAATGGGTCACATGAACTAACCTCTACCAGTCTGAGCCTAGAGGACCAGATGGTACCCAGCTACCATTACTGACTGCTCTGTTAAGGATCACAGTGAGGGGTTCTGGGCAGAGTAGCAGAAAAATATAAAACAGAATTTAAATTCACACAAAAAAGACCAGGCTTACTGGGCTGACAGAGACTGGAGGAACCCCCAATTCTTGACCCCTGGACACCCTGCTAACTCAGAAGTGAAACCATTCTCCAAGTCTACCTTTCAGCCAAAGAGCAGACAGGCCCATAAAACAAATGCTAATGCACATAAAGAGCAAGGTTCTTAGTTTAGTCAAGTATACAAGACCAAATGAGCAACATCTACCCTAAAACAGAACAAGAAGGCAAGAAGGAAATAGGAAACCTGAAGTACAAAGAAACTGTGGGAGAGCATTGACGTTGCGGGAATTGCAACCAATGTCCTCAAACAATCTATGTACAAATCTTTGTCTGTTCCAGTTCTCAGGGAGAATGCTTTCAGCTTCTCTCCATTGAGAATCATGTTGGCCATCAGTTTTGCGTAGATGTCCTTGATTATGTTGAAAAACCCCTCTTCAGTTCTTATTTTATTGAGAATTTTTATCAGGAATGGATGTTGGACTTTACTAAATGCCTTTTTTGTGTCTGTTGAGATGGCCATGTGATTCTTTTCTTCTATTTTGTTTGTGTGGTAGATTACATTGATTGGTTTTTGTAATGTTGAACCATCCTTGCATACATACTATGAACCCCACTTGGGCGTGGTGTATTATTATTATTATTTATAATGCCAAATTCTACTGGCTAGAATTCTTTTGAGAACTTTTGCCTCTGTATACATGAGAGATTTTGCTCTGTAATTTTCTTTTTCTGTGGTGTCTGTGCATGTCTTTGGTATCAGGGTTATTCTGGCTTTATAGACTGAATTTGGGAGTGTTTTCTCCTTCTCTAAGTTTTGAAATAGTTTGAATAGTATTGGTGTGAGCTCTTCTCTGAATGTTTGGTAGAATTCTCCGGAGAAGCATGCTAGGACTTTTGTTGTTGTTGTTGGAAGGTGTTTTCTTTTTTTTTTATTACCACTTCAAACTCTTCTCTTGTTATGGATCTGTTCAGATTTTCTGTCTCAGTTTTATCTTGGTTTAGATAGGTCTTTCTAGAAATTTGTCCATTTCTGCCAGGTTCTCAGATTTGTTGAAGTATAATTTTTCCTCCTATTATGATCCTTCTCACACAGCTGTCTGTTGTGATATCCTTTGATGTCCGTGGACTTCTTTTGTTGTTGTCTTTGTATTTATCCAAGTTATATGGGCAACATGTTGATTTCGGCCTGCTCTTTTCTGATGTGTGTGTTTAGCGATGTAAATTAACCTCTGAATGCTGCCTTTCTGTATTTCAGAGGTTTTGGCATGATGTCTTTTCATAGTCATTTAATTCTAGGAATTTTTTAAAAAGAAATTCTTTCTTTGATTTCTTCTATTTACACAGTTGTTTTTAAGCAAGGGGTTATTCAGTTTCCATATATTTGATTTTTTCCCCTTGATCTTCCCATTACTGACTTGCAGTTCCATGGCTTTGAAAAACCATTGTTAGATGCTACAAGGTAGGTAGCAATGCCTTAACCACATACGTGTTGTAAGGCCAGAGAGCTTCTTCCATCCTTGTTGAGGGAGTGCAAATCTTCTCCTCTTTCATACAGCACAGCCCTAACTTTCAGACGCCGCTGAGTCAGTTCCAATTCCTTGTGATGCCATGTGTATCAGAGTAGAACTGTGCCCCATAGAGTTCTCAAAGACTAATTTTTTCAGAAGAGGATTGCTAGGCCTTTCTTCTAAGATGCCTCTGGGTGAATCTGAGTCTCTAGCTTTTTGGTTAATAGCTAAATGCATCAACTATTTGTACCACCCAGGGACTCTGAATATGTATATAACCCCTGTGTCTTCTGGCTCCTGGCTAACTCTTGACTCCTCTTAAAAATGACCAGCTACCCCCTTTGCTATGAAACCAAAACTGAGTTGTGCCCAACTACCGTTACTGAACATTCTGAGCAAAGATTCTAGAGCACAATCCTGATTGAAAGCAAGAAAATACAGAATGAAATTTTAAATTCTCATGGAATCCAGAATTTCTGGAGCCATGAAGGCTGGATGAAACTTCAAAACTATTGCTCTGAGATAAGCTTTAAATCCTAAACCAAAAATGTCTCCTTAAGTCTTTTTAAAACCAAATAATAGTTTAGCTTAATCAATAAAGGATGTCTGCATTGAGCACTGTGTTTTCTTAAGAACAATTTACACGGGATCAAATTGACAACAGCTGGCAAGATCAGATGAAAAGCTTAGGGGGCAGTCAGTTTATGCTAAAAAAGGGGGAATAGTTCAGAAAAGGAGGATGAGAAGGGTTATACAAATTGAATGTAACCACTGTCACTGAATTGTACATGTAGAAATTGTTGAACTGTGTGGTGTATGTGCTATTGTACATAAACTTAACAACAAAAATAAAAAATGAATTATAGAGGAATGATAGTGATCGAAAATAACAAAAGCTGACATGTACTAAGCATGCACCAAGTGTTTGATGTATTATGAGAGTCATTTCATTAGACGATCATCTATTAGATCCTCTCAACAACTGTAACTGAGGCTGGAGAGGCTTCTGACACAGGTCATATGGATCCAGGTCTGCACTTTTAATAAACTCACTTTGCTGCCCATTTATTATGTACCTGGATGTACCAAGCAACTTGTTCTCTCCTGAGGGCTATGTTTTCCCTCATCTCAGGGACTCTGCTGTGTTCTCCCTCTGCCTAACACTATGCCCCGCTTATAAAAATGTTTATGAAATGAGCAGTGGAACTTCATAGAAGACGCCATTTTGTTCAGACTTCATCACTGCCACTAGTGTAAACCCCCCAAAAAACCCACTAAGGTTGCTATGAGCCACTAATGTATTAAGCCAAAAAAAGCCATTGCCATCAAGTCAATTCTGACTCACAGTGACCCTGTAGATCAGAGTTGAACTACCCCATTGAGATTCCAGGGAACACCTGGTGGATTTGAACTGCTGATTTTCAGGTTAGCAGATGCAGCACATAACTACTACACAACCAGGGTCCACTAAGGTACCACAGGGAACAAAAAACAGTCAAACGAGACAGAGCCAGTTACCGGTAGGATTTGACATCATGATGGGGGAAGAAGAGTAAAAGCAAGGGTAGGCAGGACTGATTCTCATCTGAGATCTAGAGGTGGCCTTTGAAGTAGATAGTACGGTGTCCAGTAGGATCTGGAGTCAAACCAGAAGTGCTGAACACCATAGACTTGGGATGGGACTGCAGTTTCTGGACCCAATAAAGCATCTTTGTTGTTACTGAGCCTTGCTTCTTTCTTACCCACAAGCTGACTCATAGGGACTCCCTTTCCCGGCAGTGCCTAGTGCTGAACTAGGCCCTGGGGATAAGGCAGTAAGGACAGGCTTATGACCAGCCTAGCTAAAGAGCTTGGGAATTTATTTTGTAAGCAATGGGAGCCACTAGAAGGTCATTGAAAGCAGAGGAATGAGTGCTCATTCCTTCTTAACTTGCCTCTTCTTTGGAATCGGACATAAGTGAAATCTGAGTTATGCAAGGCCCTGCTGGCCTACTGTGAATTTGAGTTTAATATCCAACTCACAGCCATGCTGGCAAAACTTGTAGAAGCCCACAATAAGCAAACCAAGTGAAATGAAATGAAAATCCTCTGCTGGCAAAAATATTCTCCCTTGACTTCTTCTGCCCTCCTCAAATACATGCAAGGGAGACTCGGAATTTGTAAAGGGAAGCAAACCTGGCAAGAGCATTTAGTCTTCTCTAAACCTGGCTCATGCTTCACCGGTGCTGGAATCTGCAGCTTTGCACTTTCATTGAGGCAGAGGCGAGAGCAGTCAGAGGCACTGTGCCTGGGTTTCTCAGAGCTGGAATGCCGTCTCGCTCTGCAAGCCTTATTTCTGTTGCATGTCTCTGATTGCTGAACGGAGTTATTAGATATACCAAGAATGTCATGTAAATGTAAATCTCTTCCATGAGGTCATAGATAAGTGGCCCCGTTTGTCTTGATTTTTTCAACAGCCTGGATCAGATGGTTGTCCATAACGGTGAAGCCAGACCTGGACCTGTGCCACAAAAGGGCAGGTGAATGTTCATGATCACAAGCCAATTTCAGTGCAGGAGGATACAAGTTGGTGCTTCCTTTTAGCTAATTTTTTTTTTTCTTAGTACTTTGCAAGGACTTTCCAAGGGATCCCCAGGAGACATTCTCTCCTTGCAAGAGAATGCGAGCAAAAGACTGAATTGGTTTATTCTAATATTGCATCATTAAGGGAAGTACTTTCTTTTCCATTGGAGCAAAATTGGATTAATTCTATGCCTGCAGAGTATACTTAACAAACGGCATAATTCAAAGGTCCTGAGCTGGGGCATGCACGATTTGGTTCTTTGTTTTCTTGGCTGTTCTAGGCATTTGCCATTTAAACTCTGAATGAAATGTGCTGGGTTTAAAAATTCTGGTGGCTATTAATGTTGGTTGATGGGCTTGGGAGCATTTATTATTTTTCTTGATTATATGCATAATGCTACAGATTACCACAGGCAGAGTTCAAAACAACCAGAAGAGAGCGTTCATGGTTCATTGGGTGTATTTAGAGCCTGCTCAGAATGCAAATTGCTATCAATCCGATTAGTCCTTGATGATCAGCTTGCTCTGTGTAATTAAGGGATAAGGCCTGGCTCAGCTGCCCTTTCTTGGCTCAGTAAGGGCTGGTCAGAAACATGAAGCCCCGAAGGCAGAGCTGGTCTCCAGGGAAACCACTGATGACACTTACTAGGCAGATGACAGTGATGGGGAAGGCTGTGTGGTCTCAGCACAGCAGAGGAGGACAGCAAAGATGCTCATTGGATGTATTTCCAGGTGAGAGATAACCAAGAGGCAACAGTCGTGTTTCTTCCTTTCAGACCCTCACCAGGTTGGGCCTTGACAAAGTGATATGAAATGTCCTGACAGTCCCCTCCTCCCTCAACACATATCTTGTTTATTCTACAGTGACACCAGGAGGTGTGACCACACTGTCATGTTTGGTCTCCCCAGAGGTCAAAGTCTGATGGGAAAGGCGGACGGGGGACAGATGATTCCATTACAAGGTGACAAGGATGACTGTGGAGATTGGTGGTTCCTCAGTGGGACTGTGTTGTGATTGACAAACATTCGCCAAAAGACAGCGTTGGATGATATACAGTTTCTTTAATGTCAAAGGCTAGAGTTTTATAAAACAGGAAATAAAGCAGTGTGCTCTCCAGCAGAGGGATGGCTGTCTACATCTTCATAGTGCCCACTGAGAACATACAGCTGAAGATGAATTCCTGTCCAAAGCGAGGATAAGGTAACATGCAGGAAGGTTCCTTTGACATTCTCTCATCCACATCTCCCAACAAGACTTTCTGGCTTGTATCTGCCCACTTACCACACACAAGTACTTCTTCAAAACAAACAAAAACTCTAGTATATTTATTGTGAGATGAAGAAAAACCATTCCTAGGAGTTTCCACTGGCATCTCTGAAGTCTCCTTTGGCTGGAGTATCTTATAACTTGTTTTTTTCCCCTGACCATACCGTAGATACCTTTTCATGCTCATCAGTACAGTCCTGTGGTACTAGTTTCGGTGGCTACATGGCAGTTCCTTCATAGGACACACAATCATTTCTTAATCTAGTCCGTTAGCTGTTCAGCTTGCAGGAGGGACTGCTACACCCTTTATCTACCTTGAGTGTACTTACATCTGACTTCTCTACAGTCTATCCAACTCAATCCCCTACTGGCAAGGAAACGTTGTTTCTCATGCTTTCTTACAAAGCTGAGAAATCTGCACTAACTCTTGTCTGAGGCTCTTCTTCCCAGCTGTTCTGTTTTGGCTGCCCTTGTAGGTCAGTGGAAGAATAAAGACCAAATTTAGAACTCTGAGTCCTGTGATGCTTGCTGGAGCATGAGCATTAGCTGTGCTTGCAGGGAGAAAAAACCTTTGATTTAGAAGTATCCATTCCATTCCTCTTGCAGTTTCCAAGAACCCCAGCACAGAAGCCCATCTCAGTTTATCATGGCCTGGTGGCATCCAGACCAGAAAGAAGCTGCTCACATCGTGGAGAAATGAGGTTCAATTAAGCCTCTCAAGTCTTTGAGTCTTGCCGCCCACGTTGGTTTTTTTCATTTGTGTGGTGCTCTGCAGACCTTGACCTAGAGTTTCTGCACCAGTGAGTTTTGTTCAGGCTGCCCTCTGATGCGGCCATGTTTGCTTGACTGAAGGCTAGAGAAGACCCAGTGCCTGCCCTGGCGTGTGTGTAGGAGACCTTGTCGGCTCTGGGTGATGGCTCTGACTGCCCAGAGAACCAGCTTAATGAGAGGCCTGCAAGCCTGTACAGGAGGTGTGGCCCTAGGGGAGAAAGTAGAACACATCTGTCTGTTCATTTGTCTATCCATTTATCCATTTGCTTCTACATTTATGCAATGATATTTTGGGGTACTGTCGCATGATGGTTAAGTGCTATGTCTGCTAACCAAAAGGTAAGTAGTTCAAATCCTCCAGGCACTCCTTGGAAACTCTATGGAGCAGCTCTACTCTGTCCTATAGGGTCACTATGAGTCAGAATCAGCTCAACAGCAGTGTGTTTTTACTGTGTGTCAAAACAGCCCTGGTAATACAGTGGCTAGCAAGCACCTGGTTGCTAACCAAAAGGTCAGTAACTGGAACCCACCAGCTGCTTGCTTTTCAGGCAAGAGATGTAGCCATCTGCTTCCATGAAGAGTATAGCCTTGGAAACCTTATGGGTCAGTCCTACTCTTTTCTATGGGGGCTGACAATTATGTTTATGAACTTGTCTTAGAGAAAGTGCTATATACCTCATGCTGAATATCATTGCGGTCTCCTTTGAAGTACTCTCCTTAGAAAACTGTGCACCGATGCCAATGCCTAGTCCACCCTTCAAAGCAGTTTTGGACTTCTTTTTCTGGATTGGCCATCAGAGCTGTTGTTGTATTACCCTGGATGTCCTGAATGACATCAAAATGTCTTCCTTTCAATATTTCCTTTATCTTTGGGTAAAGAAAAAAGTCACTGGGGCCAGATCAGGAGAGTAGGGAAAAGTGTTTCAGTACAGTTATTTGTTTGCTGTCTAAAAGCTCCCTTACAGATAACTATGCAATTAAGTCTGCCAACTTGCCACCGCACCACCATGTGCAATGGCCATTCCAGAAAGAGTTCAAAATTACTTTGAACGATAGAATAGGTGCTGGTGTCAGTGCATTAGGGGAATAATTCAAGTGACGAAGTTGTACTTCGAACAATTAAGTTCACAGACTTAATTGTCAGTATTCATATAGAGAGACACACACAGAAAGGAAAGAGAGAGATTTATCACAAGAAAATGACTCGTGGTTGTAGAGACGGGCAAATCCCATGTCCATGGGTTAGGCTTCAGGCTGGCGGTGTCTCCTGACTCACATGCTGCTGGGGTTAGCAACCCAAGATTGGCAGGTCAGAAGGCAGGCTGCTGGCTCACAGGTTACAGAGGATGACACATCTCAAAATAGGCAGATAATACTGCAGACTGCTAGCTGAAGTCTCCAGAACCAGAAATCAGATGATGACAAGCCACATGCAGGATCCAGAATGAGTAAAAGCCAGAAATGTTTGTCAGAACATTCCTGTATACTGGATGCAGACCACACTCCTGGCAAAACTCCCCTTCCAACTGATTGGTTGATCACAACAGCTTCCATCACGGAGATAATTACACTGTATCACAAAACAGGGGGTAACTATTATCATTACCTACCATCACATTACATCATTATGTAACTGCCAGGTTGTTGAGAATCATGGCTTAGCCAAGCTGACACACAACCTTAACCATCACAGATACTCTGAAAATAGAAGAGATAAGTTTCTGCCCTTATATAATTTGACCTAGTGATAATAGATAGACAATAAACAATGACCATCACAGACAAATAAGTTACTGATTATGGGGAAGGCGGGTGGCGTAGTAATTAAGAGCTATAGCAGCTAACCGAAAAGTCAGCAGTTGAAATCCACCAGCTCCTACCTGGAAGCTTCTGTGGGCCAGTTGTACTCTGTCCTATAGGGTTACCATGAGCCAGAATTGACCTGACAGCAATCAACAGGCACGGTTTTCTTTTCTTTGATTTAAAGGGATATGGGAGAGTCCTGGTAGTACAATGGTTAGGCAATTTGCTGCTAACTAAAAGGCCAGTGGTTCAGTTCCACCAGTGGCTCTGTGGAAGAAAAGACCTGATCACCTGCTCCCATAAACAGCTTAGCCTAGAAGTTCCTATGGGGGCAATTGTACTTTGTCCTGTAGGGTCACCATGAGACAACTTGATGGCACCCAAAAAACATCAATGGCCATGGGGGGAGGGGTGCAGTGATGGTTCAGCAGTCATGTTTTCACCTTCCATGTGGGACACTTGGATTCAATTTCTGGATCATGTGCCTCATGTAGCCACCACCCAACTGTCAGTGGAGACTTGGGTCGTGCCTTGATGCTAAACAAGTTTCAGTGGAGCTTCTACACTGAGACAAACTAAGAAGAAAGGTGACTCACTTCCAAAAAGCAGCCAACGACCAAATAGATTTGTGTTGAACTGTCTGTTTTTCTAGTTATCATCTTTGCAAATCGCTCACCCTCTCTGAGCTTGTTGTACCATCTGTCCTTTGGTGACTATAATAACAGTTGCTATTTGAGGAGTTGGTGGTTGCTGTCATATTGACAATGACTCTTGGTGGCCTTCTGTATAAATGAATGAAACGACACCCAGCCCTGTGCTATCTTCATGATTGTTGATGTATTGAGCCTGTTGTCATGGCGATGGTGCCCGTTGTCGTGGCGATGGTGCCTATCCATCTCATGGATTGTTTCCTCACTTTAGTTGACTCTGTACCTTACTAATCATGATGTCTTTTTATAACAACTGGTTTTTCCTGGTGATGTGTCCATAGTAAGCAGGCTGAAGTCTTGCTGTCCTTGCTTCTAAGCGGCAACTTGGTTGTATTTATTGACTTAAGGGAAATTAACTTGCCTAAATACAGACAAGCTACTAAGTGGCAGAGGTCCCTGGGTGGCACAAATAGCATGCAGTTTACAATTGCTGCTAACCTAAAGGTTGGCAGTTTGAACGTACCCAGTAGCTCCTTGGAAGAAAAACTTTGGGAACTGCTTCTGTAAAGATGACAGATAAGGAAACCCCGTGGGGCGTAGTTCTACCTGTCACCACTGGGGGTCACTGTGAGTCAGACTTGACTCAAAAGCAACAGGTTAGTAAGTACCAGAGCCAAGAGTTGAATCTTTGTCTGCCTGTCTCCACACTGGACTTGCTCACCCATGTCATCCTGTCCCTCACCAAGCTCCCCAGTTTCCAGGGAGGGCCAAGTCAAGTAGTAAGATATTTGAAAGGGACTGGCAAATTGTCAAGTGCTGAATAATTGTACATTGTTGGTCTTATTATGAATTAGACTTGGGGTTAGATTCTGACATGACTGATTTCTAGCGAGGCAAGACGGTCCACTTCAGTCAGCCTTGGCCTTTGAATGACAGCAGAGCATTCTGCCGCTGAAGGTCACGGAGCTACTCAGCCAAGCTGAGCGTTGTAAATAGATTTTATCATCATGTGTTGTTCTTAAAACTATTATTTACACAGTATGGTTTAACAATCACTGCCACATATACATTTTGTTAATTGATTTATGTCGGCTTCTGTGCCTGCTGCTGATCAATATAAACAGCCCTGGAATTGTTGCCTCCTTTGAGATTCAGAACCCACCCTCCCATCAGTGCTGCCAGCATGCCGGGCGATCTCTCCAGCCCTCCTCTGCACAGAGGCAGGGAGCACACACAACTGTGGATTATCTAGACTTTTCTGCATCACCGTGAATGCCTGTTACCAATCGATCCAGAGAGACAAGCTTGTCCTGCAAATTTGTTTCCACCTTAAATTGCTGGCAGTGGTACTGACATGCCTGCCACTCTCAGGCTGGGGATTTTTATGTAAACTTGAGGCAAATCTTGCTGGGGTAATAAATTCAGCTGTTTGAATTTAGTGGATAATTTTGTGTGTGTGTGTGAATATGAGACATATATGTACATACAAAGTTCTGCCTGTGATATTTTGAACTAGAGACTGAAAACAATGATTTCATATTTACCTGGCTCAGGCAATAAACCCAAACCTGCCTGAACTATTTTCGTCAAATGTGAGTGCCCAGAAATAACACTAACACCTGACCTTTTCACTTGAGAGAGCTAAGGCTATAGCAGGAGCTGGAAACTGGAGAATAAAGAAGCCAGGCTATTGGAAGTAGAAAGAATGAGTCTTTAAGGATTCAAACTCAGTCAAAGCCTCCAGGGGTAGGGCAGTCGGGGTTTGCTAGGGGCCTCCCTTCAGCAAACTTAAATAGACTTGAAAGAGGGCATTCGTGCTTTAGTGGCAGAATTCTTGTCCTCCATGCAGGAGGCCCAGGTTTGATTCCCAACCAATGCATCCCATGTGCAGCCACAAGCATCCATCAGTATAGGTTTGCATGTTGCTGTGATGCTGGACAGATTTCAACAGCACTTCAAGACTAAGGCAGACTAGGAAGAAAGGCCTGGTAATCTACTTCTGAAAATGAGCCAGTGAAAATCCCATGGATCACAATAATCTGATCTGTAACTCATTGTGGAGTGGTCCTGGGCCCAGGCGGTGTTTCATTCTGTTGTTTGTGAGGCAGCCGTGAGTTGGGGGCTGACTTAACAGCAGCTCACAACAACAGTAACAAGGTTCCTAAGTCTTACTGTTCTTACTCGCTTTGAGAAACTGACGAGTTACACAATTAAGGTAAAAATCAAATACTAATTTTAAAAGATGTAGTATTTTTGTATTTAAAATGATTTTTATTCTTCAATAAAGTAATGCATGTACATAGTTCAAATGTCAAGTAATGCTCAAAAGGTTATAACAAAAACACCAGCTTCTTGGCCTCTCTTCATCCTCTATCCTGTTCTCCAGAAAGAATGGCCTTTGGATTCTTTAAGCTTTTTCTTTTGGTATTTGCTTCCATACTGCAAAAAAAGTATTAATATATTCTCTCTTGAATGAACAGCTTTGGGCATTCATTTGTTGATATTATATTAGGCATAGGTGAAGCCTTTTGTCTTTCTTGTATTTCTCTTATATCCCTGTTTCTTAAATAGTATAGTTCCATATTTCATTGTTTCCATTATTATGAATACATATAGATATTGTTTACTACTAAACCAGGGAGTATCCTATGACCATATACCTACACCTCACTTATCAACTATCTCATTATCTGATGTTTCCCATTTATGACCATAGTACAAAAATGTACTATATGACTATTTTTTGAAACAATGGCCTACATGTTGCTGTAACAAATGCTGAGACTGTGAGACTAAGAGAAATGCTGATGTGATGGTTAAGGTTATGCGTCTGCTTAGCTGAGCCATGATTCTCAGTGGCTTGGCAGTGATATAATTTGGCATACATAAAGATATAAGTTGGCAGTTATCTAATGATGTAGTCCTTATCCATTTTGTGTCCTGATGTGATCATCCTTCATTTTCATATAACATCAATTTTCACATAACAACCTAGTCCTCGGAGCCTAACTGTGTCAATAAGTGAGAAATGGATATGTTTCTGGGATTACATTTCCATTCTTTTCAGTCTACTAACAAACAATTTTATGTTTTTCATTTCTTGGATTTATGTGGAATCTTGATCTTAGTCCTCTTATATTCTTCAACAGCTCTATAAATTGTCTGTTAACCCAGTTTTCCACTTAGTCAAGTCTGTCAAATAATCTGTCAGTTCCACATTTTTGTCCCTGATATTTCTCCCTTGGAGTCCTACCTTCTGATCCCATCTGGAGTATTCTCTAGGCCTCCTACACAAATACCATCCTGGGGTTTCTCTTCTCATTACCTTTCAATTCCCTTTGATTGTCTTCTGGGCTATAGGCCGTGTTTCTTTGTTCCCAAGTCTTGTTAGCTTACTTCCCCATTTGATTGCCCTTCCTTCTTATGTAGTTTCTGACAAGGGTGCGTGGGAATTGACTTTGTTTGTAACTTTGTATGTTAGAGAATTCCTTTATTTTACCCAGACACTGATGGAAAGTTTGTCTGGATATGGAATTCTAGATCTTTCAGAATTTCGAAGGCATTGTTTAGCTGTTTTGGGCTTTCTGGTATTGTTGGAAACGCTGGTGGTGCAGTGGTAAAGTGCTACAGCTTCTAACCAAGAGGTCTGCAGTTCAGATCCACCAGGCACTTCCTGGACCTTCTATGGGGCAGTTCTACTCTGACCTATAGGGTTGCTATGAGTCAGAACAGGCAACAGTATTGCTATTGAGAAGCCCAGCATCATTCTTAGGATGATCTTAGGATGTTTGTTATCTCTGGCTCTGGAATTTTATGAAATGAATCTTAGTGAGGGTTTTCATGTGTTTATTGGACTAGGGCTCATGTCCAGTACTGGAAGATGTTCTTGTATTATTTCTTTGTTAATTCATCCCCTACTATTTTCTCTGTTCTCTTTTTATAGAAACTTTTGCTTGCCTATAGAACCTCCTGGATTGATCTTCTAATTTTCTTACCTTTCCTCTCCAGTCTGGGAAATTTCCTCAGCATAAATATTTATACGTTTTATAGTCTAAGTGTTCTTCATAATAGAGCCCTTCTAGCTTAGCTTCTCCAGAAAGATATGCCATATCTCCTGCAGATATGGGAGAGCAGGAAAACGGAGAGTTTTGCAGCTTCTTACACGGACTTTCAAAAAGCTTTCCTGCTTTCAGTCTTGCCCCCTCAGCTTCCGCTACCTCTGTATGTGGTACTGCTAGTTCCTGAGTGTTCTGCAGGCTCCCAAGGGAAATCATTCTGCTTCTCAGTAGTGGTTCTGCCAGAACTTAAGTTTATCTCCCCTCCCCCCACTCAGCTAACACATTTCTCAAACTTCAGTCTACTTATTTTCCATATTGTGGTTTAGTGATGTGGATAACAAATAGCTTTGTCCAAGTTGACATTTGAACCTCTTTTTTTTGTTGTTGTAAATTAATTTTTAGAGGAAAACCAGGAAGTGATTACTTCTTTCTGCCATTCTGATATTGGAAGTCAAGCTGAGTATTTGAAGAGCTCCTCAAACTACTCCTTTGGAAAAAAAATCATTTGACGTATGGGCCGTCATCTAGTAATGTGTGTAACTTGTTTTGTTAGAATTTTGTCTTTCCTTAAGTTCTAAAAATTATTCCCCAAATGTTGTTTCTCCAAGATTTTGTATATTACTGAACTTTAGCAGTGAATGGAAGCAGTATTCCTGCTTGCTTAACTTGCCTCAGTTATATCTCAGTATAATGATCATAACTGACTTTTTACAAGTACATGGCCACTTTTATGGAATGATGTAAAGTGCTTTGCATGTACTGTGGCCGTGAATTCTCACACCAGTCCTCTGCAGGAGTTGCCATTTTATAGATGAGAAAACAGAAAACAGATGCCCAAAGAGGTTAGGTGACTTGTCAGATTTGATATAATGAATAAATGGCAGAGACTGTGTTCTAGTTATCTACTGTTGCACGAAGAACCACCCCAAAACATAGCAATTTAAAAACAACCAACAGAATCAGCTACATAGTTCTCATCTGGGGTGTCTCATGTGGCTGGGCCACGTAGCGGCTGGAGCTGGAGTCAACTGAAAGCTTGTCTGGGCTGGGAGTCCCAAACGGGTTTTTTATTACATGTGTGTCTTCTTTGTCCTCCTCCATGACGTATCTCTCTCCAGCAGAGTAGCCTGGACTTTGCATGTTGTAGCTCTGAGCTCCACGAGGAAGGAAGGAGGAGCTGCCAGGCAAGTTAAGATTGCCATCATCATTATAATAGTGGTAGTAATATTATAATAATAATAGCTATCAGTTATTCAGTCTTTACTACATACAAGCTACTGTTCTCAGCACTTACATATATTAATTTTTCTACTTTTCATCAAGGTCATCATGACCTTGTTGTAGGCATTATTACTATTATCATTGTCATATTACTACTATCACTGTAACCCTGTTGTAGGCATTATTACTGTTATTTCCTGAATGAGAATTCACAGTGCAAGATTCCAATTTAAGATATTCTCCAGTTAACAAGCTATAGTGACTGTTTTGGGGAAGAGGAGGTGGAATTGTAAAATTCGCTGTCCTGGCTTTGCCATGTCTTACTTTGCGTTTGCACAGGCAGGTTGCTTATTTCTGAGCCTTAGTTTCCTCATCTGTAAAATGGGAATGTAATGGTAGAATATAATAGTAGGGTTGTTATCATGTAGGTAAGCCATGATAACTGGGAAAAGGGCTTCACATAGTCCTTAGAAAATGATGAACATTCCATCATGGATAGACACTACTAGTACTGTTACTAAGATGACTTCTACTCCTAGTGCTGCCTCTGATGCCAAAACTCTACTATGTCTACTGCTCAAAAGTGGGCATGTCTTGAAACTGTAGGAAAAGACAAGAAAAAATATCATTGCAGAAGCGTTGGAGTTTCACCTCAGAATGCAAAGAGGAGAAAATAACCATTTCCCCTAATCTTCCTATTTCTAGAGAAACACTTTGATTTTCATGTGAAGTCTCCAAAATATTCATTACAATTATATGGTTGGAAATCACCAGCCATTTGATAAAAAATTTATTAGGAATCACAGGCAGCAGGGCCACCTAATGATGACTGTGAAGCGACAGCATCTGTTACAGGTTCACCGAGAACCGTTTTCAATATGACACACTCTCTTTCACCAAATGAAAAATTAATTTAAAAATCTCCATCCCAGATGCAGCCAGAACAAACATTTCTGGAGCCAAAAACAAGGAAAATACATCTAGAGTATGTAAGGGGGGGTGCCCTTGGGTTTTCTGTTCATGTGTCTGCTGTTCACAATTGATGCAGAAATGCATACACATGTATTTTTTACTAAAGAGAAAAAAGGGGGGTAGGGGAGAGAGAAACCCGAGATTTCATTGAGACCCAAATACATTCCAGCATTACATCTTGTTTGCTGGATTTTGACACAAAGCAGAAATCTTTTTTTCCTCCTGCTCAGAACTTTAGTCTCAGAGATTATTGAAGACAGCTGCGTGGGTCAGGTCCAATGAGTGAACTCACAGATGCCTGTCAGCACTGGAGGCTATTACAGGAGATGGTGCTGGTTTCTTTGGCAAGCTGCAGATGTCACGGTGTCCAGGACTAGCCGTGGTCGTCTTCCCTGTTCACAGTCACTGAATGCTGAATCAGGAGTATGTGGTCAGGACCTAGGGGTCACCTGACCTAGGTGCATAGGTCCTAGGTTTCGTGATTGGTCATCTCTGAACTGTGCTATCGAAATGTGAGCAACCGTGAATTAACCAAGGAAGAAATATTGCCAGAATGCTCATTCCTGTCTAAGAGAGAGCTAATCTGAGAATAATCTTGGTAATTTTGGGGGGTGCTTCTGTGTTGGGTTTGGGGTACTTCAGGCACTTGTTGTGGGCTGGTTGAACCCAAGCCTTCTCTGTCTAGTGGGTACACTTGATTTGTTTCCTTATTTGTTCAGCTCCTCACCCCTTCACCGGTCCATTTTTCAATCCCCCTTTTTAAAAACACGGCTAGTGCAGTTGAAGTTGGGTGCTATGCCCTGGTTGAAGTAGGGAAGGGAAACGTGGATACCCCATTTCTGGCTCTCTTTTTTCCACTTCCATCTGTGGCTTCTAAAGTAACTTTGTGGAACCTCAAGTTCTGAGAAGCACATTTCTCATTTTGGCAATTTGCCTCGTTCTCAGCTTTCTTTCCTAGTTGTACCCCCAATTTTTTATCACTAGTCCTGAGTCTGCCTTCTTCTTTGGCCAGCACAACTAATACCCTACTGAACAGTGCCCCCTACAGGTCTCCAGTGTTCACCCTCAAACCTCACTCCCAGCAAGCAACTCCTTTTTTGCTTTTATTTGATGACATCACTGAATACTCTGGGGGTCAGTTCTACCCTGGCCCCTATGGTCGCCATGAGTCGGATCCAACTCGATGGCACTTGGCTTGGCTTGGCCCATTGGATTACCCATTCCAAAAACCTAGATGGGTTTCTTATAGCATTTCTGCTACTTATTAAAAAAAAAATAAAGTTGAAAAACACTGGCCTTTGAGCTCCCTGAATGATATACGATTCATGTCCATATGACTGTGTAATGGGGATCTCTCGGAGTCAGAGGCTTCAGGCATTAGTCTTCAGTCAGCTCTACCAATCTTTAGCCCTGTGATTTGGGCAAATTACTTAACTTCTCTCTGTCTCATTTTTCTCAAACTTCAAATGGGAATATGAGAATACCAACATTGGATTTTTGAGGATTAAATGGCATAATATTTGCCAAGCTTTTGAAAACATTTATTTTATTTTATTTGCTGTTAAGAATATACACAGCAGAATATACACCAGTTAAACATTTTCTGCCTGTACAATTTAGTGACAGTGATTCCATTCTTTAAGTTGTACAGCCTTTTCTGAACTATTCCTCTCCCATTAATGTGAACTCACAGCCCTCAAGGTTTCTAGCTCATCTTTTAAGTTGCTGCTGTCACTTTGATCTCAGATAGATAGTTCTTCAAAGAACACGTGGTTTAAGCTAAACTACTGTTTCGTTTTAAAAAGACTTCAGGTAGTAATTTGTTTTAAGGGGAATAATTTTGTTTTAAGGGTTAAAGATTATCTCTGGGCAATAGTTTGGGGCTTCATCCAGTCTCCACAGGTCCAGAAAGTCTGAATTCCATGAGAGTTTGAAATTTTGTTCTGTATTTTTCTCCTTTGGTCAGGATGCTGCTATAAAATCATTGCTCAAAATGTTCACTGATGGTAGCTGGCCACCATCAGTTCTTCTGGTCCCTTGGCAAGGGAGATAGTTATTCTTGGAGACAGTTAGCCACACCTTCCATTTCTTCCTCCTCTTCCTGACTCTCCTTCTTCCTCTGTTGCTTCAGGTGAAGAGAGACTAATTGTTGCCTCTCGGATGGCAGCTTTCAAGTTTTTAAGACTCCAAGCACTACACAGCAAGCTAGTAGATGGAACAGGAGCGCTAAACATGATACTGGGCCAATTAACTGCAATTCCCGTGACACCACGACCCTAGACCCCCAAATCAAGAAACCAAATCCCATGAGGTGCTTGGCTGTACATGAGCGGCCTCAAATGCTGCTCTTTTTGTGTCATTGTTGTAAATACATCTATCATACAACTTTTGCCAACTGATCTTTTTACAAGTGTTACATTTATTGACATCAATTACGTTGATCAGCTATGCAAATCTTACCCTTACTTAGCGTAATTTTTCCATTACTGTACATGGAAACACAGTGTTCCATATACAGTAACTCCCTGTTGTTTTCATTGCTCTAGTCCCTGGTAACCACTAATAAACTTTGACCTCTATATATTTGTCTATCCTTACTTGTTTAATAGGGAAACCCTGGTGGTGCAGTGGTTAAGACCTACAGTTGCTAACCAAAAGCTCAGCAGTTTGAATCTACCAGGTACTCCTTGGAAAGCCAGTGGGGCAGTTCTGCTCTGTCATATAGGGTCTCCATGAGTTGGAATTGATGACAATGGGTATCTGTTTCATGTAAGTGAAATCATACAATATTTGTTCTTTTGTAATAGATTTGTTTCACTCAGCATAACATCTTCAATCTTTAGCTGCATTGTAACATGTGTCAAGAGTTCATTTTTCTTCTGACTGAGTAGTAGTTCATTGTATGTATGTACAGTATTCTATTTATCCATTCATCCATTGATGGGCATTTAGGTCATTTCCACCTTTTGGCTACCATGATTAATGTACAGTGAGCATTGATGTGCACCTGAGTGTTTGCTCCCTGCTTTCAAGTTCCTTGGTTATATTCTTGGTAGTAAAATTTCTGGGTCATACGGTAGTTCTATTTTTCATTTAATGAGGAGTTATCACACTTATTTTCCATGACAGCTGTATCATTTTGCATTCTTACCAGTAATGAATGAGCATTTTAATCTCCCTACATCCTAACCAACATTTGTTATTTTACGGGCTTCTATTTTTTTATTCTTAGCAATTCTACTGAAAGTGAAATGGCATCTCTTTGTGGTTTTGATTTGCATCTCTGTGATGGCTAATAAGTTCGAATATCATCTCATGTGTTTGGTGGCCATTTGATAGCCACTTTGGTGAAATGTCTATTCTACTCCTTTGCCTATATTTTGATTGGATTATTTGTCTTTTTGCTGTTAAGTTGTCAGAGTTTTACAAATATTTTGGGCATTAGACTTTTGTTGGTTATGTAGTTTCTTAAGCTATTCTCCTAGTTAGTAGCTTTTCTTTTCATTTTTGGGGTAGTCTTTTGGAGAATAAAGTTTTTTAATTTTTATGAATTCCTACTTATGTAGTCTTTTACCATTTATGCTTTTGATAGTATATTAAATAATCCTTTTTTAAAAACCTGAGTCCAACAGCCTCTTAGGTCCTTAATCCATACTGAACTTGTTTTTACATATGATGAAATGTGGAGCCCAGTTCATTTCTATGCATGTGGAAATATAATTTTTCCAACACCATTTACAGAAGAGATTCTTCCTTCTCCTTTGGATCAGCTTGTCAAAAATGAGTTGACCATAGACAGACATGTGGATTTTTTGCTAAGGCTTTAGTATATAATTCCTTGCCTCGAGCAAGTACTTAGTGAATGCTGAATGCTGGCTAACACTTCTTTTCAATTCTCAATCAATAATTCTGGCTAAATATAGCTCAACACCTTTTAAATACAGCTTCTCCTCTCCATACCTGTATCCCTGCCCTAATTCAGACCTCTGTATTTGCCCACCTGGACTATATTAAGTGTATTTGCATTTGAACAGCCAAAGTGATTTCTCCAAAGTACATATTTGACCACATCACTTTCCTTTTTCAATTTGAAACTCTTCAATGACTACCCATTGACCATAGCATAAGCCTCCTCAGCAAGGGGTGTAGGCGCTGTATAGTGGCCTGAGGTAGCCCTGCTCTGAGCCCCAACCCTAGTAGCCACTCTCTGTGCTGTCTCTCTCTCCTACCTTCCCTCTGACTCTCCCACCTTCTCTCCCTTTGTCTCTCCCTCCTTCCTTCCCTCCCTCCCTTCACTCCTCCTTTTATTTCTCCTACCATGTCTTCCTTCCCTTTCTTCTTGCTGTTTTTTCTCTCTTCCTTCCATCCACCCACCTGCCCATCTTTCTTTCTCTAACTCAATCAAGTGAGCCCTTCATTGTGCGAAGAACTCCGCGTGGCCCTAGGCTGTGATGGTGAGGAAGCTCAGTGCCTGCTTCCAGGGAGCTGACATCATAGACAGCCAGGAAGGCAGCTGTCACCAAAGGGTCACAACAGCCATCTGGAGGGTCTGAAATGGTAAGTACATTTGACCTGGTCCAGCAGGTCGAGGGTAGCATCTCAGTTTACTAGGAGGAAGCAAAGGGCGTGGGGAGGAGCTTGTGTCTGTCTGTGTACCTGCACGTGCACATGCTGCAATCTGAAGTACTGGCTACTTTCTTAAAGCCCATTCCAGCAGCTGAGTCAGATCCCAGCCTCCGCTCAGCATCCTCTTTCTCTGTCCCTTTTCTTGCTGAAGTCTCAGCCTTGTAGCTGGTCAACCCATGTGATGGTGCCAGCAGGTGGGCTTGTCCTTCCATGGCTTACCTCCAGCCTCATGAGCCAGGCACCTTCACATCCTCAGACCAAAGCAGGAAATTGACAGTATTATCTGGAAAATCTATAAAATGATATGATAGTGAAGTAGCATTGTTCAGCTGAAACTATCTCAAAGTTTTGATTTTTTTCTTTTGTTTATTACGACTGAGTGAAAATGTACATTCCCATATAAATTTACATGTCCACCTATATGCAGCTTCCACTGCTCTCCCTGCCCGGTGACAGCATACTATTCCTCTCTGCTCCATACATGTCTCATCCTCCCAACAGTCTCCTTTCCCCTCCTCTCCACCCACTCTCCTTCCTCCAGCCAGAGGTCAGCAGGATGATATCCTATAGATACATAGAACCATAAAGTGCATCCAATATATGGTCACCCTGCATCGCCAAGTCCAATCCATTTGTGTCCGAAGAGTGGACCTTCATTATGATTTATGGGCAAGGGCAGCATCAGGGCCTGGGGCCATGCTCCCAGGGGAACCCTGAGTTCTTCCGGTCCCAAGTTGATGTAGGCACCCAGTGATGTGGGTCTCTTTGTCTTCTGGGTTGTCTTTTCCCCATGTCATTTTGGTCTTTGGTGAGCATCCATTCCTGCTCAGTTAGGACAATTTGCTGTGCCTTTGGATGGCAGCTTGGCAGCTTTTAAGACTCCAGACGCCACTCACCAATGTGGGAGGCAGAGAGCCCTCTTAGCAAAACACTAGTTGTGCCAATTGGCCTTGTTTTCACATAAGAGCATGGTCCCCTGCCCCCTGCCCCAGCTACTCTGTCCTTGCAATATTGGGTTAAGATGGAAGGAGTATTCAAGTTATGTTGAAGTCCACTTAATATTGTTCTTACTTCTAATGCGTGCTATCACTGATTTCACCCAACCAGATTTCTAGCAACTATCTAATTTAAACACTTTCCCCCTTGCCCTCCTTCCCTCCCCTCCCTTGCAGCCCTCAAAGAGTCTTTTCTTCTATACGTAAGTCTGTTTTTGAGATCTTATTGTAGGGGGTCTCAAAATAGTTGTCCGTTTGTCACTGACTACTTTCACTCAACATAATGTCTTCCAGTTAAAACCAGGTTATGAGCTGTTTCCCGGAATCATCATTATTCTTTATCATTGCATAGTGCTCCATAGTTTACCTATCCATTTGATTCCATCTTTTTGCTGTCGTGGGCAGTGCTGCGATAAACATTCTTGTGCATGTGTCCGTTGATGTGAATGGCCTTGATTCTGTAAGATATATTCCAAGTAGTGGAATTACTAGGTCAAATGGTGTATCTATATCCATTTTTTTAAGGAATAGCTGATTTTTTTTTTCTTTTTGTGCCTTCACTTCTCGGGTTAGAGATTCTCTAGAGATGACAGCACTGGAGAAAATTCCCTGGGAAGTGATGTGTTTGCATTGGGCATTGGAGAGCCTTGAATTCTCTTTCTCTTCACCTTAATGGGACGAAGTCTTGAATAGCGAGTATTTACCAAGCCCATACTAGGTACTAGGTACTTCTTTAACAGAACTAACACAAGTGGGCAGCTTTAAAGAGTAGAGTGGCATTTTCTCACAGTTCAAGGGGCTAGAAGTTTGAAATCAGGGCACCAAATCTTAGGAAAGGCCCTCTTTCTCTGCTCTGGGGAAAGATCTTTGTCTCAGCCTCTGTAGCCCTTGGGTTCCTTGGTTTCTTGGTAATCAACTTGGCATCTGTCTTCCCGTTTATGTGTTTCCCTCTCTGTGTCTGTGTTGCTCTTTATATCACTCAGAAGTGATTATGTTTAAGACACACACTATACAGCTAAAGCTTCATTAACATAACAGCTGGTTGTCATCAAGTTAATTCCTATTCACAGTCACCCTACAGGACAGAGAAGAACTGCCTCCACAGGGTTTCCAAGGCTTTCTAATCTTTTTGGAAGCAGACTGTCACATCTTTCTCCAGCAGAGCAGCTGGTGGGTTTGAACTGCCACTGACCTTTTGGTTACCTGCTGAGTGTTTTAAACACTCGGCCACCAGAGCTTCTTGAACAGAACCAGCTCATTGTTCTTGAGTGGATTCTCACTCATAGCAGCCCTATAGGACAGAGTGGAACTGCCCCACACGGTTTCTGATATTTTGGAGGGCAACTGAATTCTTAACCACTGGCCACCAGGGCTCCAATGTAGTGAAGGAAACCAAACAGGATTACATCCATTGGTAGGTCAGAGCTCTAATTCATATCTTGCAGAGGCTGAATTGGGGAGGGGGGGGGAGGCACAGTTCAGTCCACAGTCTGCTGGAAGCCTTAAAACCCTTAATCCTTTATCCTCCCTGTGGTCAGTCACTGGTAGAGCACAGAAGGTGCTGGCTGAGACTTTAGTGTGGCAATGGCTTCTTGCAGCTGCTGCTGGAATCCCCGTACCTGTGATGTCTTGGCTAGAGTGCAAGTACCTTGAATGCAAAACCCTAAAACTCCAGATGTGGCTGGCCCCACACTTGGCGGCTGTCAGATGCTATTGAGTGGATTTTGACTTACAGCAATCCCATGTAACAGAGGAGAACTGACACAGCAGAAATTTTGGGGCTTTATGCAAACAGATTGCCAGGTCTTTCTCCTATAGAGCCACTGGGTTGAATTGAACTGTCAAGCTTTTGGTTAGCAGCTGAGTGCTTAATTGTTTGTGCCATCAGGGCACAAAACACACTGTCCCATCTACTTCCCACGGGGCCCAGCCTGAGAGCTGAGTTAAGTCTCCTAACCCCACCAGAGCCTTTGTACTGAGTGCCAGAGGGAGAGCTGTGCAGAAAATGCCTGCGATCATTATCTACATGTTTATACATTCTGTTCTTTGCAAAAGCATTAACCTTTTTTGAGACTTCTCCATTGGCTGACCTCATCAGTATTTCAAAATTGGGCTAGAAAATACAAAGGACACCAGGGCATGACGATAACCATCAAAAACCATTTGGTCAGCCTCCACTTCATGTGGCCCTGTGGTGGCGGCTGCTATACCAAGGTTGCCCTAGGGGGGTTGACAGTAGAGTTCGTAAACTGCGGTATTAGCAAGCTAGTCAGTTTAAAAGAGGATGCAGAGGCACAAGCACAAGAGAAAGCTCCCTGGGAGGTGGCATGCTTGCACCATGTGTTGCATGGGATTGGTCCCTCTGGGCTCTTTACTTATCACTGGGGTTGGTAAGAGTGAACCCTGTCACATGATGCTTGTGCTGTTAGAGCTGACTGCTTTGGACTCTCCATTTATCCCTTTTGTTGGGAAGATGGGATAGTGCCATGGGATGCCTGAAAGCCCTTGTCTAAGCCAGGGTTTAGTGCTCTGAAGCAAAGACAAAGGAGGTATCAATGAATGCATTGCTCATTAAATTTGTTTCTGGGCAAAACTGGAAACACAAATCCACGCACCTGGCTTAGAATGAGACACTGGTGACTTTATGTTCAGTCACTGTCCCAGCCTGACTGTTACTTTCCAACATGCTCCATGTCTGGGTCTACGTGTACCAGGAAAGAGCTGGACTGAAATAACAACATTAGCTGCCCCTGCAGGTTCTTGTGGCAAGGCGGCCAGTGGCCCTCATAGCAGAGGGGTGTGGCATGTGCTACTGGACGTGTGCAACCTATAGGCTGATGATTTTTTGTGCATTCTCCAAGAATCACAATTGGTACTGAGAAAGCAGGCAAGTGGTCAGGGAAGAAGTAAAACAGCCTGTAAGAGCAGAATCTTGGACATGACACCAGCTGACATAGCTCTGCAAGAAATGGCCAATGTAAGAGATTTCTCCAGGATGCAAGATGCTCTCAATTCTTTCACCTTGCCAACACCAGTTTCCATCTTTCTGGGCAAGACCCTGAACTGGGTCCTGGGCACATGGACAAGGATCAGACCTACCTCTCTGTTCTCAAAGAGTTCACAGTCTACAGTGACTTCCAACTAACTTGCTTGGGGTCTCAGAATCCATTAACCTATATTTTCCATGGGTCAGCAGAACAAGCAAGTTCTAGGAGCTTCTAGAAGCAGAGACTACTCCTTATTTTTCTCTGTATACCCTCTGAAACTTGCACAGAGTATATAGACAGTAGCCAAGCCAAGTGCCGTCGAAATATAGACAGTAGGTGGCCTCTAAATGCATATTAAACTGAGTTTAAAAAACCAGCTGGTGTTGAGAGAACTGATTCACGGCAACCACATATATATTGGAGTAGAACTGTGCTTTGTTGGTTTTCAGTGGCTGTTTGTTCAGAAGTAGGTCACCAGGCATATTGAGGTAGACTCAAACCACCAACTTTTAGGTTAGTAGCTGAATGTGCTGACTGTTTGTATCACCCAGGAACTCCTTCAAAATGAATTAGGTCTCATAAATACAGGCTTTGCAGTGATTTGCTTTCTATCCCTCTGCCTTCTTCTTCATATGGCACATATATGTCCTTCATGTATTTCCTGGGGACAGTAGTTCCCCCATGGGTTGTGATAGTGCTGAGTCAGGGCATAGTAGCACCTTGTTAGCGGGACACTCCCTTTATCCTCGTACATGGTCCCAGTGTTCCATTCCCAGCAGCCTTTTCCTTCCACAGTGCTCCTTCACAAGGAAGATACTTTTTTCCAAAGTGTAAAAGAAAAAGCAAACAAGCTTTTGTGTTGTTGTGTGCCATAGTGTTGATGCTGACTCATAGCCAATCCATGTGATAGATAGAACGGCCATAGTGTTGATGCTGACTCATAGCCAATCCATGTGATAGATAGAACAGCCTAATAGAGTTTCTTTAGGCTGTAATCTCATGGGAGAAGATTGTCAGGTCTTTTTTCTCCCTTGGAGCCATTAGGTGGTTCAAACTGCCAACCATTTGATTAGCAGTTGAGCACTTAACCATTGTGTCACCTAGAATCCTTCAAACAAACTTGATATGGTGGTAAAATAATGAGTGCAAGAGCACTTTAAGATCTGAATGACACCTTTAGTTTTGTGATGTACTAGACACTGTCAGAAACAAAGTTCTTGCCCTCATGGCGCTTACAAGCTAGTAGGGGAGACTAATCACAAACAGACACTTCTCCAGTGGACTGCTGGCTGATGACATTATGATAAAAAGTTAACAGAAGTATTTGTGTGGCCAGACTGGGCTATGTCACTGTGAAAAATTATTCCCCAGATTTTAGTATACAGCAAAGGTTTACTTCATGTTCCTTCCAAGTCTGATGCGGGTTGGGCAGCCTCCTTCACCTTCTAGCTACACCATTAGAACCTCATTGTCTGAGATCTCTATCACAGGAGGAGAAAAAAAGAAAGAGGAACAGTGGTTTCTAATTGGCCCAGACTGGAAGTGAAGCTTATGACTTTGAAGTCAGTCTGAGGGAGTTGGAGACAGATCAAAGAAAGGGATATGACCTTCAGATAGACATGTTGTCCAGGCAGCTATTTATTGGGACTGAAATATTGACAACTCTCATGCAGGGGACATAAGGAAAGGGGACTTATTCTATAAGGAAATGTTTGAGTTAAGAACTGAAGGAAGCAAAGAAGGGATTCTTGTGGACACCCCAAGGCATTATGCATTGAATTGTGTCCCACCAAGATTTGTGTCAACTTGAGTGGGCCGTGATTCCCAGTATTGTGTCATTGTCCACTGATTTTGTGATTTGATATGATTTTCCTGTGTGTTATAAATCTTAACCTCTATTATTTTAATGAGGTAGGATTAAAAGCAGTTATGTTAATGAGGCAGGGCTCAATCTACAGGATTAGGCTGTATCTTGAGTCAATTTCTTTTGAGATATCTAAGTTAGAATTGAGCAGAGAGCAGAAGGACATCACACCACCAAGAAAGACGAGGCAGAAGCAGAGCACATCCTTTGGATGAGGATTATTGCACAGTGAAGCTCCTAGACGAGTGGACACTTAATGACAAGGATATCCCCCATAACTGACAGAGATGTAAAGCCTTCCTCTGGAGTTGGCATACTGTATTTGTACCTGTAGCTCCTAAACTGTGAGAGAATAAATTTCTATTTGTTAAAGCTGTTCACCTGCAATATTTCTGTTGTAGCAGCACTAAATGACTAAGACACAAGGGACAGTCCAGGTGATAGGAACAGCCAGTGAAATGCCACTATATTGCCACAGGTTGGCAGGGCCCTTGTTTCCCTGCTGCTTGTGGAATAGCCATGAGGTTGATGTGGACAGAGCCTAAGGTGATCTCTGTGATCCACACCTTTGATGTAGTATCCTCCTCCTGAGTATGAGTAGAACCAATAACTTGCTTCTAATCAACAGCATAAGGAAAAGAAGGGAGGATGCTACTCTCGTAGCTACATTCCACTATACAGCAACATTCATGACAGTCCCTCTTGTCACTGCATTACATTATGTAAGACTCCACCTGCCTAGAGTCTCTCTCATTCTCCTCCCAGCTTCAAAGAAGGCAGCAACCACACTTCATAAGTCTATGAAGAGGCCTACATCACCAGGAAGTGCAGGCAGCCTGCATGTCTGAAAGAACTCAGTGTTATGAATGCAAGGAACTGAAGTTTACCAACTACCTGGATGAGCTCGGACGCTGAGCTGTTCGCAGTCAAAGCTCTCATGAGACCAAAATGTTGGTGCCTTCTGTGAGATCCTGAAACAGAGAACGCAGCTGAGCCATGGCTGAGCACCTGACCCACAGAAACTGAAATAATAAATGCCTGTTACTTCACACAACTGTGCTTATTGTAATTTGTTACATAGCAAGAGATAACTAATACAGTTGATATCCCAGGCTCTGAACATTTTCTTCTGCTTGGTTTTCTCTGATGGTACTAACTGAGGTGGAGATCAGAGGTTTCAAATATTGGCTGTTGTGGGTTGAATTGTGTCCTCCCAAAAGATACATTCAAGTTCTAATCCCTTGTGCCTGTAAGTAAGACTTTGTTTGGAAAGGGTCTTTGAACATGTCAGTGGTTAGCAGTAGGGAGGCTCCTAATCCTGTCTGAGTGATGTCTTTATGAGAAGGGACAAGAGATGCAGAGGGGAGAAGGCCATGTGAAGACAGAGGCAGAGATGGAGTTATGCTGCAGCTGCTCTTGCTCTACCTGGTACCCAAAGAACACCTGGGAGTACCAGCGTCCAGGAGAGATAAGAAAGAATCTTCCCCTAGAGCTTCTGAAGAGATCCTGGCCCTGCTGATACCCTGAATTTGAACTTCCAGCCTCCAGAACTATGAGACAATACACTTCCGTTGTTTGAAGCCACCCACTTTGTCTTAGTCATCTGATGCTGCTTTAAGAGAAATATCATGTGTGGATGGATTTAAAAAGAACACCTTTATATTGTCACAGTCCAGTAAGCTGAAAGTTCAAATTCAGAGTGTCAGCTCTAGGGGAAGGCTTTCTCTGCTGGCTCAGGACGGTGTTTGTTGTCAAGCTTGCCACGGACTGGAAGCTTCTGAGGTGCAGGGACCCTGGCCCTTTCCAAAGGATGTGCTCAGCTTCCAGCACAGCTGCTCAGTGGTATGTGAGGTTCCCAGATGTCTCTACTAGCTTCTTTCCTTTCTATCTCAAAGACTGCCTCAAGGCACAAAACAGTCTCAGATGTTGAGTCCTGCCTGACCAACACAGCTACCACTCCTCTACCCTCATTAACATCAGAGTGGCAGGATTTATAACAAGGGGGAACATCATGGCCTACCTCAACTGAAACAGAGTTTTAGGGGAACACAATTCAGTCCATGACATACTTTGTGGTGCTTGGTTATGGGAGCCCCAGGAAGCTAATTTACCGACCAGAGCCTAGGCTCACACTGTGGTTTTGTGGGCTCTGGTCACTCTGCAAGAAGCTCTGGGGATGAAGCAGTTAAATGCTTGGCTGCTAACCAAAAGGTTGAGGTTTTGAACTTACCAGTCACTCCATGGGAGAAAGATGTGGCAATCTACTTCTGTAAAGATTACAGCCCTAGACCCTATGGGACAAGTCTACTCGGTCCTATAGGGCTCACTGTGAGTTGGAATTGATTTGACTGCAATGGATTATGAGTGCTTTGCCATTGTGGGCCCCTTCCTTCATAAAAAGTGGTAAAAATTGTAGTTCTTACCTGTGTTCATACAAACTGGAAAATAATCCAAACTCGATTTCTTTTTTTTAATAGTCATTATTATCTGTATATGTATATTTTTTTCCCCCTCCTGAGTAAAGGAAAAAAACAAAACGAACCATTTTCTTTGGCCCCTAGAAATGTTGTGGGCCCCTAGCACTCTGTCTTCTGTGCCTGATGGAGAAATTGACCCTGTTGTGACTCACCCTCTCTTGAGGACAGGGTGGATAAAGTGAGATAATCAGAAGGGGGAGGAAGACATGGAGAACATTCTACCTTAATAAGTATTGAGTGAAATTCTCCCATGAATTAAATGTTGGAGCTATCAAGGCCACACACATCAAAGATGGCTTAGTCCCTAACTGCCCTCTGCAACAAACAGTCCATTGCAATGAGAAAGATGAGACAAATCCCAGATGATTATAAATGAAGACAGAGGACTGCAGGAGCCAAAGAGAGAAAAGAGAATGAACCATTTAAAGAAGGAGATGATTCTGTCTGGGGAATTAATTTGTCCATTTGTTTGTTGGTTGGTTCGTTTATTTTACAAACATTTATTGAGTTCTAGGCCATGCATGGGAGATATAGATGTGTATAGAAGTAGTCCTTGCCTTTGACAAACTCATAAGCTATTGTAGGAGACAAATTATTTTAATATAGTCTGTGAGGGATATAATAAACAATGCTTAAGAAGGCTGTCTGGGCATGAAACCTGGCTCTATAATGCAGAGTTTCTCAACTTTGGCCCTGTTGACACTTGGAGCTGGAAATTTCTTTGTTATGGGGGCCCTCCTTGCACACTTTGATGTCAAGCATTCTTGACCTCACCCACTAGATGCCAACAGCACTCTGACTCCCATTTGTGACAACCAAAAGTATCTTTAGAAATAGTCGAATGCCACTGGGAAATGTAATCTTGCCCAGTTGAGAACTATTGATGTAGAATTTGCTGTGTGACCCAAAGTGAGTCATCGGTGCCTCAGTTTCCTTTTCTATAAATTAGGGGTAATAAAATGACCACAGACTTACGTTGTCGTAGTTGCTAGTTGACTTTAATTCATGGCAACCTTATTTATAGCAGAATGAAATGTTGCCTGGTCCTGAGCTATCTTCATGATTGTTGGTAGGTTTGAATCCCTTGTTGTGACTATTGTGTCAGTCTATCTCATTGAGGGTTTCTCTTGTTTTCGCTGATTCTCTACCAACCAGAATGTCTTTTTCTAGTGATTGGTCACGGGCTTATAGAGAAGATCAAAGAGATGATGTGTGTAAAATACTTTGATCATAATAAGTATTTAATAAATGTAAGCTACAGTTGTCCATAAAGCTGAACTATATGAAGACCAGGGCATTGGGACTGGAAGAAGACTCATTAACAACCTGTAATATGCAGATGACACAATCTTGTTTTCAGAAAGTGGAGAAAACTTGAAACACTTATTGATGAAAATCAGACTGCAGCCTTCCGTATGGACTACATCTCAACATAAAGAACACCAAAATTATTACAAGCTAAACCCACAAGCAACATCATAATAAGTGGAGGAAAGATTGAAGTCGTCAAGAATCTGATTTTATTGGGATCCACAATCAACACCCATGGGAGTAGCAGTCATAAAATCAAAAACCGTATTGCACCAAGCAAATCTGCTGCAAAAGACCTCTTGTAAAGTGTTAAAAAGCAAAGATGTTATTTAAGGACTAATGTGTACCTGACTCGAGTCATGGGATTTTTAACTGTCTCATATGCCCATGAAAGCAGGAAAATGAGTAAGGAAAACTGAAGAAAAATTGACATCTTTTGAGTTACGACACTGGCAAAGAATATTGAATATCTGTGGACTGCCAGAAGAATGAACAAAAATGTCTTGGAAGAAGTACAGCCAGAATGCTCTTCACAAGTGTGGATGTCAAAACTTCATCTCAGGCACTTGGGACAAATCATTAGGAGGACCTCATGCTTCATAAACTAGAAGGTCAGTGGCAAATATGAAGACCCCTAATCAGATGGAGTGACATATTGGCTGCACAAAAAGCAAAAATCAAACTCATTGCCACTGAGTTGATTCAAACTCATAGCAACTCTACACAGGAGCTCAAAGATAACAATGATTATGAGGATGGTAGAGGACTGGGCGGTGTTTTGTTCTTTTGTACACAGGGTGGCTATGACTTACAACAGCAACAGCAGCCATCATCATCATTTGGGGAAGGGCTTTAACACATGGTATTGAAAGGGCCAGAACTTAACTTCAGAAAGATTTAGTGTATGACACAGATATGGAGGAAACTCGGGATATAAGACATGCGTGGTGTCTGGGTCAGTGAGTGAAGGTTGTGGAGAGCCTTGAACACTAAAAAAGAAATCTGAGCTGGGAGTCAGGAGGTGACAATATGGTGAAGGTTTCTGAGTTGTGTTTTGTGAAGAGGTTTCTCAGGCATCCATATGGAGGGCTCTTCTGTTTCTGTTCAGTCACCAGAGAGGAGGCTTAGCTAAACTTAAACCACTCCAGGCCACAGAAACTACACTCCATGGCTCCTTAAAAGGCATAATCAGAAAACTTCTGCCAAGGATGTGATGAGCAAGAGAGCCGGGTAAGCCTGGCTCTTTGGATGGATGCTGCTTGTAGGAATCACCACTCCACTCACCTAGTCCCCTAGTCTGTGGGACACTGGGAAAGGAATGTTACAATCACAAGGAAAACAGCCCCAAGGATGTGTCTAGAATGCAATTCTGCAAAGAAGTTAACCCCTCACTTTCTGGGGGAAACTATTGACACTAAATCTACTTTTTTCTCCTCTGACCTTAACCACCAAACTCTTTACCCTCAACTGTCCAGTCTTCCTGCCGTGGTCTAGCCAAACTGCTTTCCACTCCCTCTGTTCACCATCCTGATCCAAATTCGGAGTTTTTTCACTTTGTTCAGTAACTCATAAGTGCCTTTTCTCGGGCTTTAATAGTCAATATTTCCAAAAGCTTCCTCCACTAGGAAGGCAGTCCCCAAAATGTGACAGGTGGTTTCCTACTTCTGTTCTGCAGAATAACATCCTCCAAGGATGTGTACATTCGAATTCCTAGAATCTGTGAGTAGGTTACCTTGTGTGGTAGGACTTAGCAGGTGTGAGTGAATTAAGGACTTCTGGATCAAATGATTACCATGGATTATTTGAGTAGGCCCAACATAATCACAAGCATCCTTATAAGGGAAAGACGGAGGCAAGAGAGCCCAAGTTAGACAAGGAGATGTGGCAATGACAGCAAAGATAGTAACGATGTGACTGTTGGAAGGGGACCATAAACCAAGCAATGCAGGTGACCTCTAGAAATTGTCCTCCTCAGAAACCCTAGAGGAACACAGCTCTGTTGCTACCTTGATTCTAGTCTTACAAGACTCATTACAGGCTTCCAACCTCCAGGACAATAAGTGTGTTGTCTTAAGCCACTGAATTCTGATAATTCGTTACACCAGTAACAGGAAACTAACTTCACTGTTATGTCACTGATGAAGAGACAGGGTTCAGAGAGGTACTGAGGTAGTTTAGTCAAACTGTTTTTCCCGTGAGAATTTAAAACTCACGTCTGTCCCAAGGCCTTGCCCCCTGTTACACCATCAAATCTTAAATGTGAAAATGCAAGTAAACAAAATGTTCAGAATTCAGAATAATGAACTCTCAAAACTAAGGCAAATTGCAGAAGCTAACACAAGTTGCGCATTGAGAGCTTTCAACAGCTTATGGCCTTACTGACTCCGTTCACTTGGTTACGTTCAGAATGAGGGCAAAGTCACTGTCTGAATGTCTGTGCGGTCCAGTTATGTTAACCGCCTGCTCGGTGCCTGATGGAAACCGTGGTAGTATAGTGGTTAGGTGCTACAGCTGCTAGTCAGGTTGACAGCTCAAATCCACTAGGTGCTTTGGAAACTCTGTGGGGCAGTTCTACTCTGTCTGTAGGGTCACCATGAGTCATTGTTAAGTGCCTAGTGCGTGGTTCTGATTCTATTTATATGTTAAATATGTTGTTGTTAGTGCTCTCAAGTCAGCCTTGAACCCATGCCACCCCATGCACTACAGAAAGAAACACTGTCTTGTATCACCCCCTTCATTGGTTTTAGATCAGACTGTTGTGACCCCCTGGGTTTTCACTGGCCGATTGATGGAAGTAGGTAATCAGGCCGTCCCTCTTCTCTATTATATAGTAGGTACTTAACTAGAAACCAGTGACATAGTGGGTAAGTGCTACAGCTGCTAACCCAAAGGTAAGCAGATTGAATCCATCAGGCGATCTTTGGAAGCTATGGAGCAGTTCTGCTCTGTGCTATAGTGTAACTTTGAATCGGAATCAACTCAGTAGTAATGGGCTTAGGTGCTTAACAAATACTCTTTTCCCAGCTGGTAAACTCATGACCAATGGAGGAGAGCTGAGGAATAGGTCGAGTCCATACTCTCACCCATGATTATTCTAGAATGCATGCTCTGTGAAGGCAGGAGTTTCTTGCTGTGTTTATTTTTCTGCTATATGTCCAGTACCTGGACATACCCTCAACAGATACTCTAAATACATGTAAATGGGTCCCTAAACTAAGAGTCTCCTAGATATAGCTTCCAGTTCTCATTTTGCTACTTGCTTGGCCTTGAGCAAATCTCTTAGCTCCTCTGACCTTCTGTTCCTTCACTTGTAAATCCTAAGGTTACCTTAATGGAACAATTTTGGGGTTTGGGGCAGATACGTATACATATGTTACTTATTTATTTTTTTGTAGCCACAGTTCACGAAGTATTGTTAGTTTCCACTGAGTTGGCTTCTACTCCTGTGACCCCAGGTATAACAGAGTGAAGTGTTGTCCATCAGTGTGCAGTCTTTACTACCGTTGGTATATCTGAGTCCATTTATGAAGCATTACTATGTGTTCAGTATCATAATCGGTACAATGTGTGTATTAGCTCACTGGGTTTGCTTGGAAGCCACGAAGCAGTTTATTGTCTCCATTATGGGTGAGGAATCTGAGGCCCAGAGAAGTGCAGTAACTTGTCCAAGGTCACACACATGTCAGTGACAGAGCTGTCTGATTACAAAGCCCAGGCTTTTTCCATTTCGCCACCCTGTAAATTATTATAGGATAGAGACTTGTTTTGTGCATGATCTTTAAAAGCATCTATGACTTTAACAGCTTATGATGAGGTCTCAAAAGAATGTACCCTTAAATTTCACGTAAAGTTCACCCATCCATGTATTATTTATTTATTCTGTTGTAGCAGGTCTGACTCTATCCACAAGCTCACTTGTGTTAGAAATGTGATTCTCTTCATTTTTGCTATTCCAAATTAGTCACACACTCTCAGCTCTAGATTCACTATGAGTTGGACCCAACTCGATGGCCATGGGCTTGGCTTGGCTTGGCTAGGCTCAGCTCCGCTGGGCTGGGCTGGAGGTAACTGATAGCACTCTCTGGGTGGTCTATGGTTTGCAGATAGTGTTGCAATCGTGGTGCCTTGAGCAGTATCAAAGCATCTGGTTGGGAGGCTCTTCATCTTGTCCTTGGTCACCTGTCTACAAGTGTTGCCTTAGAGCTATCCATTATTTCTGTTCTCTCCTCCCTGACACTCACGCCAAGGTCCTGTGACCCTCTGCTGCTTCCATGCACAGGTGAGGGAGCACAAGAACCCATCTTTCATGATGGATCCCCAAGTGCAGTTTAGCTCTCTCTTCTCCCACTTCCCTCCCACCATCCTATCTTCCTAAGGGGTCAGTCCCCTTGGCTCTGTGGATGACTACTACACAGTCTGTCTCTTCTCCCTTCTTTCTTCTGGGAGATTTCATTTTCCTCCTAAGTTTCTTCGAGACACTCTCTGCTTTCATACCAACTCACAGAAATGCCATAGGACTGAGTAGAACTGCCCCACAATGTTTCCAAGGCTACAAATCTTGACAGAAGCATACTGTCACATGTTTTCTTCTGCAGTGCAGCTGGTAGGCTTAACCTTTTGGTTAGTAGCTTGGTCTGGTCCTTCTTCCCTTGGACCGGCTGTACCACCAGGACTCCTTGGTGAGAACATTAGGTCTTTATAAAAACAAAGCCAGGACAACATGAGGACAACTTCTATCCTATTCTCTCCTACATGTTTTGTGTAAAATAATGGTAAGGGAAAGGACAATATACAAAGAAGAAAGAAAAAAACAAATTTAAAAAAACACATCTAGGTTGGTGTCATGGACTGAATTATCTCTCACCAAAAATATGTGTATCAATATGGGTGGGCCATGATTCCTGGTATTGTGTGATTTTCTCTGCATTATAAATCCTGCCTGTATGACGTTGATGAGGGAGGATGGTCAGCAGCTGTGTTGGTGAGGCAAGACTCAGTCTACACAACTGTATTGTGTCTTGAGGCAATCTCTTGGGAAATAAAAGGAAAGGGAAGCAAGCAAAGAGCTGAGGAACTTGTACCACTTGGGAAGAAGGACCAGACGAAGAGCAGAACACATCATTTGTAATTTGGGTCGCTAAACCTGAGAAGCTGCCACTCCAGGGAAATATTGATAAGAAGGACCTTCTTCCAGAGCCGAAAGAGAAAACTTTCCCGTGGAGCAGGTTTCCTGACTTTGGACTTTTAACTTACTTTGCTGTAAGAAAATAAATTTCTCTTTGTTAAAGTCATTCACTTGTGCTATTTGTTTCAGCATCAGTAATAGTATCTCAGAATGACACCTAGCCATACAACAAATCTAGAAATCACTCATCTATGCTCAGTGTTGGAGAAGTAAGAGTGAATAGGCAGATATGGCCCTTAACATGATACTCTAGGAAGGAGGCTGGTTCAGATCAAAGAAATTTGAATTCACTCCCATTACCATTCAGCAACCACTTAGGGTCTGCAGAAATAGCAGTGCTAAAATAAATAAGCTATGGTGTATGTCAAGAAGAAATGATTAGGATGCTGAGATAAAATCCAGAAAAGGGGAAAAGGAATCTAGTCTAGGTGGAATGGTCAGCAAGTCCCCTCTAAGAAAGAATATTGAGCATATGAAAAGGAGCCAGCACGCAAAGAAAGCAAGTGGACAGAGCTCTTCAGGCAGAGGAATCAGCTTATGCAAAGGCCCTGAGGCAAGAAGGGTATTGGGATATTCAAAGAACTGAAAGAAGACTAGTGTTAACAGCTATATAAGACAAGACTGGAATTACTGCTATGATGATTCCTGAAATAACTGCTTGGGGTGAAAGAAGCACACAAGTTGCAATCTATTTGATCTTTGGGGAACTGAGAACAAGGAAGAAATTTTGTGGTTGAGTTAGAACTATTTTCTAATCTCAGTATTCTAAGATATGATGGTTCTTCCATCATGCTCGATCCATAGTGCAAGAAAATTTGGGGGAACTGGGGATAACAGTATTATAGAATTCCTTCAGGGCCAAGACACGTTGATAGTGGTCTGTTTCTGGGGCAGAATCCGCAACAGATTCCAAATGCTTTCATTGAGTTATGACAACCTGAACTATATTCCTTGATTCTCCTTGCTAGGTTCATAGAGCCAGATCCAGTTTCTGACAGCATATCCTTGAGGAAATACCTTTGATTCCTTCAGACACATTTGATGAGAATGTTTTTCCTTCTTCTTTAAACTCCTTGTCTTCTCACCACTGTCTAGACAAAAGATGGTTGGAATTTCAATGATTCTGTAGTTCTTTTAAGAGTAAAAGCTTTATGTTTTCCATTTATAGTAACACAAAGAATACAACTCCAATTAACCCTCAAAATTTTCTCTCTGTAAGGTTGAAGATGTCATTTAGGAACCATGTCATCAGAATGTACCTGTTCATATTTAGGTTTATTTCAAGAGTTTGTGGAGAAGTAGCGATTCCCCTGTAAACTTCCTTAAGGGCAGGGACAAGGTCTATGACTTCTTTTCTGCCCACTGTCCCTAGATGGGACAGTGGCAGAAGATGATGAAGAAGATAAGAGAGCAAGGACTGCTGAATAGACAACTTATTTTATTGCTGTGAGAGGGAGATCACTCTCTGAAGACCTGGGAGTAGTCCCAACCTGAAGAGCATCAAGCTAAACCCTTCCTCACACTCTCCCTCTCCCTTCCCCTCTGATATCTCTCCCACAGGGACTGGCCAGTCTGCTCTTCCTTGGGCATCTTAGACAACCTCTCTGTATTGTCCGAAAAGGACTATTTCTGCTTTGTTTACTTTTCTTTCTTGGCAGTGCTACATGGTGAAGCCTGCCAAGAATGTGGTACCATCTGTAGGGCTTCTAGATGTTATTTAAAGAACTAGACCCTTCTGTCATCACTGTCGTTCCCACTTCTGAAGTCTGGACACCTATTCTACTAGCTTCGTGGCAGTCGTGACACTAGTTCTCTGATGTGCCAAGCAAACATCTAGGCAGTGAGCAATAAACGCACTAAATGAGCTTCATTACCTAGGACACAAAGGAGCATCACATGGCCCAGTTTTATTGAGGATTCTTATTGTTTGTGGTCCTGACTATCTTAGAACTACTTGCTGCACCCCAACAATAGCATTATGGGAAAATCAGCAAATATCCTTGGGATAATTCATGAATGATATTCAGACCATGTCCTGAAATCATATACGAGGACTGCCAGCTAAGTTCCCAAACTCATCCTAGAAAAGGCGCTACATAACTCATTACTGGATATCACTATGGTCACCTTTGAAGTGCTCCCCTTGGGAAGCTATGCACCAAATGCCAGCACCTAGTCCATCCTTCAAAGCAATTTTGGAACTCTTTCTGGAGTGGCCATCAGAGCTGTCGTAATATTATCCTTGATGTCCTGAATGTTATTCAAATGTCTTCCTTTCAATATTACCTTTATCTTCAGGTAAAGAAAAAAGTCACTGTAGGGACAGATCAGGTGAGTAGAGAGGGTGTTTCAATACACTTATTTGTGTACTGGTTAAAAGCTCCCACACAGACAACTGTACAATTAAGTTCACAAACTTGCCACTTTGCCACAGTGTACAACGGGCATTCCAGAAACAGTTCTAACATTGCTTTGACAGGTGGACTAGGCACTGGCATTGGTGCATAGCTTCCCAAGGGGAGTACTTTGAAGGTGACTGTGATGATATTCAGCAATGAGGTATGTAGCACTTAGAATAATTAAGTTTGCAGACCTAATTGTTGAACCACGTAAGCTGGTGACCCTGTAAGTTCGCATCCAACCCTTTGGGACACTTTTGAGAGTGAAAGAGGGTTCTGTAAATGGTTAGACTATGACAGCAGACATAAGCCAGGACTGTCTTTGGAAAACTGTGATGCTTGGTAACGCTATATAGAAGTCACCCTGAATCCTAGTTAGCTCTTCCTAAATGTGATCTCCTGCTTTTGCAGGTTAGTGCAGAGTGCAATAGATTTGAAGAGAGGTGATATGGAGTGAAATTCCATCTCCATCTTATACCAGATGTGTAGCTTCAGATGAACTTCTCAAACTCGGCAAAACGTTTCTTCTAAAGAAAAGTCTAGGAGTATAATTGGTCTAGGATGGGAGCATCAAGATGGGAAATGAGATTAACATTGCTACTTGCTGACAACTGTTGGAATGATAACAGTGAGTGAGACAACAGATCATTATAAACTGTGGTTATATGTTATAGTAACATTATGTACAGGTTGCTGTGTAGTACAGAGGAAAGCCACCTACTCAGCTTGATCAGGGTATAGGGAGGGGACGCTGGGGAGTGTTAAGAAAGACATCTTGTAAAGAGAAAGACCTCTAAGCTTGAGTAATGAAGAGAAATTTTCTAGGCGAAGCACCAGGGATGAAAAAACAAGAGCAAGGTATACAGCAGGGGCAGTGTGAGCAAGGGCCAGTCAGGGGAAGCATGGCATGTCTGGTCAACTGTTCAGAGTAACCATGGCATTGAATGTGATGGTGAAGAAGATTCTAGAAGCAACAAGTGAAACATGCTCAAAAAGAGGCTAGCAGAGCTCACGTTCCAAAGAGCTTTGATTGTCTCCTAAAGAAGTTTGGATTTCATCCTGCAGACAATGGAATCTTTGATATCTGTTCATGTTCGTCTTTTTCCATCAGAAAAAGAGATTTCACAGTGGCAGAAAGTTTTCTGTCTTGTTCATGACAGTATTTTCCAAACTTAACCCTGTTTCTAGCACATACTAGGTGCTTACAAAATGCTTGTTGACAGAATGAGTAAATTGAACGACATTCAGTGGGGAACTGAGAATGCTAATCCTTCCAGAGAAATCATGCTGCTGCTGAGGGGAGAATGGATGTGAGTGTTGGAGAGACAGGAAGAGAAAAATCATTTAGGGGGCTGTAGTGGGCATCAGGAACTGGCCTAGCAGGGGGTCAAGCCAATTGTCACCTTTTCCTGTGGAGCTCACTAGTTGGGGGAAAAAGAATGTGGCCTGTGATATTCTTGAATCTGTATAATGATATAGATCTGGTAGTGGAAGTTATTCTACAAAAACATCTGTACTTTCTTCAGAAGTATTGCAAACAGCAGTAAACAGATTCTTCACAAAACCATATTATCTCACTCTTGAAAAAGAAGCATGAGGAAATCTGATGAGTTCAGTGGGTTGCTTTTTGTTTTGAAATCCCAGCACCATCGAGGCGTACAGTGTGGTGTACCCTAAAGAGCAATGCTGCAGAAAGAGGCGTAGGAGAGGGATAAATTCTGCATTAGGAAACTGATCACAGAAGAATAATAGGGCATGAGACTAATGGAGGAATCATTCATGAAGCATAAAAACTGGAGCAATTCAGGTATAAACAGCATGTTTTTGAGTATGACACAAGGGACCAGCTACAGAACCAGGAGGACAATGGTGTCATAATTCTCAGTGTTACCAGAGAATCTGTCTTCCATTTAACCTGTACTTTGGTCAGATTCTCAGTAGAGGGGTTATCCATCCTGGGTGAGGTTCCAGACAGCAGGGAAGAACATTCTCAGCTTCAGTGGAGACTTTAGACTTGTTAGTTGCTGTCAAATCGGCTCTGACTCATGGCGACCTCATGTGTAGCAGGACAAAACATTGCCCCGTCCTGCACCATTTTTATAGCATATTTGAGCTCATTGTTGTTGTTATTGTATCCATAAATTTCATTGAGTGTTTCCCTTGTGTTTGCTGATCCTAAACTTTACCAAATGTGATGTCCTTCTCCAGTGATTAGTTCTTTTCTGGTGATGTGTTCAAAGTAAGGAAGTTGAAGTCTTAGACAATTTTCTATGATCCATAGGTTTTATCATTGGCTGATTTTTGGAAGCAGATTGCCAGGACTTTCTTCCTAGTATGTCTTAGCCTGGAAGCTCCACTGAAACCTGTCTACCATGAGTGATGCTATCAAACCAAGCCAAACTCATTGATGTTGTGTCATTTCCAAGTCATAGCAACCCTGTTGTTGGTAGGTGTTGATGAATCCCGTTTAACTCATACTGTCCTGACACACAACAGAATGAACACTGCCGAGTTCTGTGCCATCCTGAGTCATTACTATGTTTGGTCCCACTGTCACAGCCACTATGTTAATCTCATTGAGGGTTGCCTTCCTTTTCACTGACCCTCTAATTTACCAAGCATGATGTTTGTCTCCAGGGACTGGTCCTTCCTGATAACTTGGCGTGAAGTCTGAGATAAAGTCTCTCCATCCTCACTTTTAGGGAGCTTTCTGACTGTACTTCTTTCAAAACAGATTTGTTTATTCTTTTGGATGGACTACTCAATAAGCAAGATAGGAAAAGGCTTAATTGTATTGAATTACTAATCTGTAGCACACAATTTCACATGGTTTTCACATCTGTGATATGGTGAATACACTGCTGGATTTCCTGATTGCTGCTTTTGTGGACACTGATTGTGAAATCCCTGACAACTTTGATCTTTCTCCATTTATCGTGATGTTGTTATTGGTCCAATTGTAAGGAATTTTTCTTTCTTTATGTTGAGGTTGTCATCTTTGATCTTTATCAGCAACTCTTAGTGGTATACCTTTTAATGTCATATCTACAAGCTATCACAGTACAACAAACTGACTGACCAGTGGTGAATATTAAGTATATTCCTCATAAACATCTTCATTAAGGTTTTGTCTTACTGATGATTATAAAACCTTGTTTCTTTATGTAAACTGGCAAGTCTAGCCTGAATTATAATAGAATTGAATTGGCTGTTTAAAAAAATTACACACTCAAGACTCTGTTGATTCATTTATAAGATATTTGTTGAGCACTTATTAGGTGCCTGAAACTCTCATGGAGTAGTGGTTAAGAGCTATGGCTGCTAGCCAAAAGGTCTGCAGTTGGAATCCAACAGGGGCTCCTTGGATACCCTATAGGGCACATTCTGCTCTTTAGTGTCACTGTGAGTTGGAATCAGCTTGACAGCAATGGGTTTTCTTTTGTTTTGGTTGTTAAATACTGGTCCAATACTGGCAGTGGAAAGCCAGGAAGGGACAAATAGAGATAGCTTCACTGTTCAGAAAGTTTATTCTCTAATGGGGATGATAAACAGTAATCAAATGATTAGCCAAATTAATGTAGAATTAAAAATGATCAGTGCTAGGAAGGAACAGTTGAAGGAGCGAGGGTTGTTGTGCAGCAGAGAAACTGAGTAGACTGGATTTGGGGAGGTGGTCAGGGAAGGCAACTGCAGAAAAATGACATTGGAGCTGACTCACGCAGTGACAACAGTCAACAGATAACCGAGGATGAAGAATTGGTGAATCAGGGCAGAGAGCTAGGTGTGAGGGCTTATTCAGACTGGAGGCGAACTGAGGCTGAACGGGCAGTGGTGATGGTTACTGCAGGCTGGAATGTACCGGTGAGATGGAGATAAAAATCCACTGGTAGTCTGGGGGCATACAAATGTTGTAGTGAAAAAGAAGACTAATATTCTGCCAGATTTGTTTCCATGTTCCATGACTGGAGTAAGCTAAAGTCTTTATTCCACGTCACAAAGGTCACATGATACAGATACATTTATGTGTTTCGTGTTTTGGGTACAAGTAGTAGAAACTCACCCTGTCTAACCTCACAGAAATGGAATTTATTGGAGGTATATTCAAGGACTCACAAGGTGGAAGGCAAAGCTGAAAAACAGGCCTTGAGAAGGGCAGAACCAGAAAAGTTGCAGGGATCCAGGAAGCAGGAACCTGTGGACACTTCCTGTATAGTATCATCACCAAGTGAAGCATTTCCAACTACCTTTCTTTACCGTGTATTCAGTTGCCAGGAGAGAACATCTGAATGATCTGCCTAAAGCCGGGGGATATCTTGACTAATGCTGGTATTATGGCTTTTTGCCCTGGGGGAAGACAGTGTCATGAAACATCAGTGTATGGGTATGAAAACAGGCACATTGACTGGTGTCCACCATGATTAACCAGTAAAGTTTGGACAGTCCAATGGTCTGTCCAATTCACTGTGACACAAATCCATCCTTAGACCATGCTTATGTATGCTGAGCAAATACCCTGAAGATCTTCATCAGTAAATGCGTCAAGTCCTCTTTACTTTCAGCAAGCAAGATTGTGTTGTCTGATTACTGCAGGTTGTTGATGAATCTTCTCTTATCCTGATGCCCCATTCTTCTTCATGTAGTCCAACTTCTCAGGGTATTTGCTCAGCATACAGATTGAATGAGCATAGTAAAAGGATACAGCCTTGACATGTACTTTACCTGACTTTAAACCATGGAATATCCCCCCTTGTTCTATTTGAATGTCTTCCTCTTGGTCTAAGTACAGGTTCCTCATGAACACAGTTAAGTATTCTAGAATTCCCATTCTTCGAGGTGTTATCCATAATTTGCTATAATCCGCACAGTTGAATGCCTCTGCATGGAGGATATTTTTACACACACACACACACACACACACACACACACACACACACACACACACACACGTGAGAGAGAGAGATGGAAGGAGAGAGAGGAAGAGAGAGAGACATCTCAAGGGAATGGCTCATGTGATCGTAGAGCCAATTTTCAAGTTTATAGGCCAGGCATCAGGGTGGAGGCTTCTCCCAACTTCCAGTAGCTTGTAGGGGCTGATGAACCCAAGATAGTCAGGTCAAATAGCAGGCCACTGGCTTATAGGCTGTGAAGCCCAATGAATTCAAGATGAGCAGATAAGAATCGGGCTGCTAGTTCAAGTCCAAAAATCAGATACCAGATAATGACAAGTCAGATTCAGGATTTAGAGTAAGAGCGAGCTTTGCCAGAGTGTTCACACGTATTGGGTTCAGGCCACATCCAACTGATTGGTTGATCACCTCAGGTCACATCAGGGAGGTGATTACAATATGTTACATAAACTGTTGTTAGGTGCCATCAAGTTAATTCCCACTCACACTGATGCTACATACGACAGTCCTGTACCATCCTCACAGTTGATGCTATGCTTGAGCCCATTGTTGTCATTGTGTCAGTCTGTTTCGTTGAGGGTATGCTTGTCTTTCTCCACAGACTGACCCTTCTGACAACACTGAGACAAATTTGTTCATTCTTTTGGCACTTCATGGTATATTCAGTCTTCTTCACCAACACCAAGATGCCTAGGCATCAGTTATTTTTCGATCTTTCTTATTCGTTGTCTGGAAACCTTGGTGGCATAGTGATTAAGTGCTACAGTTGCTAAACAAAAAGTCAGCAGTTCAAATACACCAGGTACTCCTTGGAAACTATGTGGGGCAGTTCTACTCTGTCCCATAGGGCTGCTATAAGTCAGAATTGACTCAAAGGCAGTGGGTTGGGTTGGGTTTATTCATTGTCCATCTTTCATGTGCGTATGAGGAGACTGAAAATACGATGCTTTGGGCCGGGCACACCTTAGTCTTCAAGGTGACAATTCTGCTTTTCAACCCTTTGAAGAGGTCTTTTGCAGCTGATTTTCCCAATGCAATGCATCTTTTGATTTCTCGACTGGTGCTTCCATGAGTGTGGATCCAATTAAAATGAAATCCTTTGGACAACCTCAGTCTTCTCTCCATTTCTCATGATGTTGTTTATTAGTTTAGTTGTGAGGATTTTTGTTTTCTTTATGTCAAGGTATCATGCATACTGAAGGGATTGGTCTTCATCCAGGGTTCAAGTCCTCTTAATTTTCAGTAAGAAAAGTTGATGCAGATTGTTAATAAGTGTTCCACAAATTGGGATTCCCCATTCTTCCTCATTTATGAAGATCACGTATTGTAGGAAAACTACATCAGATCACAAAATGGAGGATGATTACATCATTACACAGCAGCCAAACTACATCATAGCTCCCAAACCATTGAGAATCATGGCACAGCTAAGCTGACATACGACTTTGACCATCATAGATGGTATAGTTTGGGGAGGTACATAAACTACCTGGAAGGCCTGAGTCAGCAGAGAAGAACTTGTCCACCCTAGGTCTCTGAGAAACTTGCCTCAGCCATTGCCTATCCCAGGTATGGCGGGTCCAATCACCCCTAGGAGCCCTGGTCCCACACTCAGTTTCTGCAACACCTTTTTTCGCTGTCTTGGTAAACCCCTATTACCACCAGGCTTACCCAGCACTGGGCTGACAAGGGGAACAGCCTGACTTCGTTAGCATCCAGGCCAAGGAGGCAAATTTTGGGAAGCATGTTATGGTGTCCTGAGTGAGAAAAGGGCCAGGCCCCAGGTATACCTTGACTGCAACTTTAAATGTTAATACATGGAGTATATGGGCCTCCATGTATACTCTTGTTTTGGGCTCCACAAATATGGTAAAGCCTACTTTGACAACATTTTCTTGTAGGTTTTGTACAGTGTTGTGAAGATGATTGTAAAATGATCATCAGGGCAACCATTTAATGTTACCCTGTGCTCTGATAGCCTGGAAAAGCGAATTAAGACGCATTAATGGCAAAGTGATGGGATTTTTTGAGAAAACCTGTGTGGATGAATGTTTACTGGCACATTTGGCAGAACTTTAAACTTACAAACAGAAGGTAAGCCTTTCATGTTAAAATACACTCCCCGACATCCACCTTCCCACCCCGCCACCACACACTCGTGGAAACTAGTTGACAGTAGGAAGAACAAATAGTATGTTAGGGTAAAAGAGGCTAATGCATTTTGAAACAGGCACTGCCATGAAGATTGCTCACCTTTGAAAGCTAAAGCATGATTTGAATCTCTTATTTTCCTTTTCCTATCTTTCTAAGCACACATAATCTACCATTATTCTAAAATCCTGGGTGGAATCAGAAATGCATTTAAAAAGAAAGCCCCCAAAGGAAAACTACTTCAAATAGTACATAAAAGGGAACATCTAATCTCCCAATTACTTCAGCAGGTTCCAGTTATAGGTCTAATCCACACTCCTCTGAACCTGTTTGAGAATTGATACGCAAAAGGTGGTATTGGCACTTTTCCTGCAGGGCTTCAAATAGGTTCCAGTCAGTTCTGTCATGGCCTACAAAGCAAAAGAGCAACAGATGCAAAGTTTTACAAATTGGGACAGTACCCAAAAGGGGAAAAATTACAGGTCAAAGCCTTGAGAAGGTAGACTTAGAAGAGCCGTAGTTAGCCCTTTCAGAAGTCAGATGCATGACACTGGATTACCGGCAGGGACTGTGGGGAGCACCACACATTCAAAGCTGTGTAGTTGGTGGACATATTTGAGTAGAGAGCCGTCATCTTTGAGCACAGCAACATTGTTTCTGACTCTGCTCAAAGTCTGAGTGAGGGAGGGCAAGAGATTCTGTTGCTTTACAATGCTTAGAGGATTGCCAACTAAGTTCACAAATTCACCCTAGAAAATGGGCTATATTCCTCACTGATTACTATCACTATGGTCAGCTTTGAAGTATTCCTCTTGGGAAGCTATTCACTGATGCTAGCACTAGTCTACTTTTCAAAGCAAGTTTGGAACTCTTTTTCTGCAATGGCCATCAGAGCTATTATATTACCCTTGATGTCCTGAATGTCATCAAAATGTCTTCCTTTCAATATTTCCTGTATCTTTAGGCAAATAAAAAAGTCACTGGGAGCCAGATCAAGTAAGTAGGGAGGGTGTTCCAATATAGTTACTTGTGTACTGGCTAAAAACTCCCTCACAGACAACTAGACATGTACGTTTGTTCACGAGTACTTCAAAGGTGATTGCAGTGATATTCAGCAATGAGGTGTGTAGCACTTGGAACAATTCAGTTTACGGACTTAATTGTCAGATCTCGTATGCTGCCCTATTTTCTGGAAGATAGATTAAGTTTCTAGCATGGTATTGACCTGTAATTTTTCCTATTCCAGTTGTTGTTCCAGCTCACCCAAATTTTAAAAACTTTGCTGTGTTCTGGTAATGTTCCCTGGCCATGACTTACAGGAAGAGTGGTTTGAAGTCTGGCTTTTCTGTTTGTACACAGTTCTGTTGCAAATGTGCTGGGCTCTTATCTCAGGGTAGAAAGAGAAAGGGGCTTCTAATCCTCTTTTTTCTGATTCTGAAGGTGTTGGCATGTCTTGCCCAGTGATGGGGTATTGCTTTACTTTCCTAGGCAGGAGAATAATCTGTTCATTTGAGGTTAGAGCACATTATTGATCCGTTAAATAACTCATCACCATGAGGTCAATTCTTACTCATGATGACCCTGTATGTGTCAGAATGGAATTGTGCACCGTAGGCCTTTCACTAGCTGATTTTCAGAAGCAGATTGCCAGTCCTTTCTTTCAAGGTACCTCTGGGTGGACTCAAACCTCCAAACTAGTATGTTATTGAACCATACTACTCAGTTCCTTAGCCGTCAGTAAAACAACACCACCCCTTAGTTGCACAAGAGATCTGAGTTGTACCATTTGCATTAATCTTGAACCCATCTACTTGCTTTTAGTGTTGGAAGACAATGGAGCTGTCAGGTTCTTTGTGTCAATATTGATAATTGATAGGTGAAAACCTTACTTCCCCTCCCCTTACAATTTTCTGGTTAGCTGAGATATTATAAGAAAGCATTTTTTTTTCTGCACAAAGCTTTACTAGCAATCATTCACAAAGACAGTCGAGCCTATGTTTTAAAGCTCGATGAAATCCCTGCTTTCTGTCTGTGTAACACATATCTAATTTTGTATCAGCTATGTTAAATACATTATCTTATCTCATGCACTCTTCATTGTCCCACCTTGGCATAAAGATTACCTGTTGTGGAAAAAGAAATTGTTATGAGATTTAAGTGACTTGGTCAAGATCACACAGCTAGCAAGTGACATAGTTCGAACCCACACTTGGGTCTGGCTTCCATGTCCACAGCTTTAACCACTGTCCAGGAGAATCTTCCATCTCTATTCCACTTGGAATAGCACTCACGAAAGGTGCCCATGTCTTTGGAAAAAAATCAGACGTTCTTGTTTGATCATTACAAAGCAGAAGCAGTATAAGGATGGAAGAAGCTTTTAACAGTCCCTGGATTTTGGAGAAGAGTTTGTTATGAAGGGGAATTTGAAGGAAGTCCATTGAGTTTCTCCCAGTGGATAACCAAAGAAGTAGAGTCTCCTGGTGGTACAAGTGGTTAATGTGCTTTGTTTCTAACCAAAATGTTGCAGGTTCAAATCTATCTAGGGGTGACTAGAAGAAAAGATCTGGTGATCTACTTTTGAAAAATCAGCCATTATTCAGGGTTCGATTCATTGTTTAGAGTAAAAGTAGCACAGCTCTACTCTGACACACGTGAGGTCACCACGAGTCAAAATGGAGCCCACAGTAACTCATTTGTTTTAAGCAGGGAAGAAATCACAGATGATGCAACCACTCTGATTCTTCTCCATTTGGAACTCTAGTTTGTTTCCCATTGCCCACAGACTGGTGGTAATGATTCTTTGCCATCTCGGTGAGCGACCAAAGCCAATATGGCAACTTGACTACTATCTTTTGTGAATATTGGCAGATGGTAGGTGGGGGATTCTTGTCCCCTCCCTTACAGTCTCCTTACTAGTTAATATGTTACCAGAAGGCAAGTTTCTGAACAAATTCTTCTATCTGCACAAAGATGTATTAGCACTCAAAAACAGTATAGAACCTGTACCTATGAGCTCAGTGAAGTTCCTCCGTTCTCTGTCCTTAAGCTTTCCAATAAAAACCTTGTATCAGTTTACTTTCTGAACAGAAGCACCAATAGTTTGGCTCAGCTTTAATCCCACTTACCCTGATAGGGTTTCTTGACTACCGTATCTCAAGTAGCCTCTGCCTCAAGCCTCCGTTACTGGGTTGCTGTCACATTAATCCCCTCCCCTTTGCCATCAAGTCAATTCCAACTTCACATCACCCAGGTTTATTTCCTTCATATCACTAATCACTATCCTGTATTATTTATTTGCACCCCCTTTTTTTTTCTGGGCCCCTCCCCCCTTAATAAGAATGCAAGATCCACAAGGATAGGGACCTTGTCTTGTTCTCTGCTGGATCCCTAGAGCCTAGCATAATGCCTGGTCCATGGTAGGCACTGCAAACAGATTTATTGAATGAACCATTTCACTTGGCTAATTTTATTCCCTAGGTATGTAACATAGTTTGAACCCCTCCCATGCTTTGGGGACAGTGCTAAGAGCTATTTTAGCTACACCAGATGGGAGAACAAAGCTTAAACATTATTTCACAATATCTCTTACAACTAGAGGAATAGAACTGTAGATTTCTGATCAGTCCTGCCTCCAAACGAAATCATCTGACATGTTTGCTTGCTGCACTAAACTGTGAGCTCCTTCATAGCAAAGACTGGAATTTCTTTCTCTTTGCATTCCCAGTGCCTGGGACACTATCTGGCACACAGCAGCTGCTCAGTAAACATGTGTTAGTCAGTACTTGGTTGTTTTTAGAACTGTCCACTCATCTGCCTCAGTACTGCCATGTTCTTCCCTGCCTCCTGGGCTGGTCCCATACTGTTTGCCGGAACTCTTGTTGACAGAAATCCAACTCAAGCTTACTAAAAAATAAAGAAGATGGAAGAGGCTTTAATCGGTTTAAAACCTTGAAAGTCCTGTAGCTGTCACAGATGGGGTTGGGCTCCAATCATGTCATTAGGACGTGGCTTTGCCTCGTTTCCTCCTTTGTGTTCCTGACTGTGACATCTTATTGCTCTAATTTGTTAGTAGTCTTTGTCTCTCTGTTACTGTTTGCTGTTGAGTCAGTCCTAACTCATGTTGATGCCATGTGTTTACAGCACAGAGCTGCCCTGTATGGTTTTCTTGGCTGTAATCTTAACAGGAGCAGGTCACTATGCTTTTCTTCGACTGTACTGCTGGGTGGGTTTGAACCACCAGCCTTTAAGTCAGTAGCTGGGAGAAAAACATTGCACAATCTAGAGACCTTCTGATGTTGGCTCATGTCAATTTGTCTGTGTGACTTCTCTCTCAGACAGACCTGCCCATGTGATGGCTCCCGGTTTCATCTTTATAGCTTGTAATTCCAGCAGAAAGATGGGTTTTCATTCTCTAATGTTCCTGAAAAATTATCTGGGACTGGCCTAAGTTATTTGATGTGTATTAGTGTACCAGTCAGGGCTTCTCAGGGCCAGGGATGTTCTGATTGGCCACGTCTAGTTTCCATGCTCACTCCTGGAGCTGATAGTGGGCTGGAGCCCAAGTTAACCACTAACTAGAGAGTGGTGGGGTTTACAAAAGAAAGACTGAGATGCTATTTCCAAAAACAAGGATGCTGGGCAACTAAAAAGGGCAAGTATCTCCTAGTCCATCAACTTTCTTCCATATTAAACTTTGTCTTAGAGACAAGATACCTGAATCTTATCTGATAAAATTAATCCAGATGATGAACTTTCAGAAGAAGAAACTCCTTCATTTCCGGGTGAGTCTAGAAGCACTGTTCTTGTCTATGTTTGTAATCCTGTGGTTTCCATGGTTTCCAAGCACCAGACAGTAAACCGTCCCAGGTTAAATTTTCTCAGAAACACCTGGGACACTTTTAAACATACAGATTTTTAGACTGCATCCCAGAAGAGTTTAAATAAATAAGTCTGTAGTGAAGCCAGGGACATGCATTTGAAGAAATCCCACCAGAGGAATCTACCATGCAGCCAGATTAGGAAACCACTGGTTTAATCCACTGGTGATCCTGATAGTGAAGTTTATGGCTGAGGAGAATGGAAAAGCAGCTAGTTGGAGAGAACTCTGGGAGCTTCAAGGACTTCCAGTGCCCTTCTAAGCCTGTTATAAATACTGATGTCTTTTCCCCACCTCAGAGAACAAACCTCACTCTTACTGTATTCCTTAAGACTTCATCTCAGGCCAGAAACAGGAAAGTGAGAAGTTGCTGAATTCTCAACCAAGGCCTTCAGCTAACTGTCCACTAATGGTTTTCGTTATTGACCCAGGAGCTAATTTAAGTAAACAGGGCAGGATGGAACCTGGTAAGTGGATACATAGCTCCATTACATTCTGTGTCCTTATCAGTTCAGTGTAGGGAGGGCCTGCTTGCCCCTCAGCCTGTCAAGTGGAATAATTACACAATGTGGGTAGCAGGGTTTGAAGATGAAAAGTGCTCATTCTGTAACGATGCCTTTGGAAACCACTGCGATTTTCTAATAGAGAAGGGTGATAAGAGGTCTTTGGAGCCGAATTCTATGCACTGTGCCCTGGGACTCTGAAAGCTTTCATTCAAGCTATAAAAGTGAGACTTGTTTACTTTGCAACCCATGTAATTACAAATATCAAGTCATCTCTGCTGTACAAATCAAACCAAATGATAGTGATCTGTTATTTGGGGCCATGTCTGCATTACCTGGAAAATTCAGCTAGCTTTCTGAAGTGATTTAGACCTAACTGTAGTCAAGGGAAACATTGAAAGCCTCATATTTTCAGCCTAGCCTACCTCATCTTTTTTGATCGTTTATTTTTATTTCTGAAAAATGTGCCTTGGATTTTGTGAAGGCGGGACTAGTTAGGAGGAAGGAAGGGAAATCTTGTCATGTTTTGTCACTACTGCCTGTTTATTCCTTACCAATTGCTAGCCAAGGCAACTGACTAAGAGAAAGCTGAGAACTACACAAAGCATTTCTCTCTCCTGCTTGTGATTAGATGCTTGTCTCCGCCTGTGATTAGAAAGGCAGAGAGGAGATACACAAGGTGTAAAAAAGTGGGTGCAAGGATTTCGTTTGCTTTGAAACTTTAAACGAAAGCTACATGTTATTATTTAAGAAACAGCCTTATCCCATGAGGCTTTTGATTGTTCATAATTAGCCTCAGCAGCCATTCTTTTTGGTCATTCTCATAAATACATCTATCACATAACTCTGGCCAATTCAACTTTTTCTGGATGCTCAACTTATTCACAGCAATTACAATAATCAGTTGTGCAATCCTACCCTTAATGAATGTGGTAGTGCTTCTGTCCTAACTGCTGGTTCATTGAGTAGTGCCTGGAGACTCAAAAGCTTGCAAGTGGCCATCCAAGGCAAAATAATTGGTATCTATTTGCCTTTAGCAACAGAGGGAAAAAGAGAGGCAGGGATAAGAGGAGGATAGAGAATGTGTAGTTAATTGACCCATGAACAACTGCCATGTTTACCATGAAGCCAGAAGAACTAGATGGTGCCTCACTACCATTACTGAACATTTTGATCAAAGATGCTATAGAGGAATCCTGAGGAAAAAGGGTAAAATGCAGAACGGAATGTGAAATTCTCATGGCCTCCAGATTTTCTAGAGCAATAGAGACTGAAAGAAACTCTGAAACTATTGCCCTGAGATAATCTTTAAACTTCAAGCCCAAAATTATCTTCTAAAGTGTTCTTAAAACCGAACAATAGTTTAGCTTGACTGGAAAAACAAGTCTGCCTTGAGCATGATGCTGTAATCCCTATATAGGATTAAACTGACAATTGCAGCTGGAAAGATGAGATAGAAGCCTTAGGGGGCAGTGAGTTTATGTTAATGGAGGAGGAACCCCTCAGAAAAGGGGGATGACAATAGTTGTACAACTCACAGAATATTGTCAGTGTGACTGAATCGTATGTACAGAAGTTGTTAAACTGGTACATTTTGCGGTGTATATTTTCAACAGCAACAACAAAACAAATAATATTCTAAAATAAAAGACATTATATTTATAAGAAATGTTATGAATCCACTCATTCATACAGAAAGCAAAATCATTGCTGCACATTTGAATCAGAAATGTATCAGCAATTCAGTAGCTGTGAGATAAGACAATGTAAAGGCAGATAAGCAATGGAAAGTTACACAGAGCAAGAAGTTAGTATCTAAATTTAAACCTGTTTTTAGTTTCCCCATATTGTCTTGACTTCCTTTCCATATGAAAAATCTATGACTACATTTCTAGTCCCTCTTGTTATAATGTTGTCTTCTTGTATGTATAGATCTGTTTCTCTATTTTCATGTTTTAGCTGTGATTTATTTAGGGGATTTCCCTATGTGGGCTGATAACTCATTGCTCTGTCCTGCATTCTAGCCTGGGGTTGTTATATGATGTCACTGATTTTCTAACCAAGGTGCTCTCTTTAGTATTTCTTATAATTTTGGTTTGGTTTTTGAAAATTTTCTAAACTTCTCTTTATCTAGAAATGTCCTAATTTCATCATCATACTTGAGAGACAGTTTCACTGGATATGCAGTTCCTGGCTGGCAATGTTTTCCTTGAAGGTTTTGAATGTCATTCCATTGCCTTCTTGCTTTCTGCTGAGTGGTCTAAGCTTAGTCTTTCTGAGTCTCCTTTTTATATTATTTTTTGTTTATTCCTAACTGCCTTTAAATTTTTCTCTTCATCTTTGGTTTTGGCAAGTTTTTATTACAATGTGTCTTGGTGTCTTTCTGTTGGGATCTACCTTGTGTGGAGTTTGATGAGCATCTCGGATAGGTACTTTCTCATCTTTCATGTATCAGGGAAGTTTTCTGTCAACAAGTCTGCAGTAATTCTCTCCATATATTCACTTATGCACCCCCCCTCCCCGTTCTGGTACTCCAATCACTTGTAGAGCATTGCCTCAATTCTGCTCCTTTGACTTTCTATAGAGTTGTCTAATTTTGTAATTTTATCATTAATCATCTGAATACCTATGTGCTGTTTCCCTATGCTTTCTTGAAGACTGTGCAGTTTGACACTATGCTCTGCTGTCTTTTGCCTGATCTGCTTTGTGATTTCTTCAAGAGTTCTAAATATTGGTTTTTTTGTATTCTACCTCTGATAATTCCAGGAAGTTCTCTTCATTTGGAAAATGTCTTGGTTATTTGTTTTGGGAACTTTCTAAAGCCATCTTGGTCCACCTCTTTAAGTGCTTTTATATTGACTGCTGTCTCCAAGCCATCAGTAAGTTACTGTATGTATTTATTTTGTGTTTGTTTATTATGTTCCAGTTTCTTGTTTTGTTTTTAAATGTCAAGATAGGCTGGTCATGTGGGCTAGTTTGATTATTTTCACCTTTAAAACTCTACTATCCTATCATCAGAAGGTTAGAGCTATTACTAGACAGGTGAGCCCAGGCATCCATTTACTTTTCTTGTAATATTCAGCTCAGGTGCCCAGGTGGTCAGTAACAAGTGTGTGGTGCAGACTCTCTCCTACAGTCCTAGATGGGCATGGCTGAGTGGTATAGGCACAGGTGTCTTTCTGCTTGTACTGAGAAAGACAGAGCATTGACAACTGTCAGTGAGTGTCTGTAAGGAAGATGTGTCCCTTTATGCCTAAGTCTCCACATAGGAACTGTTTCTGCCCTGAGTTCCCAGTTAAGGGGAGCTGGCAGCTTATTTTATTTATTTATTTTTCTCCCCTTGTTTGTTAAATTGTTCCTTTTCTGAGTCTAGGAGAATGGCTTAGGGCACCCATAAGAAGTCAAATTCAAGTCTGGGTGCACCTGATTGTAGGCTGTGGACATTTCTGTTTCCCTGGGTTGATTCTTATAGGCACAGATCTCACCAGTGGGAGAACTCAAGGTTTATCTTCCTCCGAGTGCCAAACTGGGCACCTACAAGCACAATTATATAATGAAAGAAGGGGTGGCACAAGCCAGTTGTTGACATGGGTATCAAGGTACTGGGCTGAACTACAGAAGTAGTATGTAGAGGGCATCTTGAATGAACCTAAACTGGGATGCAGGGTGTCTGTTTGGAACTACTGGGTCATGATCCCTCTGATATCTTTGCCCCAGTAATCATCATAGGGATGCATTACCTCTTAGAATTCTTTTTTTTTTTTGCATGTTATTGTTGAGTGCCATCAAGTAGATTCTGACTCATGGTAAATCCACGTAACAGAGTAGTGCTGCCCCATAGGGTTTTCTTGTCTAGAATCTTTACAGAAGCAGATTGCCAAGTCTTCCTCTCACGGAGCCACTTGGTGAGTGTGAACCTCCAACCTTTCTGTTAGCAGCTGAGCACTTAACCACTGTGCCACCAGAGCTCTTTTGCTTTTTTTGGTACAATGCCCAGTGAATTCTAGATTGATGCTAGCTGTCATTGTAAATTAAATGTCATTTTGTTTTTTTAATTTTTGTGTTATGTTTTGTTTCCCATTTGCCTTGGACTTCATAGCAAAGGACCAGAGGGACTTTGTCATGAGGTGAGCGAGAGCAGGCACTAGTTCCATTTCTCTACCTGTTTCTTCTGGGAAGACCAAGGGACGGTGGAAGCACTCTCCATGCCAGCTGGGCTTTCATTACTACCAAGTAGGGGACCTTGGACAGGACACTCTGAGCCTGCATTTACTCATCTGAAAAATGATACTCATCTCTCAGGGTGGTTAAGAAGATAAAATGGGGGAAATGTATGTGAAACATTTTGCAATAATAATTATGGAAGCTTGGCATTCTTTCACTGGTGATAGGTAGCCCAGGGAACAAGAAAGAACACTCATGTCCGAGTGAGGTATGAGTTCTGGTTCCACTACCTGCTAGCTATGTGACCCAGAGAAAAGTCCTTACACTTCCTTAACTTCTGTTTCCCTACACTGTAAATTGAAACAATGACACCTCCTTCCCAGAATGTGTAAGGGTGAAATGAGATAACGTGTATCAAGTGCCTGGTTCCCAATACCAAACCCGTTGCCACTGAGCAATTTGGACTCACAGAACACTGTAGAACAGAGTGGAATTGCCCCATAGAGTTTCCAGTGCTGTAAATCTTTATGGAAGCAGACTACTGTATCTTTCTTCTGCAGAACAACTGGCGAGTTTGAACTGCCAGCTTTTCAGTTAGCAGTGAAGCACTTAGCCACTTTATCGCCAGAGATCCTTAGCAGTCAGTCCACCCAAAACCCAGTGTTGTGTTGATTCCAACTCACAGAGACCCCATAGGACAGTGTACAACTACCCCACGCGGTTTCCAAGGCTACACATCTTTCTCCCAGAAAGGACTTGATGGGTTCGAACTGTTAACCATTTGGTTAGCAGCTGAGTGCTTAATTACTGTGACACCAGGGCTCCTGGCACCTAGTAGATATCCATAAATACTTTATCCTTATCTACAAATGCAGAGACCTGCTTGTCTAACTGAATTTACTCCTGCTAGGAAAAAGTTACAGGTTCTAGGGTCTATTTTCCCACTGGGCAGATTGTCCTGGCAGAAGCCTTTCTTAATCAGAGTTGGTTCTGAATCTATAATAGTTCCTCTTCTTAAAGTCATTGCAGAGACATAAAGCATAGCGGAGTAGTGGTAGGGTAAAACATCAGAAGCTGGTAGGACTCCCACCCGAGGCCCCTGTGATTAGCTGCAAACAAATGCAGCAAGAACCACATTTAAGAGTGGAAGAAGCTGTTAATATTTACAATGTTTTTAAATTTGAGAACTCAAGATAGCAAGTTCACAGAAACAGCATAATTAAGCCAGAAGGACATGAAAGATTAACCAAGTATAAGTCATAAAAAAAAAAAACAAAACAAAACCCATTGGCATCTAGTTGCTTCTAACTCACAGAGACTCTATAGGACAGAGTAGAACTTCCCCCATAGGGTTTCTAAGGAGTGGCTGGTGAAGTAGCCACCAAGCTCTTAAGTTTGTGTGTGGCAATAGAGCTGGTTAAATAGCAACTGCAAGACAGCACTCGTAGCTTCAGTAATGAATGAACGCGGTGAGCCCTGTGGGCTCTGTACTATTTAAAGTCATTTGAATTATTTTCTCTTATTTATTCTTTCATTTATTTTATATTTTGGTAGACACTCTGAAAACTGGAAACCCCAGTGGCATAGTGAGTTAAGTGCTATGTCTGCTAACCAAAAGTTCAGCAGTTCAAATATGCAGGCACTCCTTGGAAATTCCATAGGGCAGTTATACTCTAACCTCTAGGGTTGCTATGGTCAGACCTGACTTGATGGCACTCATTTTTTTTTTCCTGAAAACAGAACGCTTCTGCCAGACCAATATATCCTGCTTCTGTGTCTTAAACTAGAGACGACAGATAGAGGGATATAGATAGACAGATAGACAGACAGAGATAGATAGATGACTCTGAGTTGACTCCAAGTTACAGCAACCTTATATACAACAGAACAAAATGTTGCCCAGTCCTGTGTCATCCTCATGATCACTAGCAAGTTCAATTCCATTGCAGCAGGCATTGCAACAATCTATCTCACTCTCTCTCTCATTGGCCCTTCTGCTTTACCAAATATGTTCTCCTGTAGTGACTGATCCCTCCTGATGGCATGTCCAAAAAAAATGAGTTGGAAAATATTCTGTGATGAGCCCTAAGTTTTTCACTGGCTACTTTTCAGAAGTAGATCACCAGTCCTTTCTTCCAAGTCTGTGTGTTAGCATGGAAGCTCTGCTGAAACCTGTGTACCATAGGTGACCCTGCTGCTGTTTGAAATACTGGTGACATATTGTTTTAGTCAGCTAGGGCTGCTCTAACAGAAATATCACAGAGTGGATGGCTTTAACAAAGAAAGATTTATTCTTACACAGTCTGGTAGGTTGCAGGTCCATATTCAGGGTGTCCACTCCAGAGGAAGGCTTTCCCCTTGTCGGCTCTGGAGGAAAGTCCGGTATTGCATCAGTCTTTGTCCAGGGAGCGTCCTGACGCAAGAACCTCTGGTCTGAAGGACGCGCTCTGCTCCCGGTGCTGCTTGCTTGATGGTAGCGAGGTTCTCAAATTGTCCTTTGTTTCTTTTTCCTTTTATTCCTTGCAAGCTAAAAGCATTAAGGGTGGGGCAAGCCATACTCCAGAGAAACTCCCCCTACAGCAGGAATTTACAGCCCCACCCTAATCCTTTAACATACAGGTTAGCAAAACCACACAACGAGGACAGTCCCAAGATACTGGGAACCATATCCCAGCCATGTGGCTGTACACATTTTTGTGGGGACACAATTCCAACCATGACACATATTTTCCAACATCATAGCAGAATGTAAACTACCATGCTACAGCAACTGACCCACAGGTAGTGGTGTTGTGCATTAGCCCACAGTTAACGTCAGAGGGGCCCATGACAAGAGTACAAATGAAGAGCTACCTACTAAATGTCTAAGCGTAAACAGAATGTTATCAGTCCTGCTAATAGACTGGTAAGTGAAATATGTTCCTTCTTACTACGTTGCAAGTGCATCTTCATTCTGAGCTAGGGTGCCAGGTTCAAATATATGATTTTGAGCTGTCTGTCTGTTTTGACCCACTTGGGAAAGCTGGCTGCTGGCCTCCAGCCCATCTCTTCCCAGCCTGGCTCTACCTCATGATATCACTTTCTGAGGAACCTCATGCTTACGTGTGCAGATACCCTAACCTACGTGTCCAAGTTCTATCCATGTCCTCTTCCAGACACTGCTTCTTGGGTGTCCCTTGGGCTGTGGAGTGGGCACTTCAGTGATGTGACCATCTTCTGGGGAAAAGACCTGAGAGATAGTCTGCTCAAGCCATGGAGGAAGACTTGGGGTCATTTGGAAGGAATTCTGGGGTCCCAGATACTTGTAGGTCTGCAGAGCTGGGGTGTGCAGGCTCTGGATGAGCACATCCCTTGGGCTCCCCACCTATAGGTAGGGCTAGAGCACCAGAAAAACCAAACCCATTGGTGTCCAGTTGATTCTGACTCATAGCAACCCTATAGGACAGAGTAGTACTCCCCCATAGAGTTTCCAAGGAGCACCTGCTACATTCAAACTGCTGACCTCTTGGTTAGCAGCCATAGCTCTTAACCACTATGGCACCAGCATTTCTAGAACTAGGTCAGGCTCTTCCACAGCACACAACACAGGGCAGGGGACCTGCTGACCATTTGCCATTAATTTATTTCTGACTCTTGGCGACCTCATGTGTGTCACAGTAGTGCTGTGCTTTACAGGATTTTCAGTGGCTAATTTTTTAGAAGTCACTCACCAGGACTTCCTCCTGAGGTGTTTCTCAGTGGACTCAAACCTCTGACCTTTCTGCTGGCAGCTGTGCTCTTAACTGTTCACACCACCCAGGGACTCCCTAAAACTAGTTGACACTGAGTGATTTCTAAGTCATGGTAACTCCATGAGTTACCCCCTATATGTTTGTCAGAGAAGGACTGTGCTCCGTAGAGTTTCCAATGATGAGTCTTTAAAATAAGAGCACTAGACCTTTTTCTGAGATGCCTTTGAGTAGACTGGAACATTTAACCTTTTGGTTAGCAGCCAGGCGGGTTAACTATTTGCACCACTCAGAGGCTCACCAGCCAGGGTCCAAGGGCAGACTTGGGTTCAATTGTACCTGAGGTCTTTTGTGCATTTAATGAGACATCTGGAAGAACTCCGAATACATAGCAGTGGACTGAGATACAGTGACTTGGGCTCCCAGCCAGGAGCTCCACTAATTCACTCACTCATCAGTAAAGTAAAGATGTTGAACTATGTCATCTCTAACGTACTTTGTCACCCCAGGAAAGAAACATGTTTACTTTCATTTGCATCGACTTATGATAAAATTTGATTTTGTGCAAAAGTTGAGAGAGGAAGTCATTATAAATCTGCAATTTTATTTCTCATTAGAGAGCAGTTTCCTCATATTTTTGGTCATTAAAAGAAAAAAGAGTTGAGCTGGGGACGTCAGAAGTGAAATACTTGGCTGATACTGCTAATCACTCGCACTAAGTGGTTGGGTAACAGGGGGGTTGAATATAAACACTCTTTTTAGTCTAACATTTAACCATGTGAATAGCAAAAATTCTCAAATGCAATCAGAGTTCATTTAAATGTTAATTTTAATTTTTATTTACCACTTAGTTTTCCCTGTTGAAATATTTAAAGCAACTGCCGCCCGGGTTCCTTCTGCCCTCACGGCTGCAGGGCTGCACTCTTGTTGTAACTGTTGGTTCCGGTGATTGATTTTCTCTCTGCCTCACCTTTGTTGTGAGTGAGGAGAAAATGAATTTCTTTAGAAGGTGTATTAATCTACCTCCGCACACATCACGGTACAAAAGAATAAAACGCCAGACGCATAGTCGTTGAAAATTTTGAAGCATTATAGATAAGGTTTGAGTATTGAACAAGAAGGCAGTACAAGGAATTTTTGTCCTTTTAAAAAATTGACTTGGGTAGACCTTGAAAAAAATAAACTGAAGCTCTTGGATGCAGGCAAGTTCAGAGCATAAATGGAAAGCTTTATTTGTTTATCTTTTTTTTTTTTTTTTTTTTTTTTTTACAAATGGTTATTTTGCATTTTTTCCAGGTTAACAGTCCTATTAAAAAGTGACCTACCCAAAGAGGGGTCTCTACTAAGGCATCTCAACTTTACCATGATTAACATTAGGGGCTGAATAATTTTTTCTTGTAGGGGGCTGCCTTGTCCATTGTAGGATGTTTAGTAGCATCCCTGGCTTTGACCCACTAGATGCCAGTAGCACCCTACCCCATAGTTGTGACAATCAAAAATGTCCCCAGTCATTGCCAAGTGTCCCTTGGGGCCCCAAATCAACTTGCCTTCTAATTGCTGGCTTATGTATTGTTTGCAGCTACTCTGTACTACTATGGCAGAGTTGAGCAGTTGTAACAGAGACTGTGACTCAGAAAGCCTGAAAGATTTACTATTTGTTCCTTTACAGACAGTTTGCTGACCCCTGATTTAAATTATCCTTGCCCTGGTGGCATAGTGGTTACGTGCTACAGCTGCCAATCAAAAGGTCAGCAGCTCGAATCCACCAAGTGGTCCTTCGGAACTCTATGTAGCTGTTCTACCCCGACCTATAGGGTCACTATGAGTTGGAATTGACTCCATGGCAGTAGGTTTGGTTAGGTGTATCCCTGCACAAGTCCTGTGAGCCCTGTGGCACTGTGTACAGGGAATGGGGACTATAGAATCAGTGCATGATCTACAGAGGATGAAGCTACAGATACAAGGTGAGGACATGGAGGTGTGGGGTGCCAAGTCGCTTGCTCTGGGACATACGGCTGCTGTGCACTGGAGCTGGGACCAGAGTCTAGGCATGTATCATGATTTTAGAGTTCTCATTCTCAGCCATTGTTTCATTTCTGGACTTTTGCCTTAGTATTCAGCATTCTGGCCTGTGATGGACCTCTTTTGGTCAGGTCTCTATACCATATACCAGTCTATGAGTGAAGGGAAGATTCCCTATTTCTCGAAGTCCGGCCTTTGTGTTGCGTGGAGCACTAGGCTGCCTCCAAATGGACGTCATCTTCTACGATTCCACTGTCCTAGAAGTTCCACTACAGCTTTGATACTACTACTATCCATGTTGCTGTTAGCTGCCATCGAGTGTTGGTTCTGATTCACGGCAGTCTTAAGTATAACAAAACAAAACATTGCCTGGTCCTGTGTCATTTTTATGGTCTCTAGCATGTTTGAACCTACTACTATGCCCATCATGCCAATTCACCTCATTGAGTTTCCCTCATTTTCACTGACCCTCCAGTCTACCAAATCTTTGATATCTGTCCCCAACAACTGGTCCCTCCTGAAGAAGTTTCCAAAGCAAGCTAGCTAAAGTCTCAGCATCCTTGCTTCTAAGGAAGATTCTGGTTGTATTTCCTCTAAGACTGATTTGTTTGTTCTTTTGGCAGTCCATGATACAATCAATGCTCTTTGGCAATGCCACTATTCAAATGTATCAATTCTTCTTCTTTTGTCTTTCTTTTTCACTGTCCCACTATTGCATGCTATATGAGGTGATTAAAAAGACAAGAGATGCCAAAATGCTGACACTGGGGACTCCCTTTCCTAAATGCCTTCTGTAAAAAAAAATGCCTATAAATGGCTGTCTTCACTGTGAGTGGTGAGTGGGGCTTTATAGACTGGTTTAAGTTTGGGTAGGTGAAGAATACACCTTTGGGATGAACTTTGCTTGGAAGACTCACATGTTACTCCTCAAATAGCAGTAGTTTAAAACTATCTACCGTTCAGCTGGGTTTTGACTTGCTCTTTGGGAGCTAGAAGATCAGCCCTATATTATCTCTCCTTTCCTTCAGATCTGAGGACAACGGACAACTGAAAAGACAGCAACAACTCAAAGAGTGAAAAGATAGTACAAATGACTTTCTGCTTCTTAGAACATTCCATGTGACTTGATGATTAAGTGGCTGAGAGGTCAGGGCACAGGTGTGGTACTCAATGTTACACACTCTTGTGATTCCTTATACTTTCTCTTCCTGGCACTGACTGCAATTTGTAATTATTACAATTTATCACAATTTGTAATTATATGTGATCATGGATTAAATTGTGTCCCCCCAAAACACATGTATCAATTTAGCTAGGCCATGATTCCTCAAACTATGTGATTACTCACCTTTTTTTCATCTAATGTGATTTCCTGTGTGTTGCAAATCCTGTCTCTGTGATGATGTTAATGAGATGGGATTAGTGACAGTTATATTAATGAAGCATGACTCAACCTGTAAGACTGAATTGTGTCTTGACTTAATTTCTTTGGGGATATAAAAGAGAGAAGCAAGTGAGCAGAGAGATCTGGAAACCTCACACCACCAAGAAAGTATAGTTAGGAGCAGTGTCCTTTGGACTGGCAGTCTTTGTTCTGAGAAGCTCTTATTCCGGGGGAAGATAAGGACCTACTCTGAGAACCAAGAGGGGAAAAAAAGCTTTCTCTTGGAGCTGGCATTCTGAATTTGGACTTCTGTCTTCCTAAACTGTGAGAGAATGAATTTCTCTTTGTTAAAGCCATCTACTTGTGATATTTCTGCTATAGTAGTGCTAGACAGCTAAGACAATGAGTACATGTAATTATTTGATCATTTCTCTCACTAGACCTGAGCTCCATTCTTAGCACCTAGTTCTATGCTGGCAAACCACAGGTGTTCAATAAGTGTTTTTTTGGAAGACCTTGAATAAGCCACTTACCATATGTGAGCCTCAGTTTTCCTATCCAGAAAATAGAAATAAATAACAACACTTCATTGTTCATTGTGAGAATTAAATGAGATACTGGGTGTGAAGCACAGTGTGTTATTGTTTGTAACTGCTTTTGAGTTGTCCCTTGACTCATGGCTACTCCAAGCACAATGGAACAAAACACTACCTAGTCCTGCACCGTCGCCATGGTCGGTTACAGATTGGACCATTGTGATCCACACCATTTTCAATAGCAGATTTTCAGAAGTAGATTGCCAAGTGTTTCTTCCTAGTCTGTCTTAGTTTGGAAGCTCCACTGAAACCTGTTCAGCATCATAGTAACACACAAGCCTCCCCTGACAGATGGTAGTGGCTGGGCATGAGGTACCTTGGCTGGGAGTTGAACCCAGTTCTCCTGCTTAGAAGGTGAGAATCCTACCATCAAATCACCACTTCCCCTGCACACTACACAGCGTGTAGTGAATGGTGAAATGCATATCATTCTACACAACCAGCTTTCTGTGTGCTCTTTGTAAAATCCTTAGTGGCACATACAGCTCTGGACATCACATACTTGCTCTGAATCCTGGCTTAGCGTGCAAAGCCAGCTTGTAAAGCTTATTTGGACAACCTTAGGTATTAATCTATCATTGCAAGCTAGAGTTGATGTTTGACCCCTAGAGAAGTTTCAGTGGTTTCTCAGACCTCTTTACTAAGCATCCCTGAAGATACAGAAAGAACCTTCCTTGTAACTACTATCAGGACCATACTTGTCACGCTGGGAAAAGCAAATGGACAGAAATATATTGATGTAACAGTTTGAAACCTTTTTCTCTAAGAAAACCTTTTAGCTATCCAGGATCCAGCCACCTTAATTAAAAACTATCCAGTGGAAACATCTCTTTCCATCATTATTTTCTGAGCACACAGGTTTTTTGTTTGTTTGTTTGTTTTATAGGAAAATAAATTTTTTAAAAAAACTCATCCTTGTTTAAATAAATTCTTTGTTTGCTCTATCAAGTAGAAAAGCCAGCTGGCTATGAACTGTCAATTAAATGTAGATGTTAATGAGAATAACCATGCACACGTACTACTAGGACCAATCTGCCGCTTGGGACCCGCCTGTTTAAGATGCCCTGAATTGCAGTAGTTCACCCAGTTCTTTTATCCATGACGTGCAATCCTTTGGTAGTGCAAATGGTTAACATGCTCAGCTGCTAACCGAAAGGCTGGAGGTTGGAGTTCACCCAGCGTTTCTGTGGAAGGAAAGCCTGGGGCCTCTGAAAATAAGCCATGGGGCACAGATCTACTCTGACACACATGGCGTTGCTGTAAATTGGAATTAACAGCAACTGGCTTAGTATTTTTTGTGTGCTTAAGTCCATGATACGAGGTCTAACAATTAAGTCTGCAAACTTAATTATTCTAAGGGCTGCATACCTTGTTGCTGAAGATCACTATGGTCACCATCGAAGTACTTCTCTTGGGAAGAGATGCCCTGAAGCCAGCACCTAGTCTACCCTTCAAGGCAATTTTGGAACTCTTTCTGGAATGGCCATTGCACATGGTGGCAAGGTGGCAAGTTTGCAAACTTAATTGTCTAGTTGTCTGTGAGGGAGTTTTTAGCCAGCAAATAAATAACTACATTGGAACACCCTCCCTACTCACCTGATCTGGCCTCCAGTGACTTTTTTCTTTACCCAAAGGCAAAGGAAATATTAAAAGGAAGATATTCTGATGGCATTCAGGACATTAAGTGTGATACGTTGACAGCTCTGATGGTCCTTCCAGCAATAGTTTCAAAACTGCTTTGAAAGGTGCACAGGGTGCTAGCATTGGTGCATAGCTTCCCAAGGGGAGTACTTTGAAGGTGACTGTAGTGATATTCAGCAATAAGGTATGTAGTACTTTTTCTCGATCAGTTTGCAAACTTGTCAGTCCTCCTGTGATCACTTGGTACCGCCCTAAGACACAAGAGAGAAGACTTAACAATTTATTTGCTCTAGATTTTGTACAGCCCTTTTTCCTAAAAGATGAGATACTCCTGGGGTCATTTAAATCAGGAGTATGGCTAGTGAGTCAAATCCAGTCCTCATCTGTTTTTGCATGGCCTATGAGGTAAGCATGGTTAGTGTATTTTTGAAATATCTACTGTCTGGCCCTTTACAGACAAAGCTTGCTGAACCCTGTCTTAAGAATCACTATGAGGCTAAAGCTCAATTTGAGATCACTCTCTCTCTCTCTCTGTCTCTCTCTCTGTCTCTCGCTTCCCCTAGCACTTCTGTCATAGGGCTGCCTGGCTACTAAATACTGTGGCATGGTTACCTCTTGGTGTGGTCAAGCAGTATTATCAATAGTGTAAACTTACAGTCTCTCCTGAGCAAGTGAACTGTGGTCTTGTGAGGAATGAGCTTTATAAACTGAAGCCACTCCTTGCGGCATGTCGGGGGTCAGCTCCTACCTTTCAGGGACGTGTTAACTCCCCCAGCTCCTTATTACACACCACTTTCCAGGAGGCGGATCAAACCAGCATTGCTCCAGATGCTCCCGCAGAAGCAGCACAGATAAGGGGAGTGACAACTATCAGACCGGTGATGACAGGACTGGCTCTGGGGGGATGACAACTCATTCCCCTCATGCTGCCTTATGAGAGGGGCTGGGACTGGGGTAATTTCTGAAGCTTTCTTCTTACATGACTATTCTGAGTCCCAAGTCAGCCCTTAAGTGCATCCCGTGGGGACGGTTCATGGTGTATTGCGGTGCATGTCCAAAGGAGACTCCAGCCACCTAGGCTGATTGCTACTGGCACCTTAATTTGCAACTAAAAGAACTCTACTGCCATCAAGTTGATTCCAACTCATAATGACTATATAGGACTGAGTGGAAGTTTGCTATAGAGTTTCCAAAGAGCAGCTGGTAGATTTGAACCACCAACCTTTGGGTTAGCAGCTGTAGCTCTTAACCACCATGCTATCAGGACTTGGTGATGGAATATTAAGGCCAAGTCAGAGCTACCTGGTGGAGTCAATGATGACTATTTTTGCTAAAGCTCATCTACCCGGTGTTCACTCACCCTTCCCCAATGCTTTTCTTTCTTATGCTTTCTTGGACGACCTGAGGTTTCCCTGCTACCTACCCAGAAATCTATGGTCTAGGTTCTCACCTGATTGCCACCACCTGTCCACAGCCTCCTGTGGGTTCATCTAGGACCTCTGCATCAAGAGATTCTTCTGTGCCTGTAGAACACTCTGTACACGTGGGGTTGCCATGAGTCAGAATCCCTTCCATGGTAACTGGCTTTTTGTTTGTTTGTTTTGTAATTTAAAGTAGCAAAGCTGCTCTCTCATGATGTCCTTTAGGTGTACCATCAGAAAACCTTACACCTGGAAAAGTTACGGGAGCCACCTCTGTCCTTCTCTGGGAATTTGTGCACCTGCACACATTGATCATTATCTTCAAATGCTTACCCCTGAGCCCAGTGCATTTGAAACAGAGCCCCCGCAGTGCTGTATTCTTTACCTGGCTTCCTTCCCTACAGTGTTGTATTGAAAAATGGTTTACTGGGTACCCCCCCTTTATATTTCCATCCTGCTTTTGCTTGGAGGTTTTATGTAAACCCCGTTGCACCTGTGTAGCATGATTCAGAATACTACTGCATAGCTTGTGCGATCTCTCTACTTGCAAACTCCTTTAAAAGTAATTTGCCTGCTGGCTATTGGTGAGCAATCTTGGCGGCAGCAGCTCTGACTGACTCTACTTCCTTGTACAACAAAATAAATTGCCTTTCCTGTTCTCCCACCTTGGGGTCTCATTTACTGGCCAACAAGAATCAAGCCAAGTAAGAACCTGGGATTTTCACTGGTAACATATTTGGAAATGGCAGCAGTATATTACAGACTAGGACTTACTCACCCGCACTGCTATGGTTGAACTTGGCTCAGACATTGTTTTTACGTTGTACTTCTTTTTCCTTTTTCCTCATTAAATCAGTTATCCTGCTCTCATACACTTATTCTCTCCCCTCTTAATATTTACTGAATTTGTTAATATATGAAACATAGACCTGCAAGGGGACTTTAAGATTAATTAGCCCAACCACTCAACGTCTTAGAGGATGTAGCCAGATTCTAAAGCACTTTCCTAAAATCACAAAACCAAAGCTCTGTGACAATTTTCAAGTTATATTGTAAATTATTAATGTTGTCTTTTATTTATAGACTTTCAAATACAGGACTTGAATTGTCTACCTTATATCAGCTACTGAATAGCAATATTCAGTATTTAGTAACAGGTTTAAAAACTTTAAGCATTAATAAAAAAACTGAAACGTTGACATTTTAATATTAGTTTTCACTTATTGGCTACAATGAATGCAACAATTTCAAATAGCCTTCTGAATTCTGACAGTTAAAAATATAAAGTCCTAAATGGAAATTTCTATAAACTGGGTCTTTACTAGAAAACAAAAAGGTTTCATACCATCAATGTGTTTAGTTGCTATCTCATTTTCTCTGCCATGCATCTCCAATTGTACTTCCTATTTTTATTTCATTTTTGTTTACAGAAAACTGGAACTCTTTCATTTGACAAGTATTTATTAATCACCCCATTGTGTGTCTGCCAGTGTACTCAGACCTGGGGGGATATAACAGTGAGCAAAACAGACATGGTCTGTGCCACTGCCCAGTGGAAAGGAGATTGACATTAATTACATGATCACACACAGATTTGCATTTGTAAACATCCATTTGGCTGCAAAGCAAGGGGCTGCTGGGTGCAATAAGGGAGACACAGGAGGAAACACAATCAAGAGATGGTTAGATAGAGGCAATGTGGTAGGGGTGGAGAGAAGCTGACATGTCCAGGATGATCAAGACCACCTGGTAAAGAGGCTGGGCATGGAGAAGGGGAGGAGGAGGTGCTGAGTATGACCCTCTGGCTTCTGCTTGTGCCCTTGGAAAGACAGAGTATGGAGGAAGGCCAGGTTGTGGGCAGAAGATCATGAGTTCATTTTGGACACTCAAGCAGGGTGCCATGTAGGCATTGGATATATGGGGTAAGAGGAATTCTGGCATGCAAAACCAGACCAAGTACAATAGGCAAAAAATGCACCCCTGAGTATCCTGCCTTGCACACGTGCATACACACGTAGGTTACCCACACATCCTTCCAATATTGTACATACCGTGGGGGGAAAATCAATCATTGCCTGCTCCGTGGCAGCCCATGATGAGGGGATTGACTCTCATGGAGCAGGTTCAAGAGCATGCATTTTGCCCTTATACAGTGTTACGAGAACTATTTTTTTCAACCTCCTACTTTTTTTCTTGAGTGACCATCAGATATAAATATAGTAGTGATTTTAAAAAGTGCATGTGTGTAAACATGTGTGCATACAGAAGTGTGCATGTTATGTATATGGGTGTGTGTGTTTGTGCAATTGGATTCCTCTAAGAAAAGAGAGGTTTCCGGGAGCTATCAGAGTCTCTGAGGTGACTCCTGGGTTCTTTCGTTAAATGTTCCCAGCACTCTGATAATGGTACTATTCCCTCCAGCAAACAATTCACACTAACTGCTGTTGAGTTTGCTGTCATGTTAGAATAAATCTATTCATGTCTGAGAGCCACCGTGGCTTGTATGAGCTGAGTTGTTTATCTTGCAATGTAATTAGGCAAATCAAACAATCATTTTTTTGGTGGGCTTAGTTTTATTTCGGTTATAATGTACATGGGATAAACGAATCAGTGTTAGCAATTTAGTAAATTTTGAAAAAATGTAGTCTTGTAACCACCACCACAATTGTGTTAGAAAGCCTGTTTCCCCAAAATGTCTCTCATGTCCTTCACAATCAATTCCCACTCACCATCCTCTGACCAACAGCTGTCACTTATCTGCTTTCCATCACTAAAAGTTTGCCTGTTCTAGAATTTTAGGTAATTGAAATCACAGTATGTGAACTTTTGTGTCTGGCTTCTTTGGCTTAGCATAATGCTTTTACAAATCATCCATGTTTTTGCCTCTCCAAATAGTTATTCCTTTTTTATTACTAAGTAGTACTTGCAGCCCTCATGGCATAGCAGTTAAGAGCTCAGCTGCTAACCAAAAGATTGGCAGTTCAAATCTACCAGCTGCTTCTTGGAAACCATTTAGGGCAGTTCTACTCTGTCCTATAGGGTAGCTATGAGTTGGAACAAAATCGATGGTACCTGACAAGAAGAAGAAGCAATAGTCCATCGTAAGGCTATGTTAACATTCACAGTGAATAGCTATTTGGGTACTTTCCAGTGCAAGGTATATGGCCCTCAATACTTTGTAATTATGGTGTTTTCAAAGGATATGATGTGACATGTCATTGTGGTTTTTATTTGCATTTCCTTAATAATTATGGATGTTTTGTGTTGTTATATATACATGTGTTATGTGTACTTGGTAAAATATTCAGACCTTTTTCCCATTTTTAATTAGGTTATTTGACTTTGTAAAATTAGATTATAGGAATTCTTTATATATCCTGTATATAAATCTATATGTTTTGCAACTATTTTCTACTGGTCTATAGCTTGCCTTTTCGTTTTCTTATCAGTGACTTTTGAAGATAAAAAGTTTTTGATTTTGATGAAGACCAGTTTATCAATTGTTTCTTTTATACATCAAACTTTTAATTTTGTCTATTTAAGTAGATGTTGCTGAGCCAGAAGTCATTAAGATTTTCTGTTGTATTTTCTTCTAGAAGTTTTATAATTTAGTTCTTACATTTATGTGTGTGATCATTTTGAGTTAATTTTTGTATATGGTGTGAGGGAAGGGTCTATGTTCTTGTTTTTCTATGAATATACAATGGTTCCAGGATGATTTGTTGAAAAGACTATTCTTTCTTCACTGAATTGTCTTGGCGCCTTTATAAAAAGGTATTGGCCACATATGTGTATGTCTATTTGGGGACACTCTGTTACGTTTTATTGATCTCTGTGTACATGCTTCTGCAAATACCACATGGTCTTGCTTACTACAGTTTTATAATACTTGTAAGTCCTGAAATCAAGCATTGTAAGGCTTCCAGCTTTGTCTTTTTCTAAATTGTTTTGCCCTTCACATTTCCAAAATGTTTTGAATCCATTCATGCATTTTTCCAAAAAAAAAAAAATGTTGGAATTTGGGGATAATTGACATCATTGTCATCAGCATATTGAATCTCCTAATTAATTTGGTATATCTGTTTATTTAGGACTGTTAATTTCTCTCAGCAGTATTTTACAATTCTGTGTTCAAGTCTTAAACTTTATTTTTTAGATTTATCTCTAAGATCCACAAGTTTAGTGCTATTTCAAAAAGTAACTTTAATTTTCTTTTGTGGTACATGGAAGTACAAATAAATTATTTTTGTATATTGACCATGTGTCCTGGGGCCTTACTAAACTTACTTATTAATTGTAGTAACTGTTTATTGATTCTTTGGAATTGTCTACATAGATGATCATCTGACCTACACATAAAACTAGTTTTACTTCTTTCTTTCCAGCTTTTATGCTTATTGCATTGTTGAAAGGCAGTGGAGACAATGAGCATCTTTACTTTATTCTAGATTAGTATTTTGCCTATAGAATCCTTCACTATTGCAATTTCAGGCTTGATTTTTTCTTCTTCTTCATTTATTTCAGTTCGAGAAATGTGGAATACATTCTTCTCTTTCAGTTTTCTAACTCCAGGTCCTTGCATATTTCATTGTATTATTTTGCTTTGTCTTCTCCAGCCACCCTTTGAAATTTTTATTTCATCATTTCTTCCATTGCTCTTAGCTACTCAATGTTTAAGAGCAAGTTTCAGAGTCTCTTCTGACATCCATTTTGGCATTTTCTTTCATTCATGTCATTTTAATGACTTCGTGTTTTCTCTCTGTATGATGTTCTTGATGTCATTTCACAACACATCTGGTCTTCAGTCATTAGTATTCAGAGCATCAAATTGATTCTTGAGATGGTCTTTAAATTAAGGTGGGATATACTCATGGCACTTGGTTATACTCAACGTTGTACTTTGGCTTTCATGGAGTTGCTCTAATTTTCCTCAGCTTCAACTTGAACATGAGCAGTTAGTTGATGGCCTGTTCCACAATCAACCTCTGACTTTGTTCTGGCTGATGGTAGTGAACTTTTCCATCTTCCGTTTCCACAGATGTAATTGGTTTGATTCCTGTGTATTCCATCTGGTAAGATCCATCTGTATAGCCACTGTTTGTACTGCTGAAAAATGGATTTGTTAAGGATAAGTTGTTGGTCTTTCAAAATTCTGTCCTGTGATCTCTGGCTTCATTTCTCTCACCAAGGCCATATTATCTAACTGCTGACCTTTCATCATTTCCAACTTTTGCATTCCAATCAGCAGCTATTATCAATGTATCTTGACTGCATTTTCCATAAGTTTCAAACTCTGAAGTGGTAAAAATCTTCAGTTTCTTAATCTTTGGCCTCAGTGGTTGGTGTATAAATTTGAATAATAGTCACATTAACTGGTTTTCCTTGGAGGCACATGGATATTATCCTACCACTGGCAGTATTATATTTCAGGATAGATTTTGAAATGTTCTTTTTGATGAATGCTACACCATTCCCCTTCAATTTGTCATACCTGGCATAGTAGACTGTATAATTTTTCAATTCAAAGTGGCCAATAACAGTCCTTTTCAGCTCACTAGTGCCTAGGATATTGATCTTTATTATATATTTCTTTTTCATTATATACATACATATGTGTATAAATACACACACATACATACAGAATTCTCTTCTAACCTATTAATGGATCCAACTCGACAGTACTTGGCTTAGCAACCTATTAATGTAAGTTTTTAAAAATAAAGTATAGGCAGTGATTGTGTACACGCACACGTGTACATACACAGATACACACTTATGCAGGTAAACTTATTCCTTTTTTAAAAAATATTAGGAAACTTCAACATCCACTTACTCTCAAAACATGGTACTTGTCCTATGTCCTTTATTTTCTCCCCTCAACTTTGTTTTCCTAGTTGAGTGTTTGTCTAACGTGTTCATACAGGTTTTGCATTGATTTACAGGTGTTGTGTAATGTACTTTGTGAAATTCATTTTTTTGTGTGCTATTAAAATCAATAAAGATTCAATTTAAGGAATAATCTTATTCAGGTATCTCTCTGAACTAGTTTCACTACGTTACTCTGTATTGGCCATGCATGTTTTTGACGATGTACAGACTTGCCTAGGCTTCTTTTTGGCTGTGTGCTGCCTCTCCCACCCTCTCTTAGCAAGTCAGACTCCAGCACCACGTCACCTGTTCCCACAGTGTATCCCACACGTTGCCAATGTGCCCATTATCACACTACGCAGTTGTCCTGGTGATGTACCTCTTCAAGCTCCTTGCCTCTTGTCCCTGGGCCTCATCCCTGTCACCACTCATCAAGAATTCTCTTCTTCATCCTCTTCAAGGAACCAAATTTCACTCATCCTTTGGGACTAGGTTTGGAGCACACCTCCCTTAGGAAGGCTTCACAGCCACCTCAATTCCTTTCTCCCTCCTCAAAAGTCTTGAACCATGTATTCCTTTATTTTCTTATTCTATTTCTAACGTACAAATTCAAAGTTTTGCTTTTGGCAGTGATTGTGAACAAGGATACAAGGAAAACCATCTCATTGTAGGTACCCCCAGTACAATGCTTGCTACATTTGTTGTTGTTGTTAACTGCCTTCTGATAGGCACCTGACTCATTGTGACCTCAAGGGAAGAAAATAAAAAGCTTTCCAGCCCTGTGCCATTTCCGTGATCCATTGTGTATCTGACTGTTGTAATCCAAAGAATTCTCAGTAACCGAAATCTGCAGCCTTTTCTTCCTAGTCTGACTTAGTCTGGAAGCTCTGCTGAAACTGTTCAGCATCGTAAGAACACGCAGGCGTCCGCTGGTGGTGGATGTGCATGAAGTGCATTGGCTAGAAATCGAACCTGGGTCTTCTGTATGGAAGGCGAGTATTCTAGTACTGAACCTCTGTAATTTACTAAAACACTGAATAATTAATTAAGTTCATTGGAGGTAGTTACTTCCTTCTCTGTCTGATACCACAGATAAAGAAATTGCCCCTTATCTTTCTTTCTGAGATCTCGGAGTAACTGCCTAAGGAAGTCCAGAGAAGAGTATCCTAATATGGTATTGGTGAGAATGGAAATTAGCTTAGCTGCTGTGGAGCGTAATCTGGCAGACTCTATTAAGATTATAAATACTCATCCCAGCAGTTCCTCACGTGGGTACTTATCCTGGGAAAATGTGTGCAGATGACTTAAAATTTCAAGGACAATGATTTTCACCAAACTGTTGTTTGTGATGGCAAAAAAAAAATGACAAAAACAAATTGCCTATCAATATGTTACAAAAAAAGTAACATATTGTTAAACTTTAAAAGTTTAACTATAGTATAAATAGTCTTTACCAACTGAAATTTAAAAACCAACCCCACAAACTTTATTTCTATGTACTGATAGCATCTATATGTGAGGTCTGACAATTAAGTCCACAAACTTAATTGTTCTAAGTCCTACATACCTCATTACTGAATATCACTACAGTCACCTTCAAAGTACTCCCTTTGGGAAGCTACACACTGATGCCAGCACCTAGTCCACTCTTCTAAGCAACTGTGGTACTCTTTCTGGGATGGCCATTGCACCCAGTGGCATGGTGGCAAGTTCGTGAACTTAATTGTCCAGTTTTCTGTGAGGGATTTTTTAGCCAGTAAACAAATAAGTGTATTAGAACACCCTACCTGCTCACCTGATCTGACCCCTAATGATTTTTTTCTTTACCTGAAGATAAAGGAAATATTGAAAAGAAGATATTTTGATGACATTCAGGATATGAAGGGTAATACGACAATAGCCTGATGGCCATACCAGAAAAAGAATTCCAAAGCTACTTTGAAGGCTGGACTAGGCACTGGCATCAGTACATAGCTTCCTAAGGGGAGTACTTCAAAGGTGACTGTAGTGATATTCAGCAATAAGGAATATAGCACTTTTTCTAGGATGAGTTCATGAACTTAATTGTCAGTTATCATGTATTTCCTTAGCGAAATTTAAAGTCACGTGTCAGAGAGGTTCTATACAAGTCAGTGATCAAGGTGGCATTTGCACATAGTCAAAAATCACTTCTTAAGGATGAGACATGTATGGAGCAGAGAGGAATGGTGTGCTGTCACCGGACAGGGAGAGCAGTGGAAGCTGCATATAGGTGGGCATGTAAATTTATACGGGAATGTACATTTTCACTCAGTCATGTTAAATAAAAAAGAAAAAAATCGTTTCTTAAATGTCTTAGAAAATAATCACTTTAGAGTTAGGCAGTCCATCTTTTTCACAAAGCCCAGCCCATCTGTCTTTATTCCTGTTTTGGAGCAGGTAACTGTTTCTCTAAGAATCAAATGAAGGTGGCATCTTGCATTTAGTGACCACATTCTTTAACCAAAAAGAAATACAGATCTTTAAGATACTCACACTACAAGAGGCCTATTGGAACTGAGACCAAGCTGTGTTTACCAACAAGAGCATCTGAATGTTCAGGGCAGTAAAATCCCATATTGGATAGACCTATGCAGGATGGGTGACTTCTCTGCCCTGACTGTTTATCATCACCATTTCCTTTATTCAAACCCAGTGTCGTTGAGTTGATTCTGACTCACAGTGACCCTATAGAGTAGAGCAGAACAGCTCCATAGGGTTTCCAAGGAGTGCCTGGCGGATTTGAACTGCCGACCCTTTGGTTAGCAGACACAGCATTTAACCACTGTGCCACTAGGGTTTCTATTTCCTCTATTAGGACAATGGAGTTTTTTTTCCCAAAGTTTCCAAACGCCTCCTAGAGATCTTACTTCCCCTGGCTGAGAACCACTGGAATAGGAGATCCACCTGTCCCTTCTCATTCTCACTCTTGTCACTCACTGAGTGTATTGACCATAGAATGGAATTGCCTACTCTACTTACTAGGACAGTTTTTTTTCTTCCCTACTTTCTTTTCTTTGTCTTTAAGTGTATATAATTGAATTCATATAAGCTACATTCTCAAAGAAGTACCTGAGTAGTGCAAATGGTTAGTATGTTCTGCTACTAACAGAGGTTTAGGTCCACCTAAAAGTGCCTCACAAGAAAGGTCTGGTGATCTGCTGGTGAAAGATCAGCCACTGAAAAATCGTACAGAGTACAGTGTTACTTTCACACACACGAGGTTGCATGAGTTGGAGTTGACTTGATGGCAACTGTTGTACGCTCAAAGGGTGTTATTGTTGGCTGCTGTTGTGTTGATTCTGTCTCATTGTGATGTCATAAGAAAGTAGAACTGCCACATACAATTTTCTTGGCTATTATCTTTACAGAAGCAGATCACCAAGTCTCTCTCTTGCATAGCCACTATGTGGGTTCGGATAACCAACCCTTCAATTAGAAGCTACATGCTGAACCATCATGCCACTAAGACTCCTTAAAAAGTGTTACCCCACTGTTTTGGTTCTCTGTTACTGAGTAACAAACCATCCAAACTTTAGTGGCAAGAAGCAACATTCATTTTGTTAAACTCATAGATTCTCTAGGTTAGGAATTCAGAAAGGATACAGACTTATCTCTACTCCACAACCTCTGAGATTTAGGTTGGAAGACCCAAAAGCATAAATCAACTCAAATGGCTAGAGGGTAGAATAACTTGGTGGCTTCTTAACTCCCATGTCTATCACCTGGGTTAGGATGACTCAATTACTGGTTTTAAGTGGGACTGTCAACTGAAGCAACTACACATGGCCTCTCCAAGTAGCTTGGGATTCTTCACAGCATGATAGCCTCAGGCTTCCGGTACGGTGGCTCCAAGTTCCAAGGGTGAGGGAAGGTTCCAGTGAACAAGGAAAAGCTGCCTGGTCTCTTATGACACAGCCTCAGAAGCCACATAGTGTAAAAAATGTCATATTCCATTTTCAAAGCACTTACAGGCCACCTGGACTCAAGAAGGAGAAATACATCCCACCTCTTAATGGCAGGAGTGTTAAAATATTATGGCCATGTTTTAAAAACCACTGTAGCTACTACACATAGAAAAGAGTTCTGGAAGGATATACATTAATCTACTTAATTGAATGTATGAAATTGCCTTTTTACAGGTTAAAAGTCATAGAGTATTGACATTTTCATATGATTCAGTCTTATTATTATTCCTGGTAAGTAGAATTGGGATGGTAAGTTGAGAGGCAAGAAGAAATTTCATTTTATCTCTATTGTTTAGGTATTTTATAATGATTATATTCTCATGTATTGTTTAACTTTTTAAAAAGATGAAGTTGACCATTCACCATAAAAGCCATCCTGTAAGAATACGATAAAAGAAAGGCAGGAAACTTTGGCCTACAATCCATGACATAAATATAAAATTACTCTGGATCCACAACCAAACATTTCAGAAAACACCAACTTCTTAATTCCATGTAAAAACCACTTGTTGAGTGCTTCCTGGGTGCAGAATAGTTCATTAGATGCTGTGGAGGAGGCACAGATCGTCAAGAAGAGGTAGCTGTCTTGCAGTGGCACACCATTCAGTGGTTGAAACCCAAATATACTTAAGTTACTTGGAAGTAAAGTAGACAGTGATAGGTTCCATGTCAGAGCATGAAGATACATGCCAGTAACAAGACAAGCCATGAGAAGAGCTGATGTTTATTGAGCATTTACTACATACCAGGCACTGTATAGTTCTTAAATTATCTCTGAGAATAACCCTCATAATATAGGAGAGTGCATGTGAATGCAGCTGATTTGGGAAGGCTTCAGGAAGGACTTAGAATTTAAGCTGAAACTTAAAAGCTGAAGTTCTCAGACTTTGGAGGTCACCTTCTTGCTTGTGGTATTTATTCAGAACAAGAATGAATCCTCAGACTCACCTCTAATCTCCTGAAACAAAACCAGATGTATCTGCATTTTTAGTGGAGAATCTGGTGTTCATCAGGGTTGACCTACCTTTACCTTAGAAAGTGCTTCTCAAAAACTCACCTAGGGCTTTCAGAAACGCTGGTTCCTAGGCTCCTTGCATGGATATTCTGATGCAGTGGTCTAAAGTAAGGTCCAGTAATCTGTCTCTTTCTAGAAGCCTGTCCTGGCATGAACTGGTGATGTAAATCTTGACTCCAAAAGTGGAGGGTGCCAAGAGACTTAACAAAGAAGTGGGCAACTCCAGGGTGGCTGTAAAAGAGTTGATTAAGGAGACCTACATATGGGACAGATCCTGGGTGGCAGCAAAACCAGTCATATCTCTGTGCCTTGCAGTGGGAGTCACAGGTTTTTATGGTTGTGGTGAACAATAATGGTTACATGCCAGGGATACCTACAAACTTACATAAGGCTGCCTTAGCAAGAATTGTGTAAGAATGACTGACAAATAGTAGTGAATTGATGGAAAGCATGATGTAGTCATGTCAGGCCTTGCAAAGCCTGTCATCTTCAAAGTCTCAACCGACATACTTGATGGGGCAAAATGTTGCCATTCAGGGTATGAGAGTTTGAATTTTATAGATGTAAGGGAAGAGAGTTTCTCTTAGGTGACAAGTTATGTAAAAGTAAGAGTAGGGAAGTAGGTTGGCTTGAATCTGCAATGAGTACTACAGAGGCTCAGTTGGAGAGAGACACAGGAGGGCTGGAGCCTAGATAGGTGGCTGTTGCAATAGTCCACGTGAGAAGTAACACAGACCCCATGTTCTCTCTAACCTAGGACATTTTTCACTAGGTGAAAAAGCTATTGAGTGGAAGAAGCTGCCTTTCCCTCTAATTTGTACTGCCTAGAATGTCAAGGTGATGGCTGGAGCACTAGCAGCCTTCTTGGACCACAGAGTGACCTTGAGAATGGAAGCAGTACAGTGGGATGTTAAAATTTAGCGAGAAGAAAAAGTTGATTGCTCTAGTTTGGAGAAATCCTATGTGCCTGTAAGACATTGTGCCCACAGTGCTGGAAATAGGTAAAATCCTTTAATTACAAAACAACACACAAGTGTGTGTGTTGACAGACCTTTCTCCACTAAATTTCTGGCTTATTTTTTGTTTCTGTGAATTGAATGTGGCTTATGGAATGCTTCACTACCTTCTTGTCCAGTCATTTGGCTAACTGTGGCTCTCAGGTGTGCTCATCTTGGCTAGTACTTTGTGTGTCATATCCCGAAAATTTCAGTTCAGCTATCTGAGACCAGTAATGTCAGGCAGAGACACTAAATCAGTATCTCCAAAATATTCAAAGCTTGTCTTACTTACCTTTTCATGGATGTAAAAGTGTGATCTTTAGGGAAAAGGATCCATGGTGGCATAGTGGTTTAGTGTTATGGCTGTTAACGAAAAGGTCAGCAGCTTGAATCCATCAGGTACTCGTTGGAAACTCTATAGGGCAGTTCTGCTCTATCCTATAGGACCACCACTATGTGTTAGAATCGACTCCACAGTAGAGGGTTTAGTTTAGTTTCGTTTTTGTTTTTTTTTGGTCACATGATGGTGGCAGGACTAACACAGTAGTAAAATAATGGTGACTTACATTTATCAAATGTGTCAGGCTGCCTGATGAGGTTTACTTAACCTTCACCACAACCTTATAGTTAATTTTTTTTATTCCCATTTAACAGAAGAGGAAACTGAGGATGGAAGATACTGAGTAATTTGTCCAGAGCCCACAGAAAGTAAAAACCCTGACTTCTTACCCTCTGACATGCTGCCTCTTGTACAAGTGAAACTCTTACAGGAAACACAGGACCTCTGACACAGCCATCTCTTGTACTTGGGCATCTTGAAGACAGAGGGCAAGTGTCCACTGATACACAACCATCCTGAAACTGTGAGGGTGGGGGTGTGGTCAGCTTGAAGGTATCTGCTCACTGAAACAAACCAAACATGACTTTTTATTCCATGTTCAAATTAAGTAGGCAGTTAAATTGGGTTTCATTTTGTCGTGGGTTAATGAGGATTGAATTAACCTATGCAGTTAGAGACTGTGCCTTTGATGCTGGGGTTTCATTTGTAATAGAAGGCTCACTGTGAGTGACAATTGCAACATTATGTAAAAGATGACAAGCAAATGGTTTGCTGTGAGACAATGGAGCCTCTGGCTCCCCTTCCAGATGCCCTCCAGCATCCCTCTGCCCTGACGAATGATCTTTATCTCCCCTTTACCGGACTTCCTTCAAGACTGCTCCAGGGTTGGGCCCGTTTGGTTCTCCCCATTTCTGCTCCCAGGAGACAGTGCCTTTAAGTTATTATAAACATCTCATGAATCCTGGGCACGGCTGAGCTTCCTTGGGGCTCCCCAGCTGCTTCTTTATCCAAGACCCCATCTTTGATTTGCTTCGATTTATTGCCTTTTATACGCACTGCTTCTACCATTCCTGTGAACAGAATAGGGATACAATGGGGTAGAGGACTGGGGTTTTTAAAGGATTGCATGACGTGTAGCACTGTCACACACATGGAATTCAAAAGGTGAGGGAGGGAGAACATCACATCTGCCTATTAGCCTTCATGTAGGGGCTTTGCCATCTTCTCCTAGTTTGGGGAACAGGGTTTGGAGCCTGTGAAAAAGGAACAGGGGAGACAGAGGAGGCTATTCAGTAGAGACCTCAACCACGTGGTTCTCTGTGTCAACTCTGCCAAGAAAGGTGGCAGACAATGCCCCTTGTGGGGTTTACAAATGGAGATGAATTGAGGAAGTAGAACATTTGCCTCCTCTCAGACTCTGGATGTACCTGTGAAATAACAGGTAGAGAAGGAATCAAAAAAACAAAAGTCAAGCATCTGTCCTTCTGCCCACCCTTCCTCCATTCCTTCTTCCCTCTCTCCCTCATTCCCCCTGCTCCTTCTTTTTTCCCTCTTTCTTCTTCTTTCTCCTCCTGCTTCTGTCTCTCTCCTGCTTCTCTCTCTATCTCTCTGTATCTGTCTTTCCTCCTCCTCCACTTCTCTCTCTCTCTGTTTCTCTTCTTCTCTGCTTTCGTCATCTCTGTCTCTCCTAAATGAGTACTGTTGGGGGCTCAACTTGAAAGGCTATAAAACAGTGATAAAGTAATGGAGAAATAGCCACATGAAAAATCACATCTATTGTCAACCTAATAACAGCAATGACCCTGGGTGCTGCCAACTCCTGCCAGCTCAAAAATCCCTCCGGAGTGCTTACAGAATTGCCCTCTCGGAATTCTCACCACAGCATCCCAAGTAACAACTATGATGCCTTCTTTACAGGTAAGAAAACTGACCTCATCAATATGCAGTAACTCAGCAAGAATCACTTATTTGTTCATTTACCCATTCATTCCACAAATATTTATCATGTAACCACTGTGTGCCAGGCACCGGGACAAGAGCTAGGCGTACACTGTGAATGTGGCAGATAATGTTCCTGCCCTCACGGAGCTTACAGTTGAGTGAAAAAATTCAGACAGTAAACTGGTGCTAAGTGCTGTGACAAAAATGAAAAAATGAACAGGTTGACAGGACCTGAGCCAAGATTTGACTCCACGTTCAGTGCTCTTAGTGAGAACGCTTTACCTATTCTCAAGAACCGCTCTTAAAAGACTTGGTTGACAAAGAGGTTGTAGAGACTACTGGAAACCAGGGGGTGAGAGAAGGCACTATGAACAGCTATCCATAGATGCAATCCCCCGTGATGGGTGGTGGCAGGGGTTGCAAGAAATCCAGAAATGACCAGCCTGAGAGAAACAGCATTTGGAATACTCAGATGCATCTACATGAGGTAATACCATGCTGGTCAACCTACCCTGGTCCCCTACTGCTAGCCCAGTTTTCCCCTGCAGGGGGCGGGAGAGAGGAGAGATAACATAACAAGGAAGGGAAAAAGAAGGAAAAAAGCAGTTCTTTATACTATTGTTAGTTTCCAAGTTAGGAGAGAGTTTAAGATTCTCAAATTAGACTGAACTGAACTCATTATTCACTGAAAGAACTAGAAATAGGAAAGAGAACTGTCCAACGTTGTATTCAGGAGCAAGGAAGAACAAGTCAAGAAGGGAGTGTGCAGAGCAATAGGATAAGGTTAATAGAAAGGTTCCTGTCTGCCTGCATCACCATTCACAATCCAAACCTATTGGGACACATGTTGTGAGAGAAAAGAGCAGCCTGCCATGAGGATTCATGGTGGGCTTCCTGGAAGAGGTAGTATTTGAGCTGCATGTGAAAGAAGGACAGAATTCAAGAATGTGGAGGTGGTGGTGGTGGGATTTCAAGCAGAAGAAAGAGCTTTAAAAACCTCAATTAAAATTAAAATAAAAAAATCATTTTTTTAATTTTATTTATTTTTTATTTTATTTTGGCTGCTGACTTACTTATTGGACATTATGAACACAGAACATTCCCATCACGGCAGAAAGTTCTACTGGACAGTGCTACTCTAGGGATTACATTGATGTCCTCTGGCTTCTGGTAGGGTTTGGCCAACAGGAAGTGCTAGGAGACAGAGAGTAGGCAGAGTGTGGTCTGGGCATTTATTCCTCTGGTTCATTCTTTACTGGGTTACTAGAGGTTAGCTGCATACTTAGGCCACAGACACTGTAAGGCACCCCTTGCTCTACAGCACCCACCCTCTTCTATTATCTGTTTTCCACCTAGACTCTTCAAGTTTAGGCTTGCTAACAGCTAGCTGTCTTCTCAGACTATCCTATTATTCCCTGTTGTTTTTCTTTAACCCTGTCCAGACTCTTACATCTTTGTTAGCTGCTGTTGAGTTGGCCCCTGGCTCACAGCAACCCCATGCACAATGGAACAAAATGTTGCCTGGCCTTGGGCCATCTCAGTGAGCAGTTGCAAATTGGACCATCATGATCCATAGTGTTCTCATTAACCAGTTTTGGAAAGCGGATCACCAGGCCTTTTTTCTTAGTCCATCTTAGTGTGGAGGATCCACTGAAACCTTTACACCAAACCATACTTATTTCTATTCAGTCAATTCTGACTCATAGCGACCCTGTAGGACAGAGTACAATTGCCCTATAGAGTTTACGAGGAGCACCTGGTGGATTGCTGACTTTTGGTTAGCAGGTGTAGCACTTAACCACCACACTACCAGGGGTTCTGTAATAAATAGCTCGTATTAACCTTATTGCTGTTGATTTGAGTCTCACACATAGTGACCCTATAGGATAGAGTAGAACTTCCCCAGAAGGTTTCCAAGGAGAGACTGGTGGATGCAAACTGCTGATCTCTTGGTCGGCGGCTGTAGCACTAAACCACTGTACCACAAGGCTCCATTAAAGGCTCCTTCAGTCCCTGGGTTGAGGTGGCCCTCTGAGACCTGCTGGGAACCCAAATGACACACAGAGCCAAAAAGGTGTAGAATTGGGATTGGAGCACAGCAGCCTGACTCCAGAGCTATGCTCATGTGTTGAAAGTTCCCCAAGACTAGCATCAGGTCTGACAATTCACTGAAAGAACTCAGCACAAAATTGTGATGGCTGTGATTAATTACAGTGAAAGCATACAAAGCAAAATCAGCAAGGGAAGAAGATGCCAGGGGTTACGCTAGAGGAATCCAGGTGTGAGATTCCCAGAGTTGTTACCCAGGTGAATCACACAGGGGAAAATGAATTCTCCTAGAAAAAAGTCATGATGATATGCATAGACTGTTGCCATCTAGGAAAGTTCTTTAGAGACCCAGAGCCAGGGTTTTCAATGGGGTCTGATCACACTAACTCCCCCTACCTGACACACACCCAGACTTCCAGAAGGAAAGCAGGTGCTCAGCCTAAACCACGTTCTTTGCACAGTGAAGACTTTCTTACCGGCTCAAGGTAAGCTGTTGCTGTTGTTAGCTGAGACTGAGTCAGTCCCTCACTCACTGCAACCCCGCCTGTCGGAAACCTACTGAAATCTGTTTTTAGATACCAACCAAGGACCAACCTTGTAAGTAGATCTTTCAAAGGATGACACTTAAGCCTGCTCTCTCAACTCTTTTCTCCACAGTTTGTAAGCACTACACTCCTATGTATTGAGTGTTTGTTGTGTGCCAGGTGTTGCACTAGGAGAATGGCATCAGCCCTCTCTTTGAAGGATGTTCTCTGGCAAGGTAAACACTTTCCATTCCCATTTTGCAAATGCAAAATTTGAGACGAATTATCTTGTCAAGGTGCTGAAGGAAGCCAGTGGGAAAGGTGGGATTTGAATCTACGTTGTCTGACTCCAAAGTCTATTTTTTCTTAAACACTAACAGTGTCAATAAGAAGGTTGATGGGGCGGGGGACCACAGGTGGGGACTGACCAGAGAGGCTGGAGAGAATGTGAGCCATAGTTACTCCCGGGGGGAGGCTTTGTGAAGGATTTCCAGCCTCTTGGGTATTGTGTGATTGTTCTATGATGGGCACACATCGCTTAATAAGAAAATTTGAGAATAGTTTGTTGCAATATCTATTTTTTCTACAGTGGATATATATGGCTTAATAAGAAAATCTAGAAATAATTTTCAATAAAATTTTTGGTGAGTTTCCCGTAATATATAAATAAATCCTAATTCTAAGGACGGGTAAATTGCTGGTGTACAAATGAATACTATTAAATTAGTTGAAGTCAATTTGTACTTCTAAGAAGGTCAAACATGTTCCTCCCAATGATGTTTACACATCGTGTTTGCTCTGTGTAACATTTTCTCCTAGATCGTGCAAAGGTAAACCTCAGCTCAGCCCGGCTGAATTAGCCCAGATTGTAACACCCTAGGAAACCCTGGTTGTATAGTGGTTAAGTGTCGTGTCTATTAACCAAAAGTTCGGCAGTTCAAATCTACCAGGTGTTCCTTAGAAACTCTATAGGGCGGTTCTATTCTGACCTACGGGGTCACTATGAGTCAGAATCAACTTGATAACAGTTGGGTTATTTTGGCAGGGTGGGGGGGAGGTTTGTAACACTCCTGCTGATCGACCATCTCAAGTCAAAGACCCACCTTCCAGCAACCCCTAAGCCTCCCAATCTAGGGGAAATAGCTTAGGATATTTTTACATCACTCAAAATGGAAAAGATAGAGCTTAATTCTCACCACTGGTGGTGCAGTGGTTAAGAGCTTGGCTGCTAAGCACAAGGTCAACAGTTGGAATGTAAGAGCCCCTCTTTAGAAACCCTACAGAGTAGTCCTACCCTGTCCTATGGGGTCATTATGATTTAGAATCAACTCGACAGCAACTTTTTTCATTTTACATTTAGTGAGTGAGCTCCTGATGTTGTACAAATGTATTATTATATAGGTCTTTAATCAGGGCCTTCAAATTAAAAATTCCAGACCCAGCTGGGGCCCAAACAGAGACATTGGCGTGACTGAGTGGTAGAATTCCTATTGCTTGATTCCTAGCCAATGTATCTCATGCACAGCCACCATCTATGTGTCATCGGAGGCCTGCTAGTTTTTAGGATGCTGAACAGGTTTCAGTGGAGCTTTCAGACTTGGATGGACTAGAAAGAAAGTTCTGGTGATCTACTTCCAAAAATCAGCTAATGAAAAACTAATCGATTACAATGGTCCAATCTGTAACTGATCATGGGGATGGTGCAGGAATGAGTAGTACTTCATCCCGTTGTGTATGGGGTCATCAGGAGTTGGGTCTTACTGAACAACGACTAACAACAGTAATAGACCCAAAGCAAACTTCGAGCAGCATTAAACCCAGGGTGCTAGAGAAGCCAAACTGAGCCCCGTAATATGGAGTTGTCCACCCAGAAGGTGGACAACTGTTTAGAGGAATCGGAGGGGTCACTGCTAAGTCATTAACAGCTTCTCCAGCAGAAGCTCCTGGTGGACAGAAGATGAAAGCCCTGCAGGAAAGGCAGGTGACCCCTCAGTACTGCTCTCAGGCCATCCACCCACAGGTCGTTTGTTTCAGACCACTGCTGTCTTCCTCTGCCGTGTGGCCACAGAGCACACCCAGCTGTCCTGCCAGGTCTGTCACATGGCTGCTCTGTGCCACTCAGTGTCTGTGTTTTGGGGGTGATGGTCTCCCATTCAGGTTCCTTCAGGGTTCTCAAAGGTGAAATCTGTGCATGCCTGTGTGATAGTATTCCATGGCTGCTATACAAATTGCTACCAACGCAATGGCTGAAAGAACACAACTTTGTTATCTTACTGTCTGGACATCAGAAGTCTGACGTGGGTCTTACTGGGCTAAAACCACGCCATTGGCGGGGCTGGGTTCCCTTCTGTAGGCTTAAGGTGGAATCTGTTTTCTTGCTTTTTCCATATTCTGGAAGGCCCTCTCGGTTCTTGGCATGTGACCCTTCCTTTTGTTTTCAGGTTGCTAATCAGCTACTTTAAAATAGAAGACTGATCCTGGACTATCTGATAGACCCAATGTAATCCCAAGGCTCCTCAGCGGTGGAAGAGGTAGGCAGAAGAAGCAGTGAGAGAGATATGATTATGGAAGCTATTGGAGGGACATGAAGTGAGAAGCTGATTAGCAACCTGAATTTCATCTGCAACCTTAATTTCCCTTTACCAGTTGACCCAACATATTCACAGATTTCAGGGATTAGTATGTAGACACTTTGGAAGGCTATTATTTTGCCTACTACACCCCCATAAGCTGTATGTTAACCTAGACCACTTGAAACAGGCTTTGTAATTTGGGCAAAATCTAGTTTTCCAGTCCATCAAAAATAACACCATTAAAGTAAGCTTTACAGGTACCCCTGTGTAGAGCTGTCAGGATGACAGGAGAGAACAAGGGCTAGCTAATTATAAGATATCATCTTATTATCATGCAAGGGGAAGGTGGAGTCCTCTTGTCTACCACCCAAACTGGGCATAGCTCACTTGAGAGAGTGCAGGAGGGAGGGGAACAGAGGGGGAGGGGCACAGGAGGAAGAGAGGTGCAGAAGGGAAGGGGGAAAAGGGGATGGCACAGAGGGAGGAGAGACACAGAGATGGCATGGGGGAGGGGTGTAGGGAGAGGGGACAGAGGGAGTAAAGACACAGGTGGTAGGGGACATGGGGAGGGTGCAGGGGGGAGGGGACTCAGGGGGCAGGTGCAGAACAGGGGAGGGGATACAGCAATGGGATCCCTCAGAGACCTATTACAGAGCTGGGGACTGTAAGGAAGGTGCATCCCCCACTCTTCCTGACTGTTCCCACAAGGGCTGAGCAAACAGCTCTGTCATCAGGGGAAGTGATTCACTTTCACTAAGCGGTTCTCCCCCTTGCTGAGGTTCTCTGTAAACAAATATCGACTATGTCACTTCTGAAAACCTTCCTAAGGAGCATTTTGATACACAGTGCCTACGCTGGTGGAAAGAGAAAGAAAAGTCTCCTGCCATCTAATTTTGAAAGGTGATGTCTGAGTTTTCTATGCTGCAGTATCACAAAGTGGGTGACTTCAAAGAACAGAAATTCAGGGTCTCCCAGTTCTAAAGTCGGGATGTCTGAATTCAGGGCATTAGTGGGGCTGTGTCCTCTCTGTTGCCTCCAGGGGGAAAGCGTCCGTCGTCTCTTTCAGCTTCAGGCAGCCCTGGATGTTTTTTGGTGTTCCTTGGTTTGTAGCTAGCTCCTCACGTGCTGTCTTCTCTCTGGCTGGGACTCTGTTTCTGGGTTTCTCCTTGTCTAATATACCACTCAGGAGTCCTGGTAGGCAATGGTTAGGTGCTTAGCAGCTAACAGCAAGACCAGTGGTACGAGCACACCACTGGGCTCCAAATGAGAGAAGACCTGCTCCCAGGAAATCTGGGATCTGCCTAGGAACCCTATGGTGCAGCTGTAGACTGGCCTGCAGGGTTACTATAAGTCAGAGTCAACTCAGCAGCTCTCAACAGCAACAATACACCATGCAGAAGGGATTAGAGTTAGGAATCATTCTAACCCGGTATGCCTTTATTAATTTAACTGGCAATATATCTGCAGAGAAAAATTCTGTTTTCCTAAAGAAGGTCATATTCACCAGTGCAGGGGTGAGACTTCAACATCTTTTTTTGGAGGACACTGTTCAATCCCTAAGAGATGATAAGAGATCATCTTCCTGCTCTTGTTCCCACTGTAGAAGGCAATCAAAGAGGAGGAAAAAGGAAGCTGATGACCTGTTCTGAGTTAGGAAACTCATTACCATGAATGACATATGCAGTGTGTCAGCTATTTTGTGGTCAGCCTGAAATTTGAACCCCAGTTGTCCCAACTGCAAGTCTAATTTCCTTCCTCCCACATGTTGCTGTTATTAGGTGCTGTGAATTTGATCCTGACTCATAGCGACCCTATGCACAACAGAACGAAACACTGCCCAGTCTTGTGCCACATCCATAGTCATTTTTATGCTTAAGTCCATGGTTACAGCCACTGTGTCAATCTGTCTTGTTGAGGGTCTTCCTCTTTTTCACTGAGCTTTCCATTCTACCAGGCATGATGTCCTTCTCCAGGGACTGATCCTTTCAGACAACATGACTGAAGTATGTAAGACACAGTCTTGTCATCTTTGCTTCCAAGGAGCGCTCTGGTTGTACTTCTTTTAGAAGAGATCTGTTTGTTCTTTTGGTAGTCCATGGTACAGTCAATATTCTTCTTCAACACCACAATTAAAAGGCATCAATTCTTCTGCTTTCACGTGTATATGCATTTGAAAATATCATGTTGTGGGTTAGGTGTGCTTTAGACTTTAAGGTGACATTTGCCTTTATAACAGCTGTATTTTTTAAAAAAAATTTAATATTAGCCTTGTGACTATTCTAATCCCAGGTATAGCGGGGATATTTGTTCCCCCTGCCATTTTTCAGAGCAAGTAACTGATTTTATTTTTTTTCCTTCTTATTTAAATCAGTTTCCATTTTGCTCTCATTCCTGGAGGTACTTATTTGACTTTTTATTTTGGCAGTTGCATTTATGTTAAGTCCCTTTGGCACTTTGCAATTTGGTTATCAGCAGATAAATAAGCACATCTCCATGGGAGGGCCTTCTTGCTTGAATTCTCATAGCGTTGCATCTCTGTGTCTCATGTGACACTCCTTGCTTTTCTATGTTTCTTGGCTCCCTCTACGTGCCAAGGTCTATTCTAAGTGTGGGAGACACAGACCCAGACTTCTGGGTCTGTCAGCCTGGTGGGAGAGAAAAACATGACTCAAATAATCACATGAATGAGGACATAGGCACAAGGCAGGAGAGACATTTTGAGAGAAGGAACTGGATGTTTTGAATGTGGTGTATAACAAAAGGAACCAACTCAACCTAGGGGGTGAGGAGTTAGGGAAGCCTTCTACTTGGTTAATGGTTGAAGTGGGAGAAAAACTGGACAGAGAGAGCTCATTCCGTAAGAGGGGACAGCATGTGCAAAGGTCCTGGGATTGGTAGTGACTTGGCGTGTTCCTGGTATTGCTGTGTTCCTTCTACTGCCTGACTCTTGACCTAAAGCCTTGCCCTGGCAGCCAGTGTTCAAAGCAAAGATACTACTATGATGACTAAGGTGTGCCAGACTTAAGCCGTGGGTTTTCCAATTGTTTCGTGTACGAGGACTACCAATTAAATTTGTGAACTCATCCTAGAAAAAGTGCTACATACCTCATTGATGAATACCACCACAGTCACCTTCAAAGTACTCCACTTGGGAAACTATGCACCAAAGCCAGTGCCTAGTTCAGCTGTCATGGCCATTTTGGATCTCTTCTTCTGGAATGGCCATCAGAGCTGTAATTTTACCCTTGATGTCCTGAATATCAAAATGTCTGCCTTTCAATATTCTCTTTCTCTTTTTGTAAAGAAAACAAGTTATTGGGGGCAATATCAGGTGAGTAGGGAGGGTGTTCCAATACAGTTACTTGTTTACTGGCCCAAAACTCCCTCACAGACAACTACACAATGAAGTTTGCTCACTTGCCCCCTTGCCACTGTGAGCAATAGCCGTTTCAGAAAGCGTTCCAAAATTGCTTTGAAGGGTGGACTAGGCAATAGTGTTAGTGCATAGCCTCCCAAGGGGAGGACTTTGAAAGTGAACGTAGTGATATTCAGCAATGTGGAGTATAGCACTTAGAGCAATTAAGTTTGCAGACTTAATTGTCAGACCTCGTGCATAGGAAAGCTGGACAATGAAAAATGAAGCCCAAGAGGTCACGCTTTTGAATTTGTGTTTGTTGGCAAAGAATATTGAATGTACCTCAGACTGTCAATGGAAAGACCGAGGAAATACAGCCAGAATGTCCCTGAGAATTGAGGATGGCGACTCTCCCTCTTGCTTACTTCAGACTTGTCATCAAGAAAGACAAATCCCTGGAAGAGGACATCATGTTTGGTAAAATAGGGGTCGGGAAAATGAGGGAGTCCCTCAGTGAGATGGTTTGACGCTAGGGCTGCCACAATAGGCTACAATATACCAATGATTGCCAGGATGGCACGGAACCCAGTGCTTAATGTCACCGTGAAGCAGAGCTGGCTTGACAGCCACTAACAACAAGGTTTGAAATATTGATGGCTCTTGCTATTCTTAGATACGCATTTCATTTGGATCAAGTACATTAACTGAAGTATGTCTGTGTTCTGTGGGATCCCTGAAGAGGTGGAGCTGTAGTTTGAGATGATGCGTTTCCCCACAAAGCTCTAAAATGGGACTCTTGGCAGCTTCTGCCTTTGAGTATGTGTTCGGTCAGTCCTGCTAATATTGGTGAGATCTGTGTGTGTGGAAGAAATCCTTTTTTACTAGTTTTTCTTATAATAATTCTCTCCTTCATTTCCATCCTCTCTTCATCTCTGCCTTTGCCTCCCTCGTTTCTTCTTGCTTTTCTCATTACATTCTCCCTATCTGATCTAGGGAAAATGGATTACAGGGTTGCTTTGTCATTATCAGGACTTTCTCTCCCCAGGTTAATTCAGAGCCCAGTGAGAGGGTGGACATTTCTTGAATCTAAGAGCCTTTCTCTGGCCAGTGACTGCACTACTCATGACTTAATACTGTCCCTAGATCTGGTGTAGAAATGACAATAGGGAACAGCCCAAGCTAGTAATTTGTGTCACAGCTGTTCAGCCATTTCTGGTTAGTCCAAGGTCTTTTGGATCTGCAGTTTGTTTTCTTGCACTAAGATGTCCCTTTATTTCAGAAAGATCTAATTAAAGTAATTCCTTTCCAGCCCTATGCAAACCTGCATTTATTGCAGGGGCGGTGAGGGGGAGTAGCTATGATAAACATTTTTAAGAGCTCAGAAGGTGTCAAGAAAGAATGCCTGTTAGTATGTTGTTCCATGCCTCAGTGTTAGTTTGCAGATGGGTTTCCACTAAGAGTATAAAATGAAAGATGAATCTTCTTATAATGGGTAGTGGGAAGAACCTGTGAGATAGTGTGAGTAGATAGGGTAGAAGCTCTTACTAAACTGTATCATGGCCCACAAACTTGTGCATCATGTATGCTGAGCAGAGAAAGCCCACTTGATGGTGCAAACAGCATGTGCAAAGTCCCTGGGGTAGAAAGAAAATGAGACTATTGGCTGCTTTAGAGGTGGGGAAGGGGAGCATAGAAATTCTTCAGCTTTGTAAACTAAGCCTGCACACCTAAATCCATTGACCCACCTAGCCTACTTTACCATGCTAGATATGTGCTTTTAAGCAAGTAATCTCTCTGTGTGTCTTAGTTTCCTTATCTGTAAAACAAAAGAATTGGATGAGCTTTCTAAGATCCCTTCTGTGTTAAATTTCAGAGTCTTTTGTATTGAACCAATCTCTTATTTGCCCTCCAGAATTATTTGCAGCCAGAATTTTTTTTTTCTGAAACATATGATCAGCTACGACTTTCCCCTCCTTAAAACACATCTGTGGTACCCCATGGTCCTCAAGGTGAAGTCCAAGTGTCTGATTCTGGCACCCATGGCCCATGCCCCCTGTGACTTTATCTCTTGCCACTTCCTCCTGTTTCCCTTCATTCTAGCCATATGGAACCACATGAAGCCCCAGAAACATGCCATGGACCCCAGGCACCTCTGGGAATGCTGTTTTCCCCACCCAGAACTCATTCTACATCTCACCTCTTCTTCACCTGGCTCCAGGTGTTATCTTGACAGATGTGTTTTATCCGACCACCCCCTCTAAGTCTGGGGAAATCTCACTACAATGTGTGAGTTGCTACAATTATAGCTCTGGCAGTATGCCTAGCATTCTCTAAGAAACAAAACTGGGAGAGAAAAATGTGGATGCATGGATGGATGAATGGATAGGTGTGGATGGGTGCCTGGAAGGGTAGGTAGGTAGAGATAAACATACTTCAAGCAATTGTGGGGTGCTGGTAAGTCTAGAATCCATAGGTCAGACAACAGATTGAAGATGCTTGGGGGCTTGTGTTACAAAATTTGCCAGATCAGGTAACCAGAAGAACAAAAGATAAGGGTGTTCTAGCAAAATATCTGTTTGTAGCCCGGAGGCCAAATAGACCATAGGGAAATTCTCTTTTTGCTCTTAAGGCCTTCACCTGATTGGTTGAGACTCTCATTCATTCTGGAAAGTAATTTGCTTTACTTAAGAGCAACTAGTTGAATCACATGGTCAGCTAGTGTTTGACCAAACACCATAGCCCAGCCGATTTGACAAACAACAGCAGTCACCATACTATACAAGTCTGAGATTCCCTGTTTACTTTGCCGTCTCCCCTACTGAATTACTAGCTCCTTGAAGGATGGGCTGTATTCTGCTCTCCCAGTGTTCCCAGTTCATAACACAGTGCCAGGCACACAACAAATAAGCTGTTGGTATTTGTCACCTGGACCATTTTTAAGAGTCTGTGCTGTTGCCAAGAGGAAGAAAGGTCTGGCATTCTATATCCAGAAAAATCAACCAGTGAATCACAACAATGTGATCCCACTGTATAGCAGGTTGCCATAGGTTGGGTGCCAAGTCATCACTCGCTAGAAACAAGAAGAGCTGTTTCCAGGATGTATCCTCCTTCCCAGAAGCAGGCATCGGCCACAGTTCAGATCTCCTCCAGTAAATTGACTCACATTGCATCTTATGATGGTCATTATACTTTCCAGAATACCCACCTATCTCCCAAGGGAGGAATTGGACTCAGCTTGTGCCCTGCCCTCTCTCGTATCCCTGAAGTGACCTTCTATTTTAGAATGCGTGTGAAATTACACGGGATTTCCTGTTTGTCCCTCCTTTGAAGCACAAACTTAGCATTTCACCAAGCATGCACACCCCATTTTAAATGCATTCTGGCAAGCTGATTTCTTGTTCCCATTCAGTCAATCATTTTCCATCTTTGGCAGGAAGGAGAATACACAGCTTTGTATCTGCCAACCCCAACATATTCCTAATTCCATCGTGTGTGGCTGGATGGGTGCTGCCTGTGCCATAGGATTTTTAAGATGTTTAAGAAATGCCTCTCTGTGTGCGTGTGTGAGAGAGAGAGAGAGAGAGAGAGAGATGTGTGATGTGTGTGTGTGTGTGTGTGTCTGTGTGTATGCATTCATGTGTTTCACAGCCACGGCTTGGAACTTAGTGAGTGGTATGAAAGCAGCACCTCTGAGCCCGTGTCTTTGGTTGTTTGTGGCCTTTGGCCTTTAGTTAAGGATTAGAGCCTTATTTGACAAGAGGAAAGGGGCTACCCTGCTGAGGAGATGCAGATGCCATGGAAGCTCCAGGGACTTGAGGACCAAAGATTGCTGGAGATGACTTAAAAGTCCAGAGTGAGGTCATTAGAATATGTGATTTTGGTCCATTCTGGGTAGGAAAGAATTCACAGCAGAGGACTAAAGAGACTCCCAAGTGGTGGGTTGGTGGCCTTACTCTTGGGATGACCTATTTCCAGCCCTTATGATGTTATGAAAACAGCCTTCTGTCAGCTTCCTAGTCCTGCCTTAGCAAAAAATATCACACAAAGCCAAACCCATTGCCATAGAGTTGATTCTGACTCATACCAACCCTATAGGACAGAGTAGAACTGCCTCATAGAGTTTCCAAGGAGTGCCTGGCTAATCTGAACTGCCAACATTTTGGTTAGCAGACAGAACACTTAACCATTATGCCACCACGGTTTCCACCGTAAGTAAGTGTCTTTAAAGAACAGAACTTCATTTCCACACACTTCCGGAGATTAAAAGTCCAAATCATGGCACTGGCTTTACGGGAAGGTCCATCCTGTAACATTTGCTATGTGGTGGTGGTGTTGGCTGCTGTCAAGTCAGTTCCCATTCCTGGTCAACCCTGTGTATAGAGTACAATTTCTCCACAGGGTTTTCAAGACTGTGACCTTTGGGAAGCAGGTTGCTGGGTCTCTTCTCCTAGTGCCTGTATGGGGGTTCAAATTACTAATCTTTTGGTGAGTAGTCAAGTGCTTAACCATTTGTGCCTTCCAGTTTTCCTCTTTGTCAACAGCCCCAGACACGCCTGGGCATTCCTTGACTTGTAGACAACTCTTCATGAGTCTTTTTGCCCCGATGTGTATCCATCTCTGTGTCTGTATTGTCCTTTATGAGACACTGCTTAGAAGTGATTAGGTTTGGGACCTACCTTACTCTGGTATGATCTCATTAATGGAACCGATGAAAAACCCTGTTTCCAAACAGGGTCACCTTAACACAGGCCCAGAGATTAGGATTTCAACATATATTTTGAGAGACGGCAGTTCAATCCTTAACACTCTCCTCCTGAAGTTCCATTTGACTGCGGTAAAATAAAAGTACAGTTCTTGAGGACATGGATGTGTGTCTGAGGTGTACGGATGTAAACTTTCTTTGCCGCCTGTCAGTTCCTTAGCTTGTTTTGAAGTTTCAGTAAATTCCTTCCTAGACTCATATTCTAACTCCTTCTTTGTTATTTAATCTCTGCTAAGATCTGTAATGTCTTTTCTGCTATGTCAAGAGTGAATTTGACTTTTACCCTCTTTCTCCATGCTCTGATATTTTCCTTCCATTTCCTCTTGGAACATAAATTTGATTTCCTACCTGCCATTCCCAGCGTGAACCTGATGGTAATTATTCTAATTTGCAGCTACATAGGAAGGGCAGTGGGCAAAGACTGAAGCTGTAATTCCCTGCAGCTTAAATGCCTCACCTTCGGTCTCCTCGCCTCAGAATGCCATTTCTTATCTAAAAGATTTAAACGTCAAATAATAACTGCACTAAAATTTTATTTTAGTTTCCCTTTATTTTTCTGATGGCCATAAAAATCTGTTCTAAGAGGTTGGAAATAATTTTTCTTCTTCTTTGTGTTAGCCTATGTTAATTTTGCTCTTTTTGTCATTCAATTTCATTCTCTTCAGTTCTGTTCTCAGCTGGATTCTGGTTTTTCACTACACGTATTGAACTAGCAGAACAATAATATGTTGTGATTAATAAGTGACTTGACAGGCAGGGGAAAAAAGCAGATCTTATTCATTGCATCTGTGGGGCTGTGCAAATTCACTGTTTTTTAAAAAATGTATTTAGTCAGCAGGGTGGTTTTTGACAAGTTTCTTGGCCCTTGGCTCTCCAGTCCAAATGCATGTCGTACTTCTCCTCACCTGCAAACTCCAGGCTTGCAAAGCTCAGGGATGGGTTCTAGGAATGTTTGAGACTTTAACAAACTTGGTTATTGTTCACAGCCGTAAAATGAGCTCCCAACTCATGGCGATCCCATGCACAAGTGAACAAAGTTCTGCCAAGTCCTGTGCCCAGCTCATGAACACTTGTGACTGGGCTGCTGTGAACCATAGGGTCTTTACTGGCTAATTTTCAGAAGTAGATCACCAGTCTTCCTCCTAGTCTCTCTTAGCATGGAAGCTCTGCTGACAAGCCTCTACTAGCAGACAAGTAGCACTTGTGCATCAGGTGCAATGGCTGGGAATCAAACCCAGGTCTCCTGCATCAAAGATGAGAATCCTACCACTGAACTACCTACCGATGTTCCTCTTACAAGCCTCTTGCTTCAGAGGCCATATCCTATGTAAAATACATCACACCCTACTTTAGCTGCAATTTTATGCAACTACATAAGGATTTCCCCCGTGAGGTAGATTGACACTGTGGCTATAACAATAGACTCAAGCCTGACAATGACCATGGGGATGGCGCAGTACCAAGCAGTGTTCTCTTCTGTTGTACCAAGGGTCACTATGAGGCAGAACTGACTCAACAGCACCAAACAATGAGAATTTAGACTTGGGCTGTATTCACCCAGCGAACATTCCAAATTTTATTGCATAGCAGGTTGTATTCTGAGAGCTTATGAGTACAACTGATGTGCAACTATGAGCTAGGTTCTCTTATCATCTAAATAATTTTCTATTTTGTGGAATTTTTATTTCAAGTTTATTCATTGTTGTTCGGGGGTTTTCTTTCCGAGTTGTAGACTGTTGCATTTGTTTTACCCCTTTGAAATGCTCACAGGCTCTAGAGCTGCCTTCTCTGTGCAGTAGCTATGAGCCACGTGAGCCTACGAGTCTGTGGAATATGGCCAGCCTCACTGACATGTGCTGTCTGTCTAGCATATGCCCCAGATTTCGAAGACTCAGTCCAAAAAAAAAAAAAGACTGTAGAATAATCTCAACTATCTGTTTTTAACTCCATGTTGAAATGATAGTATTTTGAAGATGTTGGGTTAACCGTGAAACCCTGGTGGTGAAGTGGTTAAGAGCTACAGCTGCTAACCAAAAGATCAGCAGTTCAAATCCACCTGGCACTCCTTAAAAATTATGAAGTGGTTCTACTCTGCCCTATAGGGTCACTAGGAGTAAGAACTGACTCAGCAGCAGTGGATCTGGTTTGTAGTAAGCGTCTACGTACCTCGCTTATTGGGTAATCGATCCTTGATAAAGGAGCTCTCTCTCTCCAACCCATGCCCCTTGGGCGCTGTACCTGCACAGCAGGGTGCCTTGTACCAGACCTTCTATGGCCCCTGACTAGCCCTGTTTCTGCCCTCACAGAGCAGATGTAGTCAGGGATCTTAAGCTATTGACCTGCTTCTGGAACTCTGTATCTATTGCCCTGACTCTAGATTCTAACCTCTGGCCCACACTCCCTTTCCGGGCACTTCCCTGGCAAGGAGGCTCTGCTACAGCTAAACCCGACCACAGGCTTTTGGATTTGCCTCTATTGGGCTAATGGGCTTCTGTTTTTCTTACATATCACATCTGAAACAATCTTACTTATTTCCTGCTTTCTTGACCCCCTTCAGTAGAACGTAGGCTCCTTACTGTTATGTTTGTCCCTGTATCAGGAATGCTGAGGCCATTGCTGTCACGGCTCCTCGTGGGTGAGTGCAAGTTCAACTTATAGGAGGGCAAGTTCGCTGCATTGGATTGAGAAAGAGATGTTGATAGTCTCCTCCTCCACTTTGGCCACTGCTTATCATCTGTCTCAATTCTAAGATTTGATGTCCTGGCTCTCCAGAGTAAAGACTTTGCTGGGAGTGGGATAAATCCTCTTACCTCCTAAGCTGGGAGGTGGGGGGTGGGGAGTGGGGTGGGGAGACGGCGCTGGAGGCCTGGCTCCCCTGTGTCTCTGCCACAGTCTTAGCTTTGATTCTGTGTCTCCACCTTTCCCGGCCATCATACTCTTCTCTGTACCTTCAGTCCCCAGCCCCATGGCTGGCATACAGTCAGCTCTTCATAGCTGTGCATTGTTTCCTGATGGCAGTCTGAGTGAAGAGCCCAAAGGGCACAGGCCCCACAAAATGCCCTGCCGAAGGGGCCTCGCTGTGACTCACTGCATCCCCTACCTTCCAGGGCCGAAAGCTTTGCCCAACTAGACCCATAATTTCATATCCTCCAAGTGTTGGCAGTAGGGTTTCTTTTTGTACAACGTTTTAGAAACTTGAATTCAAATTTCACTTTCTGTCTCCCATTCAGGAAGAATTCTCCTAGTATCCAAGGCATCACTTACTTCTTTGTAGTTACTTCTGGGTCTCCTGCTGATGGTATTTCCTCTTCTTTGGCTGGTTGTATGTCTTTCAAGTTGTTCTCAGTGCATGTGCACAGAGGGCCTCTCTATACTGGAGGAGTCACATGGCCATGCCTGCCTTGTGACTCAGTTCCTGTATCAGGTATTTATTTATTTTGATAAGTTTTATTGTGTTTTAAGTGAAAATTCACAATCCATATCAATTTGCCATGTGACACCAGGAACTCACACCACTATTCTACTCTAAGTGACCTCCCTTCCCTCGCCCCACCCCTGTGACAATCCACTCCTCTTTTCCACCCTGAACTTTCTATGTCCATTCGACCAAGTCCTGTCTGCCCTCATGCTATCATCTCACCTTCAGCAATGAGCTTCTAAGACAGTCCTATGTATATATTTAAGCCTAAATGATTACTCATCACTAGCATCACTCCGTATCTTACATAGTCCAGTTCAGTCTTTGTCTGGAGAGCTGGCTTTGTGCCCCGGTATTTATCAAGCACTCTTAGTAATAAGCTTGCTTATTAGCCCTGCACTGGATATTGAGGACTTGGGGGAAGGGGGTTTGATCAAAAGAGGTAGAAGACTCCTTGAGCCCTTCAAATACTCATGAGCCCATACAACTCTCATAGGCATGGGACAAGAGAATGTGCAGTAGTTACTCATAAAAAGCTGCCAGCTACTTGGTGACCCCGCTGCCTAGGAGATCTCAGAGGAGGACAAGTCCAGCGAGAATGTGCAGGGCAGCCACTGAGGCTTCTGTGTCCTACATGCCCCGGAGCAAATCCAAGATACATACATGAAAAACACTGTTCTCTTGGTCCGAAGCTCTGAACAGTTTTCAGTGTGGTTATCCAAAGTAAAATTCATATGGGGATGTCTTTGAGATTTCAGATGCCACCCCCTTTTATTTTGGTTTTCATTTAATGTAGAATATGCAATCATAACAAGCCCCCAAACACCTGGAGCTTGTGATTGACTGAGGAAGCTATTTAGCCCAGTAGGGCTTTGAACTGGTTCCTAGCTCTATAGTCTGCTGAAAATTTGCATTTCTAACAAGTTCCCACTAAGTAATACGTAAGAATCACTTGGGGGATCTTTTAGAACCTAGATTCTGGTTCAGTACATCTGGGATGGAAATGCAAATTATCACTAGGGAGCTTGTTAGAAATGGGAATTCTCAGAGGATTTTGAGCCAGAAGGAAATGGTTTGAAGCCCTGAGCTTAAGTTAATGAAACCACTGTCTAGATTTGATTTGTTCCTTGTGTTTCTCTATTAAGTAAGTCAGTGTGGAGCTGAGCAGAGGAGGTTGTCAGCAGCCAGAAGTCAAGGTTGAGTTATTTTCACATGACAATGACTTGACTCATTGTTCTGGTCTCACCCACTGCCCACCCCCATCCCTAGCTCCTCAACCTTTTTCTTTTGAACTGCTTCTTATAAGTGAGTAGTTTTATTTGGAAAAACATCTGAAGCTTTCATGTGTATTTGATTTTGGTTCAAGTGGGTGGAAGGTATTCAGTTCAGGTGAGCAAACACCTGGGAACTAACCTTGAATGGTCAGCAGAATTCTAAGAAAGATCCTGTTGACTCTTACCCATTCTTTTCAGTTCCTCTGACTTCTGCGCCCAACTGGAATAACCTCTGCTTTCAACAGGCTCGTGTAATTAGACAAAGCCTACTCAAGTGATTCTTCTTCTTCCATACAACATGACGTGGTCATGACAGTACATCTCATCATATGAACAAGTTCCACCCACACTGAAAGAGAACAATTCTACTCTGACACATGTGGCACCAGTGTAAGTTGGAATTCACTTGACAGCAAGTGCCATCAAGTCATTTCCGACTCATGATGACCCTACAGACAGAGTAGAACTGCCCCATAGGGTTGCCAAGGATCACCTGGAGGACTTGAACTGCTTTCAGTGTGGGTAGAAGCAGTTCACGTAATGAGATGTACTTCTGTGACTATGTCATGCTATATGGGAGAAGAAGGATCTCCTGACTAGGCTTAGTCTGATTACAAGAGCCTGTTAAAAGCAGAGTTTATCCGAGTTGGAGGCAGAAGTCAGAGAAACTGAAAGAATGCTAAGGACTTGAAGGGCTGTTGCTGACTTTGAAGATGAAGGGGTCCCTTCAGGAGGAATTACAGTGGCCTCTAGAAACAGACGTTAGCCCTTGAGTAAGGAATCAGGGACCTCAGTTCTATAGCCACAAGGAACTAAATTCTGCCACAAACTGAGTTTGGAAGCAGATCCTCCACCAGAACCTCTAGATAAGAGCCCAGGCTGACCAACAATTTAATTTTGACTTTGGGGGACCCTCAGCAGAGAATCCACTGAAAACACCTGGAAAGCTGACCTGCAGATGTGTGATAATAAATTAAGCCACTAACTCCAAAACATGCTGCTGTCGTGTCAATTCCAATTCATAGTGACCCTATAGACAGAGTAGAACTGCCCCCGTAGTTTCAAGGAGCACCTGGTGGATTTGAACTGCTGACCTTTTGTTTAGTAGCCATATCACTTAACCATTATGCCACCAGGGTTTCCTTAAGCCACTAAGTTTTTAGTAATTTGCTGTACAGCCAAACCAATTGCTGTCAAGTGAATTCCAACTCACATTGGCTCCATGTATGTCAGGATCAGGTACCTTTAAAACCCTGTGCACCTCACGGTTTTTTATGGCTGATGTTTTGGAAGTAGATTGCCAGATCTTTACTCCCAGTTCATCTTAGTCTGGAAATGCCACTGAAACCTGTTCAGAATCACAGCAACTCATAAGCCTCCACTGAGAGAAGGGTAGTAATTGCACATGAAGTGCACTGGTAGGGAATTGAACCTGGATGTCCCACACAGAAGGTGAGACTTCTGTCACTGAACCACTGTCCCATGTTACGCAGCAATAGCTAACTAATACACCCTTGAACCCCAAAGAACATTCAAAGGTGAAACAGGAGTCTGCCACTCAGCAACAATATCTGAAAAATTTCTGTTCTAGGAGGTAACACAGGCTTCTGATTCTCATTGTAACGTTAGATCTTACTAGCTGTATCAAGTGACTTGACCTTTCTGAACCTCGGTTTTTACATTTGTAAAAAAGAAAGAAAATAATAAATAGTATCTGCCTTAGTCCAGCAACATGAATTGAGCCAAGTGCTCAGGACAGTCAGTGCTGGGCCTCACAGATCTTGTGCAAAGGTGAGTTCCTTCACTTTTTCTGTGCCCTTCTCCTCCCCAGAATCTTGCTTTTTAATTTGTGCAGATTAAGAACTTCCTGGCTGTACAGCATATGAAAACTGGACAGTGAAAAAGCAAGACTGAAGGAGAATTAACACATTTAAGTTATGGTGTTGGTGAAGACTAACAAATCTATCCAGCAGGCAGTACAGCCAGAATGCTCTTTAGAAGTGAGGATGGTGAGATTTGGTCTCACTTATTTTGGACATGTCACTGGGAGGCACCAAGCACTAGAGAAAGACAGCATGCTTAGTCAAGTAGAGGGTGAGAAGGGGGGGAACCATCAATGAGATGGATTGGCTTAACAGCTGCAACAGTGGGCTTGAACACTGAACATTGTGAGGATGGCTGGCATAGGGCCTGGCGTTGTTGTGTTGTGTTGTACATAAGGTAGCTCGGGATTGGAATCAGCTGGACACTGCTAACAACAACAACAAGTCTGGTCTTCGAGGAGAACACTTCTTCCTTTCCGCCCTTCTCATACTCAGGTCAAGGACTGCCACGTGATTTCAGGACTGGCTAAATAATATTTGCAACAGTCGAGTTCCTCATTCCTCTGTTTCCTGAAATAAAAGGAGTATAGCTGTCTTTGCGGGGGTTGGGGCTGGCAGAGAATGGAGATGTTCTGTGGCAAAAACCCTGTCAACACTGCAACATGCAGCTAAGGATAATGGGGAAAGAAGAGCCCACAGCTGAGATTTTCAGATGCTGTCTTTACATGGATATGTAGCTACATGTAAGGGACTTTCTCTGAAAACTACAAATGTTCAGTGATGTATTAGGGCTTTGAGGTCAGGCATAAGAGAGTGACTGTTGATGATGCCATTTGTAAAATTCTTACTCTGTGCTTGGCATTTCTCTAAGATCCTTCCCTACTGAAATCAACTACCCCTGTTTTAGAGATAAGAACATTGGAACTCAAAGAGGTTAAGTCACCTGCTCCACATTGCACAGGTAACAAACGAAAGAGCTGAGCTGAGAGTCCAGGTGCATGGCTGTGAGTGTGCACTCCTAACAGTTCCGGAGAGCAAGCTCTGTTGAGAGTGGCTGTGTGACCTCGAGAAGATCAGGCGACCTCAGTCTCCTCCCTCTGTTCCATGAGGGCTTGGCAGGAAAACTCAATGAAAGTGTTCATATAAGGTGCTGTGCAAGGTAGAAACTTCTAAATAACAGCGGAATCAAGAAGCCAGTAGGACATCGGTGGCCTTCAAAATCTGAGGACACTGGCCCCAAATCTGTCCCCACTGACAAAGGAAGGGAAGACCTCAGTGTTTGGATCACACAGAATACTGTCTACTACACAGCTGAAAGATAAGCCCCGAGGTTACGAGGCATTCAAAATACAGAATGGCCTCAACAATGGACTTGAGTATACCAGTGACTATGAAGAGGGTGCAGAATCAGGCAGTGTTTTGTTCTATTATAAATAGTCACCAGGAGTTGGAGTGAACTTGATGGCAACTAACAACAAAGGGTTTCTCAAGAGCTGGGGTTTGTGTATTAGAGGTAGTACCTGATCCACTGCTGGGGAGCCAGCAGAGAGTGTCCAGGGGAGGGCACTGCTCTCTCATGTCTCACATCCTCCCTCTGAGGTCTGCCACAGGGAGACAGAGCTTTGAAAAGCGTCCTCATAGGGAGTATGCTTTAGAGATACTGGCCTCCAGGTTATGGTCAGAACCATGGACAGCAGGACTGACCCTGGACAAATTCAATGCCTGGTCCTTCAGAAACAAGGCAACAGAGAACAGGGTAGACAGCACTATGTAGACTGAACTGATGATGTTTCAGTTGCTTGGCAGGATATTGAGACTTTGGTTATCCCCACGGCTCCCCTTTAGCCCTGGGGAAGCAGGGTGCAGCCTGGATAGCCTCTAGAATTGGGAAAAAGCTGGTGTTGGTTCGTGATGCCATTCTCTCCTCTCCAGCCTGGAGCTCCCTTAACCCCCACATCCCAGCCTTCCAGATCGTGCCACCCACATCCCTTCTGCCACCATTCTTTGCTGTGTCCCATCTTCCGCAAGCCACACTGGGGCCTAATGGTCCTGTATTGCTTTGTTCCCTAAGGCCTTTTCTTCTCTCTTCCTATCCTCCAGCACTCTCCAATTTTACATTAGTGACAAGGGTTTGATAGATTCCTCTTTTCAGATACAGATTGTCATTCAAACAGAAACTTTCAATGTCCCGACACCTAGAAGTGATGACAGACCTTTTAGATGGTGTCAGCTTGTTGCACTGTGGTGGCTTACATGTTGCTGCTATCCCACCAGTATTTTAAAAACCAGCAGTCACTCCCAGTTGATGGATTTCAGTGGAGCTTCCATACTGGAACAGATTAGGAAGAAAGGCCTGGCATCTGCTTTTGAAAATTAGCTAATATAAACCCTATGGATCACACAGAATACTGTCTACTACACAGGTGAAAGATAAGCCCTGAGGTTAAAAGCCACTCAAAATGCAGACCGGCCTCAAAAATGGACTTGGTATACCAGGGACAATGAAGAGGGTACAGAATCAGGCAGTGTTCTGTTCTGTTATAATAGTCACCATGAGTAGGAGTGGAGTTGATGGCAACTAACAACAAAGCTTTTATTAAGAGCTGGAGTTTGTGTGTTAGATGTAGTACCTGACCCGGAGCACTTTGTCACTTCATTCCCACAATAATTCCATGAGCAGAGAAATATTCTCATTTCTAGATGAAGAATCTAAAAATGAAGAAAATAAACAAACCCATTGCCCATTAAGTTGATTCCAACTCACAGCAACCCTGTAGGACAGGGTAGAACTGTCCTATAGAGTTTCCAAGAAGTGCCTGATAGACTTGAGGTGCTGACATTGTGCTTGGTGAAGTAAGAGGGTCACTGGAAAACAGGACGTGCCTCAGTGGAAGGGACTGACACAGTGGCTGCAGCAGTGGGCTCTACCACACCTACTACTGTGAAGATGGCATAAGACCACACCATGTTTCATTCTGAACACACTGGGTCACTAGGCGTTGCAACCAGTTCAATGGCATCTAACAACAACAACCATGTGCAGGTCATGTGCTAGACTTTTCTTTACACATAATATCTCATTTAATCAATATATCAAAAAACAAATCTGCTAGCATGGGCTAAGGCTGTAGCATGGGCTAAGACTCCTGCGTGGGCTTAAGCACACAGACAATGGTGGGCCTAGTGCAGGACCAAGCAGTGTTTCATTCTGCTGTGCATAAAGCCACTATGAGTCAGAACTGACTCAACATCACTTAACAACAAGGCTCCAGAAATGTTTAAGCTGGAATGGAATGAACTCTGTGGGAATGTAAGAATACCTTATTAATTATATTATCCCTTTAATCTGCCCCCCTTTCACCACCAGGCAAGTGATAGTTACCTTAAAGGCAGGATGGACTAAGGACCTAAATGCCAGTATGCAGATTTCCCTCTTGTCTAGCTCACAGATTCGCAGGCTTTGATGCCTTTCATATTGACCTCAGATCCTAAACTTTTCTTAGAACTGTCCATCAGGATGTTAGACCAGGAGGAAGCTTCAGAGTTCAGCTGGTTGGATCTCCCCATTTTAGAGGTGGGAAGACTGAGTGCCAGAAAGGTGAAGTGGATCATGCTAATTAGAGACAAAGCTGGAAATGTTTTAGTAGAATCAGATTATTTAAAGACCAAACAGCTGACCTGTAATTTCACTCAACACTGATCAGATTTTTGAAAGAATGCAACAAGATTGATTTACTCACCTCTTTCGCCAAGTTGGGAAAAGAGTTGCTTTGAGATTTGTCTGGATAACCACGGGAGTACCCAAAGCCATGTAGCCTGAGACAATCTCTTATTATTAAAACCCTATACAAAAAACAGGATTTTAAATCCTGTGATGGAATTTTCCAGAGATGCATAGTAGGTAAGATGAATTGCCCATGAGAAGGCTTTGGCTTCAACCCCTTTTAAAATTTCTACTTACCTGATTAGTTCAAAAAACTAATGGACCACAGCTACTATGACCTCCACCAGACTGAATCCAACACAGCTGGATGGGGCCTGGCTACCACCAACTGCACTGATAGGCATCACAATATAGGGTCCTGGTCAGAGCTGAAGAAAAATGTGGAACAATATTCTTTATTTTTATTTACTTTTTTATTGTAGGAAGTCAGAGGGCTGTGTCTTCTAGGAACCCTCCAGTCTGTCAGATCATCAAGGCCAATCTTTTTACTAGAGTTCATAATTTGCACTCCACATTTCTCCTACTCCATCAGGGACTCTTTGTTGAGTTCCCTGTAAGGGCAGTCCTTGGTGGTGGCTGAGCACCATCTCATTCTTGGGATCTCATGTTGATATAGTCTCTGATATACGTGGCCCTTCGATCTCTTCAGCTCACACTTTTCTTGTATCCTGGATGCTTTTCTTTCTTCTTTGCTTCTTAGATGGCTGCTTGCTAGCTTTTAAAACCTCAGATGCCACTGACCAAAGTGGGATGCAGAACATTCTAATAAACTTTGCTGTGTCAGTTGACCTAGATTTCCCCTGACACCATGGTCCCCAGACCCCTGACCCTGCTACTTTGTCCCTCAAAGTGTTTGGCTTTATTTAGAATACTTCTAAGCTTTACCTTTAGTCCATTTGTGCTGACTTCTCCTCAGCTGTGTGTTGTCTGTCCGTTCACCTAAAATAATGATTGTCAATTAGTAGAACAATATTCTAACTCATGATGAAAGAACAGACTTACTGGCCTGACAGAGATTGGAGAAACCCCAAGAGTAAGGGTTTCTTGTATGTCAGTAATGAAGTCACTCTTGAGTTATACCCTTCAGAGAAAGATTAGACAGGCCTATATGACAAAAAGAGATTAAAGGGACACACCAGCTCAGGGACAAGGAGTACAAGGCAGGAGGGGACAGGAAAGCTGGTAATAGGGAACCCAAGGTCAAAAGAGGAGACTGATGACATGTCATGGGCTGGTTAACCAAAGTCATAAAGCAGTGTGCATACTGTTTAATGAGAAACTAGTTTGTTCTAGTACAATGAAACAAACAAACTTCTTTCCTGAAGATTCAGTTCCTGGGGAGCAGGCAGACCCTTCCACCCTGCAGAGTTAGAGAGTGCTTTCTCCCCGTCCCCATATTTTTATCCAAAGTCACAAGCTGAACTCAGAAGCCCCAAGCTTACCCACAACTGTGTGCATTACTGATACCCAGAGCTTGGACTTTCTGCATTCAGCAGCCTGCAGGGACTGGAGGAAGATGAGAGATGGAGGCTGTCTGTGTTTGGCAGTATTTTCCCTGCTTAGACAGTTAATTATTGGACACCAAGGGGCTGTCAGAGGTTTGCAGCTGCTCTGGTGTGTACCTGTGCATAATTTCGTCTCTCATGCTCCTGCACTTGGAACAAATGTTAGAACTCCTCTTATGTCTTGATGCTGATATCCTTAGGGATAGATTTATTTCCATCTTCCACTTTGCTCATCTTCGGCCACCGTAAACTTAGGCTTTTATTAGCCAGCCACAGACAGAAGCTAGAGGGATTTACTGACTGAATGGACTAACAGTTTTGCTAGAGAGTGTCCAATCTAGTGTAGGACAAGCTGAAAAGTGTACCTATAAATGTCTCAGTCACTGACACTCAAGGAAAACATTACTCTTGGGAAGACATAAGGGACTCTCAGGCCAAATAACATTGCACACATCTGGCTCATGTCACAAAACTTAGTACTCTACTAAGTTGGTTACTGGTCCCTTGTTAACAATAATAGCAAGAACAGTAATAGCTAACGCTTACTGAATCTTTGACATGTGCTAAGTACCATCCAAAGGACTTTATGTGCGTAACCCAATTTAATCTTCACTGTAGCCTTGGTGGCATAGTGGTTAAGTGCTACGGCTACTAGTCAAAAGGTCAGAAGTTCAAATCCACCAAACATTCCTTGGAAACCCTATGGGGCAGCTCTACTTTGACTTATAGGGTTGCTATGAATCAGAATCTACCCGACAGCGCTGGGTGTTTTCTTTTCTTTGTTTTTTTTCAGTAGCCCTGTAGGAAGCCATGGTGGCCTGGTGGTTAAGTGCTACAGCTGCTAACTGAAAGGTCAGCAATTTGAACCTTCCAGGTGTGCCTTGGAAACTGTATGGGGCAGTTCTACTCTGTCCTTAGGGTAGCTGTGAGTTGGAATTGACTGATAGCCATGAGTTTTCACGTTTTCTATTCCAATCAGGTGGAAACATTTATGGTCTGTTTTCATTTCAGAGATGTGGAAACTGAAGCACAGACAGATTATATGTCTTGTTCACAGTCACAAAACTGCAAAGTATGGTGACACATCACAACAACAGACTCTTTACTCTTATCTTTCTAGTTTTAGGGAAAGGATTCTGTTTCATCTTACTATCGGTAGAAGCTAGACAAAAGGCTTAGATGACTCCTTGGTGGAATTCTCTGCTTCCACGTGGAAGACCTAGGTATAGTTCTTAGTCAGTGCATCACAAGCACAGCCAACCTCTTTCTGTCAGTGGAGTCTTGTGTGTTATTGCAAAGCTGTACATGTTTCAGTTAAGCTTCCAGAGTAGGAAGAGTAGGAAGAAAGGCCTGGAGATGGACTTTTGAAAATCAGTGAAAACTCTGTGAACCACAGTGGTATAATCTGTGGCACATCATGGGATGAGGCAGGACCAGACAGTGCTTTGCTGCACTGTGTAGGGGGCCACCGTGAGTTGGGGACTGACTCAATAATACCTAACAACAGGTACTAGATGCCCATCTTTCCTGACGGGGCCCAGAGTGAATTTGTCCAAATTTAACTGAATCTGTATTCCTATGCAACAAGGTCTTTGTGAATTGTAACATCCTAATGGAAACCCTGGTGACATAGTGGTTAAGTGCTATGTCTGCTAACCAAAAGGTTGGCAGTACAAGTCTGCCAGGTGCTCTTTGGAAACTCTGTGGGGCAGTTCTACTCTGTCCTATAGGGTTATTATGAGTTGGAATTGACTTGATGGCACTGAGAGTTTTTTTGTTTTGTTGTGTTTTTAATGGGAACTCTGGTGTTGTAGTGGTTAAGTGCTATGGCTGCTAACCAGAAGGTTGGCAGTTCAAATCCACCAGGTGCACCTTTCAAACTCTACTGGGCGGTTCATCTCTGTGTTGTAGGGTCATTATGAGTCAGAATCTATTTGATAGCACTAGGATATTTTTGTTGTGTTTTTTTTTTTTTTTTTTTTTTAAATGGAGGTTGGGAGGGAAACCCCTTTGAGTCAACTGGTGGTGTTCTCAGGACAAAACAAAAAACGTGTTATGTTTCTGACCTCCAGTACCTGTTCACCCTTCTTTGGTCACTCTGTCTGATCTTGCTTTTGCTACTCTCAGCCTATGTGCCCTGGGAGGGACCCAACGTTTACTTGGGGGCATGCAGCCTAGTCCTTAGCTAATCAGAAAATCATATTCTTCTAGCTGTAATGATTGATTTATGCAAGCCAATGGGAGCAAAAGAGACTCAAGTGGGCATGGTGGCAAAAAGATTCTTACACTCTTCCACTAGTTTACAACCTGAAAGTTCTGGAGTGATGGCAGCTATCATGCCACCATGAGGAGTGAGCCTGGCTGAGGATGGTGCCAACCCAGAAGATAAAGAATGAGAAACCCTCATATCAAATTGTACCTACCATGGATATGTGAGTTTACTCATCCATGTTGCTTGCAACAAAAAGAATGTCATTTGATGTCCTGTGACATACACAAAAATGGTTTGCTCAGACTATTCATGGCATTCATTTGTAAAATGACTAACTAGGAAAAGATATGCACTGTATTTTTTACACAAATAACATACGTCTTGTGTGTTTGTTTGCTGGTCATGCCCTCCCCCCAACAGATATTTTTGTAATGCGGTATACAAATTTTTTACATCAACAAATGGAAGAGAGTTGGCATGGCTATCCTGGTGAAGGTGTCTTACAGAATAGGGAGGGTACAGCTAGCAATTAAATACAGAAAGTGGTATTATTTGTGTAAAAATATGGCAAACTTCTCCTTAAGGAGTTTTCTTTTACTATAAAGCCAGGTGTCCCTATGGCAAATGAACCCCATAGTCTAATGTAACATATACCAATCTGAGATACAGAAGCAGTGATTTTATGGGACATTCATAGCTACTACTTCAAAAGAAAAGGGGATTCCATTTATGGGAGGAAACTAATGCACAGAGATATTAGATAAAAAAATCAAGACTAGACAGGCAACAGAAGAAGCTGGATTCAAGCACAGGCCATCTAGATCAAGAATCCAAGTTTTTCGTCACTGTGCCTAACACAGACGTTTTTTAAAATTCAAGAATATTTATTGATGTTCTTCCATGGGTCCATTGTGAAATACAGCAGTGAATATGATACACAGAAATTCCTTCCTCATGGAGTCAGTACTTGAGTATATATGTAGGAAGAGAAAAGACAGAAAGCAAACAAAAACAGTAAGCAGTATTGAAAGAAGACACAAGTAGACTAGGATGGATGAAGGTGGGAGGATTCCAATTGTCACCAGCTGTCAGAGTGTGTCTTTTTGAGAAGGTGACTTGAAGAAGGTAAGAAGGTTAGCCACAGAGATATCTGAGCAAAAAACATTCCAGATGGAGGAAACAGCCAGTGCAAAGGCCCAGTGGCAGGAGCAAGTCTGACACAGCAAAGGATAGCAAGGAGGCCATTAGAACTGAATGTTTAGAATGTAGTAGAAACAAGGTTACAGAAATAATGGGAGAGGATGTGTCAGATATCTGAAAAGGGTGGCTCCTGCAGGGTTTTGAGTGAAAGGGGACAGGATCCGGCTCAGGCCACTGTAGGACAATAGACTGTAGAAAGGAAGTGTTGGAGCAGGAGACAGTGCAGAGACCCTAACACTATTTCAAATAAGAAGAGAGGTGGCTTGGCCCAGGGTAGTGGCAGTGGAGGTGGTGAGAAGTTGGTCAGATGCTAAGTATATTTTGAAGATAGGTGAAATAATTTGTAATTGTTTTGGATGTGGAGAAGAAAGCAAGAAAAATGTTGAGAATAACTATGTATTTCAGTAAAACTCAGACTTCAAACACACAAATTTTCCTTTGAACTTCACACCTGTGGCCAAGGAAGTGATGGACTTTTCCACATGGGGCCATCTTCGTGCCTGTTTTATCCAGATGTACTGCTCTGGATGACTACACTGCAGATTTGCAAAGAGCTCTCATATAACTCATCCCTTTTCATTCCCAGTACAGTCCTGTGAGATAAGACCACCCATCCTAATCCTGTTTGACAACTAGGGAAACCAGTGCTCAAAGAGGCAGTTACTCACCTGATTCAGTCCCCATCATTGTTGAACTGATACTCTCTATTCTATTATGTCTTGATAAAAACAAAAAACCTGTGCCACTGAGTCAATTCAGACTCACAACTCTCCTATAGAACAGAACAGATTGCCCCATAGAGTTTCCAAGAAGCACCTGCTGGAATCAAACTACTGACCTTTTTTGGTTATGTCTCAGTAGAAGAATATTCTGCTTTTATTACATTACAGATGAAGCAATAGTCTCTCGGTTATTAAACAGCTAATTGGACCTGCCAGATTCATCCTTATCATCCATGTAGCCGGTAGATTTTAAGCCACAGGGGAAATGGATTGTTCTTCTGAAGCCTTCTCCATAAATAGCCTTTTCCCATTTGCTTGTGACTTTTTGCAACATCATACCTTAAGATTTAAGAATTTCCGTTCCTATTTTTGCACAGAAAAGTAGTGTATTATATTTTTCCCGATTAGGATATGTACCTTTTATTTTACCTTTTTTTTTTTGCTGTGGCTGCTGCTGTGTAATATACTTGATTTTCCCTACTTTGGGTGAAATCACTTTTGTTTCTTAGCCCTCTTTTATAAATTGAATATTTCCACCTTCCTCTACTGTTTTGCAGCAAAGCTGCAGGCTGGGCAGTAGGTAGATTGTTTTAAAACCCCCAAAAGATTCATAATTTGGGATTCTTAGGACTGTATGTCAAGTATCAAACTAGCTGTTTTCATCCATATTTCTACGCCACAAATTGGGCAATCACAACTGCTGTCTGTTTGGACAATTGTTAATGGCTGTGAAGCTGGCTCCAACGCATTGCCTGGATGGTTTTGCTCCATCCTCCAATGTCTGAGTCCATTACTGCAACCTTTCTGTCAATCCATCTCATTGAGGGTTTCAGTCAGTTGGGTTGACCCTCAGGCTCTGCCCAAATGTCATGTCTTTTTCAGATAATTGGTCTTTTTGATGGTGTGTCCCAAGCAAGCAATCTGAAGCCTCTCCATCTTTGCTTCTAAACATTTTGGTTGTGTTTGTTCTTATACTGATTCATTCATTCTTTGGTGGCATTTGAGTAACTACATGACCTTATTTTCATTGTCTTTTCCTGCAGAGCTTGGAAGCCCTTTTCTGCTTGCCACCCTTCCTTTGGATGCGTAAATGAAACACAAAGGCATGACTTTCAAAGCTGCATTTTACAGTGTTGAAGAGTCACAGAGTTTAACCAAGTCAAGAAATGCGAGTGTTGAGGGTTGGGTGAGGTGGATGTCTCCATCAGTTGTCAGCCTTGTTAACGTGTGCGCATTTCAGCTGCACTATCAGCTCAATGATTCCCTTCCAGCACATCTGTGACTCCCATTTTCATCAGTGGAAATTCATGCATCCTTGTAGAGAAGAGTATCACTTTGAGCGTGTGTATATTCAAATGAACATTGAAGTGAAAATCCCAAGTATGTAGAGAAGAGGAAAGGAGAGAGGCAAGGAGAGGGAGGTTTTGGCATCCCCTTGTGGAATCATTAGGCTATTCCAAGAGAGTGAACTATTTCATGCCTGGATTACTATAACTGCCAGCTGGCAGGGCTGCTGCCTCCCCTATGTTCTTCCCCTTGCTGCCCATTGTACTTCTCTCAGATTAGTCTTCCTAAACTGACACTTTTGTGGTGCCTTTCTCTTGCCTAACAGCCCACAATGTTTCCATGTTATCTATGGCCCAGACGCATACTCTTCATCCAATTGGTCAAGGCAGTACGTTATGAGACTCTGCCTTAATCCATGACTGCCATCCATTCCTGGGGCCTCTTATTCACTGGCTAATAAATGACCAAGGTACTTTCTTCATCTCTATCTGATACACTTGTATGACAGACTCTGAAGGGCTCTCCCCAAGGTGAACTCTCCCCAGCCTTCCTATCCCAGGTCAAAGCCAAGGTTTGCCTCTGACATAATGACCTCTTCTACTACCCCACACTTCTCTGTTTAGCAGCTTGGATTTTCTAGCCCTACTTAGGCTGGCACCTGATCACATACAATTTTGTCTGTCTTCTAAACTACAATTTATGCTTGTTGGGGCCAGGTGTCATGTTTTGGATTCATTGTTAACATCCTAGCACTTACTATAATCCTAGGCACAGAGTATGAGACACATGGTGAATCCTTGTATTGAATTAAACTCAGTAGAAAACAAAACCATTGACAGTGAGTTCATGTCGATTCCAACTCATAGTGACCCTATAGGACAGAGTAGAACTACCTCAGAGTTTCCAAGGAGTTGGTGGTGAATTCAAACTACCCACCTTTTTGTTAGTAGCTAAACTCTTTACCACTGTGGTTCCAAAGCTCCAAACTTAGTAGAGAAAGAAGAAAAACCTTTTGGGGGGTTGTATAAGATCTCTGAAAAATTAGATTTCAATCTGTCCACTGGCAGTTGTCTCTCATGCCTGGAGTCACTGTCAGCACCCCCAAGCACACTGAAAGTTGTCACAGATGGTTGGCATGGATGGTGGCACTGGTTACAACCCCCTTCTCAGATACTCATTCATTCATTCTTCCATCAGCAAATGTTTTAGAAGCAGCTACTCTGTTCTCAGCACAGAGGTGGGGTTCTAAAAGAGACTGCCTTCACGGACCTTACTGCAATCTAGTGTATGCATTTCGGGGAGGAGACAGAGTGACACAATGGGCGAATAAGTGACCAGATGAAGTGGTTTCCATTAAGACACATGCTTGAAGGCAGTTTCATATGGAATGGCAATAGTAACCAGGCATGGTAGCACTGCAGATGAGGTGATCAGGGCCACATGGCGCTCATGGGAGATGATGCTGGAAACGAAGCTTCAGTAAGCAGACAGGTTCATCACCCATGCACACCTTGGGTGCATGGGAGAGGGAACTGCAGGCACCAACTCCAAGGCAGACTTTCTGAACCTTAGTGTTTTTGAAACTTTGGGCTGGATAATTCTTTGTTGTAGGTCTGCCCTTTGCATTTCAAGATGTTTATCAGCATTCCTGGCCTCTACCCACTAGATGCCAGAAGTACCACCACTCACCCAGTTGTGACAACCAAAAATATCTTGCAACATTGCCAAGATGTCTGTCCATAGAGTGTGTAATGGGTTTAACAGTGGCCCCCAAAAAGATATGTCCACACCCTAATTCCTGGTACCTTTGAATGTGACCTTATTTGGAAAAAGAATTTTTGCAAATGTAGTTAACAATCTCAACACAAGATCATCCTGGATTATCCAGACTCAGCCTAAAACTGATGACAAGTGTCCTTGCAAGAAGAAGAGAAGACATAAGTCATGTGAAGACAGAGGCAGAGATTGGAGTGATTCAGCCACAAACCCAGGAATGTCTGGGGCTACCAGAAACCGGAAGAGGCAATGAACAGACTGTCCCTTAGAGCCTGTGAAGGCAGTGTGACATTGCTGACAGCTTGATTTGGGACTTCTGGCTTTCAGAACTCTGGAATTGTAAGATAATATGTTTTCTTGCAAAACTCTGGCTGTTAACAGAGCTTTCAGAACTATAAGGGAATGTTGTTTTAAGCCACCACCTTTGTGGTAGTTTCTTACAACACTCCTAGGAAAGTAAAATGATCCTGTCTTCAGGTGAGAAACATCATGGTAGGTAGGAGGAACTTGAGGAACCACAGGGAGGCAGGTGTCCCTGAAGCTCTGTTGAGTGAGGCCGTCAAAGCGGGCGGGTCACTGAAGTGCAGGGCCATTGCAGTGGGAAAGCCAGGTCCTACTGAGCCTCGGAGACCGTGTCATGAGGAGTTTCAAGCACTGAAGTTATAAACAAGTCTGCAGTATGATCTGGTTTGTGTATTTAGCAGATTATTTCTGCTACTGTGTACACTGCATGTGCCCGAGACAAGGTGCAAAGCTAGGGTTCATTAGGATGCCACAGCTCTTGAACTGGGCCTGACTTCTGACTGTATTGTGACCCCAATCTGTGTCAGAATAGCACTGTGCTCCATGGCAATCAATGGCTGATTTCTCCGGAATTAGTAGATCACCAGGTCTTTCTTTGGCGATGACTCTGGGTGGACTTGAACCTTTCAGTTAGCAGCTGAGCTGCTTACTGGTGATGACCACTTAACAACTAAGACCTTTCTTGTATAAGGGATTGCCTGGTAAGCAGCCCAAGTGTAAACAATTTCTGCTCCAGTCATTCTAGTAGTAAGACTTTGCATTTTGTCATCATAAAGAAGAAAGGCCTCCCAGAGGTGACTAATTCATTTATTTCACTTTAAGATGAAGAAGCAGAAGCCTAAAAAGAGGAAGTGACAGGTGACACCTCACATCAACATGCACTTCAGTAGTCACTGGCAGCTTTAAGGAGTCTTTTCTGACATGCTGTCTGTCAAATGTACAGTGCAGTGCACTTTACCCAAGACTCACCTGAATTTTACAATGATCCAGTGAAACTGGCCATGTAGACACTACCCTTATTTTATAAATGCAAAGGAAACAAAAATAATAAGATCTGAAAGTTGAGACAATGTCTTCAAGCTTATTATTTTAGCCAGCTAGTGCTGCTCTGACAGAAATATCACAAAATGGATGGCTTTAACAGGCCAGCCAGCCAGCCAGCCAAGTGCCATCGAGTCAGATCCGACCAACAAAGAAGCATTTATTCTTACACAGTCCAGCTGGTTACAAGTCCAAATTCTGAATGTCTGCTCCAGAGGAAGGCTTTCCCTCCATTGGCTCTGGACGACAGTCGTTGCATTGCATCAGTCTTTGTTCAGGGAGCATCTTGGCCCAGGAACCTCAGCTCTGAAGGAACATACTCTACTCCCGGTGCTGCTTTCTTAGTGGTATGAGGATCACAAATTTGTGCTTGCTTCTCTTTCCTTTTATCTCTTGTAAAATAAAAGGATAAAGGGTGGTGAAAGCCACACTCCAGGGAAACTCCCTTTACAGTGGAGCAGGGAGGTAGTCCTAAGAAAAGATTTACAGTCCTACCCTAGTCCTCTTTAACATATAGCAAAGGAAAATCACAAAATGGAGAACAAGCATAAAATATTGGGGGTCGTGGCCCAGTTAAACAGCTACACATATTTTGGGAGGGACACAATTCAGTCCACGACACTCATACAGATTTTATATGGTGGAACTGCCAAAGAATTTTGGGTCTTCCAATCCTTGGTATAGTAGATGGAATAGTGGCCCTCCAAACTATGCATTGAAATCCTGGCCATATGCTGTTACATTTAACTATGAGATTAAATTCATTGGCCTTGGGTGGAGCAGATTATCTTCCACTATGCAATCTAATACAGGGTGATCAATTAATCAAGGTCATATACTAGTGAAGGGTGGATCCCAAAGCTAATCACTTGTGAGTTATAAAAAGATACAAGAGGGCAGGGGAGGGGAGAAGTGATAGATGGTATCTGATTGTGAAGGCAACGACATTGATGTCAAAGGTGGAGGCAGATGAAAAGACAAGCCCAGATGTCCCAGGATTACAGGCAGTTTCTGCTGAAATTGACAAAAGTGGAACCTTTCCCTGGAGCCACACTGTGGCTCTGGGCTTCAGACTCCTGTGTTTAAGCTGGTATTTCTGTTACAGAAACCCTAGGAAGCTAAGATCCCTTTTCTGACGTCCTCCCAGGGCTATCTCCGCTGGCCTTGCTGAGTCCTAGAGCATACTAGTGTAGCTCCTGAAATCTTAAGTCTCCCACCGTCTTTGCCTCTGGCCACCTCTTTCCAACTTGTAAAGTTTTTAGTTTATGATTATGTGTTATTCCTTGCTCTTTAGGGAAGTTCAATCTCATTGTCCGGACACAAGACTATTTCACAGCACAGGCTGCAAAGAAAAAGAAAGAGGAAAGGGGTCAATACAGGACATATGTGCACTACAAAAGTAAAGGTTTCACATACTGCTGAAGCTGTGATAAAACTAGAGGCCAGGAGATTCCAAGCTAACAGTAACAGGACCTTCGTCACTCAGGGGAAATTAGCAGGGATGTTGCGCTTTCGTCCATATCTGTAGTCAGCCAAAAAGTGCTCCAGGGTCTTTGAACCTCTTCCATTCATCCTTGTTAAGAGAGAGACTACTTTTTAAAGAAACTTGAAATGCTGTCACTTGGCTCACAAGTACTGACGTTAGCAGAATGCACACCGCTATTCCGGAAACAGCATGTTCTCTGTCCTTTTATTTGGTTTACAATTTGATCAGGGGATATTTGTGGGCTTTGTGTGGGTGCTGAAAACACTCGAGGGGAAAAGGAAATGTGGGATCTGCAGTCACGGGGCTAGCCAGTCTGGAGAGCAAAGGGCTTCGGAAGAAGTGTGTGAATGCTGCGAACACCTATGGAAGATCCCCAGGCAACTCATGATGCTGGGAGGACCAGTGGTCCCAGCCACACTGACTGGGAGGACCTGGGGCAAGGGATGAGTTTATCCTGGGAGGAGAACAGAGAAGGAGCCAGGGACAGAGGCTGGAAGATAGGGCTGAATGTCATACCTGACAGATCCAAGAAGGTGGGGCGGGAATGTGGTTTGAATAAAAATGTCCGTTACTAGGGAAAAAAGAGTCTAGTGAAAGGAGCTCAGCACTGTGTCTGTGAACTGTGGGGGACTGGAGTTCCCTCTTGGTCGGTGGAGGCTGACGAAGCTTTGCATGGAACTGAGGTGGTACTAGACTGACTTTGCGTTTGGTTCATGGCAAAATGAATGGATAGAGGTGCCTGACGTTGGCTGGATGACCACTGGTTGCCATCAAGTTGATTTCAACTCATGGTGACTCCATCTACATCAGAGTTGAGTTCTACCCTGCAGAGTTTTCAATGGTTGATTTTTTCTAAAGCCAATCACCAGGTCTTTCCTCTGGGTAGGCTCAAACCTCCAACTTTGGGTTAGCAGCTTGAATACTTTAACTATCCACCCCATGCCGTGGGTACTTTAACTATCCACCCCATCCTTGCCACCAGGACTCTGAAGTCTGAGGTTGGCTTTAATGCTCCTCAGTAATCAGCCAGAGGGGAACTACAGTTAAGTAGCTCTTCAGCATCTGGCTTCAGAATGGAAAGCAGGAAAAGAAGAAGAGATGCTGTCTCCCTTCTCGCCCTCTTTCCTCTGAGGAGCTGAAACCGGAAGTCATCCCAGAACAGAAATGGTGCATTGATTTACAAACTCAGAAGATCCAGATTTGCATCTTCAACTCTGTCAGGAGACTGCCCCCACCCCTCCTTTGATCCTTAATTTAGAGCACAAAGCCCTCTTGAGGCCAGAAATGCAATTCTCAAGAGGTTTGAACTACCTGAATTTAGCTGGTCCATCATCAAAGTGATTTTGGCATAAGCCTACCAGATAATAATGCCCACACATTTGTTTCCTAATTACTCGTTTGCTTGCTCACTTCCCTTGCATACCGCAGGCTTCTACAAGGTAGGGCCTCCTCTTGTCTTGTCTCCGTGTTTCACAGCTCAAACACAAGCACTTCGTAGAAACACCCCTTTACCCATCTATAGAGCTGAATCTCTTCAAGTTGAGTTGTTCAAAGTTGAATGGGTCTTTTTTCTAGAAAGAAGGATTATCGATGGAGATGTTTAACTGGAAGTCAGGTGACAGAGAAATCTGGCAAACTTTTGGTCTTTGTATCCTAGTGTTGTGAGGACTTTTGTTTTCTTCATGTTAAGGTGTAATCCATACTGAAGGCTGTGTGTAGTCTTTGCTCTTCACTAGTAAGTGCTTCAAGTTCTCTTCATCCTCAGCAAATAAGGTTGTGTTAGCTGCAGGTTGCTAGTGATCCTTTCTGTAATTTGTCTGCAGTGTTTTTCTTCATATAGTCCAGCTTCTTAGATTACATGCTCAATGTACAGACTAAGTCTGGTGAAAGGATACAATCTTGACATATACTTCACAACTAGACCCAAAACCCTTACAACTGGATCAATAAGCACATCATGATAGACGAAAGAAAGAGTGAAGTTGTCAAGGATTTTATTCTACTTGGATCCACAGTCAAGGCCTGTGGGAGACGCAGCAGTCAAGAAACTAAATAATGCATCACATTGGACAAATCTGCTGCAAAACCCTTCTTTAAAGTGTTAAAACAGCAAAGATGTCACTTTTAGGACTAAGGTGTATCTGACTCAAGCCATGGTATTTTCAGTCCCCTCATATGCATACAATGGCTTGACAATGACTAAGAAAGACTGAAAAATTGGCATCTTTGAATTACAGTGTCGGTGAGGAATATCTCATGGACTGCCAGAAAAGAGAACAGATCTGTCTTGGACGATGTACAGACAGAGAGGTATTTAGAAGTGAGCATGACAAGACTTTGTCTCCTGTGCTTTGGATGTTTTATGAGGAAGGACCAGTCCTTAGAGAAGGACATCATGTTTGGTAAAGTAGAGCATCAGCGAAAAAGAGAAAGATCCTCAGTGAAATCAACTGACACAGTGGCTGCAACAATAAGCCCAAAGACAGCAGCAGATATGAGGATGGCACAAGACCAGGCAGTGTTTCATTCTGTTGTACACAAGATCACTATGCATTAGAACTGACTTGATTACACCTAACAATGGCACCTCAGTGTTGAGCTCTGCCATCCTCTGACACTCTGGTCCCATGACCCTGTCTAGCTAACTTGCTGCCAGCCCTGAGAAAAAAATCCATCCAACTTGCCAGCTGCTTTTCCCCATCACCTGCCAACTCCAGAGATATTCCTTCCATCAGCCTTAATTAAACAAGACAGGATGTGAAAGGCAGAACTGCCATGTGGGCTCCACGCCAGATTCCTCCCCAGATTCTTCTACTTTCCAAGGAAAGAATTTGCAAGAGGGGGCAGGCTCTTAGTTGGCCGCCCATCTGTGGAGCTATGCTGTCTTGGCAAAGCTAAAAGGGAGTCTGGGGCTGCGTCCTGCAGGGCATGGGGGAAGTATCCTGTTTGGATGCACTCAGCACCTCTCATTTATAGCTACCGTGCTTCACGAGATGGGTATAACAAACCTTCCTGCTTTCCCAGTAGGCCACAGGAAGTCTCATCCAGGGTGACAGAGAGAAAATAGGCACGTTTCTGTTCATTTGTCTGGTTTCTGAAATGCTGGCCTTTGTGCAAGGGAAACATTTCAAGATTCCATTTAATGGATGAAACTCATCAGATCAGAAAAATAAATTAAAAGAGAGGCAGCCCTTGTCACATTTCATGTGTATAGATAATTGAAAGAAAGCAAACAAATAGAGCAACTGAACTGTACATAGACAAGCTTACACAATAGAACTTCTTTTTTTAATGAATAAGATTCAGAAACCGTATCAATTACATTTTATGATAGTCAAAAGTCTGTCTATTTTCTTTCTGCTGACCATAACTGAATTAGTGCTTTCTGATTGAGAGTTTTTCCCCTTTGACCAAAAGTTAAAGCGACATCACCTACATCCACAGTTCGTTTCTCTTTTCACGTGGCCTCTGACCACAGCATTGAGGTCTTACCCTCCACATGTGCGAGAGGAGTGGCTGGTAGCCCCTCCATCCAGCCATTGAGGAGACTGTGCCTGTGTCTGTAATTCACTGCAGCTAACCATGCACCCAGGCACCCTGCTCCGTGTGTAAGATGAGATGCTTCCTTTAAAACCCAGGGCATCTTTGATGTACTTTGCACCACTAATAGGTTGATTTTTTTTTATTATTAAAAAATTCTGAGACCAGTTATTTCCTGCTGTGTTACTCATTTGGTTAATGCATGCTAATCCTGCAAAAATAAATATTAATGTAGCGATCCTTGCCGGCTCAGGTCTTTGGGGGACATCTATGAAATTGTGTATAACATGTTTGAACTTCCTGCTATCAAGATCATAATTAGGCTTTACTTTGAGTGAAAATACATTGTTTGGAGTTATTTTCACAGTCTGTGAACCCCTCTTTCATTGTTTCAGGGGTACACCAATTTCTCCTTGGCAAGAGTATCTTTTCTTTGAGTCTCTGTATTAGTACCGTGTTGGTTGATTGTCATGTCAACCCCATGTTAAAGGTGGTGGATGAAGTATCCTTAAAATTCTGAGAAGAACATCTTGACATAAATGTCAGCAAGTTAAATTGCCATGGGTTGGAGAGATGACAGGGGAAATGAATGCTAAACAATCAAATCAAGTCAATATAAGAATGGCACCTTGGTGAAGAAGGAAGGCCAAAAGAGAAAATGCTGTCCCCCATCTTCTCTTGGTCGGAAATCTTCTGCACCAGGTTGTTCATTTTTATCAGTCCATCTAATAATTTAGAGTTGAAATGAATCTTGAGGTTTCTGTGGTTTGGTCTCCCACTCATTGCAGAAGGCAAAACCTTCTTTAGTACATTTGATGGGTATTACAGATTTGAATTGTGTGCCCCCAAAATATGTGTCAGCTTGGCTAGACCATAATTCTCAGTATTGTGTGATAGTCCTCCATTTTGTGATCTAATGTATAAATCCTAATCTCTGTCTGTGATTAATGATGCAGGGTTGCCAAAGCCAAGCGCTGTCGAGTCAGATCCGACTCATGGCAAGGCAAGGTTAGGTTATGTTAAAAAGGATTAGGGAGGGATACAATACCCTTCTTTCGGTCACAGTCCAGATCCAATATAAGGGGAGCTTCCCTGGAGTGTGGGCTGCATCACCTTTTATCTTATAAGAGATAAAAGAGAGAGGGGAACCTCCTACCACCAAGAAAGAAAAGCCAGGAATAGGGTACATTGTTTGGACCTGGGGTCCCTGTACTGAGAAGCTCCTAGACCAGGGACAGATTGACAACAAGGACCTCTCCCAAAGCTGGCACAGAGAGAAATCCTTCCCCTTTGCCTGAATTTGGACTTTTAGCCTCCTCAACTGTAAGAGAATAAATCTTTGTTTACTAAAGCCATTCATTTTTGGTATTTTTGTTATAGCACCACTTTCTAACTAAAGACAACGAGTGTTTGTGTTCTGCTTGAATCTTGCCAATTATAAAGTGAAAAATACTTCAAAAAACCACTTTAATTGTTAAGGAGTACTAATGTGTTGGAACCTTTGTGCTTTTAGTTCAAAATCTTTCATTTGAAAGTGATTGAAGGATAAAACAACTAAATTAGGCTAAAAGAATAGTTATTGGGTCACGTAACTTTCAAAGTAAAGTAGAATGGCTTCAGGTATGGCTTGACTCAGGCACAGAGGGTATCAGCGACTCCCTTTCTCAGCTCAGTTGCCTCTTAATTTGCTCCATCCTCTGGCAATTTCACATTCAGTTTTTCATGACACTAGATCAATAGCTCCCTCACAATTCTCAGAATTTTAATTTTCTCACTATAGCCTTCACTTTTCATCACATGAGGTAATATATTTCACATTTCAACAGTCTTGATTAATGCATATATTTTGATAGCATTAAGATATTTAATAAATCCTATTAAATAGTGGAAAAAGAAGCTGATTGAAGTCAGAAAATCTAGACTTCAGCCTAGCTGTACCACTCTCTAGTGAGTGACATGACCTGAACTCATTTCCTCCTCTGTAGTACTGGCTTAAAACACTCGCTTTCGTGAAGATCAAAGTTGGATGATGTAAGATTATAAAATGAAGTAAAGAGATAGATATGTTGGTATCATTGGCTATATCTATTAAGCTATGTGGTCAAAGTAATCATCTATTGGGTTGAAACAGTCAGATGAATAGCTCCACAAAGACATTTAAAGAATCCTACCCAGATGTTGGAATGATTTCTGATATTTGTAGAATATTTATGCCAAGCAATCTTCAAGACATTTAACAAAATTGGATTTTAGATTGTCTCATATAATCTCAACAACACTATGAGGCAAGGTCTTGGTCATCTAGTACTTCTATAACAGAAATAACACAGGTGGATGACTTTAACAAAGAGAAATTTATTGTCTCACAGTCCAGTAGGTTAGAAGTCTGGATTTAGGGCACCAGCTCCTAGGAAAGGCTTTCTTTCTGTTCCCTCTGGAGAAAGGTCCTTGTGATGTGTCAGTCTTCATTTGGCGTGGGAGTTTCTCAGCAGGGGAATCTCAGGTCCAAAGGACTCTCTCTGCTCCCAGCATTGCTTTCTTAATGATAGAAGTTTCCTGAATCTCTGCTTGCTTCCTCTTTCCTTTTATCTCCTGTAAAGCAAAAAGTGGTGCAGGCCCCACCGCAGGGAAATTTGTTTTACATTGGATTAGGAATGTGACCATAGTGAGGGTGTTATGGTCCCACCCTAATCCTCTGCCTTCTTAACTACAAGCAGAGATTAGGATTTACAAAATATGCAAAAATTACAGTCACAAAATAGAGGGCAGCTACATAATACTGGGAATCTTGGCTCAGCCAAAATGCTATACACATTTTTTTAGGGACATAATTCAATCCATGACAAACAGGAAATATTATCATTCTCAGATCAATTATGAGGAAATGGAAGCTGAAAAAGATGAAGGGATCTGTTCAAGTTTGTGTAGTCAGTAACAGTAGAATCTGAGTTTCCACACAGATAGTTCAACTCCAGAGCAGGCACTGTTGGCCCTGATTCTAGAACAAAATTTCACCATAGTTAAAAGTTTCATTAATAATTACAGAAATCTCTGTTTCTTCTAATTAGCATGCCCAAACTGGTTAACGCTGCAAAATAAAGAAGCAATTGATGAGTTTTATTTTTAAAACAAGGGGTAAAACATTAATAGCATGATTCTTCTCAGAACAATCCACCTGGAGCTTTCTGGCTTCCAGGCCTTTGTCTTCCTTATAATCCTGGAATATGTTGCCCTTCATATCCTACTCATTTTTCCCAGCTTAACTGTAATTAATTGCATAAACAGTTGACAGCAATAGAAAAAGAAAACTGAAATATTAGAAACATTACCCATAGTCCTATCCATTCTTTAAAGGTGAGATGACATGCTACCTTCTCCAAGAAATTGTCTTTGTCCTTGGAGTTCCCTGCTTCTATTGGCGTATGCTTTTATTTATGTATGTACACTCATGCAACAGAGCGCTAGCAAGAGAGAGAGAAATCAGAGGATCAAGAAAGAAGCTATTGTAATTTTACTCATGTGAGTTTTGTACCTTTCTGAACAATAGAATTTTATTTTATGGTTTCATGTTTATATTTATTTTGACACACATCATAGGGAGTGGGAATAGATACACATAACTTATCCATGTTTAGTGTCTGTAAAGTTCTTGCTCTGGCCCTGGGTGCTCACAAACTTTCTCATGTGGGCACACACATGCATACACACACCAAAACCAAGAAAACCAAACCGGCTACTGTCAAGTCAGTTCCTACTCATGGTGACATCACGTGTGTCAGAGAAGTGTGCTCTAGAAGGTAGTCTCAGTGGCTGAGTTTTCAGAAGTACATCACTGAACCTCTCTTTCAAGGTGACTCTGAGTAGTCCTGACCCTGCAGCCTTTTGGTTAACAGTCAAGCACATTAACTGTTTGTACCACCCAGTGATTGAATACCCCCTTACCCACCTCCCTTATTAAATAGAATTTTCTTTCTTTCACTGAGCTTCTAAGGCAGAGACCATACCTGGTCCATCTCTGTTTTCCTCACAGCACCCCAAGATGGGACCTTGCCTGTATTACCTGCTCAGTAGTTATTTGTGGACTCACAAACAGCAGATGGTAAAATTTTACTTTCCTCTGGTTAAGTACTATGGCTACTAACCAGAAGGTTGGCAGTTCAAATCTACCAGGTGCTCCTTGGAAACTCAGGAATAAAGTACATTCTTTGGACCTGGGGTCCCTGTACTGAGAAGCTCCTAGACCGGGGACAGATTGACAACAAGGACCTCTCTCAAAGCTGGCACAGAGGGAAATCCTTCCCATTTGCCTGAATTTGGACGTTTAGCCTCCTCAACTGTAAGAGAATAAACTTCTGTTTACTAAAGCCATTCATTCTTGGTATTTTTGTTATAGCAGCACTTTCTAACTAAAGACAACGAGTGTTTGTGTTCTGCTTGAATCTTGCCAGTTATATAGTGAAAAATACTTCAAAAAACGCCTCTTTAATTGTTAGGGAGTACTAATGTGTTGGAACCTTTTGCTTTTAGCTCTACTTGGTCTGTAGGGTCACTATGAATAGGAATCAGCTCCGTGGCCATGGGTTGGGCTTTGATTTCCTTAAGGGACAAAGCATAATTAATAGGGATATAATGGCTAGTGTCTGGTTCTTGGCCTTGGCAACGCTTCTGGTATTTCTTAAAATTCAGCCTTCTTCCTGGACTTGCAATCTGATTGCATGAGACTCTCCAGGGAATTAAAATTAGCCTGTGGTTTGAAATGTTTATGAAAATAGCTAAATTTAGATGATCAAAGATTTGGGGAACCTAGGGGGGCCTAGAGATTGCAGACTGTGATATCTTTTATAAGCATCTTGAGCAGCAAAGATTTTTCTCTACAAATTCCCTTTCAGAGGCATTTAAAGGTCTAGTTGGAAGCTGTTCTAATTTCTCATTAATTGACAGAATGAAGCACAGGCTCCTTTAAGTGGGCCTCTTGGGCATTTTCTCTTCCTGTCTTTATTTACCTCACCCTAATGTTTAGAGATGTGTGCTGCTTTGACCAAATTGGAATTACTTCTAAAACAGAAAATGATCTATAGCTTAAATCCAACTTGAGGATTACTGTGCCGTCATGAATCAAAAAGTAAGTTTCCCAAAAGATTTCACAAGAATGTATGTTCTGTGATTTTAAAAAAATGGAGTGGATTAAGGTTGGAGATGAGGAATTGGCTTGGACAAATGCTTTCACATCAGGAAGCCCCTGAGATAAATTTGGTTCGATCTAGGTGGGGAATTGGTGTTCTTGCTGCTGATTCTTCAGCAGTGATTCTCTTTGGGTATATTCAAGATAAAGGGAGGTTCTTATTGTAATCAATGAAGCCCTCAGAGAGCAAAATCAAATGAGAGTGTGAGAGGGAGATAAGCTGGTGTTCGCTGGCAGTCCATAGCCGTTCCCTATGGCTCTGTAGTTGATCTGAATCTTCCCCTGAGCAAGGTAGTAACCAGTTACTGTCTAATTCTTTTTGACTCCTGGTAACCCTATGTGTTTCAGAGTAGAACAGTGAGCCACAGGGTTTGCCTGGCTCATTTTTCAGAAGGTCTTTTTTCCAAAGCACCTCCAGTAGACTTGAACTCGCAACCTTCCAGTAAGAGGCTGAGCACATCAGCTGTTTGAGGCAGTACCGTGGAGTTATCCAGAGCCCTAGCCTTAACTGAGCAGAATGGACCCTTCTCTCATAGTTTACTGCCTTTTTTGTGACCCCGGACAAATGATTTAGCTTCACTGAGCCTCAGATTTGTCACCTGTGAAGTAAGAGTAATGATAGTGCCTGCCTCCTGAACTGTTATGGGAACTAAGTGCGAAGATGCTTAGAAAGGGCTCAACCTCAGGCCTGACACGTCACTACTGAAGTATTGTAAAGTAATCCGGAAGAAATGGCAACTGGTGTGTTTTACTGAAATCCAGTGGATCAGCAGCAAAATCCCCTTTAGGCACGCAAGTGTTACTACAAAACTAAGCAGAGTTCGTCCCCTGCCACAAATAGCCGGTCTTTGAGACACGGGTGAGATGAGAAGCTAGACGTTTCATTATGTGCCGGCACACAAGAAGACTGGGAGTGGATTCTTCCACAGTCTGCTTCCCCAAAGTGCAAACTAGCCGGTGGTTTTATAGGAAAACGACAACGAGGTTTTATGAGCCCTAGGAATTTGTAGAACGTTAGAGCTTCTGCAGGTAATCACAGCTATCATGTCCCAGATGTGCTCACCTTTTAATTGGTATTCTGGGCCCAGAGGTGGTCTGGCCATAAGGGAAGTTCCCCAGTCACGAGGCAAGTTCCTTTGTTTTTCTTTTATGGCTTTAGATTATTATCACATGTTTTTCCACAGTCCTAAAGATAGCACAGATTAATTTGAGGAAAACTAAGGGAAACAATGGAATCATGCTTGGAGACAAAATTAAGAGACAAAACAGTTCAGGTTATGTTCAAAATGTGGCTCCTTGTTTTACTCTGCACGTCGTACCGGTAGGAGGGACTGCAGCAGAATCCAAACACCTACTGCTGTTGAGTCGATTCCGACTCACAGCAACCCCTGAGGACAGAGCAGAACTTCCCGTAGAGTTTCCAAGGAATGCTTGGAGGATTTGAACTGCCGACCTTTTGATTAGCAGAAGTAGCACTTAACCACTACACAGCCAGGGTTTTCCCTGCAGAAAGGCAGTCCACAAGTCTGAGCACTTCCCTACCACAGTGATAAGACCTAGGTGCGTGGGTGCTTTTAGAGAAAAACTCTAAGGCAGCTGAACCAGCTGAGGTGGAGAGGAAAGGGGAAGCGTAATAATGCCAAGCTTTTCCCTGGCTGCTGCCTCCTGGCTCAACATTTCTAAGGTTAGTTTGTTTGTAAACAGAAGACTCCAAATTGCAAGTCTGTGCCAATCCCCTGCCCAAATGGGAAGAGCCTCTAATGAGCCAAAGCATTGGTAATTAGGGCAATGAGCTCTGCTGGGGAGATGGATTGAGGACTAGAGCTGAACAAGGAGGAGAATTCTCCTCAGACTAATGGCAGGTCAAGGCGCTGGGGCTGAGGCCCCAGTTATTAAATGCCTTCAGAGCCCAGGAAGAGAAACATCCCAGCAGCCACTGCCGGTTGTGGAGTTTCCTTTGAAGCTCAGGAAGAATTTCTCTTCTTTGTCTTCTGAGGCAGGAACTAACAGGCCTGATTTGCCCAAGGAGTGATTAAAGGCAAGGGAAGCTGCTGGGAGATGATAGGGAAATTCCTTTTGTTAGAGATCCCAGCCAAAGCTCAGGGAGGAATGTTTCCAAAGTCCACCTCAGCTCTGAGGAATCTGCTTGGTTGGGGTCATTGACCCCAGACAAGATGGTCAGGCAGATTCAGACCTAAAGCTTCCCCTCTGGCCTTCAAAGCCAGCAGTAGCAACATTATTGACACTCATAATGTAAGTTCCAGTAAGTGGATGGCTTGGCTGCAAATGACCATTCTTGGCAGAACCAGGGATTGTAGGGTTGGCAGGTACCTCGTAAGAGCTGACCTTGTGCTTTGAAGGGTTAAAGAAACAGGTTTTGGAGCCAGACTGCCTGGGTTCAAATCCTGCCACTGCTACCTCCCAGCTATATGTCTTTCTTTGGCTCGGTTTCTTCATCTGCAAAATGGGATGATGGGATCACTGTGAGGATCAAATCTGTAAGAGGAGTAAAACGCTCACTGCCATATCTGGCAGATGCTAACCCAAGTCTATTTCAACACATAGCAACCCTATAGGACAGAGTAGAACTGCTCCATATTTTCCAAGGAGTGCCTGGTAGACTGCTGACCTTTTGGTTAGCAGACATACCACTTAATCAGTATGCAGCCAGAGTTTCTGGCAGATACTAAAGATTTCAACAAATGTTAGCTATTTTCCTGGTTACTTCACAAGGCAGACCATTCCATAACTAGTCAGGCATAAATGTTAAGAAGCTTTTTTTTTCAAGTGGCTTGGGTATACATTGGGGTTCTACCACATACTGGATATGTAACTTGGGGCAAGAAAGTTATTAATCTTTTAAAATTTTAAGTCCCCATCTATAAAATGGGGATGGTAATAAAACGGGTTTTGTAATATTGTTGAAAAGAGTAAATGAAATAATCAATGTAAAATGCTTTCTCCAGCAATAAGTACATGCAAAACTGTGTGTATGTTTGTCAGTGTGTGTATACATATATCCTACTTGTTAGGATACCTTCTGTTGTAAGTAACAAGAAATTTGCTGACTCTGACTTAAATGATGTGTAAATCTGTTACGGTGTCTAACAGGAAGTCCTGAGGCAGGTTGGCTTCCAGCTTGTTCACTCAGAGGTTCAGTGTGGTGCCTGTGGTTGTGTGTCAGCTTACTTGGGCCATGATTCTCAGTGGTTTGGCAGTTATGTAATTAGGCAATCACCTCTATAGTGAGATCTGATGCAGTGTCATCACTTCCTGGATGAGATCTGCTATGAGGAGCCAATCAGTTGAAAAGGAGTTTCCTTAGGGGTGTGGCCTGCATCCAGTGTAGGTGGACTTTCTGGCAAAGCTTTCTGGCTTTTGTTTGCTCTGGATCCAACATCTGCTTGCCAGCTCTTGGGATCTGAGCTAGCAGATTGCCTGCCAATCTTGGGACTCATCATTTTCTGCAGCCTGTGAGGTAAAAGCCTACCATCTTTCCCACCAATCTTGGGTTCACCAGCTCCTGTAGCTATGTGAGCCAAGAGAAGCCTCCAGCCTGACTCATGAACTTGATACTTTTAGTCTTTATAACCATGTGAGCCATTTCTTTCATGTAAATACCCCTCCCTGCCACCTGTCTCTCTCTATACATATATGTATACACACACACACTTCACTGGTCTTGCTTCTCATGTCTCTAGAAAATCCAATCTAAGACACTCAGTGATGTCATGAGGATATAAGTTCTCATTTCTCTACCTTGATATCCTCAGGCTGGTAGCCAAATGACTTAAGCAGACCTTGGAATTACATCCAGATACAACAACATCCAGGGAGGAGGAAAGAGCAAACCTTGCTATGGCTCAATCTGGGCAGTTACAAAAATTCTCCAGTTTCTCTAACATCTCATAATCATACTTCAGTCACATGTCTGCAGCACAATCAATCACTAGGAAAGAAAATGAGATTTCCTTGGAGTAATCTGGCCTCCCCTGGAACTACTAGGAGAACTTACCTGTAAGGGAGAAGGGCAGATGTTTGAGCAGTGTTGGGGTTTTATTGGCGATGAAGGAGAGGAGCAGATACCGGGAGGCAGTTATGTTGAGCAGACAGCCTAAATGCATTTGCCAACAGCCTCCCAATCACCCCATCCTCCCCATGACAAGTTTAGCCCCTTCTCGTATTTTAGAAAGGTGTCCCATGTACTTTCTTCTCCACTGTTTACTCCATTATCACTAATGGAGTAAATGAGCCAAACTCTATCTCTTAATTAGCAGAAGCTACCATATTCCTACTGACTTTAAGGCTGGATCTAGTTATATGTCTCATGGACATGGTCCAGAAGATTTGACAGTTATATAAACTACCAGGTGTGATGGGCTCAAGACTCCATGGCTGCACTGCCCTGAGGGAGGTCAGATAGGCAGGAGCTGGGCCGCCCTGAAGGTCATCCCTCTTTCCTCCTCTTGTGCCTCAGTGGCCACCTATAGAAAGCAGATTCTGGGGGCGTTTAGGAAATATTTTAACCACTTCACACCTTAATTTCGCTGTATCCCAAGTACTCTCTGCCCACTGAGTTGCTCTGCCTTAGTCTCCTGACTTGGTCAATTGCCATTTCTCTGTCTCCCACTTGTCTGTTCCATTGCTGCAAGATACTGCAGGGAGGAAGCAAGTCAGTGTGATGAGCCCAGCTATTGGCTGTGACGATGGCTAAGGTGTCGCTGCTCTGCCAAAAGCTATTTGGATTCCAGGTGTTTTTATTTGTTTACTTGACTTCAATGGTGTTAAGCCTCAAATGCCAGTATCATTCCCATCATCTTATGTTCAAATTTGCTAGTCCTTCAAAGTTTAGTTCAGGTGCCACTTCTTTCCTGAATACCTGAATCCATCAGATGGATGTTATTTTCCTCCTTCTGAACCTCTAGTCCCATTAACTACATCTCACTCTTACTGAATTGACCAAACTCTGACTGTATATATATCAGTTATTTAGAAACTTGTGTTTTCTCTACTGTAAGCAGTCAGTTACTCAAGAGTAGGCCATGGCCATGACTGACTTACCTTTGGTTCTGACACTGTGCCCAGCTAAGGCCTGGAGTGCTGTGGTGTAGATGGAAGAATCTTGGCTGCAGAAGAGAAATTCTGGATTCCAGTTTGACATCAGTCATACTCTCTGCCTCAATTTTACTTAACATGAGATGAAAATACTAGACTAGATTTTTTTCTAAAATTCTTTATAATCAAGTAGACATTTGATACAGTATGGGATAGTTGATTTACTTTGTGGGGGGTATGTACACACACATGTGTGTTGAGCAGGAAGATGGAAAGATAGCTAGCTTACTCTCTAACCTCCTGTATACTCATTGCTATCAAGTTGATTCCAACTCATAGTGACCTTATAGGACAGAATAGAACTGCCCATATGGCTTCCAAGGAGTACCTGGTAGATTTGAATGACTAACCTTTTGGTTAGCAGCCATAGCTCTTAACCACTATACCATTAGGGTTTCCAACACCCCATATAGGACTCCATGTAACATGAGACTGGCTTTTGGAGTGACATGAAAAAAGATAACAATCCCAACTCCCTTTTCTGTTAAAGAGACCGTATACAGGGTAGAGGAGCCCTGGTGGTACAGTGGTTATGAGCTCGGCTGCTAACCAAAAGGTCTGCAGTTTGAATCTACCAGACACTCCTTGGAAGAGTCACAAAGAGCTTAGCAGCAACAAGTTTGGTTTTTAGAATACAGAGTCATGTTTAAAAGTAGGGGCTTTGTAATTAAACAGATCTGGGTTTGAATCCTGTCTCCATCAATTACAAAGTGTGATTTTGAATGAGCTGTGTAATATTTCTAAGGCTCAGTTTCTTCACCTGTAAAACTGATGTGATGTGAATACTTGAATTCCTCAGATGGGGTTTATCTTTTTTCCTTTGAACTTCTAGCCCCATATCTCATTCTTACCTTATTCAATAATGTGCCTAAAGTAGATTTTATGAGTATTCAATTAGATAACATGTCTAAGGCACTCCGCACAGGGCCTGGCATATAGAAAGTACTTTAGAGGTGAAATACTAATCATTATTAGTGTAGATCTTATTAGATATATAGATGAAAATATTTAAATATTAAAGCTCAAGATAATGCTTGAATGATCTCCAGTCCTTTCCGGTAATACAAAATACATTTAGAACTCTGATGAAATGAGAGGAAGCTCTTTTTTTATGTCCCTGTCTTTTATTTCTTCCCTCACTTTTTTAGACTTTTAAAAATAAAATAACTATAATTTTTATATCTTTGTTTTTAACACATGTTCGTTATTCATATAGCAGCCCTCTAAGCTCACCCTAACTGTGGGGCTTATACCCAGTTTCAGCCTTCCCCAGAGGTTTTGGGTATCTCGCAGAGATTTAGTCAGTGCCCTTCACTCTAATGACTTTTTAAGGAACAAGCAGTCAAGTCTGTACCTGTCCAGGTGATGGGAGATTGGCTGGGAGATACCCTCATTCTCTGGGAAGAAAGGCGTCCTGTCAAACCCTCAGCTGGCAGCAGAGGGTAGACAATGTGTGGAGATTGATACCTCCAGCCTCTCTCCTGCCAAGAATGAGCGGCGTGTGAACCAGTCTCCGTGCAGAGATTCTGGGCAGATGCCCAAGCGCAGTGAGGATGGTCCCTATGGCCCTGGAGGATTGCTGCCAAGAATCTGGGTGCTGCCAAAAAGCTCTCCAACCCCGGGCGCCATCCTGGCCGCTTAATCCTCTTGCCAAGCTGTTTCTAGATCACTCTCCTAAACTTCTCCTCAAAATTCCCAGAAAAGGAATTGGAAAACCTGGAACTCGGCTTTGTGGGGTAGCATCTGGATCTTCTCCATGAGGCTGTGGAAGTGATTACCTTTGAAAACTGTACATAATGGCTTAGAGAAGATGACATGCTTGTGACTAGCAGTCACAGAAGCCTTTACATCACGCATATTGACCTGGCCTCCATCTCTCCCTGGGTTGCATGCTTGTGTTTTGTTGTCTCTAGGGCACACGGACACTGAGGTTTCTGGTGACAATCTATGTTCTCAAATTGTCTCTGAGTGTCAGACCCACAGGGCTTCCTAAAAACAAAATAAATATATAAATAAATATTGCCTTTGAGTTGATGCTAACTCATAGCAACCCCATGTGTTACAGAGTAGAACAGCTCTATTGGGTTCCCTTGGTTGTAATCTTTATGGAAGTAGATCATCAGACCTTTCTTCCATGGCACTACAGGTAGGTTTGAACCACCAACTTTTAGGTGAGTAGTCAAGCACAAAACATTTGTACCACCCAGGGACCTCCTTAGGATGGTAAAGTATGCCTTGCTGATGGAACAAGAAACAGCAAGGGCTGAAGTATGGGTTTCACTCCTGCCCAATGCATCTCATGCACTGCCACCATCCATCTGTCACTGCAGGCTGGTGCTGTCATGATGCTAAACAAATTTTAGAGGAACTTCCAGTTCAGACAGACTAGGAAGAGAGGCCTGGTGACCTACTTCAAAATATTAGCTAATGACCAAACAAGACATTCAGGCAGCTAACAGACATATGAGGAAATGCTCACCGTCATTAGCCGTTAGAAAAATGCAAATCAAAACTACAATGACCTATCCTTTCATGCCAACATTATTGATATGAATGAAAAAACAAAAACAAATGTTGGAGAGGTTGTCGGGAGATTGAAACTCTTATGCCCTGTTGGTGGGAATATGAAATTGTTCAGCCACTATGGAAAATGATATGGCACCTCCTTAAAGAGCTCAAAACAGAAATACCATATGATCCAGAAACCCCACACTCCAGACATACCCTAGAGAAATAAAAGCCGTCGCATGAATAGACACGTACATACTCATGGTCATTGCAGCATTGTTCACAATAGCAAAAAGATGGGAACAACCTAAGTTCCTATCAACAGATGAATGGATAAATGAATTATGGTGCATACATACAGTAGAGTACTACAGTAAAGAACAATGATGAGTCTGCAAACCATCTCAGCATCGATGCATCTGGAGGGTATTATGCTGAGTGAGATAAGTCAATCACAAGTGGAAAAATATTGTATGAGGTCGCTATTTTAAAAGCTCAAGAAAAGGTTTACACACACACACACTCACACACAAATCTTTAATGTTTATGAGGCAGGGGAAAGATGGGGAGGGGAAATCACTTACTAGATAGTATTGTCAGTTCTGACTTACAGAAATGCTATGTGTAATAGACTGCAATAGCATATTGACAAGGAACTGCCAGAAATTCAAGCCGGATACAGAAGAGGACATGGAACTGGGATATCATTGTTGATGTCAGATGGATCTTGGCTGAAAGAGGAGAATACCAGAAAGATGTTTATCTGTGCTTCATTGATTATGCAAAGGCATTCAACTGTGTGGATCACGACAAATAATGGCTAACATTTCAGAGAATGGGAATTCTAGAACATTTAATTGTGCTCATAAGGAATCTGTACATGGATCAAGAGGCAGCTGTGTAAACAGAACAAAGGGACAGAGCATGGTTTAAAGTCAGGAAAGTTGTGTACCAGGGTTGTATCCTTTCACCATACCTTTGCAATCTGTATCCTGAGCAAATAATCCGAGAAGCTGGACCACATGAAGAAGAAGGAGGCATCAGGACTGGAGGGAGACTTACTAACTTGTGTTACACAGATGACACCACCTTACTTGATGGAAGTGAGGAGAATCTGAAACCCTTACTGATGAAGATCAAAGACCACAGCCTGCAGTATAGACTACAACTCAACAACAAGAAAACAAAAATCCTCACAACCAGACCAGTAAGCCACATTGTGATAAATAGAGAAAGGATCGAGGTTGTCAAGGACTTCGTTTTACTTGGTTCCACAATCAATGTCCATGGGAGCTGTAATCAAGAAATCAAAAGACACATTGCATTGGGAAAACTTGCTGCAAAGGACCTCTTTAAAGTATTGAAAAGTAAAGCTGTCACCTTGAAGACTAAAGTGTGCCTGACTCACACCATGGTATTTTCAATCACATCATATGCATGTGAACGCTACACAATGAATCATGAAGACAGAAGAAGAATCGATGCCTCTGAATCGTGGTGCTGGAGAAGAATATTGAATGTGCCATGGACTGATAGATCTGTTTTGGAAGAAGTACAACTAGAGTGTTCCTTGGAAGCAAAGTTGGCAAGACTGTGTCTTACATGCTTTGGGCATATCGTCAGGAAGGATCAGTGCCTAGAAAAGGACATTATGCTTGGTGAGTGGAAGGTCAGCAAAGAAGAGGAAGACCCTCAATGAGATGGACTGACACAGTGGCTGCAACAATGGGCTTAAGCATAAAAATGATTACGGGCATGGCACAAGAACAGGCAGTGTTTCGTTCTGTTGTACATAGGAACTGACACAGTAGCACGTAACAACAGCAACATGTACAGCAGAATGAAACACTGCCTTGTTCCGCCCCAATCTCAGAACCGTTGCTACATTTGAGTCCCTTGTTGCAGCCACTGTATCAATCCATCTCATTGAGGGTCTTCTTCTTTTTCTCTGACCCTCTACCTTACCAAGCATGATGCCCCTCTCCAGTGACTGGTCCCTCCTAATAGCATATCCAAAGCACATGAGATGAAATCTCACCATCCTTGCTACTAACGAGTATACTGGCTGTACTTTCAAGACAGATTTATTCATTCTTCTGGCAGTCCCCAGTATGTTCAATATTCTTCTACAACACTGTAATTCAAAGGCATCACTTCTTCTTGGGTCCTCATTATTCATTGTCCTGCTTTTGCGTACATGTAAGGCTATCGAAAACACTGTGGCTTGAGTCAGGTTCACCTTAGTCCTTAAAGTGACATCTTTGCTTTTTAATACTTTAAAGAGATCTCTTGCTACAGATTTGTCCATTGCAATGTGTGGTCTAGTTCCCTGACTGCTGTTTCCACGGTGGTTAGTTGTGAATCCAGGGAAAATGAAATTCTTGATAACCTCAAACTCTTCTCCATTTATCATGATGGTGCTTATTGGTACACTTGGGAGGATTATTGTTTTCTTTATGTTGCGGTGCTAACTTTGGTGAAGGGAAGGGCAAACAATATTGGGAAAGACAGCACAGCTTAAACAAGCCACGGTCATAGAAGCTTCCTAGACACATCCAAACACCTTGTGGGACTGAGTTATTGGGGCTGAGGGCTGGTCATCATGGCCTTGGGAGACATCTATGTCAACTGGCATAACATAATTCATGAAGAAAATGTCCTACATCTTACTTTGGTAAGTAGCATCTAGGGTCTTAAAAGCTTATGAGTCATCATCTAAGATACCTCACTGATCCCACCCTATCTGGAGTGAGAGACAATGAAGAAAAAGGATGAGTCCAAAGAACTAGTGGACCTTGAGTACCAAAGACTTCACCAGTCGGAGACCAGAAGAACCAGACTAGACCACTGATTGCCCTCACAGGGGTCAAAATAGAGGGTCCCAGACAGAACAGAAGAAAAATGTAGATCAAAATTCATATTCACAAAAGAAGACCAAACTCACTGGTCTCACGGAGACTAGAAGAAGCCCTAAGAGCGTAGCCTCTTGACACCTAGCTAACTCAGAACTGAAGTCACTGCCAAAGTTTACCTTCCAGCCCAGATTACACAGGGCTATAAAACAGTAACACACGTGAAGAATTTACCTGTTAGCTCAGTCAAGACCAAGTGGGCAGCACCTGCTCCTAAGCAAGAATGTGATAGTAGTCAAGGACAGAAAAGCTGGGTGACAGACACAGAGGCCCCAGGATGGAAAGAAAAAGGGGGAAAGTGCTGACACATTGTGGGGATCCCAGTCAATGGTACAACACAATTTGTGTATAAATTTTTGAAAAGAAAGCTACTTTACACTGTAAACTTTCACTTAAAATACAGTAAAATTAAAAACAGAAATGTCAGTCAATGAAAACACTGTGGTCCAACCATTCAGTCTCCAGCTGATCATGGGGATGGCGCGGGACTGGGCAGCTCTTAATTCTGTTACTCATGGGGTCTCCGTGAGGAAGACGACAACTTGATGGTAGCTGGGAACAAGAACAACAATTTACAATAAAAAAACATTTCCTTGCTCTCCCTGGTGATGCCGCAGCTACATAAGGAATGACTAGGGGGACACATCTACCATGTAAACCCCTTGAGGGCCCACTAGCACTGACGACAGTGGGCAGTCAGCTTAGAAGCCAGTTTAGGTTCAGAAACTGCGACCCTGTGGGGTTGAGTATCTGCCTGGACTGTCACTGGCATTTTAGCCTAAGGCAAATGGAACGAAATTAGGAAGAAAAATAAGCGTGCTTTGGCACAATATGCAACTGAAGGCAATTTTTTTTTTTTTTCAATCCTGGAAGAAATCTCTTTGTGTTTTGAGGTTATACGTGTGTCTAGATAATAGTATACTATTGTTTGTTATTACTGCCTATTTCAATGTCTCAGTCATTTCGGAAATTATGAAAAATTGCTGATGCTATTGAGTTTGAAGTTATGAGTGAAAATGTTAAAACTCAGTGCCTGTGGGGATTGAGTGTTTTTTTTTTTTTTTTGGCTTATTATTTGTTCTCCTATGGCTGGCATTGCTACAAAGAGTAAAACTTTGATGGAAAGAATATTTGAGTTAATTTAATGACATAGAATTAAGATTATTTCCCACCTCTCTTCTTTGCTGTCTTCCTTTTATCTGTGTGTGTGGCTTATCTTAAAACCAAATGAACTTAAGACCTCAGCGTGTCCCCGTCCCAATACGTAATTCAGGAAAATATTGCCTTCTCCTCAGATGCCTGATTGTGCATATCTAAAGTTTTAAAAACTCTATTTTCAGTACCTCCCTATTCCTTCATGGTTAGAAGTGCTTAAAATCCCAGTAAAATGCTAGTCTGGAAATGCAATAGCTCTAGCTACCTGGTTACTCCAAACAGTAAATGTGAATGGATGGAGAGTTGGAGCTTTTTAGAAATGACATTTGGAACTATGTCACTGTTACTATACACAACCGAGTACCCATTTTCTTTTTAAAAGCCCCATATATTTCTCAAGATGTAGCACAGATCCACTCTTACCTGCTGTGTCGGATCGCAGCTACTCACAGGAGGAGGAGACAGGACCAAATTTTTCATTTCCTGTGCAAAGACTCATGAAGGAAGAGAAGCATTTCCTCTTGAAAGCTCTTTAGCCTTCAGCAATTGCTGTTAGCTCTTTAGAGAGTGGAACATGTGGTGGTAGAGTCAGTTCTAGCTCATGAGGTCCCTGTGTGGATCAGAGTAGAACTGCGTGCCGTGGGGTTTGCCATGTCTGCACCTCTGTGTAAGCTTGAACTGCCAGCTTTTCAGTTAGTATCCCAGTGCATCACTGTTCGTACTACCCAGGGACTCCTAGAGAGTGGAAGAGCTCTCTCAATGATATTTGCCTCACTTCATTGTCATGGTCACTGTCCTGGGTGACACAAATGCTTAAATGCTTGACTACTCGCAGAAAAATTGGTGTTTCAAAACCATCCAGAAGCACCCTGGGTGATAGACCTGGAAATCTGTTTCTCAAAAGTCACAGCTCTGAAAACCCTACAAGAACACAGTTCTCCCCTGCACACGTGGAACTGCCATGAGTCAGAATCAACTCAACAGCAATTAACAACTGTCACATGAGACTGATATAGCCTATGAAGCTGGAGGGTCTCTTCTACTCATGTGAGGTGATAGCATCCCTTTTTCTCCCCCCTGTAACTGCCCCTGCTTCTCATCACTGCGCAAGTGCATTTTCTCAGGGTACCAAATCACAGAACTTGCCTCTGTAATTAACCTTTGAAAAGAAGCTACCTTGAGTTCAAGTGTTTACTGGTTTTCAGGCTGGACTGCCACTGAGTAGCTATGTCGCTATAAGGATGGATGTGTCTAATTGAGGTCAGCATGAGCTGGAATTTACAGTAATGATCTGGGGATGGAGTGGTGAGAGGGAACATCACCTAATGAGGCCAGCGTTTGTTCCAGGGCAGCTCATCACTCGGCCCTTCTCTGCCCAGCCCCCACTGTGGCACATCAGGCCACCACTGGGGCCAGAGAATGTTGTTAGGTACCACAGTTTCTAATTCTGAAACATCTAAGTGAAAGCAGCACTGTGACTCAAGACATAATTCCTTATTATTCTGAAATTTTTTTTAAATTTTTATTTAACATAACTAAGTGAAAATGTACATTCACATATAAATTTACATGCCCCCCTATATGCAGCTCCCACTGCTCTCCCTGTCCTGTGACAGCACACTATTCCTGTCTGCTCCATACATGTCTCATCCTCCCAACAGTCTCCTTTCCCCTCCTCTCCGTCCACTCCCCTTCCTCCAGCCAGAGGTCAGCAAGATGATATCCTATAGATGTATAGAACCATAAAGTGCTTCCAATATATGGTCACTCTGCCTTGCCAAGTCCAATCCATTCCTGTCCAAAGAGTGGACCTTTGTTATAATTTATGGGACAGGGCAGCATCAGGGCAGGGGGCCATGGTCTCAGAGGAACCCCAAAACCGCTGGACCATCAATTGAGGTCTTTCAGTGGAGATCTCATGATGCACCTCTTTATTCTTGTGTTGCCAGTGAGACTCCTCTCTGTGAGTTCCATCGTGGCTATCGCTGGTGGTGGCCGGGCACCATCCAGTTCTTTCGGTCCCAAGTTGATGTAGGCACCCACTCTTGTGGGTCTCTCCGTCTTCTCGGTTGTCTTTACCGCATGTCATTTTGGTCCTCAGTGAGCATCCGTTCCTGTTGAGTTGCGACCATTTGCTGTGTCCTCGGATGGCAGCTTGGCAGCTTTTAAGACCCCAGACGCCACTCACCAATGTGGGGTGCAGAGAGCTCTCTTAGCAAAATGCTAGTTGTGTCAATTGGCCTGGAATTCACCTAAGAGCATGGTCCCCCACCCCCCGCCCCAGCTACTCTATCCTTGCAGTATTGAGTTAAGATGGAAGGAGTACTCAAGTTATGCTGAAGTCCACTTAATGTTGTTCTTGTTCCTAATGTGTGCTGTCACCGCTTTCTCCCAACTAGATTTCTAGTAACTATCTAAACTAAACCCTCCCCCCCTCCCCCTCCATCCCCTCCCAGCTGTCAAAGAGTCTTTTCTTCTATACACAAGTCTGTTTTGAGATCTTATCGTAGAGGTCTCATACAGTATTTGTCCTTTTGTTGCCGACTACTTTCACTCAACATAATGTCTTCTAGTTGAAACCAGGTTAGGAGATGTTTCCTGGAATCATCGTTATTCTTTATCATTGCGTAGTGCTCCATTGAGTATATGTACCATAGTTTACCTATCCATTCTTCTATTGTTGGACATCTGGGTTGACTCCATCTTTTTGCTATCGTGGACTGTGCTGCGATAAACATTCTGGTGCATGTGTCCGTTGGTGTGAAAGGCCTTGAATCTGTAGGATATATTCCAAGTAGTGGAATTACTGGGTCAAATGGTATATCAATATCCATTTTTTTAAGGAAGCGCCAGATTGCCTTCCAAAGAGGCTGGACCATTTTGCAACCCCACCAACAGTGTAGGAGGGTTCCACTTTCTCCACAGCCTCTCCAGCATTTGTTGTTTTGTGTTTTCTGGATCATAGCCAATCTTGTTGGGGTGAGATGGTATCTCATTGTTGTCTTGATTTGAATTTCTTTAATAACTAAAGATCGTGAACATGTCCGCATGTGTTTTTTGGCTGCCTGGATCTCCTCTTTAGTGAGGAGGCTCCATCTCCTTTGCCCATCGCTTAATTGGGTGGTTTATCTTGTTCTTGTTGATATTTTGTAGTATCTTATAGATTATGGAGATCAGGCGTCGGTCTGACATAGAGTTGCCAAATATTTTTTCCCACTCTGTGGGTGTTCTTTTAATTCTATTAATAAAGTCTTTGGATGAGCAAAAGTGTTTGATTCTTAATAGTTCCCATTTATCTATTTTGTCTTCTGTTGATTGAGGTTTCTTTGACAGATTTTGGAGTCTGTCCTCATTGTGTACTAAAACTTCCATTGTTGTTCCTACCTTTTCTTGGATGAGCTTTATCGTTTTAGGTTTGATATTTAAGTCTTTTATCCAGTTGGAGTTGGTTTTTGTATAAGGTGTAAGATACGGATCTTGATTCAGTTTATTGCAGATGGATAACCAATTTGGCCAGCACCATTTGTTGAAGATACTGTTTTTACCCCAGTTTAATGTCTTAGGGCCTTTGTCGAATATCAACTGTTCATAGGCAGATGGTGTCATCTCTGGGGTCTCAATTCTGTTCCATTGATCGATCTGTCTGTTCTTGTACCAGTACCAGGCTGTTTTGACCACTGTGGCAGTGTAGTATATTCTTAGGTCGGGTGATGAGAGGCCTCTCAGTGTGTTCTTCTTATTCTGAAATTTTTAATCTAACTTTTGGTTTTACATTAGGATGTATGGATTTAGTATTAAAAAATGAGGTAATTCTTAGGGACTTGAAAGGAAAATCACCAGGCTCTTACCCAGTCCTCCTCACTCTGATACTGCTTCTCTAAAAAGAACCATATTCATCTTTGAGCTATTTTTTTAAAATTTTTTTAAATGATTTTTAAATTTTTTTACATATTAGCTTTTTATTTCCTACTATAGAAGATGAACTGAGATCTTGTACTCTCCCTTGACACAAAGTGGTTAAAGCAGCTGGTTGCTAACCAAAAGGTCTATGGTTTGAATGCACCAGACAGCTACTCAGCAGGAAAATGATATGGCAATCTGCTCCCATAATGATGTACACCCTTGGAAATGGGGTTTCTATGAGTCAGAATCGACTTGATAGCGATGTGTTTGGTGTTTTTCATTTACCTCCCCTCCCCCACTTCCACATGCATTTTGTGGTTCTTGTTAGGTGCCATTGAGTTGTTCTTGATTCATCGATACCCTGTAGAACAGAGTAGAACTGTTTCATAGAGTTTTCTTGGCTGTAATCTTTGTGGAAGTGTATCATCAGGTCTTTCTTCTGAACAGCTACTGGGTGGGTTTAAAACACCTTCCTTTTAGCTGCCAAGTACTTAACCATTCACTATCAGGGCTCCCATTCTACATGTATGTAAACACACTTTCCCCATGAGTGTGATTATATCATACATCCAATGTGTTATGTCAGAATTCTTGCTCGATGCAAAAAGGAACCCTCTACTGTTTGTTGGATTGGAAGTTTCTTTTTTTTTTTTTTTTTTGGTCTTGTCAGACATGCCTAGCTACTTAAGTTTGGTCATTGAGGGTTGAGGTGGGAGCCAGTTCTTCCACCCAGAGCCTTTCCTTTAATCACCTGCTATCAGGACACACCATACCTCACTCTCTGTTGGACGTGGTGTTCCCAGTCCCAAGTCTTTCTTCACTTTCAGAGTCTTAGGCTTGTACCTGAGTTCAGTCTTCCCACCTCTCCTGGCCGCCATTACCTTGGCCTTCTCGTTCCTGGATACTGCAAATGGTTTGTGCTCAACTACTATCCTAAAGGTTGTCAGTTCTGAACTACCCAGCTGTGCCATAGAAGAAAGACCTGTCATCAGTCTACTTCCATAAAGATTAAAACATCAACAAAATCTATTGGTTCTGACTCAGAGCAATCCTATAGGACAAAATAGAACTGTCCCATAGGGTTTCCATGGAATACCTGCAAGTCCTTGGATTTGAATTGATGACCTTTTGGTTGGCAGCTGTAGCACCTAACCATTATCCCACCAGGGTAATCACAAAGATTACACCAAAAAATCCCCATGACTCAACAGCAGTAAGTTTGGTTTTGGCTTTAAGCATGGCTGCTCTTCTTAGCCATCCCTCCTTGGTCCATACACATCATCTGATTTATACTTTATAAAAATTTGCTGGGACCTCTAAGCTGCTGACAGCCTCCTTCTCATGATTGTGGATTTGTGCTTCTTTTATATCCCTACCATCATTTTAATAAGAAGGTAAAAGAGATAAATAAATGTTAGCCCACCATCCTGATTCAAATAGCATGACTTTTTCAGGCCTAATTTAATAGAGCACAAAGTGTGGTAGAACTATCTTGCTATACAGTGGCTTACGTTTGGAGAAATCCTGAGACTCAGCAGAGGAAAATGCATCTCCTTAATGGCTGATGTATCTTAAAAACTTCTGTACTGAAAATGCCTCAAAAACTCAGAAAACAGAGATAGCAGCAACAATAGTAGTAATAAGAACAACCTAATATTTTATATTTTCCCCATATTTTATAGTTTCTTAGAAAGCTTTCAGAAGCGTTATCTCACCTGGCAGGTACCATATTTCCTGAAAGTATTGTTATCTCCAGCTTTCAGCCATGGAAATAGAGATTCAAAGAGCCCAAGGACTTTCCAAATGTTGCATAAGAAACCTTGTTGACTACTGATAGTGCATTATTTCCAGTATACCAACCACAGCTCCACCCTGCTATTGACTGTTGATTTGCATAGGATTAATTGGCACTAGTGAGGTATCTTAAAATAGTGCCAAATGTCTTGTGTAACTTTATACCTGTAATCTTTTCTTCTCAGCTTAGTATCATGAGGGCAATTTAATACTCTCTTATGGTGGAAGGCTTCCAGAAACAATGAGAGTTGTCTGTGTGAACCAAACCTATACCCTTTCACTTGGCCTCCAACAAAGAGCCCTACACCCTCTGAACTTCCAACTCCATTGTGCCACCGAAATCTATACTTTCCGATCTGTGCTTTTCTGTTTTCCTATGACTTATCACCTGAGAGACAATTCCTACATCTTACATGTGATTTGAGAAGCGTGTTCATTTGTATGTTAATAGTAGTGGCTCTGTGAAAAGATGGTATCAAGTGCCAGGCCAACAGGCATCTGTTACTGGAATCCATGTCTGGAAAGAGATTAATTCCACATTTCCATTGCTGATCTGTAAACCACAGAATTGCAAAAGCAGGCATTTGACCTCACTTGGAGACAATCAAGGAGATGTCATTAAATGTGGGCACACTTGTACTCTTTCTCATAACTACTGGTATCAGCTCCATTTTTACCTGTAAATAGAATTGACAAATAAGTTTTATTTAGCTACATAACTGATGTACATTCAATGTGGAAAATTTGAAGAAACAGAAAAGAATATTGGCAGACATCAAGTAGGTCTAAACGACAATAACATTTTGATAAATGCATATGCTTAGTCATTTATATGCATATATCAAAACCTCAAAATCAAAACTACTGCCATAAGGTCAGTTTCAACTCATAGTGACCCTATAGGTTAGAGTAGAACTGCCTCATAGAGTTTCCAAGGAACACCTGGCAGATTTGAACTGTCAGCCTTTTGGTTTGCAGACATAGCACTTAAGCACTACACTACTAGGGTTTCCATCTTATGTATGCATATATGTGTATGTATATGTGTGTGTGTAGGTATATGTATATATATACAAAACCCATTGTTGCGGATCTGATCTTGACTCACAGTGACCCTATAGAACAGAGCAAAATTGCCGCAGTTTCCAAGCAGAGATGAGTGGATTCAAACTGCCAACCTGTTAGCAGCCCAGCTCTTAACTACTGAGCCATCAAGGCTACACACACACACATACACACACAACTCATTGCTGTTGAATCAATACCAACTCATAGTATGCTTATAGCACACACTTGAACTGCTCCACAGGTTTTCCAAGGAATGCCTGATGGATTTGAATTACCAACCTGTTGGTTAGCAGCCGAACTCTTAACACTACACCACCACCAGGATTTTCCTACATATACTCAAACTGAATTGAAATCACTCTATTTCCACAGTTTTGTGACACTTCTCCATAACATAACAATCTTCCTCTACAGCAGCATTTAGAATAACATCAGAGAGTTTCATCTTCATTTAGTAGCTCCATTTCCTGATTATAGAGAAAAAGAACAATTAAGGAGATGCAGCAGACCCAGAGAGAGTAATTCTGATACTCTCTGAATAAAGCAAACCAAAGTAAACCCCAGTGGCATCGAGTCAAAACCAACCCAGAGTGACCCTACGGACAGTAGAACTGCTCCTTAGAGTTTCCAAGGAGCGCCTGGTGGATTCAAGCTGATGACTTTTTGGTTAGCAGATGTAGCACTTAACCGCTATGCCATCAGGGTTTCCATAGTAACTTCAAAAACACTAAACCAGTATTTTTGAATGATGCATTTCTTTTTTCAGTTCACTATCGATAGAATTGAGTGCCCCAGAAATGTCCTGTATTAGCTGTTTCCCCTAACCAGCTAAAATTTATTCTCTGAAAGTAAGCAATAATTTATTGCCCTGGAAGCAATGCAAATACTAAGTTTGACATTTTCATCTCTGTCCCTCGGGAATTGGCTATTTGTTTTCCCATATTGAACTTGCTAGCAAGTTAAATAGCTGAGCTGCTATTTACTGAGTATCCGGTTGTTGTACTAGGCAAGTTGGCTGCTGAAAAGGACTCATGAACAGACAGAGGGAACAGGGTCCCTCCCATCATGGAGCTTTTACTCTGGTGATCTTATCAACCGTCATTTCTGTGAATCAGCATTCCCCAGCTCTTAGTAAGCAAAGGAAGTGATCATATTTTTATGGGAAATCAAGATAGGCAAGCTTGCTGGGAAACTGAGATGACTTGCCTGGGGCTTCCATTGCCTCTAGGATCAAGTGGCTGACTGCCCTATCACACCTGTAACCCATTCAGCTGTATCAGAGTGCTTTGACTTAGCAGTTGGAGAGCTCTTCAGTGGAAAGCTTCATTTCTAGGGATAGAATGAAGTCTTGCTGGGGGCTAAAAATTACATAGTCAGTTTGTGGAAGGCAAAAATGAATAAAGTTCCAAAGAAAGAGAATTAATTTGTTTCCTGTTTTTGTTTACTATTTTGTTTTAAGTCTTTCAATAAAGTGTTTGCCTTGTAGCTCTTGCTAACTAGAAGTAAGTGAATTTGGAAGCTCATGCAGGGGCCTCTATTTATTTTATCTTTCTGTTCCCAGGAAGGATTTATGCCTAAATTATCCTTAGTAGATGGCTGACTATTCAATGGCTACTATTTTGTAAAGCTGTGCTTTTTGTTTTGTATTTTTTCTGTGTGATTTTTTTTTTTTACAAGATGGCATCTGAAGACAAACAAAAAGCTACATCTTTCCCCAGTTCTATCAGTGAAAATAATTCCTCACTGATAGGTGGCCTTTATCTTTGTGGCTTAGTAGAATCTTGGTGGTAGTATTATGATATGCTAAGTACCCGAATGCAGGAACCATTTCCGTGAGTTAAACCCTCTTCTTTTACCCTGAAAGACAGCAAAGAAAGCAGGTTGTTGTTGTTAGGTGCCATTAAGTTGATTCAGATTCACAGTGACTCTATGTACAACAGAATGAAACACTCCCTGGTCCAGCACCATCCTCACAATCATTGTCATGTTTGAGGCCATCGTTGTAGCCACTGTGTGAGTTCATCTCAATGACAGTCTTCTTTTTTGCTGAACTTTTATGTTACCAATCATTGGCCAAATTACATGTTTATTAAGCATAGGTCTTTCTCGTAGATTAGGTGTTATCAGATTCTTAGGGTAAAACCCATACTGTTGACTACAACAAAATTTAAATTTTATCTATTGTATATTACAAAAAGATTTCAAGTTCAGAGACGTAACACAATGACAAACTATTGTTTTCTCACAATTTCTATGGATTACAAATTCAAGAGTGATGTACCTGAACTGTTCTAGCTTATGAAGATGCAATTATAATGTTAGCCCACTTGACTGTAGTCATCTGAAGGCTTGACTGGAGCTGAAAGGATATGCTTCCTAGATGGCTCATTCAGATGGTTAATATTATGTGTCAGCTTGGCTAGCCTATGATTCTCAATGGCTTGGCAGACAATGGACTTGATGCTGTCTGCAATGCAATGCAAATTAATCACTTTCAGTGATGTAACCTGATGTGATTAGCGATGCAGTTGAGTTTTCTTTGGGTGTGGCCTGCCTCTGCTATATACATGGATGTTAAGCTTAGTCTCTCTTTCTGTCTCTGAATCCCTGCACTCTTCTCATCGCTGGACCTCTAGTTTTTGGAAGGTAAAGTTATGGAAGTTTCTGATCTGCTGTCTGATCTGAAAATTTTGGATTTGCCAGCCCCTGCAAACCCATAAGCCAAGCAGAGGTCCCCATCTTAGTGCCTGACTCACAGATTTGAGACTTGACAGCACCTGCAATTGTGTGAACCATCCCTAGAATTAAATTTCTCAATGTATTTACGTACATGTTTCATTGGTTTTGCTCATCTAGAGAACACAGACCAAGACACTCTCACATAGCTGGCAGGTCTGTGTTATCTCACTGCAGGAGGCCTCAGCTCCTCACCACATAGACCCTTTCATGGTACTGCTGGAGCCCTTACAACATAGCAGCTGACTTCCCAAAAATAGAGTGATCAAAGAGAGAGCATATTGGAAACTACCATGTAATTTATGACCTATCCATAGAAGTCAAACTTCCACATTTCCATAATGTCTCAATGGTTACATAGATTATTCCAATTCAGTGTAGGAGGGGATTATGTAAGGATGTTAATACCAAGAGAAAAGAATTATTGGGTGCTATTTTGGGTGCCAGCTAACATGAGCCACCCTCTATCTCCTAGTGATTCACATGCTAAATACATTCTCTTCCTCTCTGTGTCCCCAAATTCTCAACCTGTTACAGCAAAAGCTCAGAGTTTAGAATCTTCTAATCTAAATCAGAGTCATGTGTAAGTCCTTAAGTACAGTTTTTTGAATACCATTCCACTCAGTCTGAAAACTTGTGGACTGAAGAGACAAGTATCGTCTCCTGTACATACAGTGTTGCAACAAGCATGAAATAACTGCTGTAAACACTCCTATTCTTAAAGGGGGGAAACGCGAGTACATAGGAGTCATGTTGTAGTTATTAGGTGTCACTGAGTTGGTTTTGACTCATAGTGAATCTATATACAATGAAACACTGCCCAGTCCTGTGCCATCCTCATGATGGTTGTTATGCCTGAGCCCATTTTTGTAGCTACTGTGTCAGTCCATCTTGTTAAGAATCTTTCTCCTTTTCACTGACCCTCTACTTTACCAAGCATGATGTCCTTCTCCAGGAATTGATACCTTGTGATAACAGGAGTCATAGATTCATACAAATTGTAAAATATGGCATGGTTCAGATCAACAGTTCCTTCATTAGGACTCTTAAAGACATTCAACAGAATTCAGAAATTATCAAACAATATCATTAATGTCACACACAAATCAAATTTTGCTGAAGATCGTTCAAAAGTGATTATAGCATTGACTCAATGGCACTGGATTTTTTCACTGGATAGGGAACTATACCATCAGGGAACTTCCAGAAAAACAAGCTGGATTCAGAAAAGGATAGGCAAAGAAGATATCTTTGCTGATATCAGATAGATCATGGCTGAAAGCAGACAACACCATAAATATGCCTACCTGTGTTTTATGGACTATGGAAAAGTATTTGACTGTGTGGATCATAACAAATTATGAATAACGTTATGAAGAACAGGAATTCTAGAACATGTAATTGTGCTCAGGAGGAACTTACACGTAGATCAAGAGACAGTCCTTCAAACAGAACAAGAGGATACTATGTGGTTCACAGTCAGGAAAGATGTGCATCAGAGTTGTATCTTCTGGCCATAGATATTTAATCTCTATGCTGAACAAATAATCTGAGAAGCTGAACTAAATGCAGAAGAATGTGGCATCAGGTTTGGAGGAAAGGTCATTAACAACCTTTGAAGGACTTGATGAAAATCGAAGACCACAACCTTTAGTATAGATTACATCTCAACATCAAGAAAACAAAAGTCCTCACAACTGGACCAATAAGTAACATCATGATGAATGGATAAGACTGAGGTTATAAGGGATTCACTTATTTGGATTCAAAGTCAACACCCATGAAAGCAGCAGTGAAGAAATCAAAAGATGCATTGCCTTGGGAAAATGGGCTGAAAAGCAAAGATGTCATCTTGAGGACTAAGGTGTACCTGACCAAAGCCATGTTGTTTTCAATAACATAAAGAGAACAAATATCATCACAACTGGACCAATAAGAAGTATCATGATAAATGGAGAAAATACTGAAGTTGTCAGGAACTCCATTTTTCTTATATCCACAATCAACAGTGGATGCAACAGTTGAGAAATCAAACAACAGATTGTGTTGGGCAAATCCACTACAAAATATCTCTTTAAAGTATTAAAAAAAAAAAAAAATCAGAGACATCACTTTAAGGACTAAGGTGCACCTGACCCAAGTCATGGTGTTTTCAGTAGCCTTATATGCATGTGAAAGCTGGACGATAAATACAGAAGGCTGAAGAAGAATTGATTCCTTTGAAGTAGAGTGTTGGCAAAGCATATTGAGTATATCACGGACTGTCAGAATAATGAACAACTCTGTCTTGGTAGAAGTACAGCCACAATGCTCATTAGAAGGAAGGATGGTGAGACTTAAACTATATACGTTGGACATGTTATCATGAGGGGCCAGCTCCTGGAGAAGAACAGCATGCTTGATAAAGTAGAGGGTAAGCAAAAAAGAAGATGACAGTCATTGAGTTGAACTGACACAGTGGTGGCAACAGCAGGCTCCAACAGAGCAACAATTGTGAGGGTGGCACAGAACCAGGTAGGGTTTCATTCTTTTGTACATAGGGTCACTATGAATCAACACAACAACATATAACAACAAAGCAGCAACAAAAAATGCTTGTGTGTATGGTTTTTGCACATCTTGGAACTCAGTAAGACTTATAAGAAACTCACATAATTTTAAGGGAACTGTAGTGGTATTTTTACTACCAGCTTAAACTGAAATGGACAGAAACAATACAAAATGAAGAGAGCCTTTCAAGTCCTCCAAGTCCTAGAGACATAAAGGAGGCTGAGAAATCTATATGGCTACAAACACTAGGTATTTTTCATGAAAAAGGAATACAGTTAGAAGACAAACCAAGAGTCATAGTGAATTATTCCAAAGCCTTCAGCCCTAATCAAGATAATGCTAATCCGGATTTCAGAATTGATATGGACCAGTGACTTTTGCGTACTTTCTCTTTCTTTTTGACAACTGTCTCTTGTTAGCCTATGTCTGTGTCACCATCAAATGTTGATTGTGTGGAACATGAATAGCTTGTCTCTTTAACTCATAGGTCTTCAGGCAACTGAGATATGATACTTCAGGAGCTACATCTGAAGAACTTTATCTACTTCTAGACCTGACTTAGGTCACAAGATTCTTTGTGCTGATTCTATAATAGGATTAGACCTATTGAGGCCCTGCACAACAGGGAGGGGAGTTCAGTATACTTTATATGTGGGAGGGATGTGAATCATTGGGGGTTAATGGGAGGGATGTGAATCATTGGGGGTTAGAAAGACTGAGCCTGATAGCCAGCCTGCAAGGTATCTTCCAGTGATTCTTGCCTCCTGGTGTTCATGCCTTTTTGTGATTGTCTCTCATATCATACCTCTGTGTGACCAAAAGAGTATAGCAGAGATGGTGGTATGTCACTTTTATTGCTGTTGTTACATGCTGTGGAAACAATTCCAAATCACAGCAACCCTATGTGACAAAGTAGAACAGCTTATTGGGACTTTTCTCCTGTGGAGCTGCTGGTGAATTCAAATGGCTGACCTTTTCATTAGTGTTTAGCCATTGTGAAACTAGGCTCCCTGTCACTTTTCTAGCTAGGTCACTCACTTTGAGGGAAGCAATCTGCCATAACACGAGGACATTCAGTCATCTCTGTGGAGGCCCATATGACGAGGAACTGAGTGGCTTCCTGCCTGAGACACAGGAGTGAGTGATCTTGGAGGTGGATCCTTGTGGTCTAGTCTTCAGATGACTGCAATTTCATGAGAGACCTTGAGCCTGAACCACCCCATTCATGACCATCAGAAACTATGTGAGATAATAAATGTGAGTAGTTATAGGCTGCTGAGTTTAGGAATAATTAGTTATTCAACAATAGGTAATTAACATCAGAAGGGTTTCTTCTCCTTTTCTTGTTTCTCTTTGGTGGCTTGTACGATCATCTTTTTGTTTCCATTGTCTAAACTTTCATGATAATATTGCCTCTGCGGATTATATAGGAAATTTTTTCAAGTTTTCATCTCTCTGCAAACTGCTTCCTTCCTTCCTCCTTCCCTTTCCACTCCTTTCTTCCTCCCTTCCTTCTTTTCTCCCTCCCTTCTCCTATCCACTCCTTAGAAACTCTATGGGGACAGTTCTACTCTGTCTTGTAGGGTTACTACAAGTCAGAATTAACTTGACAGCAATGGATTTGGTGTTTTGGTTTTAAGTTCACCATGTACCCATTATGGGCTGGGCAGTTGTCTTAGTTATCTATTGCTACTATAACAGAAATAGCACAAGTGGATGGCTTTAGCAAAGAGGAGTTTATTCTTTCACAGTCTAATAGGCTAGAAGTCCAAATGCAGGGTATCAGCCCCAAGGGAAGGATTTCTCTCAGCTCCAGACTAATATTCTTGTGATGCCTCGGTCTTCCCTTGGTCTGGCAGATGTCAGCACAGAAACCTCAGATCCAAAGGATGCTCTCTGCTCCTAACACTGTGTTTTTGGGAGTATGAAGTCTCCATGTCCCTCTACTCATTTCTCTCTTTTATATCTCTTGGATCTTGTTCTTAAAATATTGCAAAGCACCTGGCCTGGGGCTGGATACCAAGAAGGAATGTAGTCAGTATTTGATGATGAGTTGGTTCATAGTTAGGTCTACTCCTGCTTAGGTTTTTGTCACCCAGATTCCTCTACTGAATTGAAATGATTTGTAGAAAGGGGAAGGTTTAGTTTTAGAACTCATGTAGACAAGTTGGAACCTTTGTGGCTCAGGGGTTAAAAATTTGGCTGCTAACCAAAAGGTCAGCAGTTCAAATTGACCGGCTATTCCTTGGAAACTCTATGGAGCAGTTCTCATCTGTCCTATAGGAAAGAGGACAGAGTCAAAATCAACTCAATGGCAATAGGTTTGGTTGTTGGGTTTTTTGGCAGTCAGTTGGTATGGATGTTGTTTTGGGTTTTGGTTGTTATTTTCTGTGTCATTGGCCCTGACTCGTGGAGCCCTCCTGCACAATAGAAGGAAATACTGCCTGGCCTTGCTCAGTGATGGAAGTAGATTGATCACCAGACCTCTCTTACTAGTGTGGCTTGGCCTAGAAGCTCTGCTTAAAACTGTTTAACATCACAGCAATACACAAACCTTCAGTGACAGACAGGTGGTAGCTATGCATGAAGTGCATGGAGGGTTTCTCTACCAGTCTGCCTAAGAGACAATGAGGACTCAGAGGTGAGAGTGTTTCATCACTAAGTGTATTCATTTTTCTTTTTTGGAGTGCCAAGCCAAGTGCTGTCGATGGAGTAGCTCTGTCTAAAATAAAATATTGACAGGGAATTTGCAGGTTCTTTTTCTATGGTGTTGATCTTTCTTTGAGAGTGTTCAATTGAAGCATCAATTATGACAAAATGATCGTAGTTTCTTCTTTTTGAATTTTCTGTCTTGAAGACATCTGTGCAGTGTTTGTTACTGAAGAAATGTCTGTGGTTAGCTGCCACTGAGGTAGCCCCTGACCCATGGCGATCCCAAGTGTTACAGAGTAGAACTGCTCTGCCAGTCTTTCTGGGCTGCCATCTTTATGGAAGCAGTTTGCTGGGTCTTTCTTTTTCAGAGCCACTGGCTGGGCTCAAACCATCACCTTCTCGGTTATCAGCTACTCATAAATGACTTGTGCCACCCGGCTCCTTCCCTGAATACGTAGGGCCAGGAATCAAGTATCACACTTAGTCAAGCCAAGTGCCATAGAGTCGGATCTGACTTGTGGTGACCCTAAAGGCCAGAGTAGAACTGCCCTCTAGAGTATTCAAGGAGCACCTAGTGGATTTGAACTGCTGGCCTTGTGGTTAGCAGTGCTTATGTGTCTCTGACAGTTTAGGAACAAAGGTTTTAAAACTTCTCCCTCTCCTTTAGACTTTGGGAGGTTTGTGTTTCTCAGTGAACCCCAACGCTCTTGCCATGGTGTGCTCCCCATTGGGAAGCCAGGTTTGCATTTTGTTCGGCCGCCACCCCAGGTTCATTCCAACACCAAGACCCCTGGGAAGAGCAGGAACCACGTGGTCTGTTTACTCTGAAGTTTTCTTCTCCAGATCTCTGCATTTAACCTCGATGTGAACTGCTGGCAGAAAGCCTTCTGTCTACGGCTCACTTGAGTCTCTGAGAGTTTCTAAATCTCATTTGCATGGAAGATCATATCCTTGAGCCCTGCTGCATAATAAAATGTCAACAGGCTGTTAACATCAGGTACAGAAGTTTGCTGCCTCCTAAACCTTGGTGGCATAGTGCTTAAGTGCTACACCTGCTAACCAAAAATTAGCCAGTATGAGTCTACCAGGTGCTCTTTGGAAACTATGTGGGGCAGTTCTACTCTGTCTGTAGGATCACTGTGAGTCAGAATGAACTCAGTGGCAGTGAGTTGGTTTAAAGAAAGAAAGTCACTCAGAGTGGCTGAGCGGCCTTCTCTTTGGACTCTCTTTAAAGACGGAAGAATATTCTGTTGTTACCCGCACCCTCAGACTTGGAGAAGTCTCTTTTGACTGTCTTCCTTCTTGGCCTTGGACAAGTGTCACTGCTGTAGAGGTGCTTGGAATCCTTGTTTTGACCACACTGTTCAATAGCTGAACATCTTGGAGGCAAATTCTTTGGACAGTGACTCTGTGTCTTAGTCAACTAATGCTGCTGTAACAGAAATACCACAAGAAGATGGTTTCAACAAAGACAATTCTATTTTGTCACAGTCCAGTAGGCTACAAGTCCAAATTCAGGGCATGGGCCCCGGGGGACAGCTTTATCTGTTGGTTCTGGAAGAAGACATTCTTATCATCAATCTTCTTCTGAACTAGGAATTTCTGAGGCACAGGGACCTGAGATCCAAAGATTGCTCTTTGCAACCAGAACTGCTTTCCTGATGGTATAAGGTCCTCAACTCTCTGCTTGCCTTGTTTTCCTTTATATCCCAAGAAATTGCCTTCAAGGTACAATACAAACTTACAGATTGAGTCCCATCTCACTAACACAACTGCTGCCCATCCTTCCTCATTAACACTGTAGACGCAGGATTTACAACAGGGAGGAACACCACACCATACCAGGAATCATAGCCTAGCCAAGTTGCTACACACCTTCTTCAGGGGGGCACAATTCAATCCATGACACTCTGCAAGTAGGTCAGGCAAACCACAACACTGCATACTGTAAAGACAGGACTCATGCAGCTGCCACGCATATTCTTCATGGATGGCCACTACTGTTCTGCATCAGGATACTTAGTACCTTCCAGCAAATGTACTCACAGTGGTACGAAGACTTGCCATTAGCAGGCAACAAAAGTAAGGCCAGAAAGGCATCTTGATATCTCCGAATAAAAACAAATCTCACAATTTTAAAAGATCACTTAGGCAGTTAGTTGTCTTGTGTGGTAGTCAACAGCTTCAAAGTTTAACGAAACTGGGTCTGAATCCCCATTCTGCCATCAGTCACTTTGAGTAGACAGCCTACATTTTGGATCTCAAGTTCCTCATCTGGAAGATATAATAATCAGACCACCTTCATGGACTTTTACAAGGATTATTTCATTCATAATAAAATAATAACCCCTTGCGTATCTGTGGGTAGCACAAAGATTTAAGCATTTGACTAGTAGCCAAAATGTTGGCAGTTAGAACCTACTCAGAGACACCCATCCAGAAGACAGGCCTGGTTATCTACTTTCAAAAGGTCACAGCCTTGAAAACCTTATTTAAAAAAAAACCACACCTTTGCTGTGGAATTGACTCCAACACACAGCAGCCCTGTGGGACAGAGCAGAAGTACCTGTTAGAGTTTCCAAGGCTGTAATCTTTATGGAAGTGGTCTGCTATATCTTTCTCCAGTGGAGGGACTTGTGGGCTGGACCTTTCTGTTAGAGGCTAAGTGCTTAACCACTATGGTATCAGGGCTCCTCTGGAAACCCTATAGAGCAGTTCTATTTTGCATACATAGGGTCATCATGACTCGGAACTGACTCAACGGCGACTAACAACAATAATTATCCTACATTCCACAAACAGGCATGGATTCTGAAGCATAACACGTGTTCGTTGAGCAATAGGCACCATTGTCGTGACAGGGATTTGGTACTACTAATAAATGTAATTATGAGTGAGAGTTATTATAAACAATGTGTTTGGTAAATAAATTAATACTATATTTGGAGTGCAACAGAACTCAGTTTTTAAAACATTCTTGAGAATTTTAGTAATACTTATGTAGATACAACTGACATGCTAATTGCCATGTCTTATCTCTTACACTTGGAAATGTGGTAACTTTTAATGTTCCTTTAATTCAGATTTTTCTTAAGTGACTCAGATGGTCCTTTTTTCTTTAGGCATGATGAACAAGGTTGTACATTTTGTTGACTTAGTAAGAAAGTGAAGAATAAGTTGCAGGTATCTCTTAAATCTCTGTGAAGGACCCAAGGGCCACAGTCCAGATGGAGATGGTTGAGATGTTCCAGATGTTCCAGGGCTTTAAATCCAGGGCTAAAATCCCAGGATTTTCAGACTTTGCCATCAAAATACAACTAATTGAGACAAAAAGAATGGGAACCCCTAAAGGACTTTCTTTAAAATCTTTACAGAGAGGAAGTTAAGACTGAGAGACTTCCCAACTTACTCAAGACCTGGAATTAACAAGGAGAAGCAATCTTTGACATTCCGAAATCTGACCTCTAACTGCTAAGCCATCATTTTACATTTTAAAAGGAGATCACTTGGGCAGTTCTTTCATGTTTTGGAAGGAAAAATGTTTGGAATCTTACATTTTATCTTCAGTCTCCTGCAAATTTTGCATTCCGACTTCTCGGTGTTTGTTTTGTTGTGGAAGGAGTGGATTCAAGCCAGGTTCCCTAGTTCCTGAAAGGTCACTAAAATAAAAACAAACAGAAAACCCACTGCCTTCCTGTCTATTCTGACTCACAGCGACATTGTGACTTACAGACAGAAGAGAACTGCCCCACAGCGTTTCTAAGGAGTTGCTGGTAGGTCTGAACTACTGATCTTGTTGTTAACAGCTGTAAGTCTCAACTGCTATGCCACTAGGGTTTCTGAAAGGTCACTGGGAAAGGACATTTCTATTCTGGCTAGGGAACCTCATGAAAAGCAAGGGTAAGCCCTTGTACTAAGTATAAAGGTATAACTGTGGAATGAGGACCATCTGGAAAATGAAATTTAGAGGAATGGTAAGGGAGAGAAAGGGAACAGGTGATGATTCAGTGCTAGAATACTTGCCCTCCAGGCAGGAGACTAGGGTTCAATTCCCATCCAATGCACCTCAAGGGCAGCCACAAGCTCTCTGTAGTGGAACTTTTTATGTTGCTAGAAAATTTCAGAGGAGCTTCCAGATTTTAAGACTACTTAGACAGAAAGGCCTGGTCAATTACTTCTACAAATCAGCCAATAAAGTCCTTGTAGATCACAAAGTTATGATCTGCAATGGTTTATGGAGATGACACAGGACCGGTCAGGGTTTCCTTCTGTGGTACACGGGGTCCCCATGGGTTCAGGGCCATCTCAGTAGCAGCTAACAAGAACAAGGAAGAGGAGAGATGAAAGGTCTGAGGGTCAGGACCCAGGCAGGAACTGGAGCATGAAATGAAGGAGAACCTGACTCACAGTGATCCGATAGGACAGAGTAGAAGAGCCCCATAGGGTTCCCAAGGAATGGCTGATGGATTCAAACTGCCTACCTTTTGTTTAGTAGCTGAGCTGTTAACCACTGCACCATCAAGAATGAATAACCCAATTGACCTACTGCCATCAGGCTGATTCGAACTCACAGTGATCCTATAGACAGAGTAGAAATAACTGCCCCATAGAGTTTCCAAGGAGTACCTGGTAAATTTGAACTGATAAACTTCTACTCAGCAGCTGCGGTACGTAAACACTATGTGCCAGGATTTCCAAGAATGAACAGACCAGGCAAAAACAAATAAACTGTGAGCCTTGAAACTCAGATTCAGATGCTGTCTAATCTTCACTGCATCTAAACTGACAAAATTAGATGGCCTTGAATCTTCTTTCTAGGAAATTAGTGGGCTCCAAGAACGGAGTTAGTCTCCTGCCAATGAAAAGCACTTTCTATCAGTACTGCCATTACATTGCTCAGTCTTCCGTCACTTTAAGGTTGACATGTCCTTGGCTTTGCTTGCCCCTCGTGGAGCCAAAGTCCATTTTCTCAGTACAGTTTTCACCTGGACAATGATATTCAAATGAAAATCCATGCACTGTGCCCAACCAAGACTTCAGGGCACATGATTTCATCATAATCCATTTCTTACAGGGAAGCTGTATTGTAATTTACTCTTTTGCAGCTTTTGTTAGGTCAAAGCAAAGCTGACCTTGGCAGCCCAGGGCAGCTTGCAGATAAGAGCAACACTTTGAGTGCCATGGGACAGTGCCCTGTGAGATCCCATCTAGCTGTGATTGTACAGATGCGGACAGTTCTTCAGCTCCATATTGAGTTCTGGGACCTATGGAGGGAGACAGTGAAAGTGAGAGCACCTATTATCTTTGTGAAAATTGATACTTGCCTGCTGTTGGGTTGCAGAGTGCTCAGGGCTCAGTTCCCTTGGAGGTGGGATTCTGTGCTGACTCTGAAGACGATGGAGGGATTGGCAGGCTGGCAGCTCTCGCTGCAACAGTGGGTGGAGATGATGTGATTATGGGCCACAGGCTTGTGCTGTATGAATCCTAGACTTGGAATCTTTAGGACTTGAACTTCATTCAATGTGCTTACAGATTGCTGTATCACTTCACCCAGTTAGAAGTATCTGCTTAGTCCACCAGAGAGAACCAGAGGGCCGTAGAGCCTTTCACAGATAGGTGGTCCTTTGTTGTTGCTGTTTTTGTTATTTGCTCTCAGGTTGGTCACTGACTTATAGTGTCCTCATGCACAGTGGAACAGAGTGCTGCCCAGTCCTGCCCCATCCCCACGATGTGTTGAAGATCAGACTATTGTGGTCCATAGGATTTTCACTGACTGATTTTCAAAAGTCAATTCCTAGTGTGTCTAGCAGAGTCTGGAAGCTCTGCTGAAACCTGTTGAGTGCCATAACAACAAGCATCCATCCACGGAGAGATAGCAGGCCAGGAAACGACCCTGAGTCTCCTGCATGGAAGGTGAGAATTCTGTCCTTGAGCCAGCCACTAATGCTTTGGTCTGTCTGTTTTGTTACTTCTGTGGTATCATGGCTCTGCATCTGAATTCATAGGTACCTCTTACCATCCGCAAAGTAATTCTACTGTTGAAGATCTATCCACTTAAAGAAGAGGGTGATAAATTCCTTGTCAGCATATTGAATCCTTGGTTCTAAGAGAGTTTGGAGTCCCTGGGTGATATAAATCACTAATGCTCTCAGTTGCTAATCAAAAGGTTGGAGGTTCAAATCTAACTAGAAGCACCTCAGAAGAAATACCTGGCCACCGACTTCCAAAAAATTAATCGTTAGGCACCTTAGGGAGTACAGTTACAATGGGACACACACGAGGTCACATGCCATGAGTTGTAGTCAAATGGATATCAACAGTTTATTTTTCTTTTTAAGTCTTTTAAGGGTTTATTTAGTTGCCTCCTTTCAGACTTAACCAGTTGAATCACATGTGTTTCTCTTTCTCCCATTAGTGTCAAGGTAGTGGAATGGATCCTGCCCGTGTCCACTGTAACCCAAGTCCGGCTGGTAGGTTCCACAGTGCTGTCTTTAGTTACAGGGGCCCCTCCATTGTCTGATTCTGGGAGAGTACTTCAGCATCAATTTTTTTTTTTTTTTTTTTTTGAGAAGCTGTTTTTATTTTTAGCTGCTTATTTTTTTTTTTTTTTTTTTTTTTGGAATTGTGGTAAAATATATGTAGCATAAATTTTACCATTTTAATCAGTTAAAAATGAACAATTCAGTAGTGTTTAGCATAGTCACAAGGTTGTGCAACTGTCACATCTGTCTAGTTCCAGAACTTCCTGTCACCCCAAACAGAAACTCCTCATCTGTTACGCAGTCACTCCCTATTACTTCCTTCTGCCTTGCCTCTGGCGATTACAAATCTACGTTCTGTCTGTATAGATTTACGTATTCTGGATATTTCATGTAATGGAAATATTCTAATATGTGGGCTTTTGTGTCTGGCTTGTTTCACCAAGCATAATGTTTTCAAAGTTCATGCAAGTGGTAGCATGTATCAGTACTTCACTCCTTTTTATGACTGAATAATATTCTACTCTATGGATAAACTACATTATGATTATCCGTTCATCTGGTGATGGGCATTTGAATTGTTTCCATCACTGGCTATTATGGATAATGCTACAATGACCCTTTGTGTATAAGTTCTTACTTGAACACTTCTTAAATTTTTGGGGGGGGAGTGATATATGCCTAGGAATGAAATTTCTCAGTCCCCTAGGGTCGCAATGAGTCGGATCCGACTCGATGGCACTTGGCTGGCTGGCTGGCTGTAGTAATTCTATGTTTAACTTGCTGAGAAACTGTGGACTGTGTTCCAAAGTGACTGTAACTTTTGAATCCCTACCAGCAATGCATGAGGGTGCCAATTTCTCCACATGCTCACCTCCAGCACCAACTTTTGACTTGCAAGATGAGTTTTATTATGACAATGAAGGGGGAGGGGGAAGCTTGAGTTAATTTAAGCTTCATTTATTTAATGAGACCATATTAAAGCAAGAACTGGAAACTTGTGAGCATTTTAATGCAAAATACATCATAGAATTTGAGATACACAAAAAGCAAAGGTTGTTTAACATGTGAGGATAAATTTGATCATTAGTTCCTATCTGCGGACCATATAAATGACAAGATCATAAAATCCATGGAGCTTCTTGTGGGGAGGCTGTGCCCCACGATATGCTTCACCTGGTGTGTTTTTCTATAAAAAAAATGTAGGATAGCACGTCTCAGTGACATCTGGACTTGTCTGTATAAAATGAGCTTTTGAGGTCCTATTATTATTATTTCACATTCTATGCTTTATCTGATCCATAAAAACAGAACTACAGTATGGCAAGCTATGATTCCTTCCTCTTCTGAACACATTAAGACATTTTATGTGCCTTCTATTTTTGTTAATGACCCAAAATGTTGAAACTTATTATTTTTCTTTTTTTGCCAACCCATGAATGTGCCATCCTTAACTGAGACCCAAATAAATACTCATTAATGTATAATGAAATTCAAATAAGCACTTCATGTAAGTGAGCCTCCTGTAGAAATACATTTCTTCAAATTTGTAGAATAAAATAACATGACATAAATTCTACAACCTTTCCCATTCAGAGCAGGCAGCCCAACAAATGATTTTTATGACTACCTTTCCTAAACTCAGAAACCCTGGTGCTATAGTGGTTAAGTGAGTGCTATAGTTCATAAACAAAAGATGGGCAATTCCTTGGAAACTATGGGGCAGACACTCCTTGGAAACTCTGCTGGGGAGTTCTACTCTGTCTTTTAGGGTCTCGATCAGTCAGGATTGACTTGATGGCAGTGGATTTGGTTATCCTAAACTCAGCTAGGTAAGGAAACACACGTGTGGCTCTTAATTTTGTAACTCAACATACATTTTAAGAACAGCAGTATCTAGTTTAGATTTTCATAGGCCAATTGGAGAAAAATGTGTAAAACACATGGTTCCAGTGTGATGAGATGGGGAGGCGGCGGGGGGTGGGTGGGTGGGTACAATGTAGACTGGGCTTGATTTTTCCTTCCTTTATTTATTTTTCCTTTTGGGTAAATATTTATCAAGCAGCTACTATGTGCCAGATGCTATGTTTTGAGATGGAGAAATAGTGACAAACTAAGCAATATTGACAACCTCAAGGAATTTACTGCTTAATGAGGGTTTTCCCATTATTTATTGGTGCATATCAAGCCATTCCAAGCTTAGTGGTATAAATCAACAACCGCTTTATTATGTCACAGTTTTGTGGGTCAGGATTTGGGCAGAGTGCAGAGGGGCAGCTCAGTTCTGCTTGGGCCTCATCTGGAGTGACTTGAACGGGCTAGAGATAGCTGGAATGGGTCAGTGGTTGTGGTTGATGGCTGGATTCCTTGGTTCTCCACACTGCATCTTCCAGAATTAAAATGTTCACAATGGCTCTTCAGGCCCACAGCTGGCACGTGCGTTGGGTAGTTGTAACAGCTGGTGCTGTCTGATAATGTCTTTCTGTCTCCATGCAGCCTCTGCCTGAGGCCTTCCTCATAGCGTGGTAATCCCAAGGAGATTCAAGCTTCTTACCCAGCAGCTACCTTCTTCTGGAACTAGTGTCCCAACAAGTCTGTGCAGAAGCTGCTAGGCTTCTTGTGATCTAGCCTTAGAAGCCTCAGAACATCTACCACTTGTTGGTCAAGCAAGTCACTGGAACCAGCTCAATTCCAGTCACAGGGGCGGAGATTACCTCTCAATGGAGGGAGTAGCAAACATTGGAGATTATCTTTAATCTACCATAGAGGGAGGCAGACATTAAAAAAAAAAATCACTAAATAATTCTTGGAGAAAAAGTACAAGATTGTTTATAGTACCAGCATTCTTCATTGCAAATAACACAAACCAAACTATGATGGACTGTTAAAGAGAAGGGAATTTACTGGCCCACCTAACTGAGACATCTGTGGTGAATTCAGATGCTGGAATGATGTGGCCAAGAATCTCTTTCCCTGTCTCCCAGCTCTACTTGTCTCTTTATTAAATTGCTTTGATTCTCAGGCAAGCTTTCCTCAACTGATGGCTACAAAGGCCACCAGCTGCTTCAGGCTTTTATGCAGCCGGGTTAAAAGTCCCAAGGGGAAAAGAGAAACTCTATCTTTTTATGAGACAGTGGTGGTTCTGTGGTAGAATTCTTACCTTTTATAGTTGAGCCCCAAAGTTAATTCCTAGCCAATATATGTCATGTGCAGCCACCACCCATCTGTCATTGGAGGTCTGCATATTGCTATGATGTTGACCAGGTTTCAGTGGAGCAACCAGAGTACAAAGAAATGCCTGGTGATCGACTTCTGAAAATCAGCCAATGAAAACTTTATGGGCCACAGTGAAAACTGTTGCCAGCCAAGGGGGTGGTGTAGGACCAAGCAACATTTTGTTCATTTGTGAATAAGTCACCATGAATTGGGGATCAACTCAATGGCAGCTAACAACAAGTAGCTAATCCAGTTTTTTACACCTAGTTGTGCAGGATTCAGACCCGGACAGGCTGATTCAGAGTCCATACTCTCAAACTCACCTGCTATAGCATCTTCCAGGAGCTGGGTGATCTCTCTTGGCCTCGGCTTCCTTACCTGTAAAGGGAAAGGGTGAAATTATTGGGCAACATTCCTTGGCCATCCTGACATACTATAGTCCTAGGATAGCTCTATGTGGTATTCTAGGTGGAGATATGTCTGTACAGCTTCCTCAGCTACATCTTAAAGAAAGTGGTAACAGTGAAGTAGCAGGTAGGTGAGGGAACAGACAATCAATCTAACAAACAGCACGGTGGTGGAATGGAAGAGGTGGTGTGCAGGGGAAGGTGATGTAATGTAGGGGTTACATTTATGGGCTCTGCCTGGGTTTGAATTCTGCTTTCCTTAGTAATTAGGTGCACGATCTTAGGCAAACCATTTTGTCTTAGTCATCTAGTGCTGCTGTAACAGAGATACTACGAGTGGATGGATTTAAAAAAAGGAATTCTATTTTGTCACAGTCCAGTAGGTTAAAAGTCCAAATGCGTGGTGTCAGCTCCAGGGTAAGCCTTTCTCTGCTGGCTCTGGAGGAAGGTCCTTGTCATCCCCTGGACTGAAAGCTTCTTGGTACAGGAACCCAGGTCCTTTCCAAAGGGCATGCTCAGCTCCCTGCACTGCTTTCTTTCTTGAGGTTATGAGGTCCTCCAAATTTCTCTGCTAGCTTCTTTCCTTTATACCTCAAGAGACTGCCTCAAGGCACAAAACAATGTTACATATCAAATCCTGCCCCACCAACAAAACTGCTGCCCATCTTCCTTCATTAACATCATAGAGGCTGGGTTTACAATGTGGAGGAACATCACAGGATACTGGGAATCATGGCCTAGCTAAATTGACACACAGATTTTGGGGGGGACCCAATTCAATCCATGACACACTTCAAGCCACTTTCTTCATTTATAAAGTAGAATAGAGTTGGTGGCACAATGCTTTCCAAATAATGGATCTTCCACAGATGGCAGCTCTGACATTGCTAGTACTAATTGTTATTGTTAGGGTCTGGATTTCAATACGTGACATAGTTTCTCTTTAAAAGTTAAATTTTATTAAAAATGTGCCCAATAGGAAAAAAAAGGGGCTGGTGCACCAGGGACGCACTCTAAACTACTCAGAGAAGGAGGTGACCCCAGGCTTTCTTAGCATGCAGCATTTAAGCCATGAAACTGCAAAGTAGGGAGGGGGAGCTAACCTTTGCATTGATTGGCTGAGCCATATGGAATTTCTGCAAGTTGCAAAATGTAGCTATGGGTGAATGTGTCAACCACAGTGGATGTTTTACTAGGCTGGCTCCAGGGGTTATTTGCAAGGCTGTCTCCAGGCCCTATCTTTTGCAAGACAAAGGCAGTGTAATTACTCTAAGGTATTTCTTGTTATTTCCTGCTAAGTCAGTTCCTGGAGCCTTTTACTTTAATACCCTGAATTTTCACTGCACCCTTCCTCAAAATGGAGTTACTTATGTCTCATTTCAACAGTTATTATTATCAATGAGGAAACTATGAAACGGAGAGGAAAAGTTTGAGAAGTCTATGGAGACGAAGCATCAGTGAAAGACTTCAGTAACTAACCATCTTTGTTTTTGTTGTTGTTGGTTGCTATTGAGTTTGCCCCTGACTCATAGCAATCCCATGCACAGTGGAATGAAACACTCCCTGGTCATGCATCATCCCCATAGCTGTTTGCTGATGAGACAATTGTGAACCATGGTGTTTTCATTGACTGGTTATCAGAAGTGGATCACTGGGCCAGGTCCTTTGTCCTAGTCTATCCTGGTCTGAAAGCTCCACTGAAATCTGTTTAGCAGTATCACAGCAACACACAAGTCTTGACTGACAAATGAGTAGTATCTGCACATGAGGTGCCTTGGCTGGGAATTGAATCTAGGTAAAAATTCTGCTACCGAACACCACTGGCCCTGAGCCATGTTTAATACACTAAAAGTCTGGTAAGTGCCAGGCATCTTGCCAGATGCTTGTCATTCATTTGCTAATGAGCAAGCATGGTCCATGCCCTTGCTTTTACCATGACCCACTTGGCTGGCTTGTGGTGTTGTCTCTAAGTCAGTGTGGTTCAAGGGGCAGCTGCACGGCGTTGAAGAAATAGCCTGAGAAAAGACATTAGATAGTCATGGTCTTGGGTCTCTGAGCTGTATAACCTCTCTGAGCCTCAAATCCCTCATCCATCACGTATCTTCAGCAACAATAGCAGCTAACACATACTGAGCCTTTACCATGTTCCAGGCACTAGAGGATGTTAAGTCATTGGAGTTCACGTGGTTAGTAAGTGGCAGAGCTGAAGGCAGGACTTTAAACTCTGACTCACCACTCACTATAAAGCTTTTAAAAACCCCTGATTCTTGATAGACATCCAATAAATTGGAATTTTTATCATTATTGTCATTAAAGATAAGCAAGTTTGAGACTCAGGCATACAGGCTTCAGAGCCTACACTATCAAATCCACTGCATTTATTCATTCATCAAACCTTTCCTGAATGACTCTTATTTGCTACCAACTAGGGATGAATGATGAACAAGCTTCTATTCTTCACTTTAAGTCCAGAGACTGCACCAGTCAGCTTTCACTAGGCTCTGAGACATAACAACAAAAACCAGATGCTGAGGTGCGTCTGTGCAGCTACCACATGACGGGGGCGGAGGGATGGGCCAGGGGAGCTGAGGCACGTGGAGTCCAGGGTCAGGCTTTCAGAATCTGGTGGTTGCGCTTGCCGGTCCCACCAGCGGTGCGTCCAGGACCAGTGGCCAGTCGGGTCCTGGCTCTGTCCACCGGCCAGGGTGGAGGAAAGAGAAATCAAAAGGTATTAACAAATGAACCCCAAACTATGGAAAACAACTGAGTAAGCTGGAGAGGACAAACCCATTGAGAAGAAGAAAGGTTTCACAGGGAAGGAAGGAGACAACAGACACCAAGGAATCCCCTCACTTGAGTAACGTTGAAGGAAGGTAGTGCCAGGCAACCTAAACCCCAACCAAGGAGCACCTGACATGTCCTGAGGAGGCACAGTTCACAATAAATTCTGAGAGAAGGAATGCTGGGGCAGGAATGGAGGTGTCCTGAATGAGGCCACCAGGATGGAGGAATAATCTCCAAGAAAATCATCACCCTAGGGACCTACTTTTCTCAGAAATCCACTCAAGCGCTAATCCCCAGATGGCCCACTTTGGGGCACAAGATGTTGAAGATGAGCAAAGGAAACTTAAAAAGTATGTGGCACCCATTGAAGGCTGGTCTTTCAGAAGCCCAGGAGTGCTCTTTTCTCCAGCAGAAGTCTTCTCTGGGCAAGGAGAGGACACAGGGAGGCAGAACAATGACAAGTATTCAGGAATGTCACCGAACATCTACAAGCCAGAGAAAGGTGGGGTTTTTTTTTTCCTTAAAGACGTCAGGAATGGACTTGCCACAGAAGAACAGTTGGCAGCTTCCTGAGAATAGACAGCTGGGGTATAGGCTGTGATGTGCTGCTGACAGTGAGCATGAAGCTGACCTTCTCTGCACCTCTGTGTAGAGGTTTGTTGTTGATGATAAATATTAACACTTGTTGAGCACTTACTATCAATTTAGTAGATAATATGAAAGCTGTCCTAAAATGTGACACAGCTGGAGCTGGACTCACCGACATTATCACCTGGGCCCTGAGATACAGACAACAGCTAAGACAATCTCAGAAAACATGTTCTAGGGAAACTTGCACATAAACAAACCATAAAATACAGCACTAATGACCCACATACTTTTCACTGTTAATCTTTTATTTATTTGCCTTTTGTAAAGTGTAAGATTTGTTGGACCAGTGAAGACCTTCCTGTCATTATTGAAATCCATACCAAGGATTACTAAGAAAGATGATTCAAATTGTAGAATCACATTCATTTAGCAGTTTTTAGCCAATCAGTGAAAACATGAAGCTTTCGGTGATTTTAACCATGTGTGATGCTAATATCTACTGGTGATTCTGGAACACTCGTTGAATTCATGCTGCAGATATCAGCTCCGGCAGCATGCTTATCTGCGTCCTACTTTTGCCTTCTTGACCATATGCCAAGTAAGACTTTCTTTTTGTTTCCCTAAACTTTGTGATGTTTTTACCCTACAACAGTGTATACCAGGGAATGTTCCAAACACTACGAGTTTTATCTCATTCTAGCCTCACAACAGCCCGATGAAGCAGGTGTTATTTACTTTCCTCATTTTACAGATGAGAAAATTGAGAAAAATTGTTCATGGTGTCCCCAATATAAAGTAACAGAGCCTGCATGAAATCTTGCTGTGGAGAGTCATGCTCTTAAACAGTAAGGACAGTGATGGCAAACCTATGTGGGCTGTCAAGATCCTCAAAGTACATCCATTTTGAGAGCAATCATGATTGGCCACAAGGAGGTTAAGCGTGGGAGTTAGGTGATGGGTCTACATAGTTCTACCTATTTCTGGCTCTTTGAAATTTCTCCAAAATAAAAAGTTAAAATGAGACTGAAAACCTCAAAGTTTAGCTACCCAGAGATAATGGGATTTCATGATTCCTGTGGTCAGTGAGGAAATCCTGGTGGCAGAGTAGTTAAGTGCTGCTGCTGCTAATGAAATTGTTGGCAGTTCGAATTCACCAGACACTCCTTGGAAACTCCATGGGTCAGTTCTACTGTGTCCTATAGCATCACTGTAAGTTGAATTGACTTGATGGGGGTTTGGTTTTGGGTGGTCAATGGCAGTCCTTGGAACCTTTGAAAAAGTTACCCAGTGTGCTCCTGCCTGACCTTCTTCCTGAAATCCTCAACCAAGTGAGGTGGTCAATATACGTCCTGTCAAAGTAAAAAATTAGTAACTTATGTCTCATTTTAAGGGTTTTCTTATCCACAAAACCAAATATTTTCATTTTTATGTTGATGTTTTCTCTGTTGTTCTTATTAGTCTGTTCTGGGACATTCTTTTTTGTGAGTTGATTTTTCACCTGTTTCAGAGCTGGTTTTGTAGTTGTTGAGACTCCTGTGTTACATTTCTTGAAATGGTATATCTTTGTTGTGCTTTACAGCTGCCCCTATGATCCCCCTTAGTAAACTATATATAAACCCAATTTTAATTACTACCAGTCTTGTCATCTTCCTCTCCATCTGGAAGGACTATAACAACTGTAGTACATCCCTCTTTTTATTATGATGACACCATAGTTTTCATGATGATCGCTGGATTGCTTTTTTCCGTATCCAAGCTGTGATTGACTTTGGAGCCTTCCCTAAATGAGTGGAGTATTGAGTAGTGTGTCATTCTAAAATACAAAGTTAGCGGTTTCGATCTTCTAAGCCAGAGCCAAGAACTTCTTTCAGTATTTCTTGTAGTTTTGGTTTGGCTTTTACAAAGTCTCTGAGTTTCTGTTTATCTGGGAATGTCTTAATTTCATTTTTGTATTTGAAAGATAGTTTTGCAGGACATATAATTCTTGGTTGGAAGTTCTTCTCCTTCAAGGCTTTGAATGTGTCATGCCACTGTCTCCGTGCCAGCATAGTTTCTGCTGAGAAATCTGACGAGAGCCTACAGGGTCCCCCTCTGAATGTTAGCTTTGCTTTGAGTCTTGCTGCCTTTAAGAGTTGCTGCTTATGTTTCATTTTGTTAAGCTTGATTATAATGTGTCTGGCAGTCTTTCTTTTGAGATCTATATTGAGTGGCATACTATATGAATCTGAGATGTCTATATTCTCTTCCTTCATGATTTCTGGGAAGTTTTCTTTCAGCAGCTCAGCAACGATACTCTGTGTCCTCCACACAGGCAGCAGACAGAAGGGCTAAAGGTGCCGAGAGGTAGTGACTCTTCTGCTTCTGTTGCAGGGCCCCCAACGTAGGTGGCCTTCGGTAAATTACTGCTTTTCTGTCATAGAAGCACTGTCCTGTTTGCAGGAGCTGGCTCCCAGGCTAAGAATTAGGTCCCACTAAAATCTTGATACCTGCATGGCATCCTGCACACTGACTGCGGAATTCCGTACAAACCCCGCTGAGGCAGATATAAAATGACAGGCTCAAAGTGGCTAGATTAACAGCTTCCTAAGCCTGGCTCTCAAAATATGGGAATTTCACCTGCCTATCCCCCCAGCAGCACATCTGAGTCTAGCTGCTAGGCAAGACCCAGTTCCACCCGCCGGCCAAGACAGAGAGAAAAAAAAGAAGTCAAAATGGTGCGTTTACCTTCAGTCCCTGAGAGCCAGGGCTAGCCAGGAGTGGGAGTCAGCGAAAAAGAGGAGGTTTTTCGCAGTGGTATGAAGTTCAAAGTAACAGCCCTGTGCCTTGTCCTGAGGCTGATTAGGTGATCAGAAGGCTCCGTTTGATTATCAATTCAGGTCTTGGTTTCCAGAGGGATATAAGGAGACGTGGGCTTAGTCCGCCATCTTCACTCCGCCCCCCACAAAACCAAATATTAACCATAAAAAAATCCTGACCAATAGTAAAAAATAAAAAAAAAGCAGATGCTGTCAAGTTGATTCTGACTCACAGTGATCCCATGTGTGTCAGAGCAGAACTGTGTTTTGTAGGATTTTCAATGGCTAATTTTTCAGAAGCAGACCACCAGACCTTTCTTCTGAGGTAACTCTGGGTGGGCTTGAACCTCCAACCTCTTGATGGGCAGCGAAGTGCTTTAACAATTTGTGTCAACAGGAATTCTGATGCAGGAACAAGTGTCCCTTAAATTTTTGGATTTGTTTTTCTCATGTTTAGTCATTCTAGGATCTAAACTGAACAAACAGCTCCTACATGGGTCATGCGTTCTCATAGCAAAGCAAGCTGAACCACATAATAGCCCTTAAAAAGTCTCTTTGGACATGGAATAGCTCATGTCTGCTCATATTTATTTGGACAAAGCAAGTCTCATGGCCCAGCCTGGCCAGTGAATGAAGGCAGGAAGTATGCTTCTCTCTCAAGAAGGGACACTCAGGAGGATTTTGTGGATATAGGTTCAGAGACAGCAGTTTTTGAACCAATAATAAAACCTACCACAGATGTATCCTTAAATAGACAACTGTAATACAATATACTAAGTCCTCTGATGAAACTCTCTCTTCTTTGAACCAGAGGGTGGAATGCTTTACTCTTTCACTGTGTCTTATGACTTGGGAACAGTTATTAAGCCTCTGTTTTCCAGAACAAGTTGTAACAGATGCTTTTGGGGAACCAAAAGTTTGTCATGGCATAGCCTATTAAGAGTAAGAAAGTCAATAATTCAGCCCTCCAAAAAAGTGCCCTGAGGAATTTTGTAGATAGCAATGTCTTCAACAAAAATTTTGTAGATCGCATGTCTACAAACAAAGGACTTTGTCTCAGTCATCTGGTGCTGCTATAACAGAAAATGACCTTAACAAAGAAAAATTCATTTCTTGCAGTAAAGTAGGCTAAAAATCCAAATTCAGGAAGTCAGTTCAAGGGGAAGGCTTTCCTTCTGTTGGCTCTGAAGGAAAGTCCTTGTCCTCAATCTTTCCCTGGTCAAAGAGCTTCTCAGGTGCAGGGATCCTGGATTCAAAGGACACACTCTAGTTCTAGCACTGATTTTTTGGTGGTATGAAGTCCCTGACTTTCTGCTTCCTTCCCTTTTCTTTTGTCTTATGAGAGAGATAAAAGGTGGCGCTGGCCAAATCCCAGATCAACTCCCTTTATTTTGGATCAGGTATGTGACCTGGGTAAAGATGTTATATCCCACCCTACTCCTTTTTAACATAAAATTATAATCACAAGGTAGAGGACAACCATGCAGCAGTGAAAATCATCACCCAGCAAAATTGATACACACATTTTTGTGGGCATGTATAATCCAAACCATGTCATTCCACACTTTGGCCACCCCCAAAACCACATCCTTGCAACAAGTAAAACATATTCAGTCCATCATATCATAGCAAACATCTTAACTCCAAGTCCAAAATTCAAAAATTCCTCTTCATCTGTGAAACGTAGAATACAAATTATCTGGTTCCAAAGATACTATGGCAGAATAGGCACAAGCTAGACATTTTCATTACAAACTGGAGAAAAAGAAAGGATAACAAGCACCAAACAAATCAGCAGAACATATCACATTAGCTCTCATGGTTTTGAAAATAATCTTCCATTATCTGAGACACTAGACACATTGGCTCTGTCCTTCAGACTCTAGGTATTGGACGTACTTTCCAGATTCTGAGTAGAGGCCACCTTCCAGGCCTGATGGGACAGCCACTCCATTCCTCCAGCTTCAGGTGCAACATTCTTCTAGTCCAAATGAGAAGAGATCTCACTGCCTCATCCCAGCAGGCCTGTACTTCTTGCCCTTGAACATGACAGCCCCACCCCCTCAACTTTAGGCAGTAGATCTGGTGCATTCTACTGGCATTAGTGAATGGCAGCCCCACATTCCAGAACCCAGTTTGTGAAGACGTTACTCTTTGAAACCTGGAAGGGCATAGCCCCACTCTTTCAAGTCCCAGAGGCCATGGCTCCACCGTTTGATACACCTGAAGTCACGGCCATAGTTTTTGAGACTGAAACAGCTCAGCTTCTTGTGCTCCTTGTCTATTCAGCTTCTGCTTCTCATGGTGTCTCACCTTCTTGGGCCTCACACCTACATCTGCCCTGTAGGGGTAAGTGTTCCAAACCTCAGTAGCTCTACCAGTAAGTGCCTGGAGGCACCCCATTTCACCAGGAAGCCTCCTGAACACAGACATTCAGCTTTCTCACTCCTTGAGTCAACTCCAGTGCTGTCTGGAACTGATTTCCTGGTTCCATGTTGATGGCTCACTGCTGCTGCTGGTCCTCTGCTGTAGTTCCTCACCATCTGTGCCTTTTCTGTGTTAACAATTCTCTTCAGTTCCTTCTGTGTCTTCTGTCCATTTCACAGTTTCAAAACCACTTCTGCATTTTAGCTATCTATTAGAGCAACACCCTACTCTCTTGGTATCAAGTTCTGTCTGAGGCATTTGATGCTTCTGTAACAGAAAATACCACAAGTGGGTAGCTTTAACAAATAAAAATGTATTTCCTCATAGTAAAGTAGGTAAAAATCCAAATTCAAGGTATCAGCTGCAGGAGAAGGCTTTTCTTCTCTGTTGGCTCTGGAGGAATGTTCTTGTCCTCAGTCTTCCCCTGGCTGAAGAGCTTCTCAGATGCAGGGATCCCAAGTTCAAATGATTCACTCTTTTCAGCAGTGTTTTTTGGTTGTATGAGTCCCCCAGCTCTCTGCTCCCTTCCCTTTCCTTTTATCTGATGAGAGATAAAAAGTGCTGCCAGTCACATCCCAGAAAACACCCTTTACATTGGATCTGGGATGCACGGCCTGGGTAAAGAATGTTATAATCCCATCCTAATCCTCTTTAACAGAAAATGATGATCACAGAATGGAAGCCAACCACACAATAGAGGAAATCATGGCCCAGCCAAACTGGTGCACACATCTTTAGGGGAAGATAATTCAAGCCATGATAGATTTAGAGAGTTGGCATATCCTCAGAATGATTCAGGAAGAAAAATTTGTTCTTGAGAGCATTGTGCTCACATCTTGATTTTAGGGAGAAGGAAGGCTAGGATGGTAGTAGAGAATGTGGCTTGAATTATCCAGAGATTGTCCACAGACAAATGGGGTAAGTTATTTGCATGGCTCAATGGTTCCCACTGTTGCTCAGTATGCCCCAACCTTTCTCTTCATAAGGTTGTTGTGCCCATTTAGTCTCCCATCTATGGTTGAACGCTGTGTATTATTGCTTGCTTTATAGACCTGTCTAATCTTTGGCTGAAGGTGAACCTCAGGAGTGATCTCAGTACTGAGTTAAAAGGGTGTCCACAGTTAGAATCTCAGGATTTCACCAGATTCTGTCAGATCAGTAAGTCTGGTCTTTTTTGTAAGTTTGGATTTTGTTCCCTGTTTTTCTCTTGCCCTGTCCAGGGACCCTCTGTTGTGATCCGTGGTGGTAGTTGAGCACCATGTAGCTGAGTTGGACTCAGCCTGGTGGGGGCTGTAGTAGCTGTGGTCCGTTAGTCCTTTGTACTAATCTTTCCTATTTGTTTTTGGTTTTCTTTCGTTCTCACTTGCTCTAAGACATTCTTGTGCGGGGATGGGACCGGTGGGCATAGACAGCCACTCACAAGCTTTCAAGACCCCAAACACTACTCACCAAAGCAAGATGCAGAACATTTTAGTTATAAACTATGTTATGCCAATTAAGCTGAATGTCCCACAAGGCCGCGGTCCCCCACCCTCAGCCTAGGAACTTGGTCTCTCGTGAAGTTCGACTGTGTCTGTGAAGTTTTTATGACTTTGCCTTGCTCAAATTGTGCTGACATTCTCATTACAGTATACCGTCTTACACTTCACCGAAGTTACCACCTGTTGTCCAGTGTCTTTTTCTAACCAAACCCTCCCTTCACTTGTAACCATCAAAGATTGTGTCTTTCTGTGTGCTATTTTTTTCTGAAGTTGTATGTCATCCTTACACAGGGGCTGTGCTAATCTACTCAGTGTCATTCCAATTTCGGTATATGTGAGGCTGAAGTGGGCCCTTGAAATATACTTTTTGGTGATTATAGAACTCTAGGCTAACAAGTTTTGTTTTTTTTTTCATTTAATATTTTCAAGATGTTATTTCTTTGTCTTGTAGTTTGCATAGATTCTGATCCATAGATTATGCCACTATTCTTATCTTTGTTTCTCTGAATGTTGAATAAGTATTTCTGGTTGATTTTAAGATTTTTTTCTTTTTCACTATGTGTTTGTTTGTTTGTTTGTTTAGAAATTGGTTACAACATGCATTGTGTAACTTTCCTTGTGTTTATCATGCTTGGAGCTTATTGAGATTATTGGATTTGTGGGTTTACAGTTTTATCAGATTTGGAAAAACAATCTGCCAACTCTTCTTTCAAATATCATTTCTAATCATAACTGCCCCTCCCCCAAAACTCAAATTGCTTGTATGTTAGACAGCTTGACATCACTCCATTGGTCCCTAACACTGTGGTCATTCATTCTAGATAGTTTTATTGGCATGTTTTCAAATTCACCAGTCTTTTCTCTGCATTTAATTTGTTGTTAATCTCATCTAGCAAAAACTTCATTTCAGAAATTATACTTCTCATCCCTAGAAGTTCCATTTGTTTCTAATTTAAATTTTCTGTTTTTCTCCTCATTATGTTCATGTTTTATTTTATATCCATGAGCACACAGAGCATGTTTATAATAGCTATCTCAATAGCCATATTTGCTAATACTATTGTTTCTGTTATTTCTGGGACTGTTTCTGTACACTGATTTTTCTCCAGGTTATTGATCACATTTTCCCATTTGTTTGTCTGGTAACTTTTTATTAAATGTTTAATGTTATGAATATATTAAGATTCTTTTTCATACTTATGCAAGAAGTGCTCATCTGTTTTTCTGGCAAGTACTTCCATTACTTATAGACCAGTTCTATGCTTTCAAAGCTTACTTTTAAGCACCTTTTGGATGGGCCTGGTGTAGTATTTAATCGAGGGATAATTTGTCCTTGTTTCTAAAGTCCAGCTCTTCCAAAATCTCTACTGACAATGCCCTGTGTTCCATCCAAATCTCTCCCCTTTGCCCAGTGAGAATGCAAACAATTTGTGACCCTGTGTAAGTTCTTATGATTGGTGTGGCCTATGGCTCCCCAGTAACTGTCTCCTGGAAGTTTTTCTTGTGTGATCATGTAGGAGTTTATCCAATCCATACACAGAGTTGGTATTCAACCAACAACTCAAAGGGCCTCCTACACAGTTGCTAGAGATCTTGATGTAACGGCCTCCTGTTTCCTATTCTACCTTTCAAATTCTAATTAATTTAGCCTCCCTAATCTCTGTCTCCTGAATTAAGTGAGATCTTTGGGCTCTGGTTGGTTTCCTTCTCTGTTGAAGCTTGAAAATTCTCTTCTTACAGAATGCCTGGCTGATAACAGAGTCCCCGGCCTGTAACAGGATTTTTTTTTTTTTTTTTTTTTTCCGATTTCGCTTTTCTCAAAAATCATAGCCTTGTTTCATTTGTTGTTCAACATCTGAAATCATTGTTTCTAAGATGTTGTCCGCTTTTCTGGTTATTTACAGCAAGGGGGTACTTTAGTCCTTCTTATGCAATTGTGTTCAGGGGCAGATGTCCTCAAGGTCAGCCTGTTTCAGAGCAGTTTTTTTAAAGATTATTTTTTCCATCAAAATTGTGTTTACTGCAGCAGTGACTTTGTTGAAAATGCCTTGGGATGATTTATGTTTGATTCCAAAGGATAGATTTACCTGAAAGCAGAAAAATTCTTTAAGACAAGAAATTTTAATTCAAGGAAATTAATGCAACAATATTTATTAAGAAAACTCTATTTGCCAGGTGGTGGCATAGTGATTAAGTGCTATATCTCTGGAAGAAGCTCCCTGGAAACTCTATGGAGCAGTTCCACTCTGTCCTACAGGGTCACTATGAGTCAGAATCAACTCAACAGCACTGGGTTTTGTTCTAGTTTTTAGGGATAGAATGGTAAGCAAAGAGATAACAGTGCTCTGCTCCAATTGAGTGCATTGTGGTAGAGAAAGAGGTAACAAGCATAATAAACAAAACCTTAAAATCTATAGTGTATCAGATGATACGTGTTATGGAAATTATAGATAAATAATAATCCTCTCAGACCACATGTGGCACTGATTGAAACACATGGCCACTGTTCCTTCATGAAACATAATGACAAGAGCCATCTGCTGGGAGGTAATTGCTAACTGAATTACCATACATGCAGATCTAGTTTGGGCTGGTTACCTCATGCCCTGTCCTTCTCTTTAACTTACAAACACTTAACACCAAGTCATATTCATGTATCTGCTGTTTCTTTTCAGTTTCCCCCTAGGACTACATGATCCATGAGGAGGATAGGCTTTATGCCTGGTCTTGCTGATGATTACATCCCTAGGCAGTCCATATTGGGTTTGGCATTTAGTTATGGTTGTTAGGTGACGTCCACTTGGCTCCAACTTATGAGACCCTGAATATAATGTTTCCTGGTCCTCTGCCATTTTCACAATAGTAGATATGTTTGAAGCAGTTCTACTCTGTAATATAGCTTTGCTATGAGTTGGCATCAACTTGACCGCAGTGGGTAGATATGTTTGAGACCATTATCTCAGCTACTGTATCAGTCTGTGTTGTTGAGGGTCCTCCTCCTTTTTGACAATCCTCTGCAAAGCATGATATCCTTTTCTGACCTTTGGTTAGTATTCAGTAAGTATTTATTATCTGTTAAACACATGTGTCAAACGACTTCATGAATGTGTGGGGTTCTGGATGCTTATATGATTTATACCTTCTATGTACATTCTTACTTCACACTTTAAAATTGCTGGACCATTTCTCTTTGAAAGCTACTCATTACAATTATGGTTTTCCTGCTTTGTCTTTTTGCAGCTGTGCAATCCTTGCACACCCTAAACGACCAGATTTCCCATTTTATTGTCACCAAATCAAAGGCACTGGAGGAGGATAAAGACCCTTTTCTACCCACTGAGAAGGAGACTCTCAAGAGTTCCATGATGCTGATGCGGCATCTCTTGATGGATGCTCAGGTACAAAGCTCGGTAACAAAATTCTGTGTAGAGTAGGCGGTGCTTTATTTATTTGTTTGTTTTAGTTGTGGGTACAAACTGTGCAAAAACATTCCATTACCACTCTTATTGAAAGCCCCCTTTGCAATGAACAGCCATATAACAGACATTCTGCTATACTGAGTACTGGATTTCTAATGATGTCTTATTGTGGATTTAGTATTAAAATTGCTTGTTTTAAAGTCAAATAGGTCTTTAAAATAATATACTATGTGTTGTATCTGGGAATGAAACAAACCTCTGATTAGCCTTTGAAAAGTAGAAATCCATTTACACATAAATTTGGCAGGCATCAAAGCTGGCAAAGGCTTTAGAGTGCAGCAAGTACTTAACCCATCAGCAGTCCTGAGTAATTAATGAATATTTTGGTATATTTGATGTAGTACCAAGAAAGCAAATCAGCACAGTTTTATTTCTATTTGTTTAGTGCTAACAGTAAATTTATTACAGAAGGTATTTAGTTCGTTGCATGCTATTGTTGAGACTTTCTTCTTCAGAGTTTCTCTTCATGCACTATTTTACTGAAATATTTTAAAATAATCTATGTAGTCCTTCTGGCTTTGTTGATGGGTCCATCCAGATATGTTGAGAGACAAACACCAGGTGTTTAAGAGAACTGATGTGTTCTGTGAGAGTGAAGCCAAGCTAAACGAGATTTCATTGTCATGTCGGCTTCTTCAGTATCTAGAAATATATTTTGGAGAATGTTCTTTGGGTCTGGTGATTTTGTGTGAGTTTGCCCTGAAGCATTCTTCTTGAGCTTGTTTTCTGTTCCATGACTGTGGGGCACAATGGTTGGTGGTTTTCTGTGTTGCGCTCCATAACAGAGATTATGAGCTGTAGTCTCTCTGTGTTTCTACCATAGTGATGGTTTCTATTTTAGTTTAAAAATCCATCCTGAAGCCTGGATCTCGTACCGATAAGACTTTAACTGGCAAAGCTGTGTGTGTTTCTCACCTGGCAATGTCTGTGGCTGGCTTGCAGGATTTCTGAACCCCTGTGATGAGACCCCCCGAATTATGCAAAGCCTTTCATTTCTATTCACTGTTCTCCCTTCTCCCCTTTATCGTAAGCAGATCATTCAACCTTGTCTTTCTTCCCGAGCCTGTCCGGTGGAGAAAGGACTCTGAAGTTACAACAGTCAATTTGAAAGCTCAAAGAAAAGGGAAATTTAGAACAATTTACCAAATGAAAGAGAACATACTGTTCTTGAAAGGATTGTTTTCCTCAATGTCTGGACCCGGTCTTGAAACTAAACACCCAGCCGAGGAAACTACCTCAATGAATCTGCAAAGACACTGTGTAAATTCCAGTTGGTAAAATCTAAAGAAGTGGAAAAATCGTTCATCTTTTTGCTTTCTTTGTCGTAAGAGCTTACTAGTTCCCAGAACTAGATGTGAACATTTTTAACACCATTTAGGGAGATTTTGGCACTTTTTATCCTTGGTGGTGCTGATAGTGATTTTTTTTTTTTTTTTGGCCTATTATTAAATGGGGCTCAAGCATCCCATATAATGTGATTTCTGCAGGGGAGATATTTTATTATCTCTTTCTCACCTGATCCCAAATCAATGTCTGGTGGGATTTTTCTCAGACAGCTAAATACAGGCTATGATGGATGCTCCCCTAAGCTGCGTGCTCTCAAAGGCTGGAGGGTTGGCTTTCCTTCCACAGAGGACAGGAATCATGAGAAGTCAGGATGGAAAGTGATGTGGAGATTGGAAATGTTGCCTTTTCCTTTGACTCCTGATGCTCAAAAAGCCCTCACCCTTGCCTGTTGGACTAGTATAAGACAGTGGTGGTTGTGATTAAGTTTACTCTAAAAGTTCTGTTTGCACTTCTTTCTCCAAAGAACCACTAATTTTTGAAACATTTTTCATGCTATGACCTCAGATGTGTTGTGGAATTCCTCCAGAATTGTGTTACTCAGACTCCCAGTCTCCCAGATGACTGTATCTGAAATAAACCCTTTCAGCATAGTACTGCCAAGTTTACAGGATGCTGAGGAGTCCTGGCGTTTTGCGGGACAGCTGGTGGGGATATACGGTTTGGGGTTTTGAAGGAGAGATCTCAAAAGACATTATTTTTAATGAGATTCATTATTGAACAGTTTTGAAAATTTGGTTGTTTTCCCCTTTATTTTGTTGACACAGCATCTTTAATTCCAAAGACAAGTACATTCATTCTACAGTCTAAGTTCATCAAGAATGCAAGGTGAATCACACCAAACCCGCTGGATTTGAGTCAGTGCTCACTCATAGCAGCCCAACGTGTGACAGAGTAGAACTGCTCCACAGGATTTTCTTGGCTATAATCTTTATGGAAGCTGATTGCCAGGCCTTTCTTCCATGGCACCCCTGAGTAGTTTCAAACTACCATCCTTTAGGTCAATAGTAGCTAAGAGCACACCATTTGTGCTACCCAGGGACCACAGAAGATAGACAGAATGTAAGCACAACATCTAGGTATGTCCTTCCATCTGGTCTGTATATGAGGATATTGATAGATGGCCTATAGATTTGCCTGTTGAAGGTTGCAAGCTCTTCATAGTAGTGACCACATCTCTTCAGTTGGTTGATATAATAACCTGTTCAATCCATACCTTAAAGGCTCTAATAGTATTAGATTATGATGAACTACTCTGACTTCAGCTTACAAGTGGAATGAAGTCAGGCAAAAAGTATTCCAGCAAACCTTTAGGCTGCTTCCAGAGTGACTGCTTAAAAGCATAATCGATTCAAGTCACATCTGTCTTGGAAGCAATAAATCCTGCTTAGAAGAATGTCAAAGGCAAAAGCATTGCTAGGCTATGAAATTCCACCTCAGAGGATTATAAAACGGTGTGCACAGGGCAAACTCATCTCCCAGGTATAATAGGCCACCAGATATGATTGGCAGGCCTGACAATCCATCCCAGAGAGTGGAATCCAGGAGAGAGCATCTCATACTGGCAGCCCAGAAGCCCCACAATTATTTATTCATTCCTTAAATGCCTCCAACTCAGGGGTGTCTGAAAGCAGCCAAGTGCCCCGATTTGCATTTTCATTTCTTTTTTAGTTCACAGATCCCCAGATTCAATGAAGTGCACCATTCAGATGGCATTTGAAACCTGATCTTGTGGCTTTTATTCCTGAGAGCTCTGCCTAAACCCAAACTGCCAACTCAGCCTCCTAAGTGATTAGATTCATAACACCAAAGAGGCAGTTCTTTCTGGTGGAGATTAATTCTTTTACTCGCACCGTGTGACTCTGCACACTGAGAGAGGTTGATTACAGCGAGTTAAATCTCCTATTGGCATGTTTCTCCTTCCCCCCCCAAAGACCTAATATCATTATTTATTAAGGGGAGAACAAATGCTTGGGATAACAATAGAATTGCTTTGTTGGCAGAAAGAGTTTCCTCTGGAGGACTCCAGTATTAAAAACCAGAGAACCTTCCATGCCCCTTGGAAACTCATTCTGCAGGACATGAAATGAAGAGTGGCCAAGGTGGCCTGTGTCCCACTGATCTCACAACCACTACCCAAGCCTTGTGCAGTAAGGGAGGGGATTTTTCTGCCTGAAATTTGACCTGGCTTAGGATTGGCAAGGGAAGGTTGTGTTAAGTAAAAGACTGAGTTACTGTTGTACTCTTTACAGAAGTCCGTGTCTGAGAATGAAGTTCAAATCCACTAGCCAGGGGCTCCTGGGAAACTCTGTAGGGCAGTGACAGTCTGTCCTAGAGGTTGCCATAAGTTGCAATCTGCTTGATGGCAACAGGTTTTGGTGTTTGGGGGTTTTGTTTGGGGGTTTTGGTAGGAATGAAGTAAGTTACTAAAAATAAAAACCATTCAACTGCCACCTGCAATTAAGTTTGTGTTTAAGGCTCAGCGAAAGTCAGATTTAGGTGGAAAAGAAATAGACTCTACGCTTTGTATTCTCTTTCCTTCCTCTGCTTTCTCCTCTTCTTTTTTTTGTTGTTTAAATTGTGATTTTAAAAAAATACATAAGAAAACACTTGCCAATTCAATGATGTTTTTATGTGCATAATTCAGTGGCCTGGGTTAAATTCTTCATGTTGCACAGCCACTATCAGTATCCTTTTGCAGATTATTCTAAGACTGTTAATAGAAACTCATTGCCTCCTAAGTAGTAGCTCACCACTCCTCCCTCTCTTCCAGTCCCACTGGTAAGCTTTGTTTTCTTTCTACTTACCTATTTCATATGAGTGAGATCATGTACTATGAGTCCTTTAGTGACCAGTTTATTTCACTGAGCATGACATTTTTAAGGTTTGTTCATGGTGGGGCCTGCATCAGAATTTCATTTCTCTTTATGACTGAGTACTATTCCACTATGTGTGGCTATACTGCATTTTGTTTTACCATTCAGCTCTTGATGGACATTTATGTTGTTTCTACCTTTTGCCTATTGTGGATTCTGCTACAATGAACATTGGTATATGAGTATCTGTTTTGAGTCCTTGCTTTCAAGTCTACTGGGTATATGCCTCGAAGTGGGATTGCTGGGTCTTAGGGTAGTTTTCTAGTACAACTTTTTTTTTTTTAATTGTGACTGAGTGAAAGTATAAAATCCAATTTAAATTTGCATTCTCCCCTATCGGCAGCTCCCTCTGCTCTCCTTGCCTGGTGACTGTACACTCCTCCTTTCCATTCTGTACAAGTTCTAGGTACAACTTTTTCAGGATCCACCAAACCATGTTCCACAGTGGCTCTCATTTTGCATTCCCAAAATCCATGGATGAGGGTTCCATCCTTTTGGGGGGAGGGTGCTTTCTTTTTTTTCTTCTCTTTTCTGCCTGCTTCTCTTAGCTGTTCCACTTTTATGCTTCCCTCCTTTCTGCTTTTACTACTGTCTTCTCTCCTTTACCTCTGCTTTTTTCTATTTGCAAAACAAATCTTAGTTAAGAAGTGGAATTATATTCTGCCTTTCCTCTCCTTTCTCATCTGTCTTTATTTCTGTTATTTGTGTTCAGGAAACTTGAAAGCAGATTTGCCAGAGACCTACATTCGCCTTGCCAAGCAAGAGCAGAAGCCACGGCAGGCGGTGGGGTGATCAGCAGGCAGCCAGGCTGGCATTCAGAAGGCAGATTGGGGCCCTGCCAGCTTTCTGAGGCAGAATGTGATTTGAGTGGCTCCATTTTTTCCCCCTTTTCTTTTTTAAAAAAATAATGTTCTAGCAAACTCTATGATTGATTATGCTTTCTGATTGGTTTCTGTGAAACAGGATCAATTTATCATGTATACCCCACTGCTGTCAAGTTAATTCCAACTCATAGTGGCTCTATAGGACAGAGTAGAACTGCTCCACAGAATTTCCAAGAAATTCCTGGTAGATTCAAATTGCCAACCTTTTTGTTAGCAGTTGTAACACTTAACCACTATGCTACCAGGGTTTCCTACAGACACATAGATTGGGTATTTAATTGTTTGGAACATTCTCTAGCTTGGCCTAAAATGGTAAAGTAAGATTTAGCTCAGAGACACTGTCTTGGACTGGGTTCTCTAGAGAAGCAAAATGCGTAAAGCTCATAAATACACACACACACAGACACACACATACACACACAACAAACAAGCAAACAACAACAACAAAAAAACCAAATCCACTGCAATCAAGTCGATCCCAATTCACAGTAACCCTATAGGACAGAGTAGAATTGCCATATGGGATTTCCAAAGAGCTTGTGGTAGATTTGAACTGCCCACCTTTTATTTCACAGCCAACTCTTAACTACTACCCTACCAACGTTTACACACACACACAAAGAGATTTTTTATTTTTTTATTATGGTTGAAAGAAAATGTACATTCTATTACAAATTGCACGCCCACCTATGTGCAGATCCCACTACCCTCCTTGCACAGTGACAGCACACTCTTCCCCTCTATTCTGCACATGTCTTGTCCTCCCAACAATCTCCTATCCCTTCCTCTCCACCCACTCCCCTTTCTCCAGTAAGAGGTCAGCAGGACAACACCCTACAGATGCATAGAACCATAAAGTGCACACATAGTGTGGTCACTTGGTGTCACCAAGTCCAATCCATTGCTGTCCGAGAGTGGACCTCCATTATGATTTATGGATGGGGCAGCATCAGGGCCAGGAGCCATACTCCCAGGGGAATTCCAAGGCCCAGGGACCTTCAATTGCAGTCTTTTAATGGAGATCTCAGGGTGCACCCCTTTTTATTCTTGTGTTGCCAGTGAGGCCCAAATTTGCGAGCTCCATCACAGCTATCACTGGTAATCACTGGGCACCATCCAGTTCTTCTGGTCACAAGTCAGTGTAGTCACCCACTCACATGGGTCTCCCTGTCCTCTGGGTTCTCTTTCCCCCATGTCGTTTTGGTCCTTGGTAATCATCTGTTCATGCTAATTTGGGACCATTTGTTGTACACTCAGATGGCAGCTTGGCAGCTTTTAAGACCCCAGATGCCACTCACCAATGTGGGATGCAGAGGGCTGTCTTAGCAAAACGCTAGTTGTGCCAGCTGGCCTCGGTTTCTCCTGAGAGCATAGTCCCCAGCCTCCCGCCCCAGCTACTCTGTCCTTGTAATATTGGATTAAGACAGGAGGAGTAATCATGTTATGTTGAAGTCCAGTTAATATTGATCTTCAGAAAGAGATTTATAACAAGGAAATAGCTAACACTACTGTAAAGGCTGGAATGTCTTAAGTCCATAGATCAGGACAAATGCTTTTTCTGATTCATGTAGCTGCAGAGGCTGGCAAAGCAAGACTGGCAAATTAGAGAGCAGAGCTCTTATTTACAGGTTGTAAAGATTGATGGATCCCAAGATTGGTGGGTAAATTGCTAGCTCAAGTTCCAGGAAACAGAGGTCAGATGAACAGGAGGCAGCTGCAGGATCCAGTGCAGGCAAAACCTAGAAAGTCCACTTATATCCAGATGCAGGTCGCATGCTCAAGGAAACTCCCTTTCAACTGGTTGGCTACTCATGGCAGATCCTATCAGGGAAATGATCACATATAAACACTAAGAATCATGGCTCATCCAGGCTGACACATCATCTTAACCATCACAGATACTGTGAGAGGAACCTTGGGTTCAGGCTCCAAACAAAGAAATAGGGAAAGTTAGCTCTGTAAGGTTGATATCTCCTGTGCTCAAGAGTAGACCTCTGAAATGGGCAGTTCACACATGTGGTTACAGAAGCATATCTTAAAATGATTTCTTCCTGATGCTGGCACTTTCTGAAGTCAACACAGTGTTCAAGGTGGGGATACGGTGGTATACTAAAGCATTTATCCAGTGTGTTTTCACTGCAGCTGGCTATGCTGGTTATGCAGTCATTCCTGTGAATGTGACTCTGTAGACAGCCCTACTTCACATAAACTAAGGCCTGAAGGATGCTTGGGTTACACATGTCCCTGAGATGCTGGCTGTGGCTATGAGTGGCAGCCCACGCTTGGGTTTTCCTCATTGTCTTTTTGAAATGTGCTACTACAATGGAGAAGGGTCTAGAATTCTCTCTCTGTGTTCTAACAAGCAGAGAAGAAATCCTGAAAACTAGAACAAGGGTAAAGAGACAAACTTCCATCCCAAGAAAATTCCTCTGGGAGTAATTTTTTGAAGTGTATTCCCACTATCGCATTTTTACCTCTTCTAGCTCATACCACAACCAAAACCAAATCCCTTGCCGTCAAGTTGAATCCCGACTCATAGTGACTCTGTAAGGATGAGGTACAACTGCCCCAAAGAGTTTCCAAACCTGTAAATACTTATGGAAGCAGACTGCCACATCTGTCACCCACTGAGTGGCTGGTGGATTCAAACCTTCCAATTCTGGGTTAGAAGCTAAGTGCTTTAACCACTATGCTGCCAGAGCTTTTTCTGTAGATCATAGGAAAATATTTAAGAGGACTCTGAAGAGAGCTACAATGATCAACTCGTTATCTGAAGGAGTCTTAGGTCATCCCCTCCAGTAATCCATGTGTCCCATGACATATCCTTTCTCAGTGCATTGGAGAAGGCAATCTTTGTCCATTCTCAGGTGCAACATTATATAATCAGCAAGTCTGAAGTTTATAGCTTCCAACATAGCTATTGCCAGCCCACTTTCTTTCTTTCTTTTTTTTTTATTTAAGTGACTGAGTGAAAATGTACATTCCAGTATAAATTTACATGCCCACCTATATGCAGCTTCCACTGCTCTCCCTGCCTGGTGACAGCACACTATTCCTCTCTGCTCCATACGTGTCTCATCCTCCCAACAGTCTCCTTTCCCCTCCACTTTCTATTCTGAGATGGTCATTTTGATTTTTTAAAGATTTTCTTCTTAAATAAATAACATGGAATCCATTAGACATTGCCAGGCTTAGATGCAGTGCCACTGATGACAGTCTCCATGGTTGCCTTCCCTCTTGAAAAGAAAAGGAGGTTGACATGTGAAACTGCAGTGCTTTTCGTCTGTTAAGCTACTTGAATATTTTTCTTAAATCAGTAGAGAAAAAGAGCCTCTCCTGAGACCTCTTCCACCTTTATAAAATACACAAGGCTGAATATTAGGGAATATAAAGTTGTTTTTATTATTTACCAGGCAAAGACATAGGTATAGTTGGAATTAAGAGCAGAAGAAAGCTGGACTCCCATCCATTATTATATTCTGAAGAAAAGGCACAGCTGTTAAGGTGGATAATGTGTGTATAGTAACCAAAAACAAAAGAAAAAAATCATCTGTTGTCAAGCCAATTCCAACTCACGGTGACCTCATGCATTTCATGGCTCTGAACTTTCAGACGCTAATTGCCAGGACTTTCTTTCACAGTTCTCCTGGGTAGATATGAGTAGCCCAGCACTTCAGCATTTGTGCCACCGAGAATTCCTTTTGTACAGAACAGCCTCTATCAGACCGGCTTGGCTTCCACCAATCTGTATAATGCTAAACAGCAATGTGGGTATTTAATTTCACACCACAGAAACTTTGTTTCTATTTGCAGATACTAAGTGGTTATTTTAATGATATGCATTTCAAATGGCAATAGACCTTATGCTCATCTAGTAGTTGATGATGCATGTGAAAGCAAAACAAGACCCACTGCTGTCCAGTCAACTCTGACTCATAGTGACCCAAGAGGACAGAGTAGAACAGCCCCATAGAGTTTGCAAGGAGCGCCTGGCAGATTCACACTGCAGACTTTTGGGTTAGCAAAGGTAGCACTTATCCGCTATACCACCACAGTTTTACTAGTACAGTTTCCACATTAGGGCAACGAGTCTCTGCAATAGTAACAGAGTCGCAGAAGGAAGTTTCAAGTGGGGACCCGGTTAGGGCTCTTGGTTGTCATCAACAAAAAGCAGCACCAGCTAACACAGAGGCATTTGGGGTGGCTCTTAGAAAAAGCCAAAGAACATCTCAGAAACGACAGGAAACAATGCAGCTTTGGAGATTTAGATGCCAAGAACCAAAGAATTTCAGGGAGCTTGGTTGGGATCAATCAGCTCTAACCATTTCTTTCCTTGTGACACACTGATCAAGATGCAAATTCTTAGAAGAGCTGCCTGGTCTGTGTTAGGTCATTGGGACCTCCCCTTTGGCCAAGGGAGGTGGAACCACGGGAGTTTGAATGAGGTCCCCCCAAAGTGGCATGCAGTGTGGGGAGGTAATACATAGCACCACTAGATGAAGGGAGTGGGTTCTGGGCAGATGTTCATTACAGATGGACACCATAATAACTGCACCATGTGTGTGACACACATGAAGTTAGTGCTTCTGTTCCTGCACAGAGCTGGTATTCCACCAAGCTTTAGAGACAGAAGGGACAGCACGTTGATGCTGCCCTAGAGAAACATAGGGTTTACCATTTGCCGTCAAGTCAGCTTTGGTTGATTGTGATTCATGTGTTCTGAAGTACAACTGTGTTCTGTAAGGTTTTCAATAGCTGATTTTTTGGAGGTAGATCACCCAGTCTTTCTTCCTAGGCACCTTTGGGTGAACTCAAACCATTGACCTTTCAGTTAGCAGCTGAGCACATAATATCACCTAGGGACTCCACTCAGGGTCTAATGGGACAGATAACCAGACAATAAAGTATGCTGGGATAAATACTGATGAAGTCGTGCCCAGGAACTGCTGAAGCTCAGAGAAGGGAGTAACCTAGACAACAATTGCAGGTCACTTCACTGTTCACAGAAACTCCGCTGGCGTAGTGGTTAAGTGCTACAACTGCTAATCAGAAGGTCAGCAGTTCAAATTCCCTAGGTGCTCCTTGGAAATCCTATGGGGCAATTCTACTCTGTCCATAGGGTGGCTATGAGTCAGAACTGACATCAATAGATGTGGGTTTGTTTGGGGGGTGTTATTGTTCACAAAGGACTTTCAGCAACATTTTCTCATCTTATTCTCTCACCCATGAAAGGTACAGGAGGCAAGCATTTCTAGTATTTCTCTTTTGCAAATGAGATATTAAGCTTTAATAAAATAGCTGATTTATGTTATTCCATTAGCCTATAACAAAGCAAGTATAACTGATTTCCCACTTGTAAAGGATGATCCTCAGAATTATTTACTTCCTGAGAGGGTTATTGAATAGATGGAAGAGAGTATGTAATTTGGACAAAGAAGATTAAAACCTGGCTTCAGACGTACAACACCACACAAAACTCAGAATATTTAAACCATTTTTAAAAGTATGTAATACATTCCTAAGGCTAGACTCAACCCACTCAGAATCCTAGAAGGTTTAGGATTACAAGATAATTTTCAACAGTGTCATCACTAGAGTGGGGTGAGGGCTGACACTGTCAGAGGGAGTGACACTAAAATGATTGTCTATAAATGTATCTTTGTAATTAGTTGTAACAACAAAAACATTGTTCATAAATCCGACTTATGTATCAACATACATGTGAGCCTAAAATGCTACACTGATTATATGGTTTGAACCTTCTAACATACTCCGCAAGCCTTAGTGGTGTAGTGGTTAAGTGTTCCAGCTGCTAACCAAAACGTTGGCAGTTCAAATCCACCAGGGCTCCTTGGCACTCTATGGGCAGTTCTACTCTATTCTATAGGGTCACTGAGTCGAAATCAACTTGATGACAGTGGATTGGGTTTGGTAATAATGCTCCCTACTCAGAGCTTTCATTATTATCCAGTTTCAATGATGCTTCAAATGACATTATTTTGCCTGCGCACTGCAAACCCATCCTGTTTTTTATGCTGTAGCCGTCATTTTTATAGTCACTGATTTTGTCAAAGTTTTGATGTTTTAGTATTTGGTAAATATTTGGCTCCCAAAGAAATATTCAACGCTTTTAGGCCAGAGGTTCTCCACTGAAATAGGGGAACTTGGGAAGCAAATTTTCTTGCGGGGGACATTGGGCAGTGTCTGGACATATTTTTGTGTATCACTGACAGGGGATGGAGTGGAGGCACTACTGAAATCTAGTGGCTAGAGGCTAGGGATGCTGCTAACAGCCACCAATGCATGGGACAGCCCTCACAATGAAGAATTATCCAGCCCCAGATATCCACAGGGCTACAGTTGAGCAACGTTGTTTTAGACACAAAGCATACTTTTTAATCAATCATGAAACTCTTTCAGGCATGAAATCCTATTCCTGGAAACCATATATGCTATCAGAATTGGTCTTGAAACATTTCTTAATCATCCATGCATTCATTTTCTTAGCTCTTCGTCAGCCATCTACAATGTGCCAGGCACTGTGCTAGGCTATGGAAAGCAACACTGAAAGGAAGTCGTTCTTGTCCTCAAAGATCTTGTACTTTAGTGAGAGTAACTGTCTATATATAAATACGTAAGTAAGCAAATAATTATGCGGTTCCACTTGTGTTACAGGACTTAATTTAGACACAAGTTCAAAGATATTCTCTCTGAAGGTGGCTTTAAAACTGAGATCTGAGGTGTGTGCATGTGCCTGTGTCTGAGTGAGAGAGAGGAGAATAAGCTCTTGTGTGATTTACTGCATCTATTTCTATTTTAATGTAGTTGTGTGTGTTTAGTAAGACCCCATGAGGTAACTAGAGATAGATCCCCTGGGATGTTGAAAATATCTATGCAAATTACTTACTTGTGAAATTTGCACTTAATTTAAAGAATATAAAAACCCCAAGCGGTCCCTCAGGACCAGGGGATCTTTTAATCCTGTGTCTACTAGTTCCCGCAGAGGAGACAGGACCTGAGTCTTTTCTCCCTTCATGGTGTGGATACAAAGACACAAGACAAAAGAAGGATGGATGAAAGGAAAACAAGGAAAGCATAATTATCTTTCTAAGGATTTGGAAAAGAAATGAAGTGGTGAAGGCTGTAGTGAGTTTACTGAAGAGCTGTCTTATAGAACCAGGCAGTGAGTGCTCCATTGTGCACTGATGGATTAGGAATCTCGTGAATCTTCTGTGGGCAGAACGTGCCTTCCCTGGTGATGAGCAGTTAGGAAGTGTAAACCACTGTTACTCTGAATGAGACATAATTAGTGAGGTGATTTCATTGCCAAATACTTTTTTCACCATAATGGAATTCAATGCGAAACCTCTTTGTGTGTGTATGTCAGTTATTTAGTAATTTTTTATGCTATGGCTTCCATCCATTAGACAGATAACAGCAGAGAGTTGAATGTATGCCGTGTAATTACTACCGTAAAACTACCTACATATAGAATAGTAATTCTTATACAGACTCTTGGGACCTCCCATTCCCATTAAACTCACACATTCCCTGTAGAGAAACCAGGTAAATTAAGGCATGCTGTTGCTAAGTGTTATTGTTTAAATCCAATGTGATATCTGGGAGTAGAGCCAGCAGTTCTCCTTGGTGCCAACCCAAGCTAATAATCCGTGTTCCTTTACTTCTTCATCCCTGAGTAAATCACACTTTAAGGCAATTAAATAGTGAGATGGTGACTTGGCTATTCCAACTGTGCACCTTGTCCCTGTTGGACTAGAAACAAAGTCACTCATTTTGGCCGGCTTAGTAGCCCGGATAACAAAGCAGTGCTGGGAACAGAGCATATACTTTGGACCAGGGTCCCTGAACCTCAGAAGCTCCCAGTCCAAGGAAAGATTGACGAGGAAGTCCTTCCTCCAAAGTCAACAAAGAAAGCCTTCCTCTGGAGCTGACACCTTGAATTTGGACTTGTAGTTTACTGGATTGAGACAGAATAAAATCTCTCTTTTGAAGCCATCCACTTGTGTTACTTCTGTTACAGCACCAAATTGCTACACATGTTTTGGGGGGGGAGGTAACAATTTACTCTATGACATTCTACCATTTGACCCCCCCCAAATCACATCATTGCAACATAAAAAACATATTAACCCCATCATAGGAAAAGTCTTAATTCCAAGTCCAAAATCCAGAAATTCGCCTTCAAGTGTGAAACCTAGAACACAAGTTATCTGATTCCAAGGGAAAGTGACAAAGCAGACAAAGTTAGCCATTTCCACTATGGATGGGAGAAAATGCAGGGAAAGATGGCATAGTGGGCACTAAGCAAATTAACAGAACACCTTACATTAGCCCCCAAGGCTTTGAATATAATGCTCCATTTTCTGAGACACTTTACACGATGGCCCTGCCCTCTGGGTATTGGTCACAGTCTTCAGATTCTGCATGGAGGACCCTCAGGCCTGTGCTACAGCCCTGCCTTCCCAGTGGACTGGACAGAAACTCTAGTCCCTCGGCTTTCAGTGCACCATTTTTCTAATCCCTCTGAGCGGCAACTCCACCCTTGGAAACACCAAGTCCGTGGCTCTACCCTTTGCAGCCCCGGTGGCCATGGCCATACCTTTTGGCACTGAGGCAGCTCAGCTCCTTGTACTCCTCATTTCTGCAACCTCTGCTACTGTGGCCTCCTGGCCAGGGCCTCACACCAGGATCTGTCATGCTGGGGCACACATTCCAAGGCTCTGTAGCTCCCTTTATTTTATTGTCCAGAGGCACCCCACTCTGCCAGGAAGCCTGCTGTATGTAGGCACTCAGCTGTTTTACTCTGTAGGTTGGCTCCAGTGCTGTCTTGTGCTGGCCAGGCTTAGCAAAGCTGCTTCTGCTCCTCACCTGTCTTCTCCAGTGTTAGCAGTTCTGTTCAGTTTCTTCTGAGTCTCCCAACCATTCAGTTTCAAAACCACTTCCACATTTTAGATATCTGTTATAGCAAGCACCCCACTCTCTCAGCACCAAATTCCATCTTATTCATCTAGTGTGCTATAACAGAGATACCACAAGTGGGTGGCTTTAAAAAGAAAAAGTTTATTATGTCACAATCTGGTAGGCTGCAAATTTAAATTCAGGGCATCAATTCCAGGGGAAGGTTTTCTTCACTGACTCTGGAGGAAGATACTTTTTATCAATCTTCCCCTGAACCAGGAGCTTCTGAGGCACAAAGATCCCAAGTCCTTTCCAAAGGATACACTGAGCTCCCAGTGCTGTAACTTCGTGGTATGAAGTTCCCAAATCTCTGCTTCCTTCTCTTTCTTTTATATCCCAAGAGACTGCCTCAAGACACAATATAATTCTGCCACGCCACACAACTGCTGCTCATCCTCTCTCATTAACTCCATACAAGCAGGGTTTACAGCATATGTGAACTTCGCACAATGCCAGGAAGCATGGCCTAGTCCAACGGCTACACAGATTTTGAGGGGGACACAATTCAATCTACGACAGCTGAGAAAACTGCAACTATTACTGCAATCCAGCTACCACAGACACATGGCAGACTGGCAGAACATTTCTGGATCTGACTCAACGGCACTTGGCTTTGGCTTGGCTGGCAATTTTTAATCCATTTAAAAGGGAAGTCTGAAATGTCCTAATTAGAAATCTCCATGTATGTTCTCAAGGAGCCCTGGTGGTGCAGTGATTAAGTGCTTAACTGCTAATCAAGGGTTGGTGGTTTAAACCCACCAGATACTCCACAGCGGACAAATGTGGCATTCTGCTTCAGTACAGCTTCCCCCAAAAAAGAAAAAGAAAATCCCACACCCACTGCCATTGAATTAATTTTAACTCACAACGACCCTATAGGACAGAGTAGAACTGCCCAATAGAGTTTCCAGTGAATGTCTGGTGGATTTGAACTGCTAACCTTTTGGCTAGCAGCTGTAGCATTTAGTCACTACTCTGACATAAGGATTACAGCATTGAAAATCCTATGAGGCAATTCTGCTCTGTCCTATAGGGTCATTGTGAGTCAGAATAAACTTGTTGGCAGTGAGTTTGGTTTGGGTTTATATACATTCTCATTTGGAAAGACTGTTCCAGTTAGTTTATTTAGAGGGATATGAGTTGTGCTCTTCTGCCCACTATACATACACAGAGGACAGATTGTATTTGAACAGCTGGGAAGTGTATTTTAAGAGGGTTCTGGGAGTCAGTTCTACCCTGGCCTCTAGGGTAGCATGAGTTGGATCCAATTCGATAGCACTTGGCTTGGATGGCTATGTCAAGATTGGACAGGATGATTTCAAACAAGCTAGCAACCAAGTGTGACAAATATGGGCTTGTGATGTCTCTAGAACTGTGAAGAGGCATTGGAAGACCATTGCTCCAACTGGTGGGTAGAGCCATGTGCATAGTAAATTTTCTCAACATATGTTTCCTGAGTTCTTGAGCTTATGCCATGTGAGAAGCAGAGCAGAACTACTCCACAGACTTTCCAAGGAATGCCTGGAGGATTCGAACTGCTGACCTCTTCGTTAGCAGCCATAGTACTTAAACACTACACCACCGGTTTCCAAAATTAATGAATGAATAAGAGTAACAAAGGCTTACTGTATGCTTATTATGTACCAGACATCTTGCTAAGGACTTCACATCCATTAGTTCACATGATGCCCACAGGGACTTGGTGAGTAACACATTTTCCCAATCTTATTGATGCGGAAACTGAGGACCAAAGAAGAAATTTTCATAGGGTCATGTCACCAGTGAGTATCTATCCTGTTTCGATTACAAAACTGGATATCATTCTTTACCCTGTACAATATGACTTGGTAGATTTTCCAATTAAGAATTGAAGTCTGTTTCTTTACCCCTAGAATCTGGGCTGGCCTATGACTTGCTTTGTTTAAAAGGATATAGTAAAAGTGGCCAATTCAGAGTCTAGGCCTCACAATGTCTCGCAAGAGTTCACTCTTTCTTAAAAACCCTGCTTGTCCTGTGAAAGCAAGCTTGCACTAGCCTGCAGGAGAGTGAGAGACCACATGGGGCTGAGAAGAGGCATTTCTGCTGAGCCTGTCCTTATCTAGGCAACTCCCAGCTCACCTACAGATGCATGAGCAGGCCCAGATGAAGTCAGCTATGACCTTCCCAGAGCAGCAGACAAGTCATTCATCCCGTAGACTTGTAAGCAGTAAAAAAGATTTGTTGTTTTACACTCTAAGTTTCAAGATGATCTGTTACACAGCTAGAACTAGCTGATACAATAGTGGAGCCAGTACCTGAAGCCAGGTATTAACTGATAACTAAAATCTATAACTGGCAGGGAGCTTAGAAAAGCAGTCTAGCAATGTCACCAGGAGAAAGGAAGCAGACTTGGTGAGTCTCTAGGCAGTCTTTAACATACATGTACTCTTGGTTTCATACCATTCACTCCAGTTTAAGAACCACAGTAGTAGTGGGGGAATCATTTGATACATCCAAGCAAAGGGATGACATGGTTATATTTTGTTTTGAAAGGTCTCTATAGGAGAAGTGTGAAGTTTGGATTGATTGGAATGAGCCAGAAGGCAGGATCCAGTTTGTCTAGGCAACAGATGGTAAGGGAATGAACTGTGGTATGGAGCAGTAAGAGCAAAGAAGAAGGGACACATGCAGGGAATATTTTGGAAGCAAGGCTGTCATTAATTGGAAACTGGGGTGAACAAGAGAGACAAGTCTAGGACGATTCTCAGATTTTGGTTTGGGTAACTGGGAAAATGATAGTGTCTGATAAGGAAAACAGAAGGAACTGTAGACTTGAAAAGGAAAAATTGTGGATTTAGTTTGAAGTCCTTGAAGATAGTGGGGCCTTGGGGACATCTAGGTGTGGTTGTCTGGGAGATAGTAGGATATCTAGATCTGGAACTGCAGAGAGAGTTGTATGCTGGAGAGATAGGTCTGGGAGTCATCAGTTTATCTACGGGGAACTGGAGTTCTGCTTTATCAGTCACAGTTCTTAGTTTCAGACAAACAGAATCTACTCTAGCTAATAATATAAGCAGAAATGACTTGTTTTCTAGATACTTTGATAGCTTATAGAATCTCCAGGAAGTCTTAAAACTAAGTTTGAAATCTACCAGAAATGATGACATCCAGGAGGAATAGCCAATGTTCTACAAGACTGTGGGTGGAATCTTCATATCCAGTGTCTCGCACAGCTCAGTACCCATGACAATGATAGAACCTCCTTCAGAATCACCTGAAGAGCCCAGTATTTCCTCCTTAAGCTTGCAAGAGGATCTGATCTCCCTCACAATGGCTTCCTTATTGGTCACTTGTCCACTTTCAGAAAAGAACATGGGTGACCTTAGGGACCCTAGCTAGCTATGAAGGGAGTTGAGTCTAGGAGGGTGATGTGAAGATGGCAGACTAAACACACATATCATTAAATATTTCTGGAAACCAAGACCTGAATTGATTATTGAATGGAGCCTTCTGGGCACCTAGTGAGCCCTAGGACATGGCAAATTTGGACTTCATACCACTGAATGGAAAACCTCCTCTCTTTTGCCATTCCCTGCTCTTGGTAAGTGCTGGCTCTCACAGGCCAAAGGTAACTCGCCATTTTAACTCTTTTTTTCTTTGTCTTGGCCAGCAGACAGAGCTGAGACTTGACTGGCAGCTGATCTTGGATACACAGCTGGTGGGATCAGTGTGCGAAATTCCCACATTTTAAGAGCCTGGCTTTGGACTCTGTGCATCTTGCCACTTTTGGCCTCTCTTTCCACCTCTGCCATTGAGTAGCCTGTACCAAGGCAAGTGGAGAGCTTGTGCAAGACACCATCTTGTTCCACCAGGAGGCAGATATACCCATACGGAGGTCTCAGCTGGACCTAATTCCTAGGCTATGAAGCAGGGCTTCCCCAGAGGACAGCACATTTCTGACAGAAAAGCAGTATTTTACACAGTGTCCCCTACAGCTGGGGCCTGGCAGCAGAGGCCAGCAGGGCAGTAGCCTTTGTGTATTTTGAACTAGTTTATAACATCTGGGGTTGGATATAAAGGTCCTTACTTTGCCAGCTTGGAAGAGGGACATGTACACCTGAATACCTGACTGACTTTGGAAGTTGTCAGATACCTTTTACCTTTCAATTTAAGATGGCCTAGAGAAACAACTCATGGCGCCAAGAGTAGGATCCGACTTGACAGCACTTGGCTTGGCAGAGAAACAACTGCAATCCACCCTCACAGCATCTCTCCCAGCCTCTATTGACTCACATGATGCCCAACATGCAACAAACTCTGGAGAAAACCATAACTAAGAAATCACCCATGGCTTCAGAAGGCCCCCCAAAGAAACAACCAAAGAACTTCCCAGATGAAGAAACCTTTCTGAAACTATCAGAAGGTGAATACAAAAGGATTACATATAGAGCCCTCCTAAACGTTATACAAAATGCAGCAGAGCAAAATGAAAAATTAAGCAAGCTGTTTGATCTGATGGAACACCAGTATTCTAAATCCAACAGATCCAGAACAAAATCAAAGACATAGAAACTTCAAAGCCAAGAAAACAGACTGGAACAAATGGAAAAGAGACTTTCCGACTTGGAAGACAGAGCTACTGACTCCATCATCTATGAGAAGTCAGAAAAAAAAAAACAAGAAAAATGAAGAAGCATTAAGAAACATGTGGACTCTATTAAAAGGAACAATCTACAATTAATGGGAATTACTGAACAGGGCGAGACACCTGAGAACACAGAGAGTATTGTTGCTGAGATGCTGACAGAAATCTTCCCAGAAATTATGCCAAGCCCAAGATGCATAGTGAACACCACTCAATATAGATCTCAAAAGAAAGACACCAAGACATATTATAAACAAGCTTAACAAAATATAAAAGGAGTCTAGGAGATGTATTTTTTCCTTTCCATTTTCTGTAGATCAGGGAGGTGGGCCAGAGAGTATTAGAAGGTGTATGGAATGAGTTAGCTTGTGGTTCTCCTCAACGTAAGCACTGAAAAAATTACACAGGAGATTTATAGACAGTGAGAGGGTGTAGAGTAGGCAATTAAGTCCCCTTGTTCCTGAAACTAGACCGAGTTGGGCTTCTATCACTTGCAATCTGAGGAAAGTTGAATGGAGCATCGAAACTTGATAGTAACTGCTACCCTTTCAACCCAGTGTCATCCCATCAATGTGGTATATGTTGCGTGTTCCCCTATAGGACTGGCTATAAGGTCAGGTAAGAGCACTTTCTGAATAGAAGCATCCAGACACTTGTAACTAAGCTCTACTTGGTTGTACATTTGCACAGCCAAGTACAGGCTTGAATGAGAATAAAACATGTATAAAGCTACAATCCTTTAAACTCAGTGATCCACTAATAACAAATGTGAATACATGTGTAGAGGTGAAGCACAGAATTTGTGTTCCTGGGCCTGGCAAATGAAATGTTCTTCTGGAAACACGAGCGGGTTCCCCACTGTTTGTAAGTGATTTATGTATGTCCCATTTGAGTGTGCGCAATGGCTTTTAAGTGTATTTTTTAGTGAAATACAAACATCAAGTTTGCCAGACCTTTGAAGTAGCTTTGCAAAACCCTATAGTTCTGGAGAATTGCAATCTGCAAATGTGTGCTCTATACTAACTTTTCTCTGGCCACATCAGAAGGAACCTACCCCTTGCTGGTAAGAAGATTAACAAAAAACAACTGCCCTTAAATCAGTCCCAACTCATGGTGATCTTACATGTGTCCAAGTAGACCTCTGCTCTATAGAGCCTTCAAATGGCTGATTTTTTGTTTTGTCTTTTTGGAAGTAGATGGACTGAAATTTCTGCTGAGCTACCTCCAGGTAGACTGAAACCTTCAACCTTTCAGTTAGCAGCGAAGCACATTAACCGTTTGTACTACCCATGGACTCTCATCAGTAGATTAGAAGCTAAGAACAAGGCATTTTTGTACCAGGCACAATGTGTTTTCAGTAACAGAGTATTTCTTTTGTAATTAGTTTAATTGGATAAAAGTGATTGCTCTTGAAGGCTATTTCCTGGAGTGCTGCACCTAGAGGTTTGTATTTCATCCAAGATTAGTTAAGGGTCCTTTAAGAACCCCAGCGTGGCATAGCAGGTGTGTGTGTTCCCTCTACCTTTGCTGTAGGAGATATCACTGTTGTTTATGCTGCTGAGGCTGACATCACACATAATTTGTTGATTCCCTATTGTTGGTTCTTTTGTGTGACAGGAAGTTGTCACGTGGCTTTGCCTTTCTTGTCCTTATCATTACTGCCTCTGCTCCATCATCTTTCCAGTTCTAAATCAAAGGAAAGCATGTCATCTCTCATCTGGGAAGTATTCCGGATGCATATTATTAGAACATAAGAACACTTGACATTTCAGATCATCATTAGAGCTTCTTAATTAGTTACAGAGCTGTACCTCAGTATTGTGGTGGGCCTGTAGGGGTGAACAAGCAAGTGAAACAGAAATTTAGGAAGTTTAGCAGCAGCTGTTGCCCTTGAGGAAACGTTGGTGGCTTAGTGATTATAAGCTATAGCTGTTAGTCAAACGATCAGCAGTTCGAATCCACCAGGTACTCCTTTGAAACTCTATAGGGAAGTTCTACTCTGTTCCACAGGGTTGTTATGAGTCAGAATCAGCTCTACAGCAACGAGTGCTGCTGCTCCAACAGGAAAAAGCCAGGTTTTTACCAGGATCTAGCCTTTCCATCAATGTGGCAAATCTGATTGTCATCCTTCCTTTACCATCTTTTGCCTTTGGAGGAAAGTGGAGCAGATTAAATCTCTCTCCCAGGGCTCTACTCGGATGTCACCTCCTTTGTGTGCATCAGGCTTTTATCTCACTGGCCCAGATCCTGCACTGAATCAGGCTGACCTTTCCAGATGGCCTTATGTGCCCCCCAGCCTCACTTTCTCCCAATACTTCTTGTGAAGGCTTTTCATAAACTACAGTGTATACATTTTGAAGAAGGGAACCCTGTGAGAAAGTATAATTTTTTCACTAAGGATTTACTGAGTATCTACCATGAAGGAGAAACCCTAGTGGTGAGTGAGTAAGTGCTACAGCTGCTAACCAAAAGGACGCCAGTTCAAATCTTCCAGGAACTCCTTGGAAACTTTATGGAACAGTTCTCTGTCCTATAAGATTGCTATGAGTTGGAATCAACTCCACAGCAGCGAGGCTTTTTTTAATTTTTGTTTTTGGTTTACCATTAAGGAGTTTGTGTGATGCAATGATTAAGCACTCAGCTGTTAAGTAAAAGGTTGGCAGTTTGAACCCATGCATCAACTCCATGGGAGAAAAACCTAGTGATCTGTTTCTAAAAAGTTTACTGCCTAGAAAGCCTTACAGGGCAGTTCTGCTCTATTGCATCAGGTCACTATGAGTTGGAATCAAGTCAATGGCATCCAACAGCAACAACTACCATGAGCTAAACAGTGCAATAATCTTGTCTTCTAGATTCTGTGGAGAAGTGTGGAAAGGGCTCTGGGAGAGAGATGCATGCATGAAGTGCTGAGGGTAGCAAGAGCACCAAGCTTGAATCAGAATAGCTGAGGTAAGGGAAAAGAAGACGTCAGCCAATGTTTCCTGGGCAACAATTCTTGAGTACTTTGGGCAATAGTAAAGTCTAATGAGAGAGATGAATTTGGGGTTGGGAAATCTCAACCTGTAGATGACTGCCTATTCATTCTAGTGCTAGCACTAACCATGTTTCTCCCATAGCTATCTCTCTCCAGATTTTCTTGGAATTTCAGAATAGAGTCTCTGTTCTGAGGAGGCACAACTAAGCTGTTGACTCAGTGGGATGAAAAATGCATTCTCGCTACATGAGCCATCCTTGGGAAAGGGGCCAACAATGTGGACTTTCGCAACAAAATATCTGTGTAATTTTTCTTCTGTAAACACATCTGACATTTTCTTTTCTTTAATGGAATGTTTCTAATTAATTGATAAGTCTGTTCTTTATCCATCAATACAGGAGTGGTCTACTCTTTCAAAGTCAAGTAGTTGGCACCACTTGGTGTCATTTGTTCCCCTGCTGGCTCCTTTCTGGGCTTCTGGGGACCTCACACACATTTTTACCCTGTGTTGCCGACAGCTTCTTCTTTGAGTAGAGATGTTCTTCAGGGTTCAGTCCTGGGTCTTATAAACTCCTGCCTGTCTACTTGCTCTTCATGTAGCTTTGTCCTTCCCCCGTGGCTTTATATACCACCAAATAGATGACATGCCCATTTACATCTTTAGCCTGGCCCTTATCTTATTGTGCCGGAGTGATTATCCACTCCAGATTCCACCATCTACTGCCCACCTGACTTCACGGCTTTGCCATCTCATAAGAATCTCAAGCTTCACGTGCCAGAAATGACACCCTTGAATCCTCTCTATCCCCACATGCTGCTTTCAGTCACCCATAACTCCTGCTTCCCAGACTTCTCCATATAAGGAAATAGCATGTCTCAGTTGCTCAATGAAAAAAATAAAGAATACCTGTTGGTTCTTCTTTTTTTTCCTCTTCATTTATATGTATGTATATATATAAATTGTGAACTTACAGAATAAGGGACAAAACAAAAATGGACAGTGCAATGAACCATCATCAACACCCCTTTGAGTACCACGTAGGTCAAGATACAGAGAATTTTCAGCACTCCAGAAGCCCTTTCTCATTTTCCTTGTTCCATGAAAGGTAACTCCAATCTTGGCAGACATGATATAATCATTTTCTTATTTTTATATAAAGTTTCACCATCTAAGCGTGTATTCCTTAATGCTTCAGCTTTGCTTTTTTGTTTATGTAACTGGAATCTATTACTACACATTCTTTTGTATTTTCTTTCTTTCATTCAGTGTTATGTTGTGAAACTCATTCATGCTGAGTGTAGCATTAGTAAGTTTATTTTCACTGCTGAATGGATGTTTAGATTGGTTCCAGTTTGGAGCACTTATCAGTAGTGATGCTGTGAGTATTTGTTGTATCTCTTTTGATAGATCTTAGCATTCTTTTCTGTTAGATGTAGACCTAAAACTAGAATTGCTGGAACAGATTTGTTCAAAGTTGGCAGATATTGCCCATCAGTTTTCAAAAGTGATCATGGCAATTTACATCCATCTAGCTACTGTTCATGCCAGGTACTCTGTATTTCGGGCCTTTGCATATGCTGTTCTATGCTTACTCTCTGTCCTGTGGTGTACACAGCTAGCGTCCTTTGGTATGCTGGTCTCAGCTTAACACACTACGCCTCAAAATGGTCTCATAACCACCCTCTCATGTAAGCCACCACCATCTATTCTCTATTTTAGTCACTTCCTTTTCTCCAAACTTATTACAGGTCTTCTTGACTATAAGCTCCATGAGGGTAGGGCCTGTGTCTGTCTTGTTCAATAGGCATAAAGCAAGGGCTTCATAGATAGTTACTGAAAGGAAGATCCAGTAGACTAAATAAGAGAAATTTATGATAACTGCCGCAAAAGATATTTTACTGGAATATGGGGAAAGACTTCCTCATTGGAAGTTGCTAGAAACACTTACTGGCTTTACTTACAGCAAAAACACATCTAGAAATTAAGGTCTGTAGTTGTAGCGTTAGCATTTCTTCCCTCTGTTCCTGCATCTCTGCCTTATTTTATTCACAGTTAAGGAATGAACTAAGAATCCCATAGGTATCTTGGACCTGGTGACAGATTATAAATTTTGGAAGCTGTTTTCTGCCTGATGTCTTCCTTCTACTTGAGCCTACTGGAAGTAGCACTGTTGAAATTGTGAAAGCCGTTGTTTGAAGTTACCTACATTCCTGCTTCATTTCATTCTTACCAGAAATAAAGGTGAACAGCAGTTATTGGCTGTTTAACTTTGCAAAGATGTAACTTTACTTTAATGCATGCATATCTTATGCAGTATTGTCTTCTTACTGTTTGAAATCTTATCTTTTGCTCATCATGGTGAAAAATTGGAAACTATATACTAGTTCAATAACATTTGATAGGTTAAATTTTGGTTCAACCCTGTAGTGAAATGCTCTAGAACCATTAACATAATTGGGTAGATTTTTGTTTATTGATATGGAAACATGTCCATGATAAATTGGTAAATAAAATGAATAGAAAAAATCCACCAGCACACAAAAATGTTAACAGTAGTTAATATTTGAAAGGTAAGATTGTAGATTTTTGCTTTCTTCTTTATTCCTTTTTATCTTTCTGAGTTGTTGCAGTGAAAAAGCATTGTTTGCATAGTTAGTAGGGGAAAATTCTATTCAATATGAAAAATATAAAATAAAGTTTAGTAGAGAAAGGTCTCTTTAATACTTATGATTTTGCAGAACTATCCCTAACCTCCAAAGAAAAACAAAAACATTTGGAATAAGCTTGGCTTATCTTTGTACATGCATGTTTTAATCCTCTTTGTTAAATCTGTGCTGGAAATGAACACCCATCAAAAGTCTTGATTGCTTTTTTAGTGAAGTTTTCTTGAAAGATAAAACACCCAGCTGGCTGGCTGTACCAAGGACAATGGTGTTCCTGTGAGCATCGTTAGATATTGGTGACTCAAATCCAACCTTTTCTTGTGAGTGCTGCTGAATAGTTCCTTAAAAAACTAGACCTATTATACAAAAAAACAAACCAAACCCATAGCTGTCAAGTTGATTCTGACTCACACAGCCCTATAAGAGAGAGTAGAACTCCCTGCAGCATTTCCAAGCAGTGCCTTGTGGATTCCAACTGCCAAATTTTGGTGGGCAGCTATAGCTCTTAACCACTTCACCACCAGGGTTTCCAAAACTACCATATGACCCGGCAATTCCACTCCTAGATATGTACCTAAAAGACTTGAAAGTAGAGACTCAAACAGAGGCATGTACACCAATGTTCACTGTAGCACTGTTTACAATAGCCCAAAGATGGAAACAACCTAAATGCCCATCAACAGATGAGTTGATAAACAAAATGTGGTACATACATGCAATAGAATACCTCTCACCCAGTAGGAGAAATGAAATCTTGATATATGATGCAATATGGATGAAGCTGAAGGACGTTACACTGAGTGAAATCAATTACAAAAGGACAGATATGAAGCCACTTAAATAAAAAGATAAGAAAAGGCAAATGTATAGAAACCAAAATTTATAGGTGGTTACCAGCAAGCAGAGAGGGGAAAAGAAGAGTTACTTGTGATGATGATATTGTGTTGATTAAGTAGCATTGTACAGCTGATTGTTGTAATTTCTGTCAATAAATTATACATTTGTCAAAAGCTGAATTGAGAGAAGTTGTGATAGATATGTTTACAATGAAAAAAAATAGCTGCTGAGGTTGCTTATGTGTAACCAAAAGCCTTATGGAATTTCTTTCTTGGTATGGAGTTTAGGGTCATGGTTTCATGGAACATCCCAGTTAACTGGGCTAGTAACATATTTAGTGCCTTTGGTCTGCCTCCTAGTTTGCTGCATAGTTCTTAGGTTCTTAACTTGCAAGCAGCCATGCAAGACTCAATGACTGGTCTCTATTTATCTGGAAGAGCAGAGTCAGAAACAGGAAGAACATATGAAATGTGTATTATATTGCCTCCATGAATGATTGCCTCCTTTGCCATAAGACCAGAAGAACTGTATGGTGCTTGGCTACCATTACTGAACATTTTGACTGAAGACTCCATAAAAGAATCCTGATCAAAAGGGGAAAAACAACAGAATTTCAAATTCTCATGTACTCCAGAATTCTGGAGCTATAAAGTTTGGATGAACTCCTGAAACTACTGTCCTGAGATAACTTTTAACCCTTAAACCAAAAATATCCACTGGAATCTTAAAACCAAACAATAGTTTAGCCAAACTAGCAAAAAATGTCTGCCTTGAGCATTATGCTCTTTTAAGAGCTGTCTATATGAGAACAAACTGACAACAGAAACTCACAGTATTAGGTAGGAACCTTAGAGGGCAATGAATTTATGCTAATAGGGAAAGAACAAGTCAGGAAAGGAGGATGAAAATGATTGCACAACTCAAGAAGGGAATCAGTGCCACTAAATGGCACATGCAGAAGCTATTTCATTGGTGTAGTTTTTTTAATTGTACCTTAAATGAAACTTTACAATCCAAGTCAATTCATATTAAAAAAAAAAACTTACACATTTCTATGGAACTCTAGCTGCTCTCCCAACACTGTAACAGCATATTCTTTTCCACGCTTTATTTCCCACGTTTTTTCAACTAGCTCCTGTTCCCCTCCTCCCTCTCATCTCACCTCTGAACAGGAGACACCCGGTTAGTTTCATGTATCTACTTCAAGCCAAGGAGTATACTCTCTCCAATAACATTTTAGGTGTTATAATCCAGTCCAATCTTTGTCTCAGTTTGGCTTTGGGAATGGTTTCAATTCTAGACTAGCAGTCTAGGGGCCTTGTCTTCCAGGTACTCTTCAGTCTATTGGACCATCAAGTCTGGTCTTTTTAACAGGGTTTGAGTCCTGGACTCTATTCTTCTCCCACTTCCTCAGGGAGTCTTTGCTATGTTCCCTGTCAGAGCAGTCACTGGTGGGCACCATCTAGTTCTTCTGGTCTTATACCAACGTAGTGTCAGGATTACGTGGCCCTTTCTATTCTCTTGGGCTTATAGTTTTCTTATGTCCTTGACGTTCTTCATTCTCCTCTACTCCGGATAGGTTGAGCCTCATTGATGCTTCTTAGATGGCTACTTGCTAGCTTTTAAGGTCTAGACACCATTCAACATTAATGTATGTTTTGCTCTGTATATTCTTAACAACAAGAAAATAAATAAAATTATGTCATTAAAAAAAAAAAAAAAAGAGTGCCGTGATTCACTGGGCTCCTTTCATGGACCAGAAAAAGATGGTAGATTGATTGGTACATGGCCTTTCTTGGCCTAATTTATCTTGGAGTTGGGGATATTAGGTTGCACACTGAATGATGAGCAAAGTTGGCCTAAAGAGACCTGTTTTTGAATCTCCACCCTGAAGTACTTACAACAAACATCAATTTCAAACTTTTTTTTTTTTTTTTGCTGAAGTTCTGTGTCATTTCTATTTCCCTTCCTTCCTGCCTTCCCCTTGGTCTGTCTACCTCCATCTCTATGTTTCTCTTTCATTCTCTCTCAAGGGAGGAAATGGGGTGTTTGTCAGTTGATTTTGTTGCTGTTGTTGGTACTAGGTACCATCGAGTTGATACCGACTCATGGTGATCCCACGTGATGGAGAATTTCCTTAGAGGGTGTTCTAGGCTATAATCTTTATGGGAATAAATTGCCAGGCTTTTCTCTTGTGGAGTTTCTGTATAGATTCAAACTATTAAAATTTTGGATAGCAGCTAGTGCTTAACTGTTGTGCCTTTGCTGTGGAACCCAGCACTTGATTTCCAGGGTTCTTAGAAAGTCCTAGTGTCTTGGATAAGACAACTGAGTTGTGTTGCACCCTGGTTGCCCTGAAGAAGTTGGCAGAGGCTACCAGCTGCTCTGTATGTTGGGCTACCCTACCCAACAGCTTTCCTACCTCAGGCCAGCCTGCTTGCTCCTGGAAGGGCCATTGTGTGGGGGCTCTTGCAGACAAAGCCCAGAATCAGTTCATGACATAGTGAGTTCTCCTTGACTCTCACTTGATCTAAGAAAGTAGAGTTAGGCTCCCTGCCTTGATGTACTGTTCCTCTCTTGTTTTATTTAGTCATTTTAACAAATACTAAGTGCCTCCTTAGTGTGAAGCTCTGTTATAAATAATTTAATTTATCCAATCCTCATAACAACTCTGTGAAGTAAGTATTAACATTATTCCCATATTACAAGCAAAATAAAGGAAGAGATGTTAGAGATCTGCCCAAGATAACAAAACGTAGTGAGTGCTAGAGTTTAGATTGGAACCAAAGCCATTTGATTCAGAAACCCCTGCATTTAGCCTACATCCTGCGTCCTTAGGTTCTTTTTGTGCTCGAGCCACGGAAGACAAGAGCACCTTCTGGTACCATGTGGGCTCCTAGTCCATTCTCAGTAGCCCTCCAGAGATTTTTTAGGGAGGAGTTCTAACTGTGTGACTTTCATGTAGAGACCAGCATTTCTTCCTGGTGCAGGCAATCATGGGTAAGCAGACTTGTTCACAAGAGGATCTCCTCCCTTGTTCTTTGCAAGGTGTCACCATCCCAGGCACTTGGGGATGGTAGGTAGAGCTCAGGTATACAGAGCTCAGTAGGGCAAACTGCGTATCAACTCCAACCACTAACACTTTAGGTGACTTTTAGAAATGCCCTTTAATCTCTGCATCTGCTATTCTCATCTACAAAAATGGGATACTACTATTTTAGCTCACAGCCTCAAGTATTGTGGAAAAGGAGGGCGCATAATATTATGAAGGACATATATTGAGTACTAGTTCTTCTGACAGAGTTTTCCTATGTTCCCTCATCTGAAGTTTGCAATAAACAACCATGTGAAGATAAACTGTGGCCCTAGATAGGATTGTGTTTTACAAAATTAAGTGCTTTGAAAATATAAGGGATTACTGTGATAGTATCATGTTGCAGTATATTAAACAATAAAATAAATGTGTGGCATATAATAACTTTTTAAAGTGGTTGTGGACAGCATCCGAAAAATGAGGTTGTGAAAAATGGGTTTTCTTCTGTAACTCTTCAAATGGAAGTCATCTGGGGAGAATGGAACAAAGGAGGAAATATACCATGTCTTGCATCTAGTAGGTGCTCAATAAATATTTAGTTGGAAGTGCTTAATAAAGGCTTCAATGCATAGTCTAAGTTGTAAGAGCTTTGCCACAAAAGTACGTTTATGATTGAAGGTTTCAGTGTAAGCCCCAATGATCTGTCTTCATGCTTTTATACTATGTTTTGAATTTTGTTTTTAATAATTATTCCCTTTGGGCATCTATAGCATTCTCCCACCTTGGTATTGTATCTAATGATACATTTGGAGAATTAGTTAAGGAGTGAAGGTATTTCCAACAGAGCAAAGAAACAGGGATGTCCTTGCTAAAGCAGAAATTCACATGCCAGGAATAATCTCTCAGAGTCCAGTGCCTTCTGAAAAGATGGCCTTCACTAAAACCAAAATGTTGTCCTATAACCCGATAAACTTAGGTACAATTCAATATGTGCTAAAGTAATTTTAGAAACCATCATTCCATTTCAGCAGTAAATGCAGCTCTGAGGTGCTAGGGAAAGGGAAAAATCTTCTGGTACAATCAATTTATTTTAGTGTCTCAAATGTTCATAGCTACAGGAGCAAAAGCATTTGCAGCTGCTGTTGTGGTCTGCCTCCTGTCACCAGGGGAAATGAATGACCCTCTCCTTAGCCACCAACCTGCGCTGCCTCCACGACAGAAGATCCATCAATTTTCTTCCGAGTGGAATTGAACCCACATTAGGGTGTGTTGCAAATTAAACTTTTAATAGAAAACTAAAGGAAGAAGCTTTGCCCATTTATTTTATGGGTTATTGCTTTTGAAGAGTGAGAGATTTGGGGAGTGGGATACTACAGGTAAGATGAATTCCTTCCTTTGAAAATTTGCCCTTTTGAAACATTTGTGTGTTTTACTAAACTTGCGGTTTCTTTTCCATTTCTCTGTGGCTTCCTTATTTGCCAAATAACCCTTGCAGCTTACTTTGTCACTGCTGTTATTTGTCCTCACAGACAAATAGAATGCTTCTGATCTATACTCTGTATAGGACAAGTAAGGAGTCATCTGTCATACCCATTTTCTGAAGAAGAAATTGTGAAATAGGGAAAGGTTTAGGTCAAGTGACCTTTTTTCAGAAGAGGATGATGCAATCATATGGCTCTTAAATGGCTATGTCTTACTTTCAAATGGAATCTGAAACTGAGGTTCAGCTACAGTATATTAAAATAGGACAGGGTTATTAGATTTTTTTCCCCTTGTTTCACAAGAAGCAGCAGAAACTTATTTTATATTTAATTTCATCTCCTCTTTTTTTTTTTTTTTTTTGGAGCACTCTATTCAGAAATCCTCATGGCATAGTGGTCACATGCTATGGCTGTTAACCAGAAGGTTGGCAGTTTGACTCTACTGGCCACTCCTTGGAAATCCAATGGGGCAGTTCCCATAAATGAGAAAAGAACAAGAGTTGTATTTAGCCATGTGGTCTTAGTCATGCTAAAAAGTCATAAATAAATGTGAAAAATGGCTCAACTACTGGAAAAAAATGTTTTGTTTATACATATAGAATTCTGTAATTACAGACAAAGCATGAACCAATTTCTGCCAAGCCATGCAAAGTATCAAATGTACAGCATTTTCTAGCTGGTACAGTGCATGTGATAAATGAAACTTGGTGAAAAGTCAGAATACTAGAGCTCAGTGCTATTAGTCTTTTGAAAACCCATGAGAATGGAGAAGGGGTAAGTGTATTAGAGAATGCTAACTGCTGTAACAGATAAACCCTGAAATTTCAGTGACTTAACCAGTGGAAATGGATTTCTTATTAACATGAAGTCCTAAATAGGTGTTGCTGATTTCCTGAAAGTGTTAAACCATTTGCTTATAGCTGGACACTGAGAGTTGCTTTTTATTTTTATTTTTCTCTCTCCAGTTTTTTTCTTTGCTATAAATAATACTGTGTGCAATGTCATTAAAAATGAATCTTTATGCGTATTCCCAGATACCTCTGTACAATAAATTGTTGAGGGTTTATTCCCAAATTGAATCAATTCACACAAACAGAATGAACATTTTTTTTAAAAAAATGTATTGCTTATTGCCAAATTCTTTACCTTTAGAAGGCTGAATCAACTTGCTAGTGGTTGTTGCTAGGTGCCATCCAGTTGATGTCAACTCACAGTGACCTCATGTGACAGAATAGAACAGCCTGCATGGACTTTCTAGTCTGTAATGTTTACGGAGCAGATCACCAGATCTTTCTTCCACAGAGCTACTGGGTGGATTTGAACCATCAATCTTTCAGTTAACAGCCAAGCTCTTAACTGTCTGCATCACCAGGGCTCCTTCGTGGGCTGGTCGTGATTGTGAATGCCTTCTCAAGCAGAAACAGGATGTTTTTCAAAGATTGGCCATGCTGACCAAAATACCAAAATTTGAAATAAAACCCAGATCCCACCTGCATTTGAAGGACTCAGCTTTACTCATTTCAGCTTCCTGGATTTAATCTCTATTGTGAATTTTGATATTGTGGCCATCATAAGCTGTTTTTTTTTCAATCTTACTTTTTAAAAAAATTGAATTAAAATAGCATTCATCTTGATTGGTGAATTTTTGACATTCCTGAAATTTTATACCTAAAGTGTGTCTCTCACTAACTCTAACTTAGTCCCCACCATGGTGATTTGAACCCAGCACCCACATTAGGTTAGAGTGCATTCTGATATGTCTAAAACCAGTTGCCATTAAGTCAGTTCCAACTCATGGCAACCACATGTGTGACAGAGTAAAACTGTGTTCATTAGGTTTTCAGGGCCTGATTTTTTTTGTACATAGATCACCAGGCTTTTTTTTTTTTCTGAGGTGCTTCTGAGTAGACTCCAACTTCCAACCTTTCAGTTAGCAAGCTAGTGCATTTAACCATTTTCGCCACCCGGGGACTCCTTGATGTGTTCAGGGACATCATAATACCTGTGAATAAGCACCTGAGTGCTGAGATTACTAAGCAGATCCAATGATCAAAGGACATCAAATACCAGAGGGCTGTAAGAGACCTGTTAAAGGGTAGTGTGTGCACTCACTGTGTCTAGAGGGCATAAAATGAATAGGCCAGGGAGGGGTCAGGCTGGCTGATGGAAGATAATAGAGGTATCAGAACTTGCTTTGAAGTTTTAGAAGCATGCTGTTCTCTCCTCCTGATGCAAACACTTCACAAATATTCCTCCCGAGATCCCTGTTCCCCTCCTATTGGTTAGAGATATCATCTACTGGAACCCCTTGCCTTATTCACTTTGGCTTTGATCTTTTTTGGTCTAATTACAGATTAAAAGGGTGTCCACGCTGTTTGTGCTGTTTTCACACCAAAGCAAATGAGGATTATCTCCTGTACCCATAATGATACTCTCCATCCCCTGGCGTGGAGGAGACAAAGGGTGATGGTGAACAGAGAGATGGTAGCTGAGTTTATTGTGCTGGCTGTCTATATTTAGAAATCAAGTTTTCATTTTAATGCTGGATGTGTTTCTCATGTAAATACACACATTGGTTGGCGTTAAAATAAAAAAAAAAAAAAAAAAAAACCAAATCTACTGCTGTCTGCCGTCAAGTCAATTCCACCTCATAGCAACCCTATAGGACAGAAATAGGTAGTTTCTTGGGAGCTCCCGAGGGGCCCAGACTGCCAACCTCTCGGTGAGCAGCTGTAGCACTGAACCATTACACCACCGGGGTTTGTGCTAAAGGCTATACGAAAAAAAAAGAAGTTATTATGAAATTATTGGTTGAGATCACTTGCAAAACAACAAGTAATAGCTACCATTTATTAACCTATTCATTCAAAATCTGGTGTTGTTGTTAGGTGCCTTCGAGTTGGTTCCAACTCATAGCAACTCTATAGACAAAACTGAACGGCCCCCTAGAGTTTCCAAGGAGCTCCCGGTGGACTTGGACTGCCTACCTCTTTGTCTAGCAGCTGTAGCGCTTCACCACTACACCACCAGGGTTTCCAGTTATCGTTAGCTGCTGTCAGTTGGCTCTGACACACGGTGACCTTCTATGTAACACAGCAAAACATTGTCGGATTCTGGGCCATCTTTGTGATCACTGGTATGTTTGAGTATTACGTGTTTTGAGTGCCTTCCAACCTAGGGCGCTCATCTTCCAACACTGTATCGGACAGTATCTCATTGTAATCCATAGGTTTTCATGGGCTAGCTTTTGGAAGTAGATTGCCAGGTCTTTCTTCCCAATCCATTTTAGTTTGGAAGCTCTGTCAAAAGGTGTTGACCTTGACACTGTACTAGAGGCACAGCTTCTAGCATCACAGCGGCACACAAACCACCACAATACAACAGATTGACAAATGAGTGATAGATTCATAATCTACTGAGTATTTATTATGTGCCAGGTTCTGTGCCTGTCTCCGAGTGAAGAGCGGCAAACAAAACGACTGCCAGTTTCTGTCGTCAGTGAGTTGAAAGTTGGAGCAGAACACACAGGCGATAAACAAAGAAAACACTTACTTTGTAATTACAAGTCTTAGTGAGTATAGGAAAACAGCAGAGCACTCTGGATGACTTCTAAGTGTCCACACTCTGCCAAGCCCTGTTTGTTGTCTTCAGAACAATGCTCTGTTGTGGGTATAATTTTGTCTACTTAACTATGAGAACCTAAAGGTTCACCTAGGTCCAACAACTTGTCAGGATTCCCCAGAGCTAGGTAGAACTTGTTGTTGTATGCTTCTGAGTCAATTCCAACTCATAGTGACGTTATGTAACAGTGGAAAATCCCCACAGGGTTTCCTAGGTAGAAGCAGAAGTGGGTTTATAACTTAGTGGTCTGAGTTCTGCGCAGGGCGTTTCTCTAAATCCCCTTCCATGCTCCCTCCCTTCCTCTCTCCTCTATTTTGAGATTCTAAACCAAAACCAAACCACTTGCTGTGGAGTCAGTTTTGACTCAGGATAATACCTTATGTGTCAGAGTAGAACTGAACTCCACAGGGGGTTTTAGTGGCTGATGTTTCTGCTTGGACATAGATTGCCAGCTCTTTCTTCCAAGGTACCTCTGGATTCATTCGAACTGCCAATCCTTTGGTTAGTAGTCTAGTCCTCAACCATGTGTGCTACCCAGGGATATCTTTCAAGATTCTAAGTGGTTAGAAATAACATTTCTGCATCCTTGACTTTGAGTTTGGAATCAGAATGAGAATTGGAGCCTAGAAAGTGGATATCAAAACATGCCCTTTATATAAGGCTATTGGGAGAATATGGCTTTGTTTTGCTGCTGATATGATTGCTTACCCTCTCTGCTGTCCTACCCTGCACTGTCTAACTCCAGGCTTTAGGGTGACAAACCAAGGCAAAGTCAGGATCTGCAGGATAGATGTGGTGACCCAGGATTGCTGCCTCGTACTGACCTACCACAGTGAGAGAAAAGAGGACTCACCCCAGGTGCTTGCGAACTTTTCTAGACCAACAATACCCAGGTGAGAAACAGGGACCACTGGGTAACACCACCCGTTAGGTGGTCTGCTACTCTTTTGTGTGGCATGTCAAGAGACTGGCACAAGAGTCTATTCACATGGAGACACAAGAATTGGGGGAGATGTTTTCCTCAACATATACTCATGTATCCTTTTGGTTAATTAAATAAAGTCCCATACATTCTAGGTAGCTATAACTTTTTGGGAAAAATCTGCTTGCAGTTCACAAAGAATACTGACATTTACCTATGTTTACTTTTATAGAGATAAGGGCAGTAATAAATTAATAGACAAATGCCCATTTAAGCAAGCAGGTGAATACTCTAGTTAAGTGTAGTACAGTTGTGTCCCTAACAGATTCAGTATTAACAGAGTCTTATCTACACACCTAGGCCCATGTTCCGTTGTTACATGCAGGTTAATATCAAGATAACAGGACAGGCATCTAGAGTTGGTAATCGCAACCGTAAGTGTGCACCTAGCTACATACACCCGTGCAGTGGCAGACTTTGTAAAATTTAGGTGCTGTTTTTAGCCAGTCTGTGCCCAAAGATGAGGCCTTGGATATCAGTGTGAGGCCAGTCCTGCTGGCATTTATAGAGGCTGCCCTTCCAGATGAACCGCCATGATTTTCAGGGTCTGGGATTATGAGTGAGCAATTCTCAGGTTAAGGAGCCCTGGTGGTCCAATTGTTAAAGTGCTTGACTGCTAACGAAGAGGTCAACAGTTCAAACCTATCAGCTACTCATCTTGAGAGAGATTTAACAGTAAGCTTCTATTACCGTCTTGGAAACCCTCTGGTTTCTACCCTGTCCTATAAGGTCAACTCAACTCAATGGCAAAAGGTTTTATTTTGATTTAACTGTTACGTTTGATGCCTGCCTGTTATGTAACTTGATCATCTCCCCCTCCCCATCCATGCTTTCAGCAAGCATTTGTGTACCTGCTGTGGGCCATCATTGACACTGGGTCCTGTAGCATAATGAGACAGAATTGAATTTGCATGTAGAATTGCCTGGCAATGAAAGCCACTATGGTACTTTGAGTAGCACTGCTGTGTGGTATTCTAAGTGTTCATTTACAGAAAGCACTCAGGTACCAAATCTGATAAGATTCTGTGGAATGGAGTCACAACATTCAGATATTTATGCAAATGTCAAATCTCTCTAAAAAAATATTATAAAGAAACATGTACTTACACAATAAATTTCAGATAGAGATTTGGTGTCAGTAGTGTTCAGACAGACTTGGGAGAACTGATTATTAAATATTCAGGAATTTTGCCAGTTGTTAAACCAACAGTAATTTGAAATTACCCATGGTGGGAAAATGTACACCATAGAAATCTGTAAATGCTGCAAATAAGGCATCTTCCCCCCACGGGGCAGGCTTGCTAACCTATTGCGTATTGCAGTGCTTAGATTTGTTGTGGTGGTGTGCTTTCAACTCACAGCAACCGTAATGACAAAGTAGAATTGTGCCAAAGGATTTCCTAAGCAGTGATCTTAGTGGGAACAGATTGCCAAGTCTTTCCCCCTCCGAGTGGCTGGTGGGTTTGTACCGCCAGCCTTTCATTTAGCAGTCAAGTACTTAACAGTCACACCACTGGGATTCCTTGCTGTTAGACCAGAAAATTCAAAATGGCAGCTCAAACCGTGGTCCAAATGCTTGTTTGTTTACCATTCATTCTTATTAATCAACTAATCATTTATATTTGTATGTATATGTATGTGTGTGTGTGTGTGTGTACCTAGCTTTTTATAAATAGCACAATGGATTTCTGTTTATTCTTGTTGTTTTAATCCAAGTACATATACATAGGCTGGCAAACTCCGTATCTCCACAGGCCCCCCAGTTCTCTCTGCTGTAAGCCCCAGCTTGATTCAAACATTTATACGAACACTTCCACTTCAAGAAGGGGCCTCACAGGCATGTGTGTTTGTCTCCATGGTTCTGGGTTTTCCTGGTATGTAGGGGGGATAGTGTGTCTCTTCTGAAAAGCCCTTGCTTTTCACTGTTGCCAGTGAGTGGCACTTACGGGCTTGGCCGCTCACTGAAAGGTTGATGGTTTGAACCCATTAGCTGCTGCAGGGGAGCAAAGACTTGGAGATCTGTTCCCATAAAGATTACAGCTTAAGAAACACCATGGCGCAGTTCTGCTCTGTCACATGGGGTCACCATGAGCTGAAAATCAACTCAACAACACCTAACAACCACAGTGATGTAGGGATGGTGTTTGGTTGTCATGCTTTGGCAAAAGGCATCTGGAATAGCAACAGGCTGTCTTCTATAGCCACCCAAGTAGCACCAGAGCCTGGCATAGCTTCCCCGGATAGTTGGCTCTGGCATCAGCCCCTACTATGATTTACCGTTATTCAACAGTTACTGATGGCTCCTGATTTGAGGGCGAGGCAGGGAGCTGTGATTTACGAACCTCTCTGTTACCATCTGTTCACTCACTTCTAGACACTGCTTTTCACAGCATTAGAACTTGTGAGTAATTATGTTGAATGATCACCCCCAATTTTTTTTGTGTGTTTCATTTTAAAGAAAAACACAAGAAAACTTTGAAAAGACAACTCATTCTTTTTCTGAAGGTTAATATGCTACAGATTACCAAGCAGAAAAAAAAAAGGAAAGAAAGAAAAGGGCCAAATGGGATTTTTGTTTTGGTTTGTTTTTAATTAAGACCTGAATCATGATTCTCTTTGAAAGGAATAGAAAGTGGCATTTGCTTTGAGACCTCCTTGATAAATTTCACAGTACTCCAGCTGCCAGCAGGGAAACGAGAGCAGGTAGATACTTTCAGAGCAGTTCCTTTGTACCCAGTTGACAGCCATGAATACCATCTCAGACCAGGGAAATCCTGCTGCTTCTAACTTCTGCCTGCAGGAAAGAAGCAGATTATACTTGTCTGTCACTTCTAGAGGAAACTTTTCATAATTTTTGTAGTGAGAAGCTCTCTGAAAACTCCCCTCCTCTCCTAGCCAATTCTAAGGCCCGTGTTGCTGCAGCTGGGTGTCATTGAGTCTATTTTCAACTTATAGTAACCTTATATGACAGAGCAGAACTACCCCATAGGGTATCCTAGGCTGAGATCCTTAATGGGGTAGGAGTCTTGGTGGCACAATGGTTAAGCACTTGGCTGCTATCTGAAAGGTTGGCGATTTGAACCCACCAGTGGCTTCATGGAAGAAAAGACCTAGCAATCTGATTCCATAAAGATCACAGCCTAGGAAACCCTATAGGGTAGTTGTACTTCGTCCTATAGGGTCAGTATGAGTCAGAATCACTGCGACAACACTCAACAACAACAGTCTTTACAGGAACAAATTTCCAGGTCTTTTCTCTAGCACAGCCACAGGTGAGTTTGAACTGCCTATATTTCCATTACTGACAGCCCAGCACTTAACTGTTGTACCAACAGGGCTCCTTCTAGGACCTGTGGACCCTGATTTTGTTGGTCATTGTCTTTGAGTCTGCCATAACTTGTGGTGATTCCATGCACTGAAGTCTATAACTGCAGTCCATAAGGTTTTCAGAGCTGTGAACTTTCAGAAGCAAATCTCCAGGCCTGTCTTCCAAGGTGTCTGCGGGTGAGTCTGAACCACCAGTCTCTCAGTCATCCATTACTTCACCATTCACACCACAACCTATGACAATGCAGCTCTAGACACAAAGAAGATACTGACAACTCAAGCTTTATACAGGGATGCTTATAGGAATCCTTCAAGTAATAAACACAGTAATGAATTAAAAATGACATCTGCTGTTCAGAAATTAAATGCACACCTCACTTTTCAGGAATATATTTATGAAGCAGAGTATACATTAGTACTGAACAAACCTGACTCAGGAAGATTTCTTTATATGTCAGTGTTTCTGTATTTAAAGGCTATTTTAGCAGGTTAGTTCTTAGGCTGATATAGAAAAGCACTGATTATTTTTTGCAGCGTGGATATCTTCCTTTAAGATATCAGCCGCATCCTGTACAGCAGTTATTTAGTTCAGTGTACTCCTCAGTTGCTGGCCTGCTGTCACTGCTGGTCCCTGCATGATCCCTCTTCAGTACTACTGAAATATTTCTCTTTCTATGCTCTTACCTATTACTTTCTCTGATCTAAGCAGAAGAATAGAACCAGGAGTTAAGGTGGAGTTTTCCATGGAAGTAGGAAATGCAATTTTATATAAGATGGTCCGGTAAGGCCTCTTCTTAACAAACTTTCTATAAGCTTCCTAGGGTGGCTATAACAAGTCACCACAAATTGTGTGGCTCGAAGCAACGTAATTGTATTGTCTCATAGCCCTGGAGGCTAGAAGTCTAAAATCAAGGTGTCAGCAGGGCTATGCTCTCTCTGAAGGCTCATATGGAGAACTTGTTTCATGCCTTTTTCTTAACTTCTGCCATTGCCTGTAATCCTTGGAGTGCTTTCACTTGTACACATTATCACTCTACTCTCTGCCTCTGTCTCCACATGGCATTCTGCCTGTGTGACTCTCTGTTTCTTCTCCTCTTATAAGGACATCAGTCATATTGGATTAGTGCCCACCAGAGTGATCTCATCTTAACTTGCTTGTATCTGCAAAGATGCCATTTCCAAATTAGGTTAGAAGTTAGAACTTCAGTGCATCTTTTGGGGAACAGAAGAATGATATGCTTTGACTTGAGATTAAAGGAACATTGACTGTGATGTGCTGCTGTGACTAGTCTTTGTGGGAACAGGGAAGACTGGAAACAGAATTATCCAGGAGAGAGATGGTGGTGGCTTAGGTCAGTATGGTTGCTGTAGCAGTGGCAGAAATGAGAACATATATACATATATATTTTTTAATTATTGTACTTTAGATGAAGGTTTACAAAACAAACTAGCCTTTCATTAAACAATTAGTATGCATATTATTTTGTGACAGTGGTTACCAACTCCATGATATGTCAACATATTCCTCTTCTTGATGGGTTCCCCGTCACCAACTTTCCTGATCCTCTGCTTTCTAGTCCTCATTTGTTTTAGTCTCATTTTGTTTCACGTGTCTGTCTGATATTTGGTTGAAGGTGCAACATCAGGAGTGACTTCATTACTGAGCTGAATGAGGGTACAGGGGCCATACTCGTGGAGTTTCTCCAGTTTTTGTTAAGTCTGTAAGTATGGTCTTTTTTTGTGAGTTATAATTCTATTCTGCATTTTTTACTACCTCTATGCAGAACCTTCTACTGTGATTTATTTTGTTTTTAATTATGATTGAGTGAAAATGTACATTTCCATATAAATTTGCATACCCACCTATATGCAGCTCCTGCTGCTCTCCCTGCCCGGTGACAGCACACTCTTCCTCTCTGTTCCATACATGTCTTATCCTCTCAACAATCTCCTATCCCCTCCTCTCCACCCTCTACCCCACCTCCCGTAAGAGGCCAGCAGGACGACATCCTATAGATGCATAGACCCATAAAGTGCACACACAATATGGTCACTCTGTGTCACCAATTTCAATCCATTTCTGTCCAAAGAGTTGACTCCATTATGATTTATGGGCAGGGGCAGCATCAGGGTCAGAGGCCTTGCTCCCAGGGAAACTCTGAGGCAGAAACATAAAGAAAAATTCACCTATGGCTCCAGAAGGCCCCCGAAAGAAGGAACCAAAGATCTTCCCAGATGAAGAAGCCTTTCTGAAATTATCAAAGGGTGAATACAAAAGGATTATATGTAGAGCCCTCCTAGACCTTATACAAAATGCAGCACAGCAAAGGAAAAATTAAGCAAGCTGTTTGATCTGATGGAACGCCAGTACTCTGAAATCCAACAGATCAAGAAAAAAATCAAAAAGATAAAAATTTCAATTCAAAATCAAGAAAACAGAATGAACAAATGGAAAACAGACTTTCTCACTGGAAAGAGAGAGCTACTGACTCCAGGATCTAAGGGAAGAAAGCAGAAAAAAGAAACAAGAAAAATAAAGAAGCATTAAGCATATGGGACTCTATTAAGAGGAACAATCTATGATTAATTGGAATTCCTGAACAGGGAGGAACACCTGAAAACACAGAAAGTGTTATTGCTGAGTTGCTGACAGAAAACTTCCCAGAAATTAAGAAAGAAGAGGATATAGATATCCAAGATGACTCAATATAGATCTCAAAAGAAAGACTTCAAGACATATTATAATCAAGCTTAACAAAATGAAACATAAGCAGAAACTCTTAAAGGTAGCAAGATTCAAAGCAAAGCTAACATTCAGAGGGAAGCCCTGTAGGCTTTCATCTGACTTCTCAGCAGAAACGATGCTGGCATGGAGGCAATGGGGTGACACATCCAAAGCCTTGAAGGAGAAAAATTTCCAACCAAGCATTATATATCTGGCAAAACTATCTTTCAAATATGAAAATGAAATTAAGACATTCTCAAGTAAACAAACTCAGAGACTTTCTAATAACCAAACCAAAGCTACAAGAAATACTGAAAAAAAGCTTTTAGCTTAGAAGAACAAAACCATTACCTCTGTACTTTAGGAGGAAATACAGGACACATCATCCAGAAACCTATTCAGTTAAGGAAGACTCCAAACTCAATCAAAAGTATAATATTAAAAGAAGTGATCCCAGTGATAATATCATGAAAACTGTGATATCGTCATATTAAAAAGAGGGATGTACTACAGTGGTTATAGTCCTTCCAGATGAAGAAGAAGTTTATAAGATTTAAAGGAGTTAAAATTGGGTTTAAACATAGATTATTAAAGGGGACTACAGGGGTAGCTGCAAAGCATATCAAATCAAGAAACGTAATACAGGATCTCAACAACCACAAAACCAACCCTGAAAAAGGTGAAAAATCAACTCATAAAGAAGAATGTCCCAGAACAGAATAGTAAGAACAACAGAGAAAACATCAACACAGAAATAAACACATCACAATGACAGCACTAAACACATACCTATCAAGAATTACATTGAATGTGAATGGGCTGAATGCTCCAGTAAAGAGACAATGAGTGACATCTTGGATCAAAACACATGACCCATCTATATGTTGCCTAGAAGAAACTCACCTTAGACTTAAAGATAAGAACAAACTGAAAATTAAAGTTTGGAGGAATATATACCAAGCTAGCAATACACAAAGAAGAGCAGGTGTGACAATACTAATCTCAGTTAAAATTGATTTTAATATAAAATCCACCTTCGTGGACAAAGAAGGACACTATTTACTGCTGAAAGGTTCAGTACACAAGCAGGACTTAACAATATTAAATATTTATGCACTCAATACTAGAGCATCTAGATACATAGAAGAAACACTGCCTGCACTCAAAAGTGGATAGATCACTCCACAATAATAGTGAGAGCCTTCAACACTCCATTCTCAATATTGGACAGATCTTTTAGAAAAAAAGCTCAACAAAAACACAGAAGATCTTATTACCACAATTAACCAACTAGACCTCACTGACATATACAGAACTTTCTATCCATCAGCAGACAACTACACCTTCCTCTCCAGAGAACATGGAACATTTTCTGGAATAGACCATGTGTTAGCACATAAAGTAAATCTCAAAAAAATCCATACTACTGAAATATTGCAAAGTATCTTCTCAGACCGTAAAGCCATAAAAGTCAAAATCAATAGCAAAGAAATCATAGAAAGTGGGACTCATAGAAACTAAACAACATCTTGCTCAAAAGGCCATGGGTTATAGAAGAAATCAAGGAGGAAATAAAGAAATTTATGGATTCCAATGAGAATGAAAACATTTCATACCAGAATCTATGGGATGCAGCCAAAGCAGTGCTCAAGGGTCAGTATATCTCTATAAATGCACACATCCTGAAGAAAAAGAGAACTCAAGCCAAAGGACTAAACTTACAGCTTGACCAAGCAGAGAGACAGCAACAGAGGAACCCCTCAGGCCCTAGAAGAAAACAGACCACAAAGATCAGAGCACAACTAAATGAATTAGAGAATAGAAGAACAACTGAAAAAATTGAAAGGACTAAAAGCTGGTTTTTTGAAAAGATCAACAAAATTGACAAATCATTGGCTAAACTTACTAAAGAAAAACTGGAAAGGAAACAAATAACCCAAATAAGAAATGAGATGGGAGATGTTACAACAGATCAAACAGAAATCAAAACGATCATAACAGAATACTATGAAAGACTGTACTCTAACAAATTTGAAAATCTAGAGGTAATCAACAAAATTCCTAGATTCATATCACCTACCAAAATTATCACAAAGTGAAGCAGAACCACTTAATAAACCCATCACAAAGGAAGAAATTGAAACAGTCATTAAAAAAAACTACCAACTATAAAAAACCCTGGCCCAGATGGCTTCACCACAGAATTCTACCAAGCTTTTAGAGAAGAGTTACCTGCAATACTTCTGAGACTATTTTACAGCATAGAAAGTGATGGAATACTCCCAAATTCATTCTGTGAAGCCAGCATAACCCTGACACCAAAGCCAGGGAAAGACTCAACAAAAAAGGAGAACTACAGACCAATATCACTCATGAACCTAGATGCAAAAATCTTCAACAAAATACTTGCCAATAAAAGACAACAAAATATCAAAAAAACAAAAAAAAAAATTATCACAACCAAGTTGGATTCATACCAGGGATGCAAGGCCAGTTCAGTATCAGAAAAACAATTAATGTGATCAGCCACAAAAATAACACAAAAGACAAGAATCACCTGATTTTGTCTACTGATGCAGAAAAGGCCTTTGATAAAGTCCAACACCCATTCATGCTAAAAACTCTCAGCAAAATAGCAATAGATGGCAAATTCCTCAATGCAATGAGGACCATTTATACAAAGCCAACTGCCTACATCATCCTGAATGTTGAGAGACTGAAACAATTCCCCTTCAGGACAAGAACTAGACAAGGATGCCCACTCTTACCTCTCCCATTCAACATTGTACTAGAAGTTCTAGCCAGAGCAATTAGACAAGACCAAGAAATAAAGGGCATCTGCATTCATAAGGAAGTAAAAATATCCCTATTTGTAGATGATATGAATGTACATGCAGAGAATCCTAAAGAATCCATAAGCAAAGTACTCAAACTGGTACAAGAGTTCAACAAAGTGTCAGGATACAAGGTAAACATAAGTAAATAGGATTCCTTTACACCAACAATGAGATTGTTAAAGAAGAAATCACTGAATCACTACCATTTACTATATCCCCCAAGAAGACAAAATATCTGGGAATAAATCTAACCAGAGAAATATCAGGTCTTTACAAAGAGAACTACAAACCCTTACTATAAGAAACTAAGAGAGACTTAAATAAATGGAGAAACTTACCCTGTTCATGGATAGGAAGACTTAACACTATGAAAATGTCTATTTTACCCAAAGCAATCTACTTACATAATGCAATCCCAATACAAATTCCTGTGGCATTTTTTAAGGAGATGAAGAAACAAATCACCAGTTTTGGAAAGGGATGGACACCCCAGATCAGTAAAGCACTACTGAAGAAGAAGAACACACTGGGAGACTTCTCACTACGTGACTTTAGAATCTATAACACTGCCGCAGTTGTCAAAACAGCCTGGTACTGGTACAAAAAGAGACAGATAGATCAATGGAACAGAGTTGAGATCCCAGAGATACCACCATCCTCCTATCAACAGCTGATATTCGACAAAGGCTCTAAGATGTTAAACTGGGGTAAAAGCAATCTCTTCAACAAATGGTACTGGTAAAATTTGAAATTCATCTGCAAACAATTGAAATAAGACCCATATCTCACACCTTATACAAAAACCAACTCAAACTGGATAAAAGACCTGTATATCAAATTTAAAATGATAAAGCTTGTCCAAGAAAAAATAGAATCAACAATGGAAGTTTTAATACACCATGTAGACAGACTTCAAGGTCTGACAAAGCACAACCAACAGAAGAGAAAATAGACAAATGAGAACTACTAAGAATCAGACACTTTTGCTCATCAAAAGACTTTATCAGAAGAATTAGAAGACCACCTACAGAATGGGAAAAAAATATCTGGCAACTATATGTTTCAGACTGATGTCTGATCTCCATAATCTATAAAGTACTACGGAATATCAATAAGAAAAAGATAAATAATCCCATTAAGTGATGGGCGAAGGAGACGGACAGACACTTCTCTAGAGAGGATATCCAGGCAGCCAAAATACACACATGGAAATGCTCACAATTACTGGCTATTAAAGAAATTCAAATCAAAATGACAATAAGATACCATCTCACCCAACAAGGTTAGCCATGATCCACAAAACACAAAACAACAAACACTGGAGAGTCTGTGGAGAAATCGGAACTCTCCTACCCTGTTGGTGGGATTGCCAAACAGTGCAACCTCTCTGGAAAGCAATCTGGTGCTTCCTTAAAAAGCTGGAAATAGGTATGCCATTTAACCCAGTAATTCCACTGCTTGGAATATGTCTTGCAGTATCAAGGACATTCACACCACCAGATAACATGCACACAAATGTTTATTGCAGCACAGTCCACAATAGCAAAAAGATGGAATCAACTCAGATGCCGAACAGCAGAGGAATGAATAGGTAAACTATGGCATATACATTCAATGGAACACTATGCAATGATAAAGTATAATGATGATTTTAGGAAGCATCTCATAGCCTGGTTTCAACTGGAAGACACAATGTTGAGTGAAAGTAGTCATCAACAAAAAGGCAAATATTGTATGGGACCCTGATGATAAGAACTTCAAATAGAAGAAAAGACTCTTTGATGGCTGCAAGGGTGGGGAGGGAGGGAGAGCGAGGGTGGTGCATAGATTAGATAGCTGATAGAAATGTGGTTGGGTGAAATCAGTGACAGCACACATTAGAAAGAAGATCAGTTTTAACTGGAGTTCAACATAACATGATTACTCCTGCCATCTTAACTCAATATTGCAAGGACAAAGTAGCTGGGACAGGGGTCCAGAGACCATGCTCTTAGGGGACATCAAAGCCAATTGGCAGAACTAGCATTTTGCTGAGAGTCTTCTGCACACCACATTGGTGAGCAGCATCTGGGGTCTTAAAAGATGCCAAGCTTCTATCCGAGTTACGCCAAATGATCCCAACTCAGTAGAAACGGATAATCGCCAAGGACCAAAATGACACAGGGGAAAGAGAACCCACAAGACAAAGAGACCCATGTGAGTGGGTGACTACATTGACATGTGACCAGAAGAACTGGATGGTGCCAAGCACCACCAGTGATAGCCATGATGGGGCTCACAAAATTGAGCCTCACTGGTAACATGAGAATAAAAGGGGGTGTGCCCTGAGATCTCCACTAAAAGACTACAATTGGTAGTCCAGGGGCCTAGGGATTCCCCTGGGAGCATGGCCCCTGGCCCTGATGCTGCCCCTGTCCATAAATTATAATGGAGTTCAACTCTTTGAACACAAATGGATTGGAGTTGGCGACACAGAGTGACCATAACGTATGTGCACTTGATGGTTTCATGCATCTACAGGATGTCATCCTGCTGACCTCTTACTGGAGGCAGGGGAGAAGGTGGACAGCAGGGGATAAGAGATTGTTAGGAGGATATGACATTTATAGAACAGAGAGGAGGAGCATGCTGTCACCAGGCAGGGACAGTAGGGGGAGCTGCACATAGATGGGCACACAAATTTATACAGGATTGTACATTTTTACTCAATGATAATAAGAACAAATTTTAAGAATTAAAAAAAAATTTTTTTGGAAATTATGTTATGAAAAGGTGTACCACATAACTGAGAAAACTGACCCACAAAGACTGTATTTAGACAGACTGTTGGACCTTCAAGGACAGAAAAAGACCATCTTTTCAGTATCCGAGCAAAAAGACCAGATCACTTATAACTGAAATAAAGTTGTCATCAGATTTGTCCATGTCAGTGCTTTATAGCGGAAGTAAATTGAATAATATATTTAAGACACTTAAGGAAAGAAATGTATACCAAGCATTTTATATCCAGCTAAACTGGCTTTCAAGTATAATTAAAGGTACAGGCAAACTGCTATCAACATCAAGTGACTTGGGAATATTTTTTCTCATGAATTTTTCCTCAGGGATCTGTTAAGAGAGAAAATTCTAATCAACCAAAATAACTAGAGAATCCCTGACAGATGGTCTAATCATAAGCACAAAATATGTATCTTCTTGTAGAACTAGGATTAAATAAGAATCAGAAGAGAAAAAGTATAGTACATAGTATCTATGTTCTCTCACAATGTGTATACAGTGCAGTTATAATAATGGGAAAAAGCATATTTAAAAATTTTTAAAGAGTCTTCAGAAATCATGTTCATGGTAATAAAATTTAAGTTTTTTTCATGTGAGATAAAAGCACAGGAACAATTATTTGAGAGTCTGTTTCTGTCATCTTTTGTGTCCTCAAAAACCAGAGTTCTGGGTGTGGAAGAAAAAAAACACATAAATGTCAAGCAGAAAAGTTTAATTAAAAACCCTGTGGGACTGAGTTTGAATTGGAGTTATGTATCTTGGATGTTCATACTCATAAAACTGAAAACAAAACCTACTACCACTGAGTTCATTCTGACTCCTAGGTACCCTGTAGGACACTGTAGAACTGCCCTATAGGGTCTCCAAGATTATAAATCTGTATGGAAGCAGACTGACCCATCTTTTTCCCATGGAGTAGCTGGTGGGTTCAAACCAGTGACCTACCGATTAGCAGCTATTTTAGTCAGCGAGGGCTGCTGTAACAGAAATACCACAGAGTGGATAGCTTTAACAAAGAAAGATTTATTCTTACACAGTCCGGTAGGTTGCAAGTCCATATTCAGGGTGTCTGCTCCAGGGGAAGGCTTTCCCCTTGTCGGCTCTGGAGGAAAGTCCGGTATTGCCTCAGTCTTTGTCCAGGGACCGTCCTGACGCAAGAACCTCTGATCTGAAGGATGCGCTCTGCTCCCGGTGCTGCTTGCTTGATGGTAGCGAGGTTCTCAAACTGTCCTTTGTTTCTTTTTCCTTTTATTCCTTGCAAGCTAAAAGCATTAAGGTGGGGCAAGCCACACTCCAGGGAAACTCCCCCTACAGCAGGAATTTACAGCCCCACCCTGATCCTTTAACATACAGGTTAGCAAAACCACACAATGGAGGACAGTCCCAAGATACTGGGAACCATATCCCAGCAACGTGGCTGCACACATTTTTGGGGGGACATAATTCCAACCATGACAGCAGCTAAACACTTTAACTACTCTATCACTCATACTCACCAAAAAGACTTAGAAATAATAACCAACAGAAGTAACAGTGAGTACCCCTGGCATCCAGATTGTGATCTTAAAACATTATTATTTCCTACTGAAAGAAACTAGAGATTATTTTAAAAAAAAAAAAAAAAAAAGATGATTTTAGTTCTGGGCAGAGTGTGTGGTAAAATAAGTCTGGGACATCATGTCATATCAGCTAGCAAGAAAACAAAAAGACTGTTAGGGTCACGTCAAAAAGACTCAAGCTAGCTTGAAGATGTTTTCACTAGATAAAATCATCCAATATGTGTTCAATAAAGATAACACTTGCAGTAGATTGAAACCCCCAAAATATATTTAAACCTATAAGATACTAAGGATACATAGATAGAATAGACAGTTACACAGATAGATATGAGGGCTGACAATTAAGTTTATGAACTCATCCTAGAAAAAGTACTACATACTTCATTGCTGAATGAACGACTTTTCTCATTACCTGAAGATAAAGGAAATATTGAAGGCAAGACATTTTGATGACATTCAGGACATCAACAGTAATACGACGACAGGTCTGATAGCCATTCCAAAAAAAGAGTTTCAAAACTGCTTTGAAGGGTAGACTAGGTTCTGGTGTCAGTGCATAGCTTCCCATGGGGAGTACTTCAAAGGTGACCATAGTGATATTCAGCAACAAAGTATATAGCACTTAGAACAATTAACTTTGCAGACTTAATCGTTGGACCTCATACATGTAATTTGTTATCTTTGGAGGATAATAAAGAATCTTTCACTAGTCTAAAAACCAATAAATAATGGGAAAGAAGTCATCTGTCCTACCAAACAATTAAGTTTGCAAACTTGATTGTACTATATAAGTAGAAATTTCTCTCTATAGAAATATCACAAACAATTGCTGAAGGAGAATATTATTATTTTGAAATTCTAAGGAATTAATGGATCTAAGCATTCTGCATCACTGCTATTAACATTATAAAAAGAGGTAGCAATACACCACAGGATCCAACATTATCTACACAATGTTCTTGCTCCAAATTGAAATAGATAGTCAACCCATAGATCCATAGGGATGCAACCAGCAGAATCTAAATAGTGAGAAAATCTGCAGAACAGATAAATTGTTTTTGCCATGAAGTAAATTTCATGAAAAAAATGTGGAGGAACAGAGAAAGAACCTAGAGATTAAAAGAGACTTAAAAGGCATCAAAAATAGTAGACAAAACAAAAGTCTTAATGAATGTATACAGTAAAATCTGTAAAAGCAGGAACCTGTGTCAAGCAGGAAACTTGCTAGAGAAAGAGAACACAAATATTTTCCACTAAAACAATAATAGAATAGCGTTAAGACTGCATATTGTCAAACACAGAAAACATGCAAGATCCAGAAAATCAAGGCAGTCCCTTTGAGTTCCAGCTCTCACAGATTTCACTGTAGTTCATATACACAGTTATAAAGGGTGACTAAGAAGTGACTTCAATAAAAGTAAGGATAGTCGTCACTTTTGAGGGGTTGGGGAGGGAACTGGAGTTGAGGTTGAAGTGGGCACAGAGGAGGCTCCTGGGATGTCTGGCAAACTTCAGTTGACCTGATTCATAGTTACAAAATATTGGCCTTATAGTAGTTCATTAGCTTATGCATTTGTTTCATGCAGGTTTTCTATCTGAATTATATTTCATAATTAACAAATTTTAGAAATCGTTATAACTGGTTGTTTGTCTACCTCTACAAATTTTTTGAATAATCGTTTAAAGAGCCACATCACCATTGGGTGGCAGATCCATAAACAAATAGGCCTTTCCTAGTTTATTTCACAAATAGTTCTTGAACAACTGATTCTTGTGGGTAGCACTGAAGAAGCACTGCACCCCAAAGGAAGCACTTACGTTGTTGCTGAATGCCAGTGAGTTGTTTCCCACCCATAGCAACCCTATGTACAACAGAAACACTGCCCAGTCTTGCAATGTTCTCACATTCATAGTAATTGGACATTATGGTAAAAAGTAAAAGATGCTAGGTCTTATACAAAGTACTGTGATAATGGAAAGGAGTAAGAATTTGTTTCTTGCTGGGAGGTTAGCAAAGAGTAGTAATTTATTTCTGGTTGGAAGATTAGCAAAAGCTTAATAGGGTAATAACATTTCAACTCAGTTTTTTAAGATGGGTAAGATGTATTTTTAAAAAAAAAGAAAAGAAAAGAAAACATACATTCACACTAAAAGAAGATTCAGAACCTTGTGCTTCAACAACCTCTTACCCTTAACCCTTGTATTTGGGTGGGGGTCAATTCTACCCTGGCCCCTAGGGTCGCCATGAGTCGGCACTTGGCTTGGCTATTCATCATAACTGAGACTGATCATTTAAAGGTCATCAGTCACCTCATGATAACTTTTTCTTAGTCCTTACCCTCCATGAACTCTGCCAAAACCACTACTGTTGATTCTTGCCTTCTCATAACCCTTTGCTTCCTGGGTTTCTGAGCCATTGTATACTCTAACTTCCCTCCTTCCTCTCTAACTGTCCCATTATTGTTCCTTGGCTGTTCTCTCCACTTTCCGGTTATGTCTTTAGGCCTCTTTCCCTTCACTTGGCTTCATTTATTATTGTGTATTCTATTAACATCCAAATATCTATCAGGCTGTCACCCTGTTGGAGGCTCAGATCTACTTCTGTCTCATTGTTCATCATGTCTTTCTGGATATTCATTTGGCACCTCAAAACTGATATGCCCACATGTCAGGACATCATTCCTCTTTATGACAGAGTAAGATTCCATTGTAAGTATGTATCTCATTTTGTTTATCCATTCATCTGTTGATGGGCATTTAGGATGTGCCCACCTTTTGGCTCTTCTGAATAGTGCTGTGAAAAGCATGGCTGTAGATGGGACTGAATTGTTGCTTTCAAGTCTTAGTTACTTAAGAATGGAATTGCTGGGCCATGCTTGACAGATAGGTTTTATTGAATCATAAACATGAAAGACACCAAATGTTGTATAATCTGTTTTTCCAACAATTAAAAAAAAAAAAAACTTAAAAAAAATTGATATGCCAAAGGTGGGGCCAAGATGGGGAAATAGACACATGTCTCCTCAATTCTATCTGAGAACTGAGGCCTGAAATGATAACTGAGTGGAGCAGTGGACACCTGGGAGCCCTAGAATCTGACATAGTCTTGTCAGATTTGACCAGGTACCATTAATGGACTAAACTACCCCTCCGAAAGATGAGCCAGTGGCTGCTGAACCCCGCTCCTGCTGACTCAGTGTTTACAAGGACTGCAGTTACTGACACCTTCTTTGTTATCCAGGAGGTGAGGATTGGACATGAGCTGGCAAATACACTGAACTGTGGCACTTAAGTAAACAGCATATAGCACAGCAGAGAGACAGTGCATAGTGTAGCCACATACTGAGATCCCAGCTGCTGACTGATGGTACCACTGCCCCTCTACCCTCTCTTTTCTGAACTGCACCATAGACTGCTGTTTCATGACAAGAAGGGCACCTCAGTCAGGATGCCATCTTGGTTGGCTGGGAGGTGGAGTCACCCAGCCAGGGGCCTTAGCTGCAGCTGATTCTCAAGGTGAGCAGCAGCCCCTCTGGCAAGTGCTTCTCCAGCAGAAAAGTGGCATTTGAGACAATTTGTGTAGAGATTTATGGGTGGGACCTGGCAGCAGACAGCAGGAAAACCCTAACCTCCCCTTACTTTGAACTATATTATAGCATCTGGGGATGGCCTATGAGGTACTCTCATTGTCAGCCAGAAGGTGGGTGCTGCCACACCTGAGGGCCTGTCTGATTATGACAGCTGTTGGACAGCTTCCTGCTCAGAAGTAAAGTACCCTTTTAAATAAGATCACCTGGAGAACTAACTGCTGAGAGGCCTGGCAGCATCTCTTCTACCCTTCACTGATCCACATCATAGGGTTGGCTGATGGCCCTCCAGTGACTCCATAAGTAGGGTGCTATCTTTGCCAGCTAGGAAGCAGAGCCTGCCACCCCAGAGAGTCCACCTGGGGCCAGTCACGAGAGGCATAGAGATGGCTGGTGACCAACTCCCCTCTTAGCACTATGCCTCAACTTCTGTTAAGGTAATACCAGAGAAATCAAACAGCTTATAGATGGCATGCAGACAACAGTCCATAGCTAACCATTTAAAGAAGAAGTCCACCATGGCTCTGGAAAACTCCCAAAATAAAGAGTCAAAAATGTTTCCTGATAAAGAAACCTTTCTAAACTATCAGAGATTGAGTACAAAAGGGTATATAGAGACCCCCCCCCCAGAGATTAAACAAAATGCAGCAGAACAAAGTGAAAAATTAAGTAAGCTATTTGAACTGATGGAACATCAACTGTCTGAAGTCCAGCAGCTCAATAACAAAATTACAAAGTTAGACAATTCATTCCAAAGCCAGAAGAGCAGAAAAGAGGAGATGGAAGTCAGACTCCGTGATCTTGAGGACAGAACAACTGACACCACCATTTATGATAAAAGAAATAAGAAAAATGAAGAAGCATTAAGAAACATGAGGGACTCTATTAAGAGGAATAATCTATGATTAATTGGAGTTCCTGAACAGGGAGGGATAGATGAAAATACACAGAGCGTTGCTGTAGAGTTGCTGACAGAAAACTTCCCTGAAATTGTGAGAAGAAAACATAGACAGCCAAGATGTGTATCAAATGCCACAAAAGCTAGAACCCAAAAAAGAGACATCAAGACATATTGTAGTCAAGCTTAATAAAATGAAACATAAACAGATGTTCATAAAAGGCAGCTAGGCTCAAAGCAAAGCTAACATTCAAAAGGAAACCCTGTAGACTTTCATTAGAGTTCTCCCCAGAAACAGTGTGGGCAAGAAAACAGTGGGGATGACACATTCAAAACCCTGAAGGAGTAAAACTTCCAACCAAAAATTATATATCCTGCAGAATTGTCTCTCAAATATAACAATGAGGTTAAGACATTCACAAATAAACAGAAGCTTAGAGACTTTATAAAAACCAAGCCAAAACCACAAGAAGTACTGAAAGAAGTTCTTTGCTTAGAAAAACATTAAGTATTTATACTTAAGGAGGCAATGCAGGGCACAGCACCCAGAACCCTACTAACCTATGAAGTCAGTAAGCTCTATCAAAACTACATTATTAAAAGAATAAAATGAGTTATTATAACATGAAAATTATGACATTACCACACTAAAAAGAGGGATATATTACAGTAGGTATAACTCTTTCAGATGGAGAGAAAATTAAAAAGATATGCAGAAGTTGAAGTCTGGTTTAAACTTAGAATAGTGAGGGGGACCATGACAGTAGACACAAAGCAAAATAATAATGTGACATATCAAAACAAGAAGCATATTACAGAAGTCTCAACAAACACAAAACCAACACTGAAAATGATGACAAGTCAACCCATAAAGAAGAATGACCCAGAACAGAATATTAAGAAAAACACAGAAAACATCAGCAACTCAAAAATAAATGATCAAAATGACAGCACTAAACACTTACCTGCCAATAATTACACTGAATATAAATGGATTGAAGGTTCCAATAAAGAGACACCAAGTGACATCCTGGATCAAAAAACACAACCTATTTGTTGCTTACAAGAAACACACATGAGACTCATAGACACTAACAAACTGAAAATCAAAGGATGAAAAAATATGTACCAAGCCAACAACATACAAAGAAGAGCAGGAGCGGCAATACTAATCTCTGATAAAATAGACTTTAATGTAAGATCCACCATCATGGACAAGGATGGTCACTATTGCTGTAAGTTTCAACACATAAGCAGGACATAACAATATGAAAAATTTATGCACCCAATACATTGAACAAACACTGACAACGTTGAAAAATAAGATAGGTCACTCTACAATAATAGTTGGAGAATGCAACACTCCACTTTCAGTAATGGACAGATTGTCCAGAAAAAAGCTCAATAAAGATAAAGATGATCTTATCGCAACAATTAACCAACTAGACCTTATTGACTTATGCATAACTTTTTGCACATTAACAGGTAAGTACACCTTCTTCTCCAATGCATATGGAACTTTTTCAGAATAGACCATGTGTTAGGACATAAGGCAAATCTCAGCAAAATCCAAACCACTGAATTATTGCAAAGCATCTTCTTGGACCACAAAGCCGTAGAAGTTGAAATCAATAGCAGAAAAATCATGGGTAGAAACTTGAACTCATGGAAACTGAACAACACCTTGGTCAAAAATGTATGAGTTATAGAGGAAGTCAAGGACAACATAAACTTATGGAATCAGATGAGAATGAAAACACATCCTGCTAGAGCCTATGGCATACAGCAAAAGCAGTGCTCAGAGGTCAATCTGTCTCTATAAATGCACACATCTGGAAGACAGAAAGGACCCAACAGCTGGAACAAGTAAAAAGAGAGCAACAGAGGAACCCCTCACACATCACAAGAAAACAGATAATAAACATTAGTGCAGAACTAAATGAATTAGAGAATAGAAGAACAATTGAAAACAATTAACAAAACCAAAAGCTGGTTTTTTGAAAAGATCAACAAAATTGATAAACAATTGGCTAAACTTACAGAAGAAAAATAGGAGAGGAAACAAATAACCTGAATAAGAAATGAAATGGGAGATATCACAACAGACCCAAGTGAAACCAAAAGTATCATAACAGAAAACTATGAAAGACTATACTCTAACAAATTTGAAAACCTAGAAGAAATCAACAAGTTTCTAGATTCATATCGCTTACCAAAATTATCACAAGGAGAAGTAGACAACTTAATAAACCCATCACAAAAGAAGAGATAGAAAAAGTAATCAAAAAACTACCAACCATTAGTGGCATCTGGGTTTTTAAAAGCTAGCAAGCTGCCATCTGAGGTATACCAAAGCGTCCCAACTCATTCGGAACAGATGATAACCAAGAACACCAAAGACATTAGGAAAAAATAGCCTGGGCAACAGAAGGACCCATGTAAATGGGAGAATGCTATCAACTTGTGACCAGAAAAAAATAGAGGGTGCCTGGCCACCATCAAAGACAGCTGTGATGAGGCACATAATGTCAACTCCTTGTGGCAACATGAGAAAAAGAGGAGTGTAGCTCAAAAGCTCTACTAAAAGACCACAATTAATGGTCTGATGGCCCAGGAAATTCCCTGGGAGCATGGCTCCTAGATCTGCTGCTGCCCTTGTCTAGAAAACATTACTGAGGTCAACTCTTCAGACAAAAATGGACTAGACTTGGGGACACAGTGTGACAATATGATGGGTGTACTTTATGGTTCTATGCATTTATAGGAGGCATCCTACTGGTCTCTTTGTAGATGGGAGAAAAGAGAGCAGAAAGCACAGAGTAGGAACTTGTTGAGAAGATACAACAAGTATAAACTGAAAAGGAAGGGTGTGCTGTCATGGGGCAAGGACAACAGCAGAGAAGCTGTAGATAGGTGGGTATGTAAAATTGATTTGGATTGTATACTTCCACTTAATCACAATAAAAAGAAATGATTTGCTCAAAATGGAACTCATTTGCTTTCCCAAACAAAATCTGACTCCTGGCTTTGCCAGTTCAGTTAATGGCTCGTTCATCCTCCTGGGCTTGACTTTGAATTTTTGACTCATGCTTAGCCACCTCCCTAGAGTTGTTTGTTATCCCAAACATGGCTGTATTCTGGTATTGGTCTGTAGTTCTCCTTTTTTGTTCGGTCTTTCCCTGGCTTTGATATCAGGGTTATGCTGGCTTCATATAATGAGTTTGGGAGTATTCCATCCCTTTCTATACTGTGAAATAGTCTCAGTAGTACTGGAGATAGCTCTTCTCTAAAAGATTGGTAGAATTCTGTGGTGAAGCCATCTGGGCCCGGGCTTTTTTTGGTTGACATGTTTTTGATGACTTTTTCAATCTCTTCCTTTGTGATGGGTTTATTAAGTTGTTCTGCTTCACTTTGTGATAGTTTTCGTAGGTGGTATGAATCAAGGAATTTGTCCATTTCCTCTGGGTCTTCAAATTTGTTGGCACACAGTCTTGCATAGTATTCAGCTATGCTATGTTTTGTTTCTGTTGGATCTGTTTGACAACTCCCCCCTCGTTTCTTATTTGGATTATTTGTTTCTTTTCCTGTTTTTCTTTAGTAAGCTTAGCCAATGGTTTGTCAATTTTGCTGATCTTTTAAAAAAACCAGCTTTTGGTCTTTTCAGCTTTTTCAGTTGTTCTTCTATTCTCTAATTCATTTAGTTCTGCTCTGATCTTTGTGATTTGTTTTCTTCTGGTGCCTGAGGGGTTGCTCTGTTGTTCTCTCTCCACTTGTTCAAGCTGTAGGGCCAGTTCTTTGATTTGCTTTCTTTCTTCCTTCCAGATGTGTGCATTTGTGGAGATAAAATGATCTCTGAGCACTGCTTTGGCTGTATCCCATAGGTTCTGGTAGGAAGTGTTTTCATTTTCATTGGAACCCATAAATTTCTTTATTTCATCCTTGATTTCTTTTATAACTCATGGTTTTTTGAGCAAGGTGTTATTCAGTTTCCATGATTTCTGCTTTCTATTTGTATTTTTACTGCTAATGATTTTGTCTTTTATGGCTTTATGATCTGAGAAGATGCTTTGCATTAATTCAATGGTATGGATTTTGTTAAGAATTGCTTTATGTCCTTACACATGGTCTATTCTGGAGAACGTTCCATGTGCACTGGAGAAGAAGGTGTAGTTGTCCGCTGATGGATAGAAAGTTCTGTATGTGTCAATCAGGTCTAGTTGGTTAATTGTGGCAATAAGGTCTTCTGTGTCTTTATTAAGTTTTTTTCTAGATGACCTGTCCAGTATTGAGAGTGGAGTGTTGAAGTCTCCCACTATTATTGTGGAGTGATCTATCTCCTTTTTTGAGTGTAGTTAGTGTTTCTTTGACATATTTAGGTGCTCTAATATTAGGTGCAAGAATATTTAATATTGTTAAGTCCTGTTTGTGTATTGAACCTTTCAGCAATAAATAGTGTCCATCCTTGTCCAGGATGGTGGATTTTACATTAAAATGGATTTTATATGAGATTAGAATTGCCACACCTGCTCTTCTTTGTTCATCGTTAGCTTGATGTATATTCTTCCATCCTTTAATTTTCCGTTTGTTCCTATCTTTAAGTCTAAGGTGAGTTCCTTGTAGGCAAAATATAGATGGGTCATGTCTTTTGATCCAAGATGTCACTCGATGTCTGTTTACTGGAGCATTCAGTCCATTCACATTCAATGTAATTACTGGTAGATATGTGTTCACTACTGCCATTGTGATTTATTTATTTTTGTGTTGATGTTTTCTCTGTTGTTCTTATCAATCTGTTCTGTGACCTTCTTTGTAAGTTGATTTTTCACCTTTTTCAGTGTTGGTTTTGTGGTTGTTGAGATTCCTGTACTACATTTCTTGATATGGTATGTTGCTTCTTTATTGTGCTTTATGGCTGCCCCTGTAATGCCACTTAATAAACTATATATAAACCCAATTTTGACTGCTACCAGTCTTGTCAACTTCCTCTCCATCTGGAAGTACTATAACGACTGTAGTACATCCCTCTTTTTAATATGATGATATCATAGTTTACATGATATGATCACTAGATCGTTTCTTGCACTATTATAGCTTTGATTGTGTTTGGAGCCTTCCATTACTGAGTAGGATTCTGGATAATGTGTCCTTCTAAAATATAAAGTTAGAAGTTCTGTTCTTCCAAGCCAAGAGATTCTTTCAGTATTTCTTGTAGCTTTGGTTTGGTTTTTACAAAGTCTCTGAGTTTCTGTTTATCTGCGAATGTCTTAATTTCATTTTCATATTTGAAAGACAGTTTTGCAGGATATATAATCCTTGGTTGGAAGTTCTTCTCCTTCAAGGCTTTGAATGTGTCATGCCACTGTCTCCGTGCCAGCATTGTTTCTGCTGAGAAATTCGATGAAAACCTACAGGGTTTCCCTCTGAATGTTAGCTTTGCTTTGAGTCTTGCTGCCTTTAAGAGTTGCTGCTTATGTTTCATTTTGTTGAGCTTGCTTATACTATGCCTTGGAGTCTTTCTATTGAGATCTATACTGAGTGGTATTCTATATCCATCTTGGGTATCTATATTCTCTTCTTTCATAATTTCTGGGAAGTTTTCTGTCAACAGCTCAGCAACAATACTCTGTGTTCTCAGGTGTCTTGCCCTGTTCAGGAACTCCAATTAATCATAGACTGTTGATGTTAATAGAGTCTCACATGCTTCTTAATCTTCTTCGTTTTTCTTGTTTCATTTTTCTGATTTCTCCTCATAGCTGCTGGAATCAGTAGCTCTGCCTTCCAAATCAGAAATTCTCTTTTCCATTTGTTCCGTTTTGTTTTCTTGGCTTTGAATTGAAGTTTCTATGTCTTTAATTTTGTTTTTGATCTGTTGGATTTCCAAGTATTGATGTTCCATCAGATTGAAGAGCTTACTTAATTTTTCATTGTGCTCTGCTGCATTTTGTAAAAGGTACATGAGGGCTCTCTATATAATCCTTTTGTATTCACCTTCTGATAGTTTCAGAAAAGCTTCTTCATCTGGGAAGTTCTGAGGTGGTTTCTTTTGGGAGCCTTCTGATGCCATGGGTGATTTCTGCGTTACCACCTTTTCCAAAGTTTGTTGCTTTTTGGGCTTCATTTAGGTCAATAGAAGCTGGGAGAGATGCTGTGAAGATAGACAACAGTTGTTTCTCTAGGCCATCTTAAAATGAGAAGTAAAAAGTATTTGACAGTTTCCAAAACCAGTCAGGTTTTCAGATGTATATGTCCCTCTTCCCAGCTGGCAAAGTAAGCACCTCTATATTGAACCCCAGATGTTATAAACTAGCTCAAAATATGGAAAGGCTACTGGCCTTCTGGCCTCTGCTGTTGGGCCCCAGATGTAGACGGTACTGTGTAGAATTCTGCTTTTCTGCTGAAAAAGCAGTCTCTTCTGGGTAGGCACTGCCTCCCAGCCCAAAAATTAGGTCCAGCTGAGGCTTCTATATGGATGACTCCACCTCCCAGAAATACAAGATGTCCTCCCTCACAAGCTCGCCAGCTGGCTGGGACCAGGCTCCTGGTGGAAAGAGAGGCCAAGAGTGCTGAAATGCCCAGAGTCCACAGCCTCTGCTGCTGGGCCCCCGCTCCAGGCAACACTGTGCAAAACACTGACTCCCTGCTGGAAAAACACTCTCTCCCCAGCAGGCACCACCTCCCAGCCTAGGAACCAAGTCCGATTGGGGCCCCTACCTGGGCTTCTCTGTTTCCCAGTGGATCAAGATGGCACCCCACACAAGCTCATCTGTACGGCTACCACATGATGGAGGCAGAAAGACAGGCGAGAGGAGCCGAGGTGTATAGAGTCCAAAGCCAGGCTCTCAGAACCTAGCAATTATGCTTGCCAGTTCCACAAGCAGTGCATCTGAGACCACCAGCTAGTCAAGTCTGAGTTGTGCCCACCGGTGAAGACAGAGGGAAAAAAATCGAAATGATGAGTTACCTTCAGTCTGTGCAAGCCTGTGCTTGCCGAGAGTGGGGTCAGTGGAAGAGAGGAAGTTTTGCGTTCAGTGGTATGAAGTCCAAATTAACAGCCCTGTGCCACATCCCAGGGCTCACTAGGTGTCCAGAAGCCTCCATTTAATCATCATTCCAGGTTTTGGCTTCCAGAGGGATTTAGGGAGACATGTGTTTAGTCCTCCATCTTGACTCTGCTCCCCTAAACATGGACATACTCTGTTTCTCTAGGTAAAGATTACATATGTGTTCTTTAGAGCATCCCTGTTGTCTTGGTTTCTTATTGCTGCTGTGATAGGAATACCACAAGTGAGTGGCTTTAATGAATAGAATATGTTTAATCATAATTCAGGAGGTAAGAAGTGCAAATTCAGAGTACCACCTCTGAGAGAAGGTTTCCTGTCAGCTCTAAGGGAAGGTCCTTGTCTCTTTCCAGTTTCTATTCCCCAGTTCTTGATGATCTTCATTTGGTATGACATCTCTCTTCTCTTAGCTATGCTTTCCTGTCTGTGCCTAATCTGTCTTATTTATATACCAAAAATGATGGCTTAAGATATATCCTAGCCTGATAGGGCCTCATTAACCTAACAAAGAGAATTATATTACCAAATAGAATTACATCCACAAGTATAGAGGTTAGGATTTATGGCACATATTTAGGGGGCAAGGACATAGTTCAGTCTACATGTGTACCCAAAGCTTTAAATGGACTTTAATCCACCCAATGAGGAGATTCCTTGTGGTGACTTAGTTGACAAGAATCACTCTCACTCTCTACTTCTTGTGGTGTGCTGTGGAGTCACTTCTGACTCATAGTTAGTGACAGAGTAGAACTGTCCTCATAGGATTTTCTAGGGTGTAATCTTTATGCAGCTGATAGATTTGAACAACCTACCTTTTGGTTAGCAACCAAATGTTTAACCTATATACATCAGTGTTTCTTTCTCATTCTCCAGTGGATCAAGTCATATCTATCCCTGGTTTTGATCATGGCATTCTCAAGTTTCAGACCAGTGCTAGGCACTTCATACCACTAGTTTGTGTGGTACATGTCAGCATTGTCTAACTCTCTTAGAATAAACAAAGTTGTAAATGCTTCCTCTGGGTGGTGGGGTTTGCCAAACAAGCACAGTTCCATGTTTAGCCTCCAGAGTTTCTGTTCCCAACTATACTTGTCAGGTTATTTTTTTTCACTGAGGAAATGGCCTTAATTTACATTGATTTTTAAAAAAGATTTATTACAGACACAGCAGTTGTTGTTTGTGCCTGGAGGTAAAGGTTTAAGTTGAAGCAGCTTCATACATTTATCCATCTGTTTTTTCATTCAGTAAACATTGCTGAATGCTGACTTTGTGCTGGATGCTGGTCAGTTATGTGAATGGCATGGTCCTACTCCCAAGGAGTTCACAGTCCACGTTGTGATTAGTGATCATGGTTAGTGATCATAAGGATGTAACCACTTATTCACGCATTCAACCATTCACTTTCTTGACAGCATCCTTATCTCCCATATCGTTGGCTATCGCCTTTTTACAGATGGTTTTCAGTGTGTTTTAGACCCCTTGCTTGACCTTCAGAACTGCATTCAACAGATAATTATTGAGTTCCAAATATACCACAGGCAACTTGCTAAATGGAAAGGATACAATACTGACTCATAGCATGTTTCTTCCCCTGTGGATCTTCTGTTAACATTATAAAGGTTTCCATACTATTCTTTCCTTCTAGGAATTCATAAAGGATAAAAAAATTCACCATTAGCTAAATTGTTTTAGCATTTTATTTCTTCCTGCATAACTGAGTTGTTTCCAGGAATGAAAATCACAAGTAGCATTGAATCTCTATCAGGAAAAAAAAAAAAAAATTTAGTTACTGTTTCTATAGGAAAATCATTGCAGAGCTGACCAGCTAAGATTGTTTCCTGGCTAATCACAATCTTGATATTGGTTAACATCACTGATGCATGTTGTGCTGTAAACAATACAGTTACATAAACAAGGCAGTCATCAACTACAACTGAATGCCATATAAATCTCTTGACCTTCAAAAATATGTAGTAAAGGGGTGCAGTGAGAAGACGAGATGATTTTCTTGAAGTATTATGGCTAATCAGGGGTGGTTTTTTAAAAGCACCTCTTAAACATAGGCCTGTGTCACTTTCAGTCTGTCACAATAAAACATCTCATTTCAGCTGATATATGATGAGAAATGTTTAAGTACAGCTTTCAGTGTAGATTACTTCTCAACATAAGTAAAACAAAAATCCTCACAACAGGACCAATAAGCAATAAATGGAGAAAAGATTGAGATTGTCAAGGATTTCACTTCGCTTGGATCCACAATCCAAGTTCATGGAAGTAGCAGTCAAGAAATCAAATGACACATTTCATTGAGCAAATCTGATGCAAAAGACCTCCCTAAAGTGTTAAAAAACAAAGACGTCACTTTGAGGACTGAGGTGTGCCTGACTCAAGCCATAGAATTCTCAATTACCTCATGTGCATCTGAAAACTGAACAATGAATAAGGAAAACTGAAAAATTGATGCCTTTGAATTATTCTGCTGGTGACAAATATTGAATAGACCATGGAGGACAGAAAAACAAATAATGTCTTGGAAGAAGTGTAGCTGGAATTCTCTTTACAAGGGAGGATGGCAAGACTTTGCCTAAATTACTTTGGACAAATATTATCAGGAGGTACTAGTTCCTGAAGAAGGACATCCTGCTTAGTAAATAAAGTACAAGCTTATTGGAAAACAGTAAATCCCTAGAGGAGGTGGATCGATGCAGTGGCTGCAACAATGGGAACACATGCAGTGATTATATGTCGTACATAATATTGCTATGAATCTTTCACAGAGCTTCTGTCAGGGGCACAGGTTGGGGAAAGGTTTGAACAGTCTACCTCTAGGTTAGTAGTTGAGTATAAACCTCTTGCAACCACCCAGGGACTTTAGATACCTCTTTTGTTGTTGTTAGGTGCCATCAAGTTGATTCCAAGTCGTAGCGACCCATTGTGACAGAATAGGGCTACTTCACAGGGTTTCCTAAACCATAATGTTCATGGGAGCATATCACCAGCTCTCTTCCTTTCGGAGCTACTGGATGAGTTCAAACTGAAAACCTTTTGGTATTAGTAGCTAGGTACTTAACCATTATACTATCAGGGTTCCTAGATAGCTCTTTAAAAATAAAACAAAACAAATCCATTGCTGTTCAGTCAATTCTGATTCATAGCAACACTATAGGACAGATTACAGCTACCCTATAGGTGCTCTATAGGGTTTCCAAGGAGCATCTTATGGGTTTGAACCATCAACCTTTTGGTTAGCAGCTGAATCCTTTACCAGTATATGACCAGGGTTTCCTAGATACCTCTTTAGGGAGTACCAATCCCTTCTTCCGTGTGTTCAGACTGTAACCACAAAGGCGATGCTCCAGCTGGTCACAAATATGACAATGGGAAACTGGAACGGAAAAAGGATCAAAGACTTGTTTATTAGAAGTACAACCCAGAAACCAAGAGCCACTCTCTACTCTCAGTCTCCTCTCCCTGTATTAAAACATATAGGGTCACTATGAGTCAGAATCAACTCAACAGTTGTCAGGGATTGAATTGTGCCCCCCCCCCCACTAATGTATGTAACAATTTGGCTGGGCCATGATTCCCGGTATTTTGTGAATGTCCTCCATTTTGTGATTTTCCTATGCCGTAAATCCTCATTTCTGCTTGTGATTAATAGACTGGACTATGTCAAAGAGGATTAGGGTGAGACTGTAACGTCCTTCCTAAGGTCACTTCCCTACTTCAATGTAAAAGGAGTTTCCCTGGAGTGTGGCTTGCATCACGGTTTATGTTATTATCCTACAAGAGATAAAAGGAAAGGGAAGCAAGTAGAGAGTTGGGAACTTCATACCACCAAGAAGCAGCACAGGAAGCAGCACAGTGCATCCTTCAGGCTTGAGACTTCTGTACTGAGATGCTCTCAGATCAAAGAAAGACTGATGCAACACTAGGACTTTCCTCCAGAGCCAACAGTGCAAGAGAGTATTCCTCTGGAGCCAGCACCCTGAATCCAGACTTGAAGTCTACTGGCCTTTTTAAGAATAAACTTGTCTTTATTAAAGCCATCCTCTTGTGGTATTTCTGTTAAAGCAGTCCCAAATGCGTAAGACAATGGCAATGGGTTTGGTTCAAGTGTTAAATTTAAGTTTCCAGCAGTAAAGAGGTAACTAGTTAAAACTTTCCTTCCCTTGGATATCATCTTCCATAAAAGACAGCTTTTTCTTTACTTTGGTCTGTGGTTGGGGTTGGAGAGTGGGCTGTGAATCACAGTGAAGGTCTAGTTTGGGGGACATTAGATCTGTGGCCATTTGTAGAATGTGCCAGTATCGGGAGAAGTCAGTTGTCTTGGGGAAAGACAGCTTTCACTGCAGCCAGTGAGATGGAAGCGTAACATGCTCACCATGCTGTCTAATTTTAATCTGTATTTCTACGTTAACAGCTGTATTTTTTTTTTTTTTTTGAGGAAAATATGTTTTACCTGAGTGGTCAAAGCTAGGATATGAAGCCATATGTCCTGAAAGGTCTTAACCAGTTGATTATCTGCATGCCTCTAAACACAGATACTCAGGAAAATTGCTGTCTAGATAGTGTTATCAATGAGATATTTTTGCAAGATAGACAACAAAAATACAAGCATCTTGTGACTATTTGTAATCACTAATTACACTATTAATGATCAGTAACCAGAGTGTGATCATTACAAGATTCATTGAGTTTCTTCTAATTGTACTCCATATGGGTTAGTTCTTTGTACAACAAAACTCATTTTCAATGGGCTGTGTAATTTCCTAGTTGTTGAAACAGTATTCGAGATTTTCTCTACAACACGGTACAATACCCCATTGTGCTTTGGAATATTGTCAGTGAGCTGGTAGTCTTCATTCCTAAAATTAAATTATACTTTGGGAAACTGTGGCATTTGAGAATCCAAATCAAAGGAGGATGGCCCCCTTCAACTACTTTGGTCCACAAAGATAATGATGTCCCAGTATTCTGAGTCTCCAAATATCATGATGCTTATGTATTGAGGTCCTTCCAAATTTCCAAAGGACTCTTGGGACTACTTTATGACTTAATATTTAGCTTGTCCAAAACGTTTTCATCTTTTCCGTCTCCTCTTCCTACTCTTCTTCTTCTTCTTTCCATGATTATTATTTAAAAGGAGAAAGTTAAAAAACTATAAAGTTATGTTAAGACAGTAACTGTAAAGGTATAAAAGAACTCTAGGGGGCTGGGGGAGAGTATCCAAAGAAGGACAAATACAGAAGGTGAGCCCCTGAAGTTCAAACCTCTTGGAAGAAGATGTGGTTGCAGCCTGCTAGATGTTGGAGAAACTTGCTGAGTTGCCCAAGGTGGAGCTGGTCCATAGCTGTGGGACAAGCAAAACACAAACCTCTGTGGGTGCAAAAAGCTGCAATCTTATTCTCTTGCAGAAACAAAGATGGAAGCCTGGAATGGTTGCTTAGCAACAGGCTGTTTTGAATAGCATGCTTCCTTTCCTGTGTTTGGCAAAAGTCAAATTGGGGCAGACTTCTTCCTGGCTCCAGCCTTGAGCATTGTGCCAATGCCTGAGAAACTTCCATGGTGTCTATTTGGCTGTGCACAACACCAAATTTTGTGAGCCCTGTCATCAGCAAGCGACTAGAAAGAATGCCCCCTTGGTTTGGCTGAATATTGGCTCACCCACTGTGCAGTATTTCCTTCTTTTGTTCCTTTTGATGTGGTTAAATTTCTTAAGCTCTAATTATAATTTTCTTTTTTTATGTATTTCCCTCTCTTATGTTCTTTTGTAAGTCTTTTTGTCTAAGAAAAAAAAATTTTTTTGAATGTTCCCCTAAATGTCTATTCTTTCTACAAGTATTTGGGCCAAATAGGACAGGGAGTCCTGCTCAAATTAGTGTTAATCGGATCTGACTCGACGGCACTTGGCTTGGCTTTGGCTGCACAGTTTGCAGTTGGTTTTTCAGATAATACAAGAAATCTAACCATGAAATTGGCCCAGAGGAAAACTTCTTAGTCAAGACAGACTTACATATAAGGAAAACCACATGCATTTGGCTGGAGGGAAAAGAAGTGGGAGGACATGGACAAAAAGTGCATGTCTTAGTTTCTCAGTGCTGCTATGATAGAAATACCACAGTTGGTACCTGTAACGAACAGATACTTATTTTCTAACATTTTAGGAGTCTAAAAGCTCAAATTTAGGGCAATGCCTCTAAAGGTACATTTTCTCTCTGTTGGTTGCAGAGGCGTAGGTGGAAAGTCTTTGTCTGCCTTCAGCTTCTATTCTTTTGTTGCTTGGTGAGCTCCATGTGATATCACCATTTGTGTTTCCTTGCTTCTATGCCTAATCAGCTCTTTTTTGATATTTCAAAAGTGATACATCCTCATTAACATAATAAAGAAAACTTGATTCTGAAATTAGAGTACACTGACAAGTATGTTGTTGGGGTTGCCAATCAGTTTCAACTCATAGTGACCCTATATACAACAGAACCAAACACTGCCCAGTTCTGCAGCATGCCCACAATCACTGACGCTTAAGTCCATTGTTGCAGCCACTGTGTCCATCTGTCTTGTTGAGGATCTTCTTCTTTTTCTCGGAGCCTTTACTTAACCAAGGATGATGTCATTCTCCAGGGACTGATCCTTCATGACAACATGTCCAAAGTATGCTAAGATATAGTCTTACCATCCTTGCTTCTAAGGACCATTCTGGTCATACTTCTTCCAGGAGAGACCCTAAGTATAGGGGTTAGAATTTACTACACACTGGTTTGGAGGACACTATTCAATTCCCAGAAACTCTAGTGGTGTAGCGGTTAAGTGTTACAGCTGCTAACTAGAAGGTTGGCAGTTTGAATCCACCAGGTGCTCCTTCAAAACTCTATGGAGCAGTTCTATTCTGTCCTATAGGGTTGCTATGAGTCAGAATTGACATAACAGTAATGGGTTTGGTTCCTTTCTTTCTTTAATTCAATTCATGGAGCCCTGGTGGTACAGTGGTTAAGAGCTCGGCTGCTAACCAAAAGGTCAGCAGTTTGAATCCACCAGCTGCTTCTTTAATACTGTGTTCCTATGAGTTGAAACCAACTTGATGGCAACAGGTTTGTTCAACTCATAAGTGTCTAGTGAAGAAACGGATGAAAGCCCACTGGGCCTTGGCCAGTCAACAAACTAAGGAACTCAAAAGGACCAGAAACTTCTGTTTGCCTTTTATTTCTGCCTTTTGTTGAATGCTGAACTTACTCTTCTCATTGTAGAGAAATAATGCCTGTCTCCCACAATCTCTGCTCTTACAACCTTCTTAAGTGACCACCCCAGACTATGTTAAAATCTTTCTGAGCTCTTAGTAAACCAGCTGCTGTGAAGCCAACTGCAACTCATGCAATCTCACGTATTTCAGAACAAAAATTGCTCCATAGGGTTTTCAATGCCTGTAATCCTTCTATCCTGAAGTAGAGTGTGTTGTCAGTGATAGGATAATATCCATATGCCTACAATTAAGACCAGTTAATGACTATTATTCAAGTTTAGGTGTCAATCACTAAAGCTAAAGACAAAGAAATTGAAGATTTTTACCAGCTTCTGCAGTCTGAAATTGATTGAACATGCAATCAAAATTCATTGATAATTACTGGTGAATGGAATGGAAAAATTGGAAACAAAGAAGAATTCCTGGTTGGAAATTTCAGCATTTATGATAGAAATGATGCCAGGGATTGATGACAGAGTTTTACAGGACCAACAACCTCTTCATTGCAAATATCTTTTCTCAGCAACATAAATGACAACTATATACATGGACCTTACCAGATGGAACACACAGGAATCAAATCGACAACATCTATGGAAAAAGGCAATGGAAAAGCTTAATATCTTCAGTAAGGACAAGGCCAGAGACCAACTGTGGAATAGACCATCAAGTGCTCATATGCAAATTCAAGTTCAAACTTGAAGAAAATTAGATCAAGTACACAAGACTCAAAGTAGGACCTTGAGCATATCCCACCTGAGTTTATAGACCATCTTAAGAAGAGATTTGATTTTCATTCAATCATAATAATAATTTTAAAAAAAAGAGATTTGACACACTAAACACTAATGACTGAAGACCAGATGAGTTGTAGAATGACATCAAGGACATTACACATGAAGAAAGTAAGAGGCCATTAAAAAGACAGGAAAGAAAAGACAAAAATAGGTGTCAGAAAAGACTCGAAATTTGCTGTTGAACATCAACCAGTTAACGCAAAAAGAAGAAATGATAAAGTAAAAGAACTGAACAGAAGATTTCAAATTGTGGCTCATGAAGACAAAACAAAATATTATAGTGACTACAAAAAGCTGAAGATAGAAAAGCAAAAGGGAAGAACACACTCTGCATTTCTCAATTTGAAAGAACTGAAGAAAAAATTCAAGCCTTGAGTTGCAATTGTTAAGGATTCTATGGATAAAATATTAAATGACACAGGAAGCATAAAAAAGAAGATGGAAAGAATACACGGAATCATTATACCAGAAAGAATTGGTTGATGTTCAGCCATTTCAGGAGGTAACATATAATCAATAACTGATGGCAGGGAAGAAAGCAGTCTAAGCTGCACTGAAGATACTGGCGAAAAACAAGGTTCCGGGAATTGATGGAATATCAGCAGAGATGGTTCAACAAACACATGCAGCACTCAAAATGCTTACTCATCCTTGCCAAGAAATTTGGAAGATAACTACCTGGCCAACCAACTGCAAGGGATCCATATTTAAACCTATGCCCAATAAAGCTGATCCAACTGAATGTGGAGTTATCAAACAGTGTCATTAATACTACTTGCAAGTAAAATCTTGCTAAAGATATTTCAAAAGTGGCTACAGCAGTATTTCAACAAGGAACTTTCAGATATTCAGGCTGGATTCAGAAGAGGATGTGGAACCAGGGATATCATTACTGATGTCAGATGGATCCTGGCAGGGAGCAGAGAGTGCTAGAAGAATGTTTACCTGTATTTTATTAACTATGCAAAGGCATTCAACCTTTTGGATTATAATAAATTATGGATAACATTGACAATGATAGAAATTCCAGAACACTTAATTATGTTCAGGAGGAACTTGTACATAGATCAAGAGGCAGTTGTTTAAACATAACAAGAGGATACAGTGTGGTTTAAAGTCAGAAATGGTATGTGTCAGGGTTGCATCCTTTTACCATACGTATTCAATCTGCATGCTAAGCAAATAGTCTAAGAAGCTGAACTACATGAAGAAGAACAGGGCATCAGGATTGGAGAAAGACTCATTAACAACCTGTGTTACGCAAATAACACTACCTTACTTGCTGAAAGTGATGAGAACTTGAAGCACTTACTGATGAAGATCAAATACCACAGACTTCAGTATGGATTACATTTCAAGTAAAGAAAACAAAAATCCTTACAACTGAGCCAATCATCATCATCATGATAAATAAAGAAAAGACTGAGGTTGTCAAGGATTTCATTTTACTAAGATCCACAATCAACACTCATGCAAACAGTAGTCAAGAAAAAAGACACATTGCGTTGGGCAAATTCACTGCAAAAGACCTTTCAAAGTGTTGGGAAGCAAAGAAGACTAAAGTGCACCTGACCCAATCCGTGGTATTTTCAATCACATCATATGCATACAGAAGCTGGATGATGAGTAATAAGGACAAAAGAACTGATGTCTTTGAATTGTGGTGTTGGCAAAGAATATTGAATGTACTATGGACTGCCAAAAGAACAAACAAATCCATCTTGGAAGTAATACAACCAGAATGCTTCTTAGAATCAAGATTGATGAGACTACACTATACATTCTTCACACGTTGTCAGGAGGGATCTGTTCCTGTCGAAGGACACCATGCTTGGTGAAGCACAGTGCTACTGAAAAGACGAAGACCCTCAATGAAATGGGTTGACACAGTGGCTGCATCAGTGGGCTCAAGCATAACAAAAATTGTTAAAATGGTGAAGGACGGGACCGTGTTTTGTTCTGTTGTACACGGGGTCACTAGGAGCTGGGACTGACTTGATGGCACCTAAAAACAACAACAATTTTTCAAAAGTAGATTGTCAGGCTTTTTTTGGGGGGGGGGGAAGGGCACTTTCGGGGATTTCAACCACCAACCTTTTGGTTAATAGTTGAGCATCTTAACTATTTGCACTACCCAGGGACTCTAATCTCCTGACATCAATTTGAAATTCACTAGAGAAGGAATTTTATTGGTCCAGTTTGGGAGTATGTCCATCCAGGACATAATATAATAATACAATACACTGTGATCAGAAGGACAGGGTCATATATAGTACAGATGAAGCCATTGGGAACTTACATGAGGTAATTGATGTGATCTCGAAGACACTCAAAAAAATTTCTTTAACAACAACTGAGCAGTGCTATGTGCCATTTAAAATGTATAATAGCCATTGACTCCATAAAATAAGAAACTTTTATTACTTTTTAGCAAGGCAAACTTTTAAAGTATATACTGCCATAAGCAGAGATTTTTAAGCCTTCCACGCATGAGTTCCCAAAATTAATTTCAGATGGCACAACTGCCAACAGTTTTGATGTATAAATCAAAATACATCTGAGTATGATGCCCAGGATGTGTATAATGAGCTCAGACATAATCAGGATAGAAGGAGCAGGGCTTATTTGAGGGTGAGCACAAGTTTGGGGTGAATAGGAAGAAGAGTGTTAGGCAGATGAAATCAAGGAATGAAGAGGAGAATATGCTAAGAGAAAATGTAAAAATATATAATTTGTTTTTTATGGATTATACCTGGAGCAAGAAGATAAAAAAGGAAGGGGAGGCCTATTTCTTTGATCTGAAGGAGTGTTGCCAAAAGTTGCTGTACAAAATACAACACTGCTTATCTCTTTGGGCTTCCATTTTCTCCGTGAAGGAAGAAGAAGTGACTTGGAGAGGTTATAACTAACTTGGATGTCTCCTAAGCTAGCACTGAAAGGACCTACTTAAGCTGGCTAAGAACAGATAACAGTGGGACATGGTTACAGGAATGCTACAAAATCACGCAGAACTGAAGGAATGGAAACAAGGCACCACAGATTTCGAGAGAACCATGGACGGCCAAAAGAAGAACAAATCTCCCTTGGAAGAAATACAGCCAGAATATTCCTTAGAAGCAAGGATGGTGAGACTATGTCTCACGGACTTTGGACATGTTATCAACAGAGATTGGTTCCTGGAGAAGGACATCATGCTTGGTAAAGTAGAACTGGTTGCATCGAGTTGATTCCAATTTGCAGTGACCCTATAGGACAGAATAGAACCACCCCACAGGGTTTCCAAGGACTGCCTGATGGATTCAGACTTTGAAACTTCTAACCTTTTGGTTAGCAGCTATAGCTCTTAACCACTATGCTACCAGGGTTTCAATTATAGCTGCTAGATAGCTTCTTAGACAGATACAGATATGTAGATAAGTATATACATGTACAAATGCTTCACTAGTTTTGCTTCTCTTAAGAACAGCCTAAGATACCTCGTAGGAAAATGTGAGGTCTATGGAGTAGGTACCTGTACCTTGCACACAGTGTAGGTACAATGTATATGTGTTAAGTGGATGAATACATGAGGCAAGGGCTAAGGCAAAGATTCCATAGAAAAATGATCTGAGGAATGGGGCCTTTTAGGTTAGGTTGTAAATCCCCTGGCATTGCTCAGGGCCATCTGAGTTATTATAGTTTCTCTTGTGAGTTTCAGTTGAGGTTCTTTTTGTGCAAACTGCCTAATGTGTGGAACTCATAGACAGTAGCGCAAAAGTGAGGTGGACTTACACAGCGGCTGCAACAATGGGCTCAAGCATAACAATGACTGTGAAGAAGACACACAGGACTGGGCACTGTTTTCTTCTGTTGGGTGTAGGTAGGGTCACTGTGAGTCAGAACCACATCAACAGCACCTAACAACACAGAAAGCCATTAACAAAAATGGCAGCCCTCTCCAGGGGAAAAAGTAGCTATGTCTGTGGTTTCAGTCTATTGAGTGCAACTCTCCCTTTATATAACAAATATTTTATAACATACCTTCTGCTATCTTGAAATGAACTTAATAGATGGTATAATTTACCTAAGCATTTCAATTTAAAAATAAAATTAATATAGTGCCCTAATTGAAATATAAAGCAGGGCGACAATGAAAGTGTTGCTAATCACCATAGCACCGGTTCTGACTTACGGCAATGTTAGGTATAACAGAACAAAGTGTAGACTTGTTGTGCATCATCTTCATGATCTCCATGACAACTCTGGGCTTGCTGTTGCAGTTACTGCGTCAGTGCATCTCACTGAGGGTTTCCTGCATCTTCACTGACCTCCACTTTACCAAGCATTGTTTTTTTCTAGAGACTGGTCTTTCCTATGACTGTCCAAAGTAAACCAACTTAAGCCTTACCATCCTCACTTCTAAGATGCATTCTGGTTGTATTTCTCCTAATACTAACCTGTTTACTCTTCTGACAGTCTGTGGTATATTCGATATTGTTTGCCAGCAGTACAATTCAAAGGTATCCAGTCTTGCTTGTGGCTTATTTTTTCATTGTTCAGCTTTTCCATACATATATCAAAAAAAAAAAAAAAAAAACTGCCATTGAGTCGAGTCTGACTCACAGTGACCCTAGAGATCAGAGTAGAACTGCTCCACAGAGTTTCCAAGAAGCACCTGGTGGATTTGAACTGCTGACCCTTTGGTTAACAGTCATAGCACTTAAACCACTATGCCACCAGGATTTCCTTGCATGACTTAAAAGACTTTGGCTTCGATCAGGTTCATCTTAGTTATCCATGTGACATCTTTACTTTTTATCAGTTTAAAGAGGTCTTTTGCAGAATATACACTCAACACAATACGACATTTGATTTCTTTACTGTTGCTTCCATGAGCATTGATTGATTGTTGATCCAAACAGAATGAAATCCTTGAGACCTGCAATTTTTTTCTCCATCTATCATGCATGCTTTGTACCTTAGTAACACCAAAATAATTTAGTGAGAACAAAGAGTTAGTCATACTTTAGTATATCAATGTTCAGGCAGGCAATATCAGAAAAAATTATGAGGTGGCCGTATGTTTGCATTTGTGTGTAAGACATGAATGCAACAATTCAAATATGTTCTGATAAAGTTACATTGTACAGGCAACATGATCTTCTAAAACAGTGACTGTTCTAGCTATCCATTGCTGTGTAACAAACCAAAACTCAGTGGTCTGAAACAACTATTTTATTTTACACGCATATCCTGCAGATCAAGGAGACCTGGTGGTGCAGTGGTTAAGTGCTTGGCTGCTACTACCAGCAATTCTGTGGCAGAAAGATGTGGCAAGCTGCATCCGTGAAGATTATAGCCTTGGAAACTCGCCAGAGCAGTTTCCTTCTGTCCTATAAGGTCATTCATTATGAGTTGGAATGGACTCAGTGGCAATGAATTTTATCCTATGGGTCAGGAATTTAGAAAAGGTAGCAGGAATGATCTTCACTGTTCAGCAGTGTCTGGGAGCTCAGCTGGAATGACTTCAGTGGTTGGGCCCTGGAACAGCTGAGGATGAAGGAGTCTCTTTCCTGGTGACTGTACTTCATTCGTTTGCCTGCTCTGTGCTGGAAGGCTCAACACAGAGCTGCCTACATGTGACTATATCTTCCATGGTGACCTCAAGGAGTACAGACTTCTTATACATGGCAGTCAGGACTCCAAGATATGTGGTCCAGGGAAAATTGCATAGCCTTTCATGACTTAGCCTCTGAAGTCACGTAGCATCATTTCCACCACATTGTTAGTTAAGGCAGCAATATGCAGGCCCAGACTCAGGATGGGAGGTGGTTTGAAGGAACAGACACCCAGCCTCTTGATGGAAAGAGTCTCAAAGAACTTGTAACCGTATTTGAAAACTACTACAGTGGCTAGCTTTCAGCAAGTTAAGAAAAAAACTCTAACTGTGGTCTTTCTTTAACTTATACAGTAGCTGTACTCCTGGAAAATTCAGCATGTATTAAAAACTTGTAATGCAGTATCTTATTTATATATGTGATATAAAGTTAGTTCTATGCACACCTTTATGCACATTCTCCAACAGAACTTCTGAAAGTTGAGGAGAATACAAGTTGCTTCTTTGTTGCAGAGAATACTTCTGCACATTCCAGAATGTTTAGCATCCTTATCCTGTGCACACCAAACACCTATGCTGTCCCCATTTTGACCCCACCTAGTCACTTGTCTTTTTCCCTGCAGATTGGCTCCCTTTGCTTACCCAGAACATTGTTATGGATCAAAAGGGCATCCACAACCCTGAATCTCAAATCTTTCAGATTACCTGTCATGCTGAACAGGAACCTTGGCAGCACATTAGTTAAGCACTCAGCTGTTAACCGAAAGGTCCGCAGTTTGAACTGACCAGCCACTCCATGGGAGAAAGCTGTAGCAATCTGCTTCCATTAAGATCAGAGCCTTGGAAACATTATGGGGCAGTTCTACTCTGTCCTATAGGGTTACTATGAATTGGCTCAGTGGCAATGGATAATCCCCATTCAACTGGGTTCTGATGATAATGATGGTGATAATATTCAAGATGATATTGATATTGATGATAACAGTGGTGGTGATGATGATGATTGATATGACAGTGAAACATTACTGACAGCTAGCATTTTTTCAGGGACTATGTTATACGGAAAATCTGGTGATACAGTTGTTAAGAGTTTAGTTACTAGCTGAAAGGTCAGCAGTTTGAATCCACCAGGTGCTCCTTGGAAACCCTATGGAATGGTTCTATTCTGTCCTTTAGGGTCGTTATGAGTTGGAATTGACTTGATGGCAATAGGCTTGGTTTGGGCTTGGTAAGTTCTACTACTTGCTTTATATGAACTACCTTACTATACATTGACAACAACTGTAAGACAAGTATCAGTGTCTGTTTTTTCGATGAAGAAATTAAGGCTTAGAAAACTTGAACAACCTATAAAAGACCTCAAAGCTAGAAACTAGGACACAGAGAGATTCAGTCTTTTCTCCCAGATCTCTGCACAGGTTTTTTGATGACATTGCCACCCCCTCTAGTTGATAGCATCTGCATTGTCACCTCCGTGCCATTGTTGTTGGTCTCAGGTGCCACTTAGTCATGGAGACCCCATGTATTACAGAGGAAAACTGCTCTACAGTGTTCTCTTGGCTGTAATCTTTATGGAAACAATTCATCAGACCTACTTCCATAGAGCCACTTAGTCGATTCAAAGCAGCCTTTGGGTCAGCAGCCAATTGCAAACCCTCGTGTAACCCAGACTCCTGGGGGACCCGTTATTCCTGCCTGGACCACCCTCTGCATTTGTCTTGACTTACGTGCTCTTCCAGAGCTGCATCCAGGACACCAGCCATGTGCTTCATAGAACCACACTATTACATGCCTGTGGGGAAGCTTTGAAGATCTGTGATTCAATTGAAGAAAATCCAAAGCCTCAGATATGTTTAATGCATTGCATATCTACTGATGAGCTGCCTTCATTTTGCAAGAAAATAGTTTATAAGCTCTATTTTGTATGATCTTTAAAAATGAGAAAGATGAAATTGCACCATGAACTGTAAAAAGACAAGAAAGAAAAATAGTGTGTGTGCCTTAATTCAATCGCAGCCAACTGGGTTCCTCTCTTCTCAGCTTTTTTCTTTCTTTTTTTTAAAAAACAAATTTATAATATAAATGCCTCTTTGGCTTGTAACATATCCGGCTTTAACACTGCATTTCTCTATTATAAAAGTGTGTTTATAAAAGCATTTGAGTGCTTCTTGGAAATACAACAACATTTTCAAAAAGAAGTGTTATTGAAGCATTTCTCTCTGAATTAAAAAATAAAAACAGTCTGAATATAACATATTTTATGCCCATGTGACATATTTTATGTAAAAATATGGTCATATTGGTGGGAGGAAATGCAAAACATGAACAGATGTAAAGAAAATGCAAACTCTTGTTTGCTTCCGGGCCATTAATTCTGCTACAAACAATGTCTCTAATGTTTTATACCATCCTTGAGTAGTATTTTCACAGCAAATGCAAATATCTTATTTATATAAAGGCCTTATATGGTAGGCCTTAGCTGCACTTTGGTACTCATTTGGAACCCTCAGGGCTATGGAAAGAAGTCAAGAACTTGAAGGACACCAACTTTCCTTTCTAAGATCCACTGCCTCAGTGACCTGCCGTCATTCTTTAAGAAATACCCGGACAGAAAAGACGTTCTCAAACACTGAATCTGTCTCCAAGCAATGGTAGACTCTCATAGATGCAGAAGGACCCCTTAGAGCCCAGCTTCCCGACTCCAGCAGACCTCCGTGTCAACACAAATGTAAATCTGTACGTTCCTAAAATTTTTTCAAGACTGTCTAGAGTACACTGCCCAGTAGAGCTCTCTGCAATGATGGACATATTTCACATCTGCACTGCCCACTACAGGAGGTACTAATCTCATGTGGCTACTGAACACTTGAAGCGTGGGTAGCGTGTATGAAAAACTGCATTTCCAGCTTTCATTAATTTAAATAGTCCCATGTGGCTAATGGCTACCATATTGACTGAGCAGTTTTGAAGCCATCAGAAATTTGTTTTAAAAAACCAAAGGTAAACATCATTAGAGTTTGGTCTGAGTTGAATAAAGCTGCTAGTATTACAAGACAAGTTGTCTTCTGTAAGAAATGAATACCACTTGAAAACAAATAATGGCGCTTACTGGGTAAGGACATTTGTGATTTATTGATTTGCAGGAGACCTGGGTTCAATTTCTAGCCAATGCACTCTGTGGGAAGGTACTTTCTTCAGAGGAGGCTTGTGTGTTGTTATGATGCTAGACAGATTTCAGCAGAACTTCCAGGTTAACACAGGCTGGGAAGAAAAACCAGGTGATCTAGTTCCAAAATATCAGCCAGTGAAAACTCTACGGATCACTACAGTCCAGTCTGCAACTGACCACAGGGATAGCTTAGGAACAGGCAGGGATTTTTTTGTTTTTGTTTTTTGCATGGGGTTATCATGAGTTGGAGGCTGACTGAACAACAGCTAACAACAAAAATACGTATTGGGCATCGTCTAAGATCTAGGAATGGTGATTGCTACGTATCTTAAAGCCAACATTATGTTATGGTATGTTACGTTACATTACGTTATGTTATGTTATGTTGTATTACCCTCTTAATATCCTTAAAACTCATTTCCACTGAGTTAATTCTGGCTTAAGTAAGTATTACTATCATTCCTTCTTTTTATGAGAAAGATGTGGCTTAGAAAGAGTAAGAAACATAGCTTGTTCTTGGCAAGGAAAGACTTTGAATTCAGGTCTGGGTCCAGCACTTGTGTGTAGTGTTTCACAGGTTGGAAGTTCAAATCCACCCAGACTTATCTCAAGAGAAAGACACTGCAATCTACTTCCAAAAAATCTGCCATAAGAAATCCTGTAACACACAAGGAGTCACCATGAGTTGGAGGTGGTTCAGTGGAAGCTGGTTATTTGCTGACTGCATAGATTATAGCTTCTTACTGGAAGGTTCTGTTTCCACATAAGGTCTCTTCTACAGGATTATAAACCCTGCCATAAAAGGCAACCCTAGACTCCAAGCTTGTAAGTTCTGAGTTGTCTACTAGCTCCTTAGTGGCCCTATTTTTCCCACAAGAGGCACCAAAAATCAAACTAGCTTATACAAGCAGCCTATTTGGATGTTTCAAAACAACATGAAAAAAGAAGTTAGAACACAGTAAGCAAACATAAACAAACATAACAACTATTTTTCCCGTCAGAGAGGTAGCATGATGATTTGTGGCCTCTGAGGTGCTGGAAAACATGGCATTTGCATGTGTATGTAGTCATGAGACAATTCAGTTTTTTGTTAAGATCACCAGTTTGGGGGGGGTCAAAGAAGTTCAAGGTCTCTGGCCAGCATTTTGCAATCTCAGACAAGTTGCTTCACCCTCAGAACCTCTGTCATATGATCAGGGAAATGAGGACAATAATATTCCTAGCTGATGAGCCTCTTTCTATGAATCAATGAATGAATGTGTTTGCAGTTTTTACCTTGTAGCCTAGTGTACAGGAGGTGTTCAATAAATGTTTGAGCCTATTTCTTCTATCCTTGGTCTATACCAAACAAAGGGGGCATTGTGTAAACCTGCTGCAAAAGATCTCCTTAAAGTTTCAGAATGCAAAACTATGACTTTGATGACTAAGGTGTTCCTGACCTACACTATGGTTTTTTCAGTTGCTTCACAATGAATGGTAAATTTGCACAATGAAAAAGGAAGACAGAAAAGTTGGTATATTCCAGCTGTGGTTCTGAAGAATATTGAATATACTGGGGACCTCCTGACGAATGATCAAATCAGTCTTAGAAAAAGTACAACCAGAATGTTCATTAGAAGCAAGGATGGTGAGACTTTTGATTTGCTGACTTTGGACATGTTACCAGGAAAGACCAGTCACTGGGAAAGGACATCATGTTTGGTAAAATAGAGAGCCAATGAAAATAAGGGAAACCCTCAATGAGATGGATTGACACAGTAGCGACCAACAGTGGACTCAAATATGGCGCTGATCATGAAGATGGCACAGAACCAGGCAACGTTTCATTCCATTATACGTAAGGTTGCCATGAGTCAGAACCAACATGACAGCAACCTGACAACAAGGCCCAATATCCACTTGAGCTCATACCCATTGAGATGACTGTTAATTTCTTACCTGAATCTTACCAGTAGGAAAAAGTGCTTCAGACAATGGAAAACACACGAATCAAAGCCAGTGAGATAACTTTTACTCTCTCCTAAGAGGTTATTACTATAAAATGAGTCTTTGAACTGCTAGCTTGTAGATAACGGGAGGAGGGAGAGGAAATTCTGAGAATTATGCAATTTTCCTTCTTGTGATTAACAAAATATAAGCAGAAAGAAGGGTTCTTTCTAATTTTTATTCCATGATGACCCAGATTCTTAGCTAATCAATTAGCATAGATTAGAAAGCGTCTATGACAGTGGTGGTTCCATAGAATTACTGCATTCCGTGTGGGAGACCAGATTCCATTCCCCACCAATACACTGCCTGTGTAGCCTCCATGCTCCCGTTATTGGAAGTTTGTGTTACTATGATGCAGAACAGGTTTTGATGGAGCTTCCAGAGTAAGATGGACTCAAAAGAAAGGCCTGGTGGTCTACTTCCAAAAAGTCAGTCAATGAGAACCTTGAAGATCACAGTGGTCTGATCCCCTGTGTGTGCTATCTACATGAGTCCAACTCAACCCGGTTAACAACAAAACGGCAGGATCTGAAAATCCGTGTCTGAGTTCCAGTTCTGTGTTTTTTCACTCTGTCATCTCACAGGAATTTCTTAAACCCTCAGTTGATCCATCTGTGAAATAAAGGAGTTCAGACTCAGGGTCTTTCAAATGCTACCTAACTATAACACTGTTTATCCATGTCCAGTGGACCAACTGTGACTTCAAAACTACTTTATCAACAACCATTCCTGGGCAAGATAGGATAATATAGTTAAAATTGACTCATGGTAGTGGGTTTGGTTTGGTTTTATCATAGATAATCTTGGAAATCTTAGTGACAGCATGGTAGCAGTTTATTTTTTGCTCATGTAAAGGCTAAACCTAAAAAAAAAAAGAAACAAAAAAACCCACTGCTGTCAAGTCAGTTCTGACTTGCAGCAACCCTATAGGGTAGAATAGAACTGCTCCATAGAGTTTCCAAGGAGCACCTGGCAGATTTGAACTGCTGACCTTAGGGGCCCCTGATCAGTGGTGCTTGGAAACCCTAGTGGTGTAGTGATTAAGTGCTATGTCTGCTAATCAGCAGGTTGGCAATTTGAATCTTCCAGATGCTCCTTGGAAACTCTACTGAGCAGTAGTACCCTGTCCTACAGGGTCACTGTGAGTCAGAATCAACTTGATGGCACTGAATTTGGTTTTTGGTTTATACTTGTGGATGTAATCCCTTTTGGGAATTGGACCGTCTTTGTTATGTTAATGAGGCCATATCAGTGTAGAGTGTGTCTTAAACCTTTGAGATATGAAAAAGAGTAGATCAGGCACAGAGAAGGAAGTGTAAATGCAGTGGAAGATGCATGTCAAGCGAAGACCACCAAGAAATCAAGGAACAGAAGGTGAAAACTAAAAGAGCTTCCCCTAGAGCCGACCAAGGAAGTCCCCCAGAGCCCTGAATTTGAACTTCTAGCTTCCAAAACTGCAAAATAAATAAATAAATTTGTTTGTAAAAGCCACCTAATAGTGGTATTTCTTTTACAGCAGCACTAAGATACTTAGGTTTTAGACTCTTTTGAAATCTTCATTCTCAGTTGCCCATTATCTTGTACCAGGGATACAAAGATCTTACCTTGCTTTCTTGACTGGTTCTCAGGAATCTGGAGTGGCTGCCTTGAGCTCCCCGTAGAGGCCCACCAGGTCTCTCCCACTTCTGATACTCGTGGACGTTTCTGGCCTTCCCTTTGAGCCCACCTAATATACTGTGCCTCACCCCAGTGGAGCTGAGATACCACAGAACTTTCTCCACTGCATGAACAAAGTACGTTTCTTTGGCTTGGAGGGATGTTTCATGTTGTCCCAATTCTTTGGTGTATTCCTGCCAGTTTTTCTTCATAATTTTTTGATTTCTGAATGTCAGTGTATACCAAGGAAGCAGCATAAAGCAGTGAATTGAACTCCAGGTTTGGAGTTAAACTTGCATTCTGGAAGATTCTCAGCATCTCTGTATCTCCATGTTCCAATGTGTAAAATGACAACAGTAGCATTTGCTTGCTAAATTCTACATTGTCTGTTTTGGAGATGAGATGAGATTGCAAAGCATAGAGCCAAAGCACCTGGCACACAGTAGATGCCTAAAATGCAATGGCTCCCTCACTCTTCTTACATGATCCAATGGAAATGCAAAGTCGATAAAGTCTACTCTGTCTGCAATGGTCCTGCAACATGGTGGCGTACACAAGGGCACGGACCTTAGTCTCACTGGGCAGCTTTCTTAATGCAAACAGAGCAATACCTGCCATTTCAGAAATGCAGCAACTTAACATACTTTTAAAAATTACTGGTAATAAAGCATTCTGAATGCCTTTCATAAAATAGCAGATAAACTGAAGACTTGGTACTTGACCTTAAGGGTCTGGAAAAGCACACGTAAGTGAATTTAGAGAATGTCTTATTTCTGAATGTCAGTGTGTATCAAAGAAGCAGCATAAAACAGTGAACTGAACTCCAGGTTTGGAGTTAAATTTGCATTCTGAAAGAGTCTCAGCATCTCCGTATCTCCATGTTCCAATGTGTAAAATGACAACAGTAGCATTTGGTTGCTAAATTCCTTCCAAGCCAAAGAAATACACTTTGTTCATGCAGTGGAGAAAGTTCTGTGGTATCTCAGCTCCACTGGAGTGAGGTGCAGTACATTAGCTGGGCTCAAAGGGAAGGCCAGGATTTACTGACCTTGAAGATTCAGGAGGGGCAAGGATGTGAGTGGTGCATGGAGAGCAGAATAATGATAAGTTGGGACTAGCCTTCCAGGACTAAAGGAAATGTGTGCCAGATTTGGATAGTGATGAATGTGAATTAATGAAGCTAAAAGAAGAGCTATTAGACAAATGGCCTGTGCTGTCTTTTAGCAGTGCATGAGTGGTACAAATAGTTAATGTGTTTGACTGCTAGCAGAAAGATTGGAGATTTGATTCCAAATCAAGGAGTCTTGGAAGCAAAGTCCCACATTCTATTTCCAAAAAATCAACCTCTGAAAACCCCGTGGAACACAATTCTAATGTGATAGACATGGAATCCTCAAGAGTTGGAGCCATCATGAGTTGGAGTGGCCTCAGTGGCAACCGGTTGATTTCTTTTGGCAAAAAACTAGGGCAGTATGTAGCAATAAGCTTTAAAATGAATGTACCCTTAGACTGTAGAATTTCACCTCTAGAAATCTATTCTCTGGAAGAAATCCTTGAAATAGGAAAAGCTACATTGCTATGGGATTATAAAGTGATATATCCTTTTGGAAAACTACTATGGCCATTCCTCAAAATATTAAACATCAAGCTACCGTGTGACTCAGTCACTCTTAGTTATATGCCAAAGCAAGTTAAAAATGTATGTCTATGTATACAGTGGAAAGGAGGAGTGTGCTGTCACCAGGCAAGGAGAACAAGGGAGCTGCAGATAAACAGGCATGCAGATTTAAATTGGATTGTACACTTTCACTCAATCACAATAAAAAAAGTATGTCTATAGATGTATAGAACCATAAAGTGCATCCAATATATGGTCACTCTGCATCACCAAGTCCAATCCATTCGTGTCCGAAGAGTGGACCTTTGTTATGATTTATGGGCAAGGGCAGCATCAGGGCCAGAGGCCATGTTCCCAGGGGAACCCTGAAACCGCCAAACCATCAATTGAGGTCCTGTTGACCTCTGGCTGGAGGAAGGAGAGTGGGTGCAGAGGAGCGGAAAGGAGACTGTTGGGAGGATGAGACATGTATGGAGCAGAGAGGAATAGTGTGCTGTCACCGGACAGGGAGAGCACTGGAAGCTGCATATAGGTGGGCATGTAAATTTATACGGGAATGTACATTTTCACTCAGTCATATTAAATCAAAAAAATTTTTTAAAAAAGTATGTCTACACAAAAGCTTGTATACAGGTGTTAATAACAGCATTATTCATAGCAGTCAAAAAGTGGAGACAATCCAAATGTTCATCAACAGATGAATGGACCAACAACTAATGCTCATGGAAGCAACAGTCAGGAAATCAAACAATTTATCGTACTGGGCAAATAATCTGCTGTGAAGACCTCTTTAAAATTTCAAAAAGCGAAGATGTCACTGATGGCTGAAGTTTGCCTAACCCAAGCCATGGTGTTTTTGATTGCCTCATAAGCATGTGAAAGCTGGACAGTGAAAAAGGATGATGAAAAGTGAATTAATGTATTTGAATTACGGTGTTGGTGGGGAATATCGAATATACCATAGGCTGCCAGAAGAATGAACAAACCTGTCTTGGAAGCAGTGCAACTAGAGTACTCCCTCAGAAAGAGGATGGTAAGACTTCATCTTGATTACTCTGAACATGTTACCAGAAGGGACAAGCCACTGGAGAAGGACATCACGCTTTGCAAAATAGAGAGTCAGCAAATAAGAGGGAAATACTCATGGATCCACTGACATAGTGGCTGCAGTAGTGAGCTCAAACACATCTGCTATTGTGAGGATTATATAAGACCCAGCAATGTTTTGTTCTGTTACACATGAGATCACTATGAATTGGAGTCAGCTTCATGGCACTTAATAACACAGAAACATGAGGAAAGATTATTCAGTCATAAAAAGGAATGAAATATCAATACATGCTACAACGTGGATAACCTGGAAATTATTATGCTAGGTGTCTTAGTCTGCTAGTGTTGCTGTAGTAGAAATATCACAACTGCGTAGCTTTGGAAAAAGAAAGCAGAAATTTATTTGTTCACATTCAGGAGGCTAGAAGTACAAATTCAGGACCTAGCTTTAGGAGGAGGACCTTCCTTGTCTAATTCAGCTTCTAGTAGCTGCCAGAATTTCTTGTGGATTCCTCTGGTTTTATCACCTATCTGCCTCTTCTCCATGTGTGTTTATGTCCATTATGTTCTCTTTAAAACTTAGAGGTGATTAGATTTAGAATCTACCCTACTTGGGTTTCACCTAGTAAATGTAACAAAGAAAACTTTATTTCCAAATAGCATCATATTTAAAGGTATGGCCTGGGTTGCTGTCAGGGGCCATCGAGTTGCTTCTGGCCCATAGTAATCATATCTACGAAGGAAAGAAAACACTGCACCTCTTTGAGGGATTTCCTCTTTTTCACTGACACTCTGTTTTACCAGGCATGATATCCTTTTCCAGGGACTGGTCCCTCCTGGTAACATGTTCAAAGGACATGAGACAAAATCTCACCATCCTCACTTCTAGGGAGCACACTGGCTATACTTCTTTAAAGACAGACTTATTCATTCTCTGGCAGTCCACGATACATTCAATATTCTTCACAACACCGTAATTCAAAAGCATCAGTTCTTCTGCCTTCCTTAGTCACTGTCCAACTTCCACATGCACATGAAACAATTAAAAATGCTATCTCTTGATTCAGGCTCACCTTAGTCCTCAAAGTGACATCTTTGATTTTTAGCACTGAAGAGGTTTTTGCAGCTAATTTGCCCAATGCAATATGTCATTTAACTTCTTGACTGCTGCTCCCATGGTTGTTGATTATGGATCCAAGTACATTGTGTATACCAGTAAAACAAAATCCTTGAAAACTTCAGTCTTTTCTCTTTTATCATGTTGTTTATTGGTCCAGACATAAGGATTTTTGTTTTCTTTATAGTGAGTTTAAGTCACACAGAAGGCTATAGTCTTTGGCAGTCATCAGTAAGTGCTTCAAGTCCTCTTCACTTTTGGCAAGCAAGGTTGTGTCATCTGCATATCACAGGTTGTTAATGAGTCTTATTTCAATTCTGATGATGCATTTTTCTTCATATAGTCCAGTTTCTCAGATTATTGGCTCATCATACAGACTGAATAAGTAAGGTGAAAGAATACAACCCAGACACACTTTTTCTGATTTTAAGTCGTGCAGTATTTTCTTTTTTGTTTGAATGACTAATTCTTGTTCTATGTATAAGTTCCTCAGCACAATTAAGTATTCTGGAATTCCCATTCTTTGAAACGTTATCCATTATTTGTTATGATGCACACAGTGGAATATCTTTGCTTAGTTAATAAAACACAGGTAAGCATCTTTCTGGTGTTCTCTGCCTTCAGTCAAGATCCGTGTGATGTCAGCAGTGATAACCCTTGTTCTGTGTCCTCTTCACAATCTAACCTTGACTTTCTAGTAGTTCCCTGCCAGTGTGTTGCTGCAACAATTTTTTAAATGTCTTTAGCAAAATCTTATTTGTATGTGATGTTAATGATATTGTTCAGTGATTTCTGCATTCAGTTGTATCACCTTTCTTTGGAACAGGTACAAATAAGGATCTCTTACAGTCAATTGACCAGGTAGCTAGCATCCAGATTTCTTGTCATAGACAAGTGAATGCTTCTAGTGCTGCATACATTAGTTGAAACATTTCAGTTGGTATTCTGTCAGCTCCTGAAGCCTTGTTTTTCTCCAATACCTTCAGTACATCTTGGATTTCTTTCTTTAGTTCTTAATATTACTTCATGAAATGGTTCGATGTTGGCCAGTTCCTTTAGGTTCATCCATCCATCCATTGCTGTCAAGTTGATTCTGACTTATAGCAACCCTATAGGAGTGACTAAAACTTCACTGTAGCATTTCCATGGAGCAGCCGGTAGATTGGAACTGCCAACATTTGGTTAGCAGCTTAACCACCATGCCACCAGGTTTTCCACAGTGACTGTGTATTCCTTCTATCTTCTTTTGATGTTTTCTGTGTCATTCTATATTTTGCTCACATAATTCTGCAATATTGCAACTTGAAGACTGAATTTCTTCTTCAGGTCTTTCTGCTGGAGAAATGCCAAGTGTGCTCTTCCCTTTTGGTTTTCTCATTCTAGGTCTTTTCATATTTCATTCCAGTTCTTTTCATTGTCTTCTCAAGCTGCCCTTGGAACATTCTGCTCAGCTCTTTTCTTTCATCATTTCTCCCATTTATTCTGTATTCGTGAGCAAGTTTCTCTTCTGGCACTCATTCTGGTATTTCTTTCCTGTCTTTTAAAACAACCTTTGCTTTCTTCATGCATGATGTTCTTGATGTCATTCCACAATTCATCTGTTCTTTTATTATTAGTGTACAGTGCAACAGTCTATTCTTGAGATTGTCTCTAAATTCAGGTAGGGCATACCCAGTTTTGTACATTTTCAGGTAAAGAACAGAATTTCAATATATATTTTGGGGTGACATTTCTGTGAAATATCCATACACATCACAATCACTTGCATAGAAAATTCTAAGAATCTACCAAAATGCTAATAAAGGAATTTAGCAAGAAAAAAAAAAAAACCTATGCACAAAGATGATATAGTAACATTTTTTTCTAAAAGTAAAAAATTGCAAAAAATGTAAATGTCCTAGTATAGATGAAGTAAAAATATGGTATGAGCTCTGATGAGCTCTCAACATCCATTTAAAAATGTTTTTCTCAAATATTAATAGTTTCTTATTTTTTTTCTTCCTCTGAAAACAGCCCCCCTTCACAGCAACCTGTTTTATTTCTGAGCATCTCCCCAATGTCTCATGTGGGCTCAGGAGAAGACTTCTTGGGGGATATTTTTTTCACTCTGTTTCCCTCCCCCTACATCTATGTTTTAGCATGAATCAGTATGTTGTTCCTTTTTATGACTAAATGATCTTCCATTGTATGTCACATTTTCTTTATCCATTTGCCAGCTGATGAGTATTTGAGTTGGTTCTATTTGGGGGCCATTATGAATAATGCTGCTACAAACATTCATTCGCAAGTTTCTGTGTGGACATGTGTTTTCAGTTCTCTTAGATTGACACCTAGGACTGCTGAATTTCTGGGTCATGTGGTAACAACTAAATCTATCTTGCAAGAAGGACAGCCAGAGTACTCCTTAGAGGCAAGCATGGCAAACTTTGTCCCATGTGCTTTGGACATATTACCCAGATGGATCATTCCCTGGAGAAGGACATCATGATTGGTGAAACAGAGGATCAGTGATGAAGAGGAAGACCCCTAAAGAGATGGATTGACACAGTGGCTGCCCAATGGTCTCAAACATAACAATGGTTGTGTGGATGACACAAGACCGGGCAGTTTTTTGTTCTATTATACAGAAGGTTGCTATGAATTGGAACTGACTCAGCAGTTCCTAACAAAAACATGGTAACTGCTTAACATTTGAGAGACTCCTAAACTTTTTTTTTTTTTCTCAAAATGGCTACAGCATTCTATAATTGTACCAGCAGGGTAGGTTGTCCTGCTGAAGAGACTGTCCCTCTATGGGGCATAACTGTGTTCCTGTCACTACTTCATCCTTGGGAGTTAAGACCCTTTTCCATATTGCCCTAAGAGACAACATATAATCTTTCCCTTAATCTCCCAGAATACAACAGGGACAAAAAAAGGGCCATTTAGAAAAAAAAAAATTCTTAAGGTTTCAGGGATATGGGAAAGAATGACTATATAAATGATATTTTGTCCTTCCCATGGCGCGACCAATCCTAGTGCTTTTACAGCCACGTTACAGGATTAGGAGTGTTTTGGAGACGCAAATGTTTAAACCACTTGGCTGCTAAATGAAACACTACAAGTTCTAGTCCATCCAGAGACACCTAAAAAAAAAAGCCTTGGGATATACTTTTGAAAACTCAGCCAAAGAACCCTTATGGAGCACAGTGCTACTCGGACACACTGGAGCTAGAACCCAGTTGATGGCAACTAGTATTACAGATTAAATTATGTTTGCCCATAATAGATGTTGTAAACCTAACTCTTATTTCAAAACAGAATTTTTCTTTATTATGTGAATCAGATCATACCTGAGAAAGGCAGGTTCTAAATCTAATCATGTATGAGTTATAGAGACAACAAAGTAGACACAGAGGATTGTCTACAAGCTGTGGAACCAAGAAATATCTGAGACTACCCACAAGGAAGGGATCAACAAGGCTGAGACCCTGATTAGGACTTTTAGCCTCCAGAACCTTGAGAAAGTAATTTCTGTTCCTTGAAACCACCCGCTTTTGTTTTTGTATTACAGCAGCACTAGGGAATTAAGACTGCTCCACTCTGGCCTGACTTCTGTCTTGCCTTCCTGTGGTCTTATCTGGGGAAAGAGGCATGAAGAGGTAGCTGTATTCTCTGAAGTCCATCTAGATCTTTCTTACTGGGAATGAAGGCCCAGCTGACTCCTAGCGTCCTGGGAGAAGGAAACGTTTGTTTTATTTTTGTTTCTGTTTTCATATTTCAGAATCTGCCACCAAGTCTTCCTCTTCTGAGCTAGGAATGACTTCTCCTGAAGACAAAAGCGTGTGAAAATCCATTCTCTTTATCTTGCCCCACCACAAAGTCTGGCCAACTATCTGTGTATTTTCCCAATTCTACGTTATTTAATGTGTGGGTTGAAAAAAGACCAGAGAACCACTGTGTTCAGCTTCAGCCAGGCCCTTTTCACATGCTTTCCATGATGTGTTCGTCAGTCTGGAGTCTAGTCACATCCACCATCATATTTTATAACAAGCATTAATGGCATAGTGGGGAAGTGCTTTGGCTTCTAACCAAAAGATTGGTGGTTCAAATCCACCAGGCACTCCTTGGAAACTCTACAGAGCAGTTCTACTCTATCCTATAGGGTTTCTATGAGTCAAACTGACTCAATGCCAGTGGGTTTTCTTTTTTGGTGGGCAGTATTAATAAACCCCATGGGGGAAGATCTGCTTCTACAAATAGGGTCCCTCTGAGTTGTGATCAATTCAACAGTAACAAATTTGATTTTGGGGGATCCCTAAGTATTAATATAAGGAATTATTATTGAAATAGTCTGAAAGAAACAACATAAGCAATCACATATAAATAACAAAAACAAATCAACCTATAGGGGGAAATGCTTAAGTAAAATATGCTGAATGCTATCAGAAAATATCTTTCTCTGTTTTTCAATAGTTTGTTGCGCTGGATGGGTATTGGGTGGGAACTTTCTTAGGAGTGAGGTAATAGAGCATGTGAACCTGTCTGCAGAGGGTGACCTGTAAAGTCTTACTGACTGGCCATTAGCTGTTCTTATCCCTGCAGTAGAATCTGGCTTCAGTAGAGAAGAAATACAGAGGAGGGAAATGTTAATGGATCTCTAGAGTGTTCTGGACTGAAGGGCCAGTGTATTTTCCCATTAACATGATCATTAATAGCCGAGAAATGAGCAAGGCAGGGAGAGTCTCTGAGTACCAATTGCTTAGGAAACTAATTGCAAATAGCTCCGACCTTTTGCTTTAAATCTTTTTCTAGTCACATGAAATCATTTCATGCTTTTACTGGTCTTTGGTCTCCTTCATTTTCAAAGCCATTTGGAGAGGTCAGTTTGCAGAAACTTTTCTCCAAATGCCTTTGATTTAGTGATGTCCTGTCCCTGGCGAGGAGAGTGAATTCTCTGCTATGATGTGATGTAAATTACCTGTGAAAGGGCCGGGGCAAGTAACTAGAGGAGGAATTGGTGTAATTAATAGGTGGAAAAAATACTTCTGGCAGATTGTTCATTCCACAAACCTTTATTGTGTACTTACAAAAGACAAGGCCACAAAAAAGTAAAGATGAATACTACATCCTAGGACTTAGGGTAGCTCATGATTGAGTGCTCCAGACTTTTAGGAGACTATGGGATCTGTAGCATCTCCAAGAACATAAGGGATGCGGTCAGAGAAATATGAGGACTGACATGTAAGTTTTCTAACTCGTCTTAGAAAAAGTGCTAGATACCTCATTGCTGAAAATCACTATGGTCACCTTCAAAGTACTCCCCTTTGGAAGCTATACACCAATACCAGTGCTTCTTCAAGCAATTTTGGAAATCTTTTTCTGTAAGGGCCATAAGAGCTGTCACTGTATTACCCTTGATATCATGAATGTCATCAAAATGTCTTCTTTTCAATATTTCCTTTCTAGGGTCGCCATGAGTCAGATCTGACTTGACGGCACTTGGCTTTGGCTTGGCATGGGTGAAGAAAAAAGTCATTGGGGGACAGATCAGTGGGTTGGGAGGGTGTTCCAATACAATTATTTGTTTACTGGCTAAGAACTCCCTCACAGGCAACTACACTGTTAAGTTCATGAACTTGCCCCTATGCATTATGTGCAATGGCCATTCCGGAAAGAGCTCCAAAATTGCTTTGGAGGGTGGACTAGGTGCTGGCATTGGTACATAGCTTCCAAAGTGGAGTACTTCAAAGGTGACCCTAGTGATACTCACCAACGAGGTATGTAGCACTTAGAACAATTAGGTTCACAGAGTTAATTGTTGGACCTTGTGTAGATGGGAATCAGGCTGTTCCACGCACATGCTACATGACTTTGGCCTGGAGAATACATTCTGTCTCAAACAGCTCTTCTACTAACTTACACAGTCAGATCCTAAGCTCATTAATTTTCAGGTTTTATTTTTCCTTCCTAATATACAAATTAAAGGCTATAACTTCCCCTTTTCAACACTGTCTGAAACATATTTTATTATGTATCTATGTATATACATAAAATATATATTATATTATATCTACTCTAACTCTTGGCAACCTCGCATGCAACAGGATGAACTACTGCCTGTCATTGTGTCACACTGAGGACAGCCAGCATGTTTGAGTCCATCCTTGCCTCTCTTGCACCAATCCATCTCACTGAGGGTCTCCCTTGCCCTCACTGGCCCTCTTGTTCATCAAACACGATGTCTCCTCTCCAGTCATTAGTCTTTTCCAGTGACATGTCCAAAGCAAGTGAGTGGGATAATGTTTTGCTGTGATTTGTAAGCTTTCCACTGGATAATTTTTGGAAGTACATCAGCAGATTTTTCTTCCTAGTCAGTCTTAGTTTGGAGACTCCTCTGAAATCTGTCCATCATGGGTGACCCTGCTGATATTTGAAATGCTGGTGACATAACTTTCAGCATTACGGCAATGAACTGACAGATGAGTGGTGGTCAACCACTTTACTGAGACATAATTCACATGCTGTACAATTCATCTATTTAAAATTGCACAATTCAATGGTGTTGAGTATATTCACAGAGCTGTGAAACCACTAACACAACCAATTTTGGGAAATTAAATGAAATAATACGTATGAATCACTAGACCCAACCCCAGATACACAGTGGACATTTTTCTGCTGATGGTTATGGTTCCAAAGGAGGGGGCCAAAGGAGATGGGAAAGGAGTTTAGGAGACCCCCACCTAAACATCCTTGCCAGATGGATGTAACAGACTGTGCCCTTTGCAGCCAGTAGATTAGTTTCCAGACTGAATATCAAGCCGACAAAATGATGATGACAGGAGCAGAAGCTGAAGCCACCGTGCCTTTTAGGGGATGGTTTGTGTGGGTTCAATTCAGAACTGTGTTATCATTCGGCCTGGCAGTTGTACTTCAACATATTAACAAGCAAGCAGCGACAGTTCACAGTTCCACAACAAATGAGTTAAACTAAATTTAGCTCCCCTTCACACCTAAAGTGTCCATGGGAAGCAAGACATCTCTTTGGTCACTCACATTTCTTCAGGCACTCCAGCTGGTGCTCAGAGGATGAGTGGCCAAGCTCAGCAGTCACATTTCATACCAAATGGGCTTCTCTGCTGGGGTTTTGCAATACCGAAGGCAGAAAGATGGAGAATCTGGACGCCTTTCATTTAATCAGAGTGGTGCCATTATTTTGAGTGTCTGTGCATATGCGTGTGAGTCACCAGCACTAACAGTGCTCTTTCTTTTGTTACCCTGGGCAGAGGGACAATGTATAATCAACGTGAACCGTATTCTTTTGAATGCAAAGGTAACTCTTGAAGCTGTCATTTCTACATGCACCCAGGTAGCTGAGGACTGCTGCTTCCTTTGCACTAAGTTTTAATTACTTTCATGTTGAGTGAAAACTTTGGCTGTGATTTCATAGATTCTCTTGGAATTCAAAACTAATGGTGTTTCCTCTTTCTTTTTCTGTGACTAAATTGCTGCATTTCATTTTCTCAAATCAAATAAAATGTTTTGTTATTTCTTTTAACTGAGCCAAAAATTCTCTCATTTTCAGTAAATCATGCTTTGGTCTCTTGCTTCAGTGTAGCAATCAATCATTTGCTCTAACAGAGAAGGACAAGCAGAGATAATATCTTGAATGGACTCTGCAGCAAAATGTAATTTTTAATCTTTATTTTCTAAGCTGTCACTTCAAAAGTCTTCTGTAAGACTGGTTCACATGGTAATGTTTTCTTTGCATCATTACAGAAAGCTCAGGAACCCGAAATCACAATGTAAATTAAAATAATTTGAGTTCTATTTTGGTCATCTGGGGCTGCTATAACTTAAAGACCACAAGTGGATGGCTTTAGCAAATAGAAATGTATTCTCTCACAGTCTAGAAGGCTAGAAGCTCAAATTCAGGTTGCCGTCTCCAGAGGAAGACTTTCTCTGTTGGCTCTGGAGGAAGGTCCTTGTCAGCCACCTACCCCTGATCTGGGAGCGTCTCAGCACAGAGACCCCAGTACAAGGGATGTGCTCCTCTCCCAGCTCTTCATTCTTGGTGGCAGAAGGTCACCTCTGTCTCTCTACTCACTTCTTTATATCTCAAGAGAGATCTACTCAAGATACAATCTAATCCTGTAGATTCAATTCTGCCTTATTAACATGCCAAGCCAAGGGCCGTCGAGTCGGATCCAACTCATGGCGACCCTAGGGGCCAGGGTAGAACTGACCCCCAGAGTATTAGCTGCCTCTAATCTTGCTTCATTAACCTCATAGCGGTAATATGATAATCACATCAGATCACAAAACGGTAGACAACCATGCGATACTGGAAACCTCGGCCTACTCAAGTCAACACACATTTTAGGGGGGTACAGTTAAGTCCATAACAAACTCATTTTATTTTTCTTTAGGGCTCTTTAGATCATTAAATCTATAATGGAAGGGCAAATTTGCTCCCCAGAGGATGTTGGTTAGAGACACTTAGTCATCACAACTTGGGGCAGGGCTTGCTGGTATCTAGTGGGTAGTGAGCAGGTTTGCTACAATGAATTGGGCAGCATTTGTTATGAATTGAACTCTGTGCCCTCAGAAGGTATATTGGAGTACTAACCCCTGGGTACCTGTCAACATGATTTATTTTGGAAATAGTGTATTTGAAGATATTATTAATTAACATTAGGTCATACTAGAGTAGAATTGGTCCTAATCCATTGTGAGTGGTGACCTCATGAAAGGGGAGACAAGATCCAGAGAGACTGGCAGAAGGCAGAAAGCTGTGTGGTGAGAATTACACTGCAGCTGTAAACCAAAGAACACCCTGGTCACCAAAACCTGGGGGAGAGAAGAACGACACTTCCCTAGAGCTTTTGGAGACAACATGGTCTTCTGACACTCTGAATCTGAACTACTAGTCTCCAAAATTATGAGACAATAAATTAAGCCATTCTCTTTGGGACAATTTGTTACCACAGCTCTAAGAAATTAATACAGCACCAATTCCCAGAATTACTTGACCCCAAGTCTCCACAGGGTCAAAGTTTAGACTGTATTGTATATCACAGTGGAGATGATGCTGATGGAGGTTAGGTGTCATGGCCATCCTTGCTGTCCTTCATCCCAAAGTGCCAGCCTAATAGGACTTTGTTTACAGATGGGCAGCACAACAAATGGATACAGCACTAGAAGTGCTCACTCATCTATGCCAAGAAATCTGGTGGACAGTACCTGGCCAATTGACTGAAAGATACCCATGGTTATGCCCACTCCAAAGAAAGGTGACCTAACCAAATATGGAAATTACTGAACAATGTCATTAATGCCACATGCAAGTAAAATTTTGTTCAAGATCATTCAAAAATGACTGCAACAGTACACTCACAAGGAAGTGCCAGAAATTCAAGCCAGGATTCAGAAGAGAACATGGAACCAAGGATATCATTGCTGATGTCAGATGGATTCCTGACTGAAAGCAGAGAATACCAGAAAGATGTTTACATGTGTTCCATTGACTATGCAAAGACATTTGATTGTGTGGATTATAACAAAGTATGGCTAACATGGCATAAAATGGGAATTCCAGAACACTTAATAGTGCTCTTTAGGAATCTGTAGCTGAATCAAGAGGCAGTTGTGCAAACAGAACAAGGAGACACTGCATGGTTTAACATCAGGAAAGGTGTGTGGCAGAGTTGAATCCTTTCACCATACCTTTTCAATCTGCATGCTGAGCAAATAAGCCAAGAACTTGGATTCTATGAAGAAGAATGAGGCATCAGGATTGGAGGGCAACTCATTAACAATCTGCATTATGCAAATAACACCACCTTACTTGCTGGAAATGAAGAAGATTTGAAACACTGTTGAAGATAAAGGACAGCAAGTTTCAGTATGGATTATACTTTGACATCAAGAAAACAAAAAATCCTCACAACTGGGCCAATAAGCAACATTGTGATAAAGGGATTGTGCTGCTTTAACAGAAATACCACAGAGTGGATGGCTTTAGCAAAGAAAAGCTTATTCTTACACAGTCCGGTACGCTACAAGTCCAAATTCAGGATGCCCGTTTCAGGGAAGCCTTTTAAATACCACTTTGTGGTATTTCTGTTAGCATTGTGATAAAGGATTGAGGTTGTCAAGGATTTCATTTTACTTTGGTCCACAATCAACACCCATGGAAGCAGCAGTCAAGAAATCAAAAGATGTATTACACTGGGAAAATCTGCTGCAAAGGATCTCTTTAAAGTATTGAAAACTCACCTTGAGGACTAAAGTGCATCTGACCCAAGCCATGGTATTTTCAGTTGCATCATATGTATGCAAAAGCTGGAAAATGAATAAGAAAAACAGAAGAAGAATTGACACTTTTGAAATGCAATGTTGGAGAAGGATATTGGATGTACCATGGACTGCCAAAAGAACAAACAGATCTATTCTGGAAGAAGTACATCCAAAGTGCTCATTGGAAGCAAAGATGGCAAGGCTGTGTCTTACATGTTTTGGACAAGTTGTCAGGATCAGTCCCTGAAGAAGACATCATGCTTGGTAGAGTGAAGGGTCAGTGAAAAAGAGGAAGACTCTCAATGAGTTGGATTGACACAGCGGCTGCAATGATGAACTTAAGCATAAAAACAATTGTGGACATGGCGGAAGCCTGGGCAATGTTCTGTTGTGCATAGTAGGGTCACTGTCAGGGATTGAACTGTGTCCCCCCAAAAAATATGTGTAGCCTTTTGGCTGAGCCATGATTCCCAACATTTGTGATTGTCCTCCATTTGGTGATTTTGCTATGCTGTATGTTAAACAGGACTAGGGTGAACTGTAAACCTTTTCTTAAGGTCCACTCCCTGCTCCACTGTAAAGGAAGTTTCCCTAGAGTGTGGTTTATATCATCATTTGTCCTTTCATCTTATGGAGATAAAACGAAAGGAATTGCTAGCAGAGAGTTGAGAACTTCAAACCATCAAGAAAGGAGCACTAGGAGAAGAGTGTGTCCTTTCGACCTGAAGTTGCTGTGCCAGGATGCTTCCTGGCCAAAGACTGATACAACATGAGGACTGACAAAGAAGAAAAGGCTTCCCTGAAGTGGACATCCTGAATTTGGACTTGTAGCCTACGAGACTGTGTAAGAATAAACTTTTTTCTTTGCTAAAGCCATCCACTTTGTAGTATTTCTGTTAGAGCAGCACTAGGTGACTAAAACAGTTGCTATGAGTTGGAACTGACTCTATGGCAGCAAACAACAACAGAAGGAAAGTGACTGACAGTATACCTCAGTAATCACAGGCGTGGGATTTAAGGATGAAAGCTCAGGGAGAGCAGAGACGAAACTCGTGGGCCCTAGTCATTTCTACTCACAGGGTGTGCCTGCTCACAAATGGAATGAGCACAGTGAAGGTGGAGGGACTATGCGGGTAAGGATGGCTCTTGCACTTGGAAATTCCCTTGGGCCATGGGCACCTTGGTGTGGATTAAACACAAAATGCTCTACTGCTCCATGGGCACCCAGCAAGACACTATCTGCAGGTGGAGGCAAACTCTGTGGGGTACACAGCATAGAGAAAGAACACAGTCTGGATTTGGGTTTCACCCTCTGCTTCTACCAGACACCTCTGCTCTATTCTTCTTTCTGTTCCTCATGGAGGTTTGTTCAGGAAAGAAGTGATGGTTGGCAGTCATCCCATGATAAGTCACCTGCCAGGTTCAAGGAGCCCAAACAAAAGAGTAACTGGACTCTGGCACCCTTCTGCCCCACTTCTGCTCCAAGGATCTGCCTCATAAGCATCCACAGCCTCTGTCACCATGTAAAGCTGCCTTTTTGCTGCTTAGCAAGCCACATAGCTTGGGCCAATTGTCCAAATCTAGGATCTTGACATCCTTTCTGGGCCATAACTGTTCTATCTCTCTTCACCGATGCTTTAACCATAGATTACAAAATCTCCTTTAATTGGAACTAGCTTTGAGGCATCCTGGACTGCTTCATTTTGCTGGCCTTGGCATCTTTCCGTGGGGAGGGGGCTGGAGGCCCCTGGATTTGCTCTTTCTGCATTCAAATCCCCAATGTGTTGTTACTGGAGTTGTGATCACAGCAAGCTTTGTTTTGTTCTTTAATTTCTCCTAGCCTTCATTTCGTCAGCTGTAAAGTAGAGGTTATAATGGCTTCCACTTTCTAAGGGGGTGTCTGAGTTTCCTAGCACTGCTATAACAGAAATACTGTAAGTGGGTGACTTTAAAAAACATAAATCAGTTTTCTCACAGTTCAGAAGGCTAGAAATCACAGTGAGGGTGTTGGTCACATCAATTGTTTCAGTCAATCTTTTAGTTTTGGTGTTTGCTGGCAATTCTTTGAGGTCTTTTGCTTGTGGACAACCTTTACACATTGTATGTCTTGCCCTGCATGCATACACCACCATATCTAATCTGCTCTTTTTTTGACTCAGAAGTGATTAGATTTAGAAGCTACCCTACTCAGGTATAATCTAAGTAGTATATTGAGGAAACCCTATTTTCAAACCATTACATCCACAGGATTAGGTTTCCAACACATAATTTGGGGAGGGGGACACAATTTCATTTGAAACTGGCGGATCCACAGTACCTGGACGGTCCAAATGGTTAGCACACTCAACTGCTAAAGGAAAGGTTTGGAGGGTCAAGTGCACCCAGAGGTATCTCGCAAGAAATTCCTAGTGATCTACTTCCAAAAAATTAGCCATTGAAAACTGATGGAGCACAGCTCTACTTTGTCACACATGGGGTTGCCATGAGTTAAAATTGACTGGATGACAACGTTTTTTTGCTTGTTTGTTTGTTTTAAAGGATGTAAAATGAAATTGCAAATGCAAGGTGCTTAGTCTCAGTCCTGGCACAGTGTAAACCATACCTAAATGGAGAATGGGAATTCCAGAACACTTAACTGTGTTCATGAGGTGTCTGAATATGGATCAGGAGGCAGTGGTTCAAACAGAACAAGAGGACACTGCATGGTTTAAAGCCAGGAAATGTACATAGCAGGGTTTTATCCTTTCATCATACCTATTCAATCTGTATGCTGGGCAAATAATCTGTACTTTATGAAGAAGAACAGGGCATCAGGATTAAAGGAAGACTCATGAACAACCTGCAGCACGTAGATAATACAACCTTGCTTGCTGACAGTGAAGAGGAAACAGTGATGAAGGTCAAAGACCACAGCCTTCAGTATGAATTACACTTAACATCAAGAAAACAAAAATCCTCAATGGACCAATACACAACATCATGATAAACAGAAAAGATTGAGGTTGTCAAAAATTTCATTTTACTTGGATCCACAATGAACATTCACAGAAGTAGTAGTTAAGCAATCAAAAGACACATTGCATTGGGAAAATCTGCCGCAAAAGACACTCTTTAAAGTGCTGAAATCAAAGATGTTAATTTGAAGGCTAAGGCACACCTGGCCCAAGCTGCGGTATTTTCAGTCACATCATCTTCATGAGAAAACTAGATGGTGAATAAAAAAGACAGAAAAATTGACATCTTTGATTTGTGATGTTACAGAAGAATATTGAATATAACACGGCCTGCTTGATCCAAAAAACTCAAAACAACAAATGCTGGAGAGGCTATGGAGAAATTGGAACTCTCCTGCACTGTTGATGGGATTGCAAAATGGTGCAACCTCTTTGGAAAGCAATCTGGCACTTTCTTAAAAAGCTAGATCTAGATATAACATTTGACCCAGTAATCCCACTGCTCAGAATATATCCTACAGAAGCAAGGCCATTCACACCAACTGATACATGCACACAAATGTTTATTGCAGCACAGTCCACAATAGCAAAAAGATGGAATCAACCCAGATGCCCAACAACAGAGGAATAGACAAGTAAACTATGGTATATATACTCAGTGGAACACTATGCAATGATAAAGAACAATGATGATTTTAGGAAACATCTCATAACCTGGTTTCAACTGGAGGACATTATGTTGACTGAAAGTAGTCAGTGATGAAAGGACAAATATTGTATTAAAACCCCTATGATAAGAACTTAAAAATAGACTCATGAGTAGAAGAAAAGACTCTTTGATGGCTGCAAGGGTGGGGAGGGAGGGAGAGCTAGGGGGAGAGGGTTTAGATTAGACAGTTGACAGAAACTTGATTGGGTCAAATATGGGACAGCACACATTAGAAAGAAGATCAATATTAACTGGACTTCATGATTCTATGGACTTTATGATTCTATGCATCTATAGGATGTCGTTCTGCTGACCTCTTAGTGGAGGAAGGGGAGTGGGTGGAGAGGAGGGGATAGGAGATTGTAACATGATTACTCCTCCCATTTTAATCCAATATTGCAAGGACAGAGTAGCTGGGGCAGGGGGCCAGGGACTGTACTCACAGAGGAAATTGAGGCCAATTGGCACAAGTAGCATTTTGCTAAGAGAGCTCTGTGCACCCCAAATTGGTGAGTGGTGTCTTGGATCTTAAAAGGTGCCAAGCTGCCATCTGAGGGTACAGCAAATGGTCCCAACTTAGCACATAAGGATGATCACTAAGGTTCAAAACGACATGGGAGAAAGGGAACCCAGAAGACAGAAACCCATGTGAATGGGGGACTACATTGACCTGTGACTGGAAGAACCAGATGGTGCCCACCCACGACCAGTGATAGTAGTGATGGAGCTCACAAAGTTGAGTCTCACTGGCAACACAAGAATAAAAAGGGGTGCACTCTGAGAGCTCCATTAAAAGACTGTAATTGGTGGTCTACGGGCCTTGGGGTCCCCCTGGGAGCATGGCCCCTGGCCCTGATGCTGCCCCTGTCCACAAATCATAATGGAGATCTCAGACAGGAATGGACTGGACTTGGTGACACTGAGTGACCATATCAGATGTGCACTTTATGATTCTATGCATCTATAGGATGTCGTCCTGCTGACCTCTTAGTGGAGGAAGGGGAGTGGGTGGAGAGGAGGGGATAGGAGATTGTTGGGAAGATAAGACATGTATGGAGTAGAGAGGAAGAGTGTACCGTCACCAGGCAGGGAGAGCAGTGGGAGCTGTAAATAGATGGGTATGCAATTTATATGGAAATGTACATTTTCATTTAATCGTAGTAAAGAAAATAAAAACATGGCCTGCCAAAAGAATGAACAGATCTGTTTTGGAGAAAGTACAACTGGAGTGCTTCTTAAAAGCGAAGATGGCAAGACTGCATCTCACATACTTGGATATGTTGTCAGAAAGGATCAATCCCTGAAGAAGGACATCATGCTTGGTAAAGTAGAGGGCTAGTGAGAAAGAGGAAGGTTCTCCAAAAGATGGACTCACACAGTGGCTACGACAGCAGACTCAAGCATGACAGTGATTGTGGGTGTGACGCAGGACTGGGCAGTGTTTTGTTCTGTTGTACCTAGGGTTGCGACGAGCCAGAACCAACTCAGTGGCACCTAACAGCAGCAAGTGGGGTCAACAAAGCCATTGCATGGGGAAACATCACACTTTCTCATCTTGCTCTTCATCTCAGCCACTTCAGGTGGTGTGGCATTGCTGTGCCCTTGTTTGGGAGGCAAAGACAAGCACCCAGAGAGATCACAGGTCTGGTAAGTAGGAGGAATGGACTAGAAGCCAGGACACCAGTACCTATCAGGCTCTGGCCTATACTACACAGCTACACTGCCTCTCTGAAGGCTCTAAAGCAAACAAAGTTTAGATGACCTCATCCATAGAGTTCAGAGGCACTAGAAGTTCTGGACACTTTCCCTGTTGCTCCATGATTTTCTCTGGCCATTGGTCTGTCCTCCACTCATCTGGAAACACTCACATTGTCTCTTTGAATTAAGCACTGAACCAAAAAACAAAAATAAATAAAAAATAAAATAACAAACCAAACTTGTTACCATCAAGTTGACTCAGACCCACAGCAACTCTATAGGTCAGAGTCATCCTGCCCCCACAGGGTTTCCAAGGAGCGTCTGATGGATTAGAACTGCTGACCTTTTGGTTATAAGCCTAAATTCTTAACCACTGTATCAACAGGACTCCAGGCAACTGTTAAATGTATGTCCTATTTGGAAGACAGAAGATTTTGTTTAATAATCATAAAAGTTGTTAATAAGAGTAGATAACATTCTTCCATCACCCCATTCCTGTTGAGTCAATTCTAATTCATTCCAACCCTATAGGACAGAGTAGAACTGCCCCATAGAGTTTCCAAGGAGCAGATGGTGGGTTCGAACTGCCAACCTTTTGGTTAGCCACTGAACTCTCAACCACTGTATCACCACGGCTCCTTCATTCATTAAAGAGGACTCGAGTGACTTCTGTGAGCCAAATTTTACCCTATTCTTCCTGCACGTAGCTCATCAAATCTTCCAGTTCCCATGGGGTGGGGTTTATCATTCTTCCCATTTTATAGGTGGGGAAAGAGAGGCTGCAAATGACTTCACTGAGACCACATAATTGGTAAAGGGGGGGAAAGGATTAAAGTGATCCCTGAAAGATAGTCCCCAGAGACACTCAGAGGAACTTACTTTTCATAGCACCTATGTTGTAAAAGTATTCCAACTTTTTAAAAGCCTAGAGCAATGTTCCCTTTTCATTATCTATTTCCTCCTACCCAAACTGCCTCCATACTCTATCAAATCTCTGTTTTTGTAGGAAAGTAATTTGGGATTATTATGTAACTCAGCTGCAGAGAATTGTACCAACCTATTGCCTAGTTTGACCCTGCTGTATATTCTGACTGGGGGTGCACATGGCCAGCACCCCACTGCTAACCTAAAGGTGGAACACTGGAGTCCACCCAGAAGTGCCTTGGAAAGGCCTGCAGATCAACTTCCAAAAACTCAGCAACTGAAGACCCTAAAGAGCTGCAGCTCTACCCTGACATGTATGGGGTCACCAGGAGTCAGAGCTGATGTGACAGCAACTTTTTTTGTTACTATTATTATTCTGACCTGTTGCTACATACAGGATCATCCCAGTGATGCTTTGCAACAGTGCGATCTGAATCTGTATTTTCCTTTGGCTGAAGATTTCCTCTGGAGATATGTCATACGCCTACACAGGAAGTTTATTTTAAATAGTCAAGAGGGAAATCCAAAGATTGTAAACTGCCCAGCCAAGAAGAGAAGCACACCAAAAAATGAACAAAATGATGGTACGTGGCTTCCTTTTGTAAGAAGTATAAACAGACAGAAAACGTGAACACTGCTATATGAATCAAGAGGGAGAACTGAGAGGTGGGGGGAGGTGGAATTGCCCCACGCAGTTCTGAAGGGAAGCTCAGCCAAGGTCAAGAAGAATTTCCAGTGGACGAGGCCACCAGTTTTCAAGGTGTGACGGAATGAAGAAACCCTGAAAAAATTATATATTTATTCAAAAAAACAGATGTTTACCACGTGCCACCTGGCACTAGGCTGGGATGAAAGCTGTAAACAAAACAAAGTCCCTGCCCAAGTGGGGCTTACATTTGGGTGGGAGATAAGGGGAGGGGAGACTAGAAAACAAAATATATGATTTCAGGAGACGATTAATGCTGGGAAGGAAAACAACGTGGCAACTGATAGGTCCATGTCTAATAGAAACCAGATGTTATAGATTGAAATGTGTCCCCCAGAATAACACACCGAAGTCCTGGCCCCTGTATGTGTGGATGTGATCCTGTTTAGAAATGATGTTTTTCTTTTGTTGTGCCAGTAAGGTAGTAACGGAGTAGGGTAGGTACTAAATCTAATCAGTTCTGGTGATTAGAAAGAGAAGAAGTGTCACCGGTGCACACAAGGGGCGGTCACACTCAAGGAATACCAAGGAACTCTCAGGGCTGCCGGTGAGGAAGGATCCTGCCAACAAGCCAGTGTCCTGATTTGGTCTTCTAGACTCCAGAACTGTGGCACAATTAATTCCTGCTCTTTGAACTATCTAAACAAAATCAAATTGACAGTAGCAACTTGAGTGATTAGATAGGAACCCTAGGGGGCACTGAAATTATGTTTATAGCGGAAGAACATCTCGGAAAAGGAGGCTGAGAATGATTGCACAACCCGAAGAATGCACTCAGTGTCACTAAATTGACATGTAGAAACTGATGAATGAGTGTATGTTCTGCTATGTATATTCTCAGTAACAACAAGAAGTAGAGTAAGTTGAAAAAGAAATCCTGTCCTTTAAAGCCACATACTTCTGTAATTGTTTCTGGCAGGCCTGGGTAACTAAGACAGCAGATGAGACTGAATCCTGGTACTGGTCGTGCTCTGGCCAGGTGGCTCACCGTTTCACCAGCCTTGCTGTCTCAGAGGCCCTGCTGCTGTGTCTTCAGCATCTCATTACCAAGCCAACTCTTCTGAACTAGTTAGTTCTGCCCAATGTGAAACACAGACTCTTTTTCTTAAATTTCTCCAAGCAAAGAAACCAAGACCCAATCACACAAACCAATAACCGAAATAAAGCCCAAGAAGACTTCTTACAAGGCTTTGGCGTCTCTGATGATTTGAAGTGACAATGAAGGTTAAGTGACAGCAACACAGTCACCAGGCCCAAATTGAGCATCAGTTAGAAGTCCCTACACTGCATCCCCATGGACCTCCTACTATGTTGCCCATCCATGATGCCAGCACTGCAGCCATACCCAGACACACACACTGTGTTTCTTTGCCTTTTTGTTTGTAATCATTTCCTTCTGGGCTCTCAATGTCTTTGACTTTTCACTGAGAGCAGAATAGCCCTCTAGCCTCTCACAGCCACCTGTGCATACCTGAAAAATCATGAAGGCTACCTGGCGGATTTCTGGTTCTGACCGCCATCTGTCTGCCAGTTCATTGTACTGTGGTGGCTTCAGTGTTGCTGTGATGCTGAAAGCTATGCCATCAGTATTTCAGATACTAGCAGGGTCAACTATGATAGACAGATTTCAGTGGAGTTTTCAGACTAAGACAGACTAGGAAGAAAGGCCTGGCAATCTATTTCCAAAAATCAGCCAATGAAAATCCTATGGATCACAACAGAATATTGCCTGAAGTGCTGGAAGATGAGCCCCCCTAGGTTGGAAGGCACTCAAAGCACACAGTGACTAGAACAATGGGCTTGAGCATCTCAACAGTGGTGAAGATGGCACAGGACTGGGCAAGGATTCGTTCCATTGTACACAGAGTCACCATGAGCTGGCACTGACTGATAGCAGCTGAAACAACAATCTGCCTTTAGCACTGGTAGAAGCTACACTGTCCTTCCTTTGTCCTTTTCTATGTCTCTGCAAGGAGAGGACTCCCTAAGTGGCTCAAATAATTAAGCACTTGACTACCAGTCAAAGGGTTGGTGACTCAGACTTACCAAGAGATGCCTCAGAAGAAATGGCTTCCTTTTCTACCCACTCCCTACCCTTCCCCTTTTCTTCTCTCCCCTTCTAAAACGTCACAGCCTTGAGAACTCATGCAATGCAATTGACTTGGCTACACATAGTGTTGCCATGAGTCAGAATCACATAGACAACAACTTGCGCTGGGAAAAAAAAGAACAGTATGACTTACTATATCCTTGACATAAATTATTCTACCTTCTTTGGAATATAAAAGCTGTTCATTTTTGTTTTGATATACCGTAAGGATTACGTATTATACAAGTAGATATAGGGATGAGGCTCAGAAAGCAGCAAAAGTAGTGTTAAGAATTTGTTACCTCTGTTACAACAGTTTGTGAAACTATGTGTAATGTTGTTGCCGTGGGCAACCTTGCCATTATTAGCTGTCATGGAGTTGGCACAACGGAACAGAACACTTCCTATTCCTGGATGGGTTGTGAATCAGACCTTGAGGATTCATAGTCTTCCCATCAGATGATTTTCAGAAGTAAATTGCCAAGCCTTTCTTCCTAGTCCCTCTTAGTCTGGAAGCTCTGCTATGACCTGTTTAGCATCATAGCGGCATGCAAGCCTCTACTGGCAGATGTGCTGTGGCTACATCTTAAAAGTTCTATTAAGGTTGTATTGAGAATGAGCTGCAGGAAAACAACGGCAGAATCAGGGATGACATTTAGGGGGCCCTGGCCTTTATCCAGGTCACAGAGTCTGAAGGCTGGAGAGGTTGGTATCCATTTTACAACAGAGTGGACTTGTGTTAATGTATTCTGTTCCCTTACTGCTCGCCTTGCTTAATGATAGTCATCTGCATCTTTCTGTACCAATAAATGAGGAGCTCTGTCATCATTTTAATGCATTTGTATTATTCCCTTGCATGGCTATGCCCTAATTTATCTAGCCAGCCCTGAATTAAACACTTCAGCAATTCCCCATTTTTCAGCATGATAAACAATCTTGCAGTGAACACTGTTGTACACACATCCCTGAGTATTCAACTTGTCCAAGGATTTCATTGAAATGCTGTTCTAGAAATGGCAAAGTTGAGTCAGTCTATAAATAGTTGAAGGCTTTGGATATGTTACCAAATTTCCTGGCAGAAAAGTGTTTCCTTTACCCAATTCAAATTTTGATAAGCAATAGATGGGATTTTCTATTTGTCTATATTGTTGCTGTGATGTTATGGTTAGACTTTTAATTTTCCCTTATTTGGTGCACATTAAATGAGAGTAGACAAGGAATATTTGTGATAGAAACATAAGACCTCAAAAGAGGTACTTACACAGGTGGAAAGCTTGGTAAAGTAGAAGGTCAAGGAAAAAGAGGAAGACCCTCAACAAGATGGATTGACGCAGTGGCTGCAACAGTGGGCTTAAGCATAAAAAAGATTGTGGGCAAGGCACAGGACCAGGCCATGTTTCATTCTGTTGTGCATAGAGCTGCTATGAATCAGAACCTACTCCACAGTACCTAACTGCAACCCCCAAAACAATAGACAAGTGGTTAAGAGCTTGGCTGCTAACCAAAAGTTCAGCAGTTCAAATCTACCAGCTGCTCCTTGGAAACCCTACAGAGCAGTTCTATAGAGTTGCTATGAGTTGGAATTGACTCCGTGGCAATTGCATAGGTAATGAATTATAGATTTTTAAAACTTTCCTCCCTCCCTCCCTTTTTCCCTCTCTCCCTCCCTCTCTCCTTCCTATTCTTTCTCTTCCTTCCCTCTCTTCACCTATCTCCTGTCTCTCTCTCTCTGTGACTAGAATACTAAGAAAGCAAAATAGTGGTGCTTTCCTTTGATTAAGTTGCAAGTCATCAAAACATTCATTAGAAAGCAAAACAATTTTAAGGCAAAAGAAAACAGCTCCCAAGGGACAACTTACAGGAAGAGATGGTTACACTGTTAAAAATCTAAATTTTCTGTGGATACGATCAGTGTTAGAATGTACTGTCAAAAAAGTAAAAGGGATCCCTAAACTAATTTCTTTGGGGCCAACAATTAAAAACATTCAATTTGCTTTCATGCAAAAAGGAAATGGGCCGGTCCATAGGTAAAGAAATGTGTTTCCTCACATTCTAGAAAGTACTTGGCAATCAATAAATATCAAATGCAACCATTTAAACTATGTATAACCCCCAGGTTTAGCCCAGATTCTTTCTGATTTCTCTGATAATAATGGTTTTAATTTGCATCTGTGAAAGGTTAATGAAAAGTGGACATTATTCATAATGTTCTACAGCATTGTAGAACCTCCTCTCACCTTTCTGCTGTTGTGTTTTTCTAGCAATAACACTCTGGCACATGGGTATGCCAACACCTGGCTCTAGTGCGTGGGAAGCCAGTTGTGCTTGTACCACACGTTACAGCTGGGAAGCTCAAAGCCTGCTGACAAAACACGTAACCTAATTAGGCGTGAACTCAAACGCAATCAGTTCTTGTTTCGACAAATGTAAAATGTCACTCTCAATCTATCGTGTTTTTTTCCCAGGTCTAAAAGCAATGCAATTTAGTGGGTGTGAAAAGCCAGAGATTTCACGGGCAAAGGTGATTGCAAGATTGTTCTTAGGCAAGCCACCACCATCCACAAACATCCATGTCACTGTGCGTTGTCCATTTGAAGAATATAGTAATGTGGGAATCACATGAGAATTCCAGGCAAAAGATGTAGGTTCTAGACTCCTGCAAATGAGGGCTATGACCTTAAATTATGCACTTCCCTTCCTGAAGTGGTGTTTTCCTCACTTGCAAAATGCATGGACTGGACAGTATCACTAGGTGTATTTTGTTAGCATCTTCTATGGGCCATGAACCAAAATAATAATTATAATGATAAAAAGCCTGGCCTCTGCTCATTAAGATGTTCTCAATTTGAAAAGGAATGACAAACAAGATCAGACCATTCCAATATTGTGAGATTAGCAGAGAGGGTGAAGGCAGCATAGCAACCCAAGCGCAGCCTAGGCCAGAAGAAGTTAGGGGATGCTTTCTGAGGGGAAATACTTGTGCAGAGTCATGGAGGATTAGGGAGGGAGTGCACAGGAGGACAAGGGTGGAGGAGGATGTTAACCATCAGGAGAATAATGTGCAAAGGCACAGAACTGTGAGAAAAAAATGCCCCACACGTAATAGCTGAGATCCTGTAGTGCTTTTAAAACAAGCTCCCAAGTACCTTGGCACTCCTCAAATAGACAACTAGGATGTCTCCACCTTGAATCTGGGTGTACTTGTAAATATAAAAGAAATGTACTATATGAGGCTAGGCCAGAAAGCTACTCCTTAGTTCACTGGGACACTCACTTTTTTTGTTGTTGTTGAAAATACACTGAAGCAAAATATACACTTATAAAACAATCTCTACATGTACAGAGCAATGGCATTAATTAAATTCTTCACATTGGGAATACTCACTCTTACATGCCTAAACTGCCATGTGAGACATCCAGCCATCCCAAGGTCTCCATGCTGTGAGGAAGCTCAAGCTAGTCACACAGAAAGGCCACGAGAAGATGCTGTTTTTGGAAGTCCTACATGAGCCTATATACTGTCCTGGTTCAGGTATCAGGTGTGTAAGGGAAATCTTCAAATGATTTCATCTTCAAATGATTCATGTCTTCCCTCCTGGGGCAAGCCAGCCCCATGGTGTTTTCTCTGAATTCCTAACACACAGAATCCATGAATATAAAATGGTGGTGGTTGTTTTACATCATTGAGTTTTGGGGTGGTTTGCTATATAGCAAGAAAGAAATGAATCGGGTCCCTTTCAGTTCTAAAATTTAGTTATTCTGCAAAATCCAAATACAGCCTAACCTTGGTAGCACAGTGGCAAAGAGCTATGGTTGGGAACCAAAAGGTCAGCAGTTCAGATCCACCAGATGCTCCTTAGAAAGCCTATGGAGCAGTGCTACTTTGCCCTGTGGGGTCTTTATGAGTCAGAACTCACTCAACAGTGACATTTTTTTTTATTTAGTCTTTTCAAAGGGGGCAGTAGAGGTTCGGGGGCAGTATTCTTGCCTTCCATGTGGGAGACATGGATTCAATACCTAGCTCATATACAGCCATGATCCTCTGTCAGTGAAGGCTTGTATGTTGCTATGATGGTGAACAGGTTTGAGTTACTTCCAGTGTAAGATGGACTAGGAAGAAAGGCCTGACAATCTACTTTCAAATATGAGCCAATGAAAACTTTATGGGTCATGTAAGTCTGGTTCTACAACTGATCATGGTTATGGCACAGGACCACCCAGAATTTTGCTCCATCGTGCATAGGATCACCATGAATCAGGAGGCAACTCCGTGTCAGTTAACAAAGACATTCTTCACAAAGAAAATTGTGACTATGTGAACTTTGGGTTAGAAGAAAAATGGTTGCAGGAACATCAGGACAGATATTGAATTAGTCAAAAATTACCGAAAACAAAGGCAAATTGGCTTAGATCATAGATAGGTAGGTAGGTAGACAGACAGATTAACTGATTGATTGATTCACACTCAGCCAGTAAGTTTGAGGTGTGACTCCAGCTTAGTATCGTCCCAGCATTGAAATAATGACTCATAACCTATTTCCCCTCCAACCTTGTACTCTCCTCTACCTGTGTTGTCTTCATTTTCATGAGAACCCCTGAGGGAAACCAAGATCCTAACAGTAACACCAGCTGAGTAGTCCAGGAGAGAGAGAAATCTTTTCCCCAGTCTTTTTCATTAACTGTCCCTGGGCTGATTGATATTCATTGGTCTTGACTGAACCAGCTCCATCCCATGCCTACCTTTGACCATGTAACTGTGGCTAAGGGAAGACAGTGCCCTGAGTGGCTAAGCCTGGGCCAGCATCTACCTTTTGAGCCAGAAGATCATGACCATGAACCCCCAGTAATGGGAGAAATGAGATTCTTGCTTCTCTTACCAGAAGAAGAAGTGGATCCTAACTTAGTAAAGAAAACAGATGGTCTTTTTTTGGTGGGGGCGGGGAGGGTGGCCTATAGAAACTGGGAATTCCTAAATCTATCTGTCCCTTACATCATTCATTGTGTGCATGTGTGGTTAGTTAATGAACATTCCTGAAATTTATTGATATTCCTTTATACAGAGCTGAAAATTGAAATAGCACATTTGAACTTCCTACAAGATACTGAGTGATTGTTTAAAAGCAGAAAGTAATTAGTTTCACGGATTTGACCCTAATCATTATATTTAAGTCATACAAAGTAAAGCCCTCCTCCAAACTCTATTTGTGTGTTCTTTCTCTCCGTGTCCTTTGCTTTAATGTCTTAATGTTAAATGTCACTGTCAACTTCCAGAGTCTAAACTACAGGTATATTGCACGAGACCTAAAACTTTTGTTCAGTAAGATAGGACACATACAGACCCAGACCATCAAGGAATTCAAAAGATATCTTATACATCATGGGCAGAAGGTAGAGAAGAAATAGAGACATTCAAAGAGGGGAAAAGATGAATTGTATCAGGGAAACCACATTACGAGAAACCGAAAAAAAAAAAATTCATGTCTGTGCTCTTGGTATGTCCCATAACCAGGTGGTATAAAAGGTTAATGCACTTGCCTGCTAACTGAAATGTTGGTTGTTCAAGTCCATCATGAAGAAAGCCTTGGTGATTTATTTCCAAAAAAACTATTCATTGAAAACTCTGTGGAGTTGTACCCTGACCTACATGATCATGCCCTGTAAGAAGCCTGAAATTACTAGCAGAAAACTCCTGTCTCAGAAGTTGAATCTCATCTATGAAATCTATGCTTGTGTGATTCCTCAGTGAAATTCTGCATCTTGGATCATTCTTTACTGCAGGGCTCTTAGGATCCCACCCACAGAGCTGGCAACATGGATGTTAGGGTAAAATTGGCAATCTACTGATCCATTATGAGTTCCATTGCTTCTATCACTTGAGGAAGAAGCTCTTGTTCTCTTCTAAGTTGATGGATTTGATTGAGATAAAAGTACCTCAATATTAACCAGTTTATTCCAAATCATAGCGACCCGATGTGTGTCAGAGTAGAAATGCGCTCCATAAGGTTTTCAGTGGCTGACTTTTCAGAAGTAACTTGCCAGTCTTTCTTCAGAGGCATCACTGGGTAGACTCAGACAGTCAAATTTCTGACTAGTAGCCAGGCACATTAACCATTTGTACCACCCAGAGACTCCACCTCAATTTTAGAAATTTCTTCATCATTCCCTCTCTTGGAATAGTCTTGTCTTTGCCCTTGCCTTCAGGAAGGAAACCTATTTTCCCTTTCGGGCTAGCTTGTCTTCTCTCTGGTGTTTTATTGGATCTGCCATCACTGGAGTTGCGAGGAGAAGTAGAGTCATTGATCACTGTTGAGTGGACTGAGACCACTGTACCTTAGTGGGAATTTCTTCCCTTTGGTATCTGAGAAGACTCAAAAAACCAACTGATCTCTGGGATGGGTCCAGGGAAATCTAAGCACAGACTCAAGTTCTTCCTATCTGTCTAGGTCAGGACATGAAGGTGAGGTTCAAGTTTTTCCAATACCCAGGAAAGAAGACTAGTTCAGTCTGAGCGGAAGAGCACAGAACCCAAGAGGGAGAGATTTAATTGGCTCCTTCCTCCTGTTATATATTTATAACTGCTTCTTCATTGCAGCATAATTTTGTTTTTAAATGTGTTTTTTGAGATAGAAATGATTTTATAAGGGTCCAGATGTTCCAAAGGGGATGACTGCTCCCTCTGGTTTCCATTTTAGTCAGAAGGATGGACACAAGCTTCGTTTTATATTCAGATCTATTACCTCCCTGGTAATAAGCTGATGGGTAAACCACAAGATCACAATACACAGCATGATTTGTCTACACAGAAGCTCATTACCAAGGCTTTAATTACAGGTAAGAATTTGCACTATAGTGAGATTTTTCTGTATCTTATTCCAGGAAAAAAAAATTAGGGAAACATAATTATACCACTGCTGTCTTAATTATCCTACTTCTACCACTCTGGCCTCCCTCCTATTTCTCACACACACCGAAGCCCCTTTCCTACCACAGGGCCTTTGAGTGTACTTTTCCCACTGCTTGGAATATTCTTCTGGCAGCAACTGGGGTGACTCATGTTCATCCTCCAATTTCATGTATTGCCTACTCACAAAAGTCTTGAATTCTCTGTTGACACAATTTCCACCTCCTACCCCATTTGTTCCCTCTCATTCACCATTTATTTTCTGCACAACATGTAACATCGCATCTAATTATCTAGTTAGTTGGTTTGCTTATTATCTGCCCATTTCCATCTGCCCAGCATCCCTATGCCCTGCAGGTCTAGAGGTCCTAGTTCCAAATGGAAAAATACTCCCACCTGGAGACATATCACAGATTTCATTGAACTGAAAGTTAAGAATGCCACCTGGCTACTTTGGACTCCTCTTGCCTCTGGATCATCAAAGAAAGGAGTTAGCATACTGGCTGATGTGTTTGATTCTGGTTACCAAAAGGGAAATCAGACTGATAATACATAATGGAAGTAAAGACAACTAGGTCTGGAATGCAAGAGATCCCTTAGAGTGTCTCCTTAGCACTACAGCAACACAATTCCAATGTGACTGCTAATGGCACAGACCCTTCAGGAGTGAAGGTTTGGGTCACCCTGCCAGCCGAAGCATGACAACCAGCTGAGGTGCTTGCTGGGAGTAGAGGGCATATGGAATGTGTTGTGGAAGGAGGTGGTTTTAAATACCAGTTATGACCATGTGACTAGTTGCAGAAATGAAAAATGTAATTGTTACGAGGATTTCTTGTTTGTATGCATGATCAGATATTTTTGTGTTCTTCCCTTAGGAAGTATAAGATATAAATGAAGCTAGTACATTTTTGGTTGTGTGTGTATGAGTTGTATCATGTTAAGCACAGTTTGACTTTGTAATTGTCTTTATTGAGAGATTATGCGTGGTTTAAGGAGATGTGCACAGTAACCAAGTTGCTGGGGTGAATTGATGGTTAAGGTTTGGTGTCACCTTGAGTGAGCCATGATTCTCAGTGGTTTGGCAGTTATATATTGATGTAACCACCTCCATGGTAAGATCTGACGTAATGTTATCTCTTGCATGTTGGGATCTGCCAGGGGCAGCCAATCAGTTTGCAAGAGAGTCTCCTTGAGGCTATGGCCTTATTCCAGTACATATGGACTTTCTGGCAAAGCTTGCTCTGGATCTTTGCTCATTATCATCTGAACTCTGATTTTTGGAACCTGACTCAGCAGTCTGCCATCTTAATCTGCCAGTCTTGGATTTGTCAGCAGCCACAGCCAGCCAGTAGCCTGCTGTCTGACCTGTCAGTCTTGGTTTCATCAGCCCCTGTAGCTACGTGAGTCAGGAGAATCCTCCAGCCTTATGCCTGACACACAGACTTTGGATTTTCCAGCCTCTACAACCATGTGAGCCATTTCCTTGATGTAAATATCCTTCTCCATACACACATACATACACACAACCACACACACACACATGCACACACACACACACACACAAGGACTGACAATTAAGTTAGTGAACACATCCTAGAAAAAGTGCTACATAACTCTTTGCCGAATATCACTGTGGTCACCTTCAAAGTACTCCCTTGGGAAGCTATGCATCAACACCAGCATCTCGTCCACCCTTCAAAGCAGTTGTGGAAATCTTTTTCTGGAATGGCCCTCAGAGGTGTCATATTGCCCTTGATGTCCTGAATGTCATCCAATTATCTTCCTTTCAATACTTCCTTTATCTTCAAATAAAGAAAAAGTCATCGGGGGCCAAATCAGGTGAGTAGGGAGAGTGTTCCAGCACAGCTATTTGTTTACTGGCTAAAAACTCCCTCACAGACAACCAAACAATTAAGTTCATGAACTTGCTCTGTGCTGCTGTGCTCAGTGGCCATTCCAGAAAGAGTTCCAAATTGCTTTTAAGGGTGGACTAGGCACTAGCATCAGTGCATAGCTTCCCAAGGGAATACTTCAAAGATGACTGTAGTAATATTCAGCAACAGGGTATAAAGTACTTAGAACAATTAAGTTTATAGATTTAATTGTCAGACCTTGTATATAACCAGATGTGTGTATTTTTTTATACATGTACATAAATATATGTATTTATATATAAATATAAATACACATCTGGCTGTATATACATAAGAACATTTATATATATACTTCACTGGCTTTGCTTCTCTAGAGAACCCAGCCTAAGACACTATCGTCCTAGGAAAATGTAAGGTCTATGGGAGTAGGCACCTGGTACCTGGCACACAGTGTAGGTGCAATACATAATGTGTTAAGTGGATGCATACATGAGGCAAAGGCCGAGGTAAGGACTCCATAGGAAACTGATCTGATGAATGGGGCCTATTTGGTCAGGTGGCAAATCCCCTAGTGTGGTTCAAGGCCATCTGAGATATCAGTAGGTGCTCTGGTGGGTTTCAGTTGAGGTTCATTGTGTGCAAACCGGCTGGTGTATGGGACCTGTGAGTATAGCATAGCAGGGTTATTCACATGCCCCTACTATGCATTTTCCTTCAAAATTGACTCCCAGATATCTGGGCTGGAAAGTCTAGTTATAGGTAAGAAAAGAAACAGATATTCACTCAGTACTTATCAGGTGCCAGCCCTGAACTGGGAAAATAATATTCATATTACTTAATCCTCACAGCTGCCCAATGAGAGTTATTGTTATTAGTTGTCACTGAGTTGGCTCTGACTCATGGTGACCACGTGACATATGCACAACAGAGTGAAACATAGCTTTATCTTGTAGAGTCGTAACAATTGTTGGCATGCTTAAGTCTATTGTGGTCACTGTGTATTTTGAGTGCCTTCCAAGCTACAGGCTGTATTCAGCACTGTATCATTTAGTATTCTGTTTCTACCCCAACGAATTTTCAGTGATTAATTTTCAGAAGTACATTACCAGGCCTGTCTTCCTAGCCTTTCATAGTCTAGAAACTCTGCTGAAAGCTGTTCATCGTACTGTGGTACCTTGCATGTTGCTGTGATGCTGGAAGCTATGCCACCAGTATTTCAAATACCTCCAGGTTCACCCACAGTTAGCAGGTTTCAGTGGGATTTTCAGACTAAGACTGATTAGGAAGAAAGGCTATCTACTTCTGAAAATTAGCCAGTGAAAACCTATGGATCATGACAGAACATTGTCCAACTCATCTGCTTTGGGCATATCATTAGGAGGAATCAGTCATTGGAAGAAGATAGCCCATTTGGTAAAATAGAGGACCTAGAAGGGCAAGGAAGACCTTCAGTGAGATAGACTGGTACAGCAGCCACAGTGTTAAATTTTTAAATGCTGGCAGTTGAGAGGATGAGATGGGACCAGGCAACACTTCTTTCTGTTATGTGTAAGGTGGCCATGAGTTGGAGTCATCTCCACAGCTATCTATCTATCTGTCTGTCTGTCTATCTAATGAGTTAATGTGTAATTGCCATTGGACTATCTACATTTTGAAATTGGAGTCACAGAGAAAAGAAGTTCTGAGATAGCATGAGGAGATATTTGGCCTTTTGACAGAGGGTGGTCCAGTCCTTTGAGGTGAAGGTCAAGGGGGGACTTTGGCATCCATCTCTGCGCTCTACTCTCCAGGTGTAAGTGTCCTTTCTGGGTGGGGAAGCATTTCTATCTGTCTTCCATCTGGGGCTTTCTGTTGCCCACTCTGCAGCCTCTATTTTGTACCCGTCTTCAGTCAGCAGAGAGAACGCCCTGCAGCATACAAAGCAGAATTCAGACTCCTTATCAGTGTGCTTTCTCTCATTTCATGGAGCCCTCTGCGACCAGATACTCGTGTTGCAGATCTATGAGCTCCTATACCTGGTATCAGTTACTCAACACTCAACATGTATTTAATGAGCAGTGTCTGTGAACAAGGGAATCATCATGTTTCTGGAAGGGAGGGATACACATTTTTTATTTAGGTTATTTCTCTTTTTTAAAAGGTTATTTTGAGAGTTTATAAAATGCCTTAACTGGCAAAACACTCAGAGTCCTCCTCTTAGAAAACAGAAAATGTGTTCTCCTATCTGATCTTCCTTTATGCATTTTTCTGAGCCAGTGGTTTTCTAATTAGGGGAAAAGAAGTAGAAGTTTTATTCCTGGGCCCATTATAGCATGTGACTGTGTTTCAATTATATTTTTCTTTGGGCTGGATAAGGGTAATGAATAGATCTTTATCAAATAATTTGATAGACTTCGTTTTATCCCACAGCCTGCACTAATAAGATGCGCTTGGGGAATCTGGTCTGTGTTTGAAGTCTGTAACACCATCTACAGAAAGTCAGAGAGAAGTCCTCGGGTTCAGTGCTAGTGTTTATAGTCCGCATCTCTATGGTATTGCTTGAGTTGCATGTGACCATTCCTTCAGTTGGCAACATAAACCAAGAACACCTGATGATCTTACCCAATGGAAGAGCAGAAACAACCAAAATACAGTGAGCAAAGTTCAGAAGTTAGGAAATAAGGTACAAGCTGAGAATGGTTGAAATACAGTCCCTTAGGTTCCCCATAAAGCACTCTATGTGTCCCAGATTTGGAACAAATCCTTTGTTTATGCTGAGCATCAGGTGAAGTAGCAGGGAACTTGTCCCACAAATGTTTTTATTTTATTTCTACATATGTTTATGTATATATTCAAACATAGATAGTCCAGGAGGATGGAAGCTCACAGAAATTGAGATCAATAGAACCAAAATCAGTTGCCATTAACGTGACCCCAACTCATGGTGACCTCACACGTGTCAGGATAGAACTGTACTCCATGGAATTCTTGGTGGCTGGTTTTTTCAGAAGTAGATTACCAGCCATTTTTCTGAGAATCAGCTAGGTGGATTTGAGCTTCAGACCTTCTTTTAGCAGTTGTGGGCATTAAACATTGGTAACACCCAGGGACACTGAGCTCAATAAAGAAATAGTGTATTCAGCTCTGTAATCTCCTCCCGGGTGTAGGCACATGAAGTGTAGTGGTGGGCCAATTTTATTTGTACTAATTAGAATGTTCTAGCCATCTATTACTGAGCCCTGGTGGCATAGTGGTTAAGTGCTTGGCTGCTAACCCAAAGGTTAGCATTTTGAACCCACCATCCCTTTGTAGGATAAAAGTGTGGCAGTTTGCTTCCTTAAAGATTTATGGCCTCAGAAACCCTATGAGACATTCTAATCTGTCCTATAGGGTGGCTATGAATAGGAATCAACTCAATGGCACCAAGTTTGGTTTTGGTTTTTGATTTATCCATTTATTGATCAAAAAAATGTTCATATAGTTGTAGTTACCCAAAGTAAATCATGGATGGTGTGACTTCCTCTGTGATCATTTATTGAGAGCTTACAGTGTGCCTGACACTGAGCTAGACACTTTACAAATGTGAAATCATGTACTCCACAAATCCAATGAGTTGTTCTTGTTGTTGTTAGGTGCCATCAAGTTGGTTCTGACTCGTAGTGACCCTATGTACAACAGAACGAAACACCGCCTGGTCTTGCGCCATGCCCATAATCTTCGTCCCGGTCATGCTAGAGCAAGATGGCAGAGGCTGTTGCATTAGTTTTCCCTTTCAGTTCATGGAGCCAATCACTTCTCAGTCATGCAGTCAATTCAGTTCACTCAGTTCTCCTCAGACTCAGCTTTGTCATCCGTAAACTGGTGAAAATAATGATATGCACCCCAAAGAAACGTTAGAAGAATTAAATAGGATAATATACTTGATGGATAGGGCACAGGGAGGGTCTTTCCAAGTTTAGTTCTCCCCCTGCCCCCGTGTCTAAATATTCCTGAATATTTCTTCTTTCTTGTGGATATTGTGGATTCTTCATCTAACTGCAAAATCTATAACGATGTAGATAATGTTTTGTTTCCTCCATAACTAGCCTGCTCCCCACTCCTGCCACAGATGGTATCAGTGGTGCCCTTTCTACATTGCTGGAACGTGATAAATGAGCATGCTTGACGGACTGACTCTCTGTTCAGAGGCCATGTCAGCACTTAATTACCCTTTTGATCAGAAAGTTCATCCTTATCTCTTAGTTGCCTTCTGCTATAATTTATTCTTATTTTTGCTGTTCAGCCTGAATGTGACATATGCCTTTATTTTTTCAAGGCAGCTGAAAAGAAGGGGAAGGGCATAAAAAGGGAAAGAATGAGGTGATTCAGTGGAAGCTTAGACATTTCCATGAAGCACCAGGGACTGAAAAGAGAAGAGAGGGAAGGAGAGACTGAGTCCGCCACCTCTATATCTCACCAGGAACCATCCACAGAACTGAGATTATATTTTGGGGAACATTTCACAATTATTACTCTTTTTTTTTTTAAGACAGAGGCCAACTATGATTCTGAGAGAAGGACTTCTTCTTTTTGCATTTGTTTGATGGAAACTGTGCCAGAGAGAGGCAAATGCATTGGCAAACTGCACTGCAGAAGGAGTACACTCCCTCCCTCTGTCTTCTGTATACTACAGAATACTAAATTCATTTCTCAAATCTTTGATTTCATGGCAGCTGGTGGGTTTGCTGTCAACAGGGTGGAGTTGAAATCTCAGCTCTATCAAACAGGCTACTTTTGTTCTTGAAATCTTCCCTGAAAGTGAGGTGAAAATGACCTCACAGGACTGTGTGAGGATGAACTGATTTAGTAGAAGTGAGAAACTCCCATGTTGCTGTCTTCATGGCAAGTGTCCACCATACGTTTATTGTACTGGAATCTGGAATTTGACATCAAAAAGCAGAATTGCTTGGGGAAGGCCACAGCAGAAGTTGGCAAAGGGGGTGGTGAGGGTAGTAGTTGGCAGCTGTGGAGTCACTCTGATTCAGGAGCACTCCACATGCATGGAACAAAATGCTCTCCAGTCCTGTCCCATCTCCGTGATCAGATGGGGGCTGTTGCAAGACACTTTCAGAAACAGACTACCAGGCCTTTCTTCCTACTCTCTCTTAGTCTAGCAGTTCCACCACCACCTGTTGAGCATCACAGCATCCCACAAGCCTCCAACGATTGACAGATGGTAGATGCATATGGGGTACGTGGGCTGGGAATCAAAGCCAAGTCTCTGACATGCAAGGTGAGAGTTCTGTCACCAGACTGTGACTGCCTCCTGGCAAAAGGGAGAGAGACCTGAAGATCTCTTGGGTTACCAACTTGACATATGAACCACAGAGCAGGTGAACAGCAGGAACTCTCTCAATGCAGAGTAGAAGCCACAAAAGCAAATGATTTCTGCTCAGAGAGGAAGGAAAGGTGTCCTGCTGGCCCCCTTCCCCTCCCTCCACCCTGCCAGCACCACACTCGAGGTTGGATCCAGGAGAATCCTGAGAGCCTTTGTGCAGCTCTGCACAGGACAGTTTGTTCCAGATGCACCCAGCTGTGTGCCTGTCAGGGCCAAGGGCTGGGCTTTCTGAGGCAAGCATATAAATGTTCCACTCTCTCCCCAACTGGGGCTGACAGTACCCAGCACAGGCTCCCACTGTGCAGTCAGGACAGTGGCCGTGGTACCAAAAAGCACATGATGTCCCCTGCCGCCACCAGCACCAGCACCAGCACCAAGGTCTGCCTTTGAACTGTAAATTCTTCTGTGGGGTATCTTTCCCTTTCAGTCTTAGGAGCATCACAGCCCCCCTCCCTAATTGGCCTGACACGACCTCTATCCATCACATTGGCCTGGCTCCCGTTCAGGAACCATTTGGAAAAATCACATTCTTCTCATTAGTCTGGGGTTTATCAGACTTACCCAGAGGAGATGCTAGAAACCCCTGACAAGTGACAGACATTGCTTTCTTTAATGCTTTCTGTATTCCTCTCTGGCTGAGAAGTCATCCAGGTGCAAAGGCACCTTTGCTGCAAGCCTAGAGGGACAATGGTTTCAGGGCTTCGACAATGCTTTGGAAGAATTAGAAGATTCTCTTTGAGCTCTAGAAACTCTCAGTGACTTTATCTCACTCTCCTTTCCAGTGACTTTGAAAGTCTTCGGGCCATTTGTCTAGATTTAAGAAATACAAGAGCTGCTAAGATGCCAGTTACTCTCCGGGAACACATAAATGGATGGTTACCAGGTAGTCAGATTTTACAGAAGCATGGAGTGAGGGGATGTTCTTTCTTGAAAATGGAATGATATTGTTAACTCCTTTTTATTTCCTTCTATTTTCTGAGTTGACTGCTATTAAACTATTCCTGACTTCTATACTCTTCAAATTAGTCTTTGTTATGTCTTGATAGGCGTATCAAGACTTTTTTCCCTTTCTTTATTTCCTCTACTTCTTTGTTCACTTGAAAAATGCCTATAGAGGTTCTAGGATTTGCCAGGCACTTTTCTAGACGTTGAGGATACCACAGTGTCTAGACAAACATCTCCATTCTATGGAACTGGTATTCTAGTGCAGGGGGAACCAGATAACCAAAGAAAGAAACAGCTTGTCAGGTGAAGTGACGGTTTTGCAAACAGAACAAACAGCATGTGCAAAAGTCCTGAGGCAGGTGCATGTTAGGTATGTTTAAGCGTTGGCCAGACCAGCACTGATGCAGCTAAGTGAGTCAAGGGCACTGGGAGATGAGGTCTGAGAATCCAAGGAGAGTCATGGAGAGGATGTGGCTTTAACTCTGAGATGAGAGCCACAGGAGGGTTTGGAGCAGAACTGAGTGTGGTCTGACTTATATGGGAAATTGCTCCCTGTGGCTGCTGTTCTGAGAATCCCTCATGGAAAGATGAGGTGGGAGGCAGGACACCACAGTTTGACTTATACGGCAGTTACTGTTTGCCGTGAAAACTCTAAAGTGCTCATGCAGAACCTGTGCATAGACCAAGAGGCAGTAGTTCAAATAGAATAAGGAAATACTGAGTGGTTGGATATCAGAAAAGGTGTGCATCAGAGCTGTATCCTTTCACCATACTTATTCAGTCTGTGCACTGAGCAAATAATCAGAGAGCTGGACTGTATGAAGAAGAATTCAGCATCAGGACTGGAGGAAGACTCATTACCAACCTACGGTGTGCAGATGAAACAACTTTGCTTGCTAGAAGTGAAGAGGACTTGAAGCACTTAGAAATGAAGATCAAAGACCACAGCCTTCAGTATGGGTTACATCTCAACATAAAGAAAACAAACATCTTCACAACTGGACCAACGAGCAACATCATGACAAACAGATAAAAGATAAAAGTTGTCAAGGATTTCATTTTACTTACATTCACAAGCCATACTGTGGACGCAGCAATCGAGAAATGAAAAGACGCATTGCACTGGGAAAAACTGCTTCAAACAACATCTTTAAAGTGTTGAAAAGCAAAGATGTCACTTTGAAGACCAAGGTATGCCTGACCCAAGACAAGGTATTTTGAGCCTCTCCATATGTATGCAAAATCTGGACAATGAATAAGGGAGACTGAAGATGAGTTGATGCCTTTGAAGTGCGGTGTTGGTGAAGAATGTTGACTACCACAGACTGGCTGAAGAATAAAGAAATCTGTCTTGGAAGAAGTACAGCCAGAATGCTGCTTAGAATCGAGGATGGTGAGACTTCATCTCACATATGTTGGACATTTTTTCAGGAGGGACCAATCCCTGTAGAAGGACATCATGATTGGAAAAGCAGAGGGTCAGAGAAAAAGAGGAAGACCCTCAAAGAGACGGACTGACACAGTAGCTGTAACAATGAGCTCAGACATAGCAACAGTTGTGAGGATGGCACAGGACCTGGCAGGGTTTTGTTCTGCTGTATAGAGTTGGAACTCATTCGACAGCACATAACAACCACCGTTACATAATCCTGTGGGGGGGGGGGTGTGTGCAGGTGTGTGTGTGTGTTATTATATAAGGCAAAGATTAAGGCTCCCTCTCTCTATATACATATGTATAATCACCTCCAATTCATAGTGACCCTAAAGGACACAGCAGAACTGTCCCACAGTGTTTCTAAGGTGAGGCTGGTAAATCTGAGCTGCTTATCTTTTGGTTAGGGTGTGCGTGTGTATGTGTGCATGCGCGCGTGCATGTGTGCACATTAAAAACATGGTTAGGTTCTAAAGACTAGGTTATTACATGAAATCAGTTTTACATGAAAATGGAAGGTGATCATATCAGATCGTGAAATGGATGATGACTACAACATTTCGTAACTGCTAAATTATATTGTTGCTTAACTGTCAAATTATAGTATTACATAAATGCCAGATTACATTACTACGAAACTGCCTAATTACATCATTATATAATTGCCAAATCACTGAGAATCATGGCCCAGTCTAGTTTTAAAAACCCAGTGCCATCCATCACAGCCAGCATACTTTCACCTTGTATCTGGCATTTGTTGCTGCCAGACATACATTGTTAATGAGCGAAACAGTCACTTTTCTTTAACATTCCCATAAATGTAAAACATCAGATAACAAGATAGTCAATAGGTAATGTCTGTTTAGACAGACACCAACACAATGCACACACACAGAGAGAGAGAGAGAGACAGCATTAATCCTTACTGCACACTTGTAAGACAGGAGTTACCATTGCTGTCATTTTAGAGTAAGTCAAGGGTCATAGGTCACAGAGCTGGTAAAGTGAGGAATCAGTATTCAAATCATACAGACTATTTCTAGCATGCCTGCTTCTAACCACTGTACAATACTATGCCTGTTTTGACATGACAGTGATTCAGTAAAAATAATTTCTTGCATGTGGAAATATCCATTTAGTGTGTTGTTACATATTATGTTATATGCTTTTAATAATACCCCATAACATTCAATGGGAAAGAAAAATTAAAACAGTAAGTATTATCATGAAGTGGAATTTAAGACCATTCAGTGGATTGGTTATAAAGCTGTTTTAGAAGGTAGAGTTTAGAGCTGGACTTTCTGAGTTTGAATCCTGTCTCCATCACTTAGTACCTCACCATTCTGAGGCTCAGTTTCCACAGCCTTAAAATGGGAATAACACAAGTGTGTACTAAGTGAAGATGTTTTAAGGATAAATGAGACAACAAATTTCAAAGCCCTGGCATACAGTAAGGGATCAAAGAACTTCAGCTCTGATTATCACTATCAATTTATTATTAACCACACCTCTCCAAAAATCCATCAGTTGGCCATTGAGTTTTCTCCAGCTCATGGTGACCTCAAGTATGCCAGAGCAGAGCTGTGCTCCATAGGGTTTTCAGTGTCAGATTTTCTGGAAGTACATGATCAGGTCTTTCTTCTGAGGTGCCTTTCAGTGGACTCGAACTGCCAACCTTTTGGTTAGTGATTAAAGGATTAACCATCTGCACTACCCACTACCCAGAAATATCAACTTATTACAGTTGTCATCTGAAGTTTCCACGTCCTTGCCAAAGGTACTTTCCATTATTCCCAAATGCCCAGGACTTGGGTAGAGATGCATGGCTGGCTGGTGGAGAAGAATTTGGGTGCCTTTCTCCCTAGGTTGCACTGAAGTTGTAATTCTAAGAGCCCGTTACTTCTTCCACTGATTCACTGGGCGGCCTTTGAACAAGTTGCTTCACTGCTCTTTGTGCCTGTTCTCCACCTACGGTGCCCCTGACCCTTCTGGAGGGATATGAGGAGGTGGAACAGTAATTTTTATAAATCACTTTGACATTTTAAAGTGGAAAGAGCCATGGAACCATGAGGTGTGACATTCCCTCCAATCACTCTTCAAGTCCATCTGGCACTTCTCTTCCAAAGGTCACTCTCTTGGCTCAAGGGTTTCTAGCAACAGTCCAGCTGTTGCTTAAACAAACTGTTCTAGTAGATCTGTTTATATGCACAGCCATCTGGTTCTTTCTCCTTGTTCGAGAAATTCTGAATTCAGTGGGCAGTGTCTCAAAGGCCGCTGTTGACCTGCAGACAGGTTGTTGGAAACTCACTTTGCCTAAATGCCATATTCAGATGACTAGGTACAAGGATGCATTTAAGAGGCGTGTGGAAGCAAGCTAAAATTTTAACAGTTTCGTATTTAAAGTGATGGGACAGTGTTGGCTCAGCAGCAGAATTCTTTTTCCTTAACGGTGATCTAAGTTGGATTCCTGACCAATGCACCCCATGCACTGCTACTACCTGTCAGTCAGTGGAGGCTCACATATTACTAAGATGCTAAACAGTTCTCAGTAGAGCTTAACTAAGACAAGGAAGAAAGGTCTGGCAATCTGCTTCTGAAAATCAGTTAATGAAAACCCTATGGATCACAAAGAGGAGATATGCAACCCATTACAGGGATGGCACAGGACCTGAGCAGGGGTTGTTTGTTTGTTTGTTCCATTGTACCTGAGGTCAGTATCAGTCAGGGGCTGACTCAACAACAGCTAACAATGACAACAAAAATGTATTTAATAAGTATTAGGAAAAAATATAGCCAGCACATTAAATCAGTGATGGACTCTTTTAAATTTTTATATGAAAAAGTAAAGTGAGTTGCTCTTTGAAAATATTAAGTAAGTCATGCTAGTGGTACATAGTTCAAACAGAAACTAATTATGGTTTTTAATGACTGTTAACCAAAACATCGGACACCCAGGTAATATAGTGGTTAAGTGCTACGTCTGCTAACCAAAAGCTCAGCAGTTTGAATCTGCCAGGCACTCCTTGGACACTCTGTGGGCAGTTCTACTCTGCCCTAGAGACTCGCTGTGAGTTGGAATCAACTTAACAACAGTGAGGTTAAGTAAGAGGTTGGCAGTTTGAATCCACCAGACAGTCCTTTGAAACTCTATGGGTAAGTTCTCATCCATCATACCTATAGGGTCTCTATGAGTTGGAAGTGACTTGACAGCCATGGGTTTGTTTTTTGGGGATTCTTACATGGCTACAATTTAGAAAAAACATGTTTCCTGGATAACCCATGTAAGTATTGTAAGTATGGCTTTGATAATGGTGGTTTTTCAAGGGTTAACACTTTCTACACATTGCTAGTCATTTGAGCCCTTTCACCTCTGTTTGCCTCACAGATTCCCTTCTACACCGCAGCCTAGTTTAACCCTCCTGCTTCATAGTGCAGAGTTCAGTAGGGTAAGACAGGTCGCCTGCCTTGCAAACTGTCCAATGTCATTTCATACTGGAAGGACCTCCATGATAAAAAAAAACTACTTTAAAGCTCTGTTCAAAAACCTTGTTGAGCCTACTGTTCAAATTTATTGTTTGAAACTGTTCTGTAGTGAGTAATGTGGGTCTTTTGGAGAGCAGTTTTTCACACTATCTCTTGTAAGATGCTGTGTGCGAGTAGTAAATCGCTCAGTCGTCCCGACAACAAGTCATAATGAAATCTTGGGCAACACTAGGGCTGTAACCAGAACTGAGAATCACTGGGGAGAAGGGGCAACCTGTCCTTTAAAATCAGAGTGGAAATTTACCACCTTCCTCCCACCTCCGTGTAACACTGTGTGACCTACAAAATCTTGTGTGGTTCATGAATTTTAGAGTCAAGTGATGTGGTGCCTGCATGCATATGGGAGGGGATATGTGTGTGTGTGTATATGTGTGTGGATATGTGTTTGTGTGTGCGTGTGTGTGCGTGTTAATTTTCAATTCTCTGAGCTGACTCAAATATCTTCGATGACTGTTTTCAATGTTTACATTTTGAGATTTTAGGAAAACCCCCAATTCAGTGTCCCTAGGCATTTTACCTCCCTACCACCCATCTGTCAGTCTGTGGTACTGTGACAGCTTGAACGTTGCTATGATGCTGAAAGCTATGCTACACCACATGGTCCCTCCTGGTGGATGGGTTTCAGTAGAGGTTCCAAACTAAGACAAGGAAGAGAGGCCTCCTAACTCATTCAGAATATTATCCAATATAGTGCTGGAAGATGAGTCCCATATGTTGGATGGCACTCAAAATACACAGTGGCTACAAAAGCAGAATTCAGCTAACCAAGATCATGAAGATGGCACAGGACCAAGCAATGTTTCATTCTTTGGAACATGGGGTTACCCTGAGTGTGAGCCAATGCAGCAGACACTAATAACAATAATACACATTGTATAAAGTTCCTTAAAGATGTTTTGAGCCCCTTCTTTAAGGCCCCAAACAAAAATAAAGAAATAAACCAAACCCACTGCAGTCAAGTTGATTCGAACTCAACAGCAACTCTATATGACAGAGTAGAACTGCTCCATAGAGTTTCCAAGAAGAGCCTGGCAGATTTGACCTGCAGACTTTTTGGTTAACAGACATAGCCCTTAGCCATTATGCCACCAAGTTTTCCATTCTGTGGCCCAGGACTTCTTTAAATCATATTTCTTTACCAATATGCCTATGGGAAACCCTGGTACTGTAGTGGATGAGAGCTACAGCTGGTAACCAAAAGGCTGGCAATTCGAATCTACCAGGTACTCCTTGGAAACTCTATGGGGCAGTTCTTCTCTGTCCTGCGCAGTCCCTCTGACTAAGAATACACAGCAATGAGTTTGGTATTTTTTGATTTAGAGATATGACTATGACTTTTATGATGCGTGAAAAAGAGAAACTGATGTAATATGACTGACAGCTAATTACAAAAATTAGTTCTTATAACAACTCAAAAGAGGATCTGTGTTTAAATGAGGTAAACAAGCAAGGTCTGTGTTTCTCATTTTTAGATGACAAGTTGGAATGTCACAGGGTGTATTCTCAGCTGTCAGTGTCTAATGTAATTAGGGTAATTGGGGAGGCTGAATTTGCTGATGAGTGACAAACATATTAGTCTAATTCCAGTCCCTCTAATACAATTCTGGCAACATGAGCTTCTCTCATAACCATGTCAGCCTTTGCTGGCTTCCAAGCTCAAAGACAAAATTGCTTTGGTTCTAGAGACACTTTCTGAGTTATAAACCAAAATCAAATCTGTTGCCATGGAGCCAGTTCTGACTCAGCAACACTGTAAGACAGAGAACTGCCCCCATAGGCTTTCCAAGGCTATAATTTTCACGCAAGCAGACTGCCACATCTTTCTCCCAAGAAGTGGCTGCTGGGTTTCAACATTTGGCTTCTCAGCAGCCCACCAATTTACCACTGCAACACCAGGGCCTCCTGTGTATGGGCATTGAGACCATTAACAAAGGAAGCTGGGAAATTATGTGTAGGGGGAAATACAAACTGTAAAAGCAAACCAACATGAAGGACATTTTGGGATTGACTAGGGTGAAGGCTAAATTGAACTTCTCAACAGTTATGACAAATATCTTTTGTATTACTTTTAAGATCCTTCAGTGAGTAAAGGGGGGAAAAAGTTGCAGTAGAGTTGTTTTCGACTAATGTCAACACCATGCATGTCAGAGTAGAACTTTGTTCCATACAGTTTTAAGTGGCTGTGGTCTTTTGGGAGTAGATCACCAAATCTTTCTTCCAAGGTGCCTCTGGGTAGATTTGAACCACTAATCTTTCATCAGCCCAGTGCTTACCAGCTGGCATCACCCAAGCAGACCTTCAGTGAACAGAGCTGTGGTTTATAGCATGTTGCCTTGTTGGTGGTGGTAGATGCCACTGAGTTGACTCTGACACACGGAGACACCATGTGACAGATTACAGCTGTCCCATAGGGTTTCTGGCTATAATCTTTATGGGAGCACATTGCCAAAGCTTTCTCCTGTGGAGCTGCTGGGTGGATTCAAACCACCAATCTTTTGGTTAGCAGGTGAATGCTTAACTGTTCCTTCCACCAGGGTTTCTCTAGAGACCGTCTTTGAGACCTGTTTGGATGAATAACTAAGAATGACTGATTACCATTTTTTTCAGTCATTCATCTGCACTGATACCACAGAACAAGGCTGCACTGAACTGGCCTGGCTAATGTCTGCTCTGACTGACAGCATGTCTTTCCTAGGCCCTTTGGGGATCATCCCTGTTATATTAATTTTGTATTGCCGCTGTTGCAATTAACCGCAAACCAAACAGCTTAAAACAACACCCAGTTATTTCATGTAGGTCAGATGCAGGGCTGCAGTGTAACTGACAGCGTCTTTGGTCTTAAGTCTCAGAAGGTCAAAATCAAAGTGTCAGCAGGGATGTCCTCTTTCCTGTCCGTCCTGGATGTGAATGTACTTCTAGGCTCATTCAGGCTGTTGGTCATGTTCATTTCCTTTTGGTTGTAGGAATGAAGTCTCCTTTTCTTTGCTGGCTGTCAGCAAGGAGCCAGTCTTTATTCCTGGAGGCTTGTGTGTGCCATGTGGTTCCCTTCCAGCAATGGCAGTTCAAACCTCTCTGATGCTTCAAATTCCTCCAGTTTCCTCCTCTACCACTTCTCTCTGACTCCAGCCAGGGGAGGTTATGTGCTTTTAAGAGCTCATGTAACTAGATCAGGATGCTTGGGATAATTCAGGATAATCTCCTTATTTTAAAGTCTGTAACCATCTGTAAAATTCCTTTTGCCATATAACATACTCATGGGATCCAAGTATTACAGTAGAGACCTCTTGGGATAGGGGGATACCACATGTGGTTGTGTGAGTAGATAGAGTATTTACAGGTGACTGTACACACATGGAAACCCTGATGGCACAGTGATCATGTGCTATGGCTGCTAACCCAAAGGCTGACAGTTCAAATCTATCAGGTATTCTTTGGAAAGTCTATGGGGTGGTTCTACTCTGTCTATAGGGTCACAGTGAGTCAAATTTGACTCGACAGCAATGGGTTTGGTTTTATTGGTTTTGCACACACCTATGAGTTGGAATTGACTTAACAGCACTTTTTTTTTATCATTGAAGTGTTCTCCCTAGCTGGTGGTGCAATGGCTAAGCACTCATCTGCTAACTGAAGGTTGGAGGTTTAAGCCTACTGCTGGCTCTGTGTTAGGAAAGTCTTGGAGACATGCTCCCATAAAAATTACATTCTAGGAAACCCGATGTGACAGTTCTACTCTATCCTAGAGGGTCAACATGAGTCAGACTCCATGGGATCCCAAAACAAAACATTTTACTTACGTTAATAGTTGCAGTTTAGCAAAGTCTTTCGTTCTATAAATAATACAAAATTAAAAATTTTGGCCTGGACAAGTCTCCCATATGTCATTCACTATTCCATAGTAGTGGAGTTCAAAGCAATGAAGATTCAGAAAGCAAAGCGAGGGTCTAACATTATCGCACCTAAAGGGATCTCTGTCTGACCTCCCTCTAAATGTCCAGTCCTGTGGACTCAGAGATGCTAACCCTTTGGATCTCTGGGTGTTGGTTTAATTAGTCAAGTATGATAGGTTCATTATATGGAAAAGAGCTATAAAAAGTTACTGAGATTATTATGCTACCTGTGCTTCACCTCAACCACAATGGATATGGCGAGGGACTCCACAAACTGGACACTCAGGTAGTGTCCCAAGGCTATTGGCTGAATGGTGAAGTGCGCAATGGTGATGAAAGTGCAAACAGCACTGGCCTTGAGCAGGCACCTCAGGATGCCCACCGGTGACCATCTGTGTTATTGGTGTGCTCTTCAGGATGCTTCCCTACAGCTGTGCTTGAACCCAGCAGGTTGGCGAGGCAACCAGAATGATCTCAGTCTCCTGTTGCTGTTGTTACTGTTGGCTGCTGTCAGTTCAGCTCCCCGCTCATAGCAGCCCCATGTGCAATGGAAGAAAAATGCTACCCAACCCTGAGCCATTCCCCATGATCAGTTATAAACCATTATGATTAGTTTTCAGAAGTGGGGCTCCTTCTTATTCTGGAAGCTCTGCTGAAACCCGTTCAGCATCATATCAATGAAAAAGTATCCACTGACAGACAGGTGGTAGCTCTCCATGCGGTGCACTGCTGGGGAACTGAGCTCAAGTCTCCTGCATAAAAGGTGAGAATTCTACCACTCTCCTTCCACTACCTACACTACTCCCTGCTAGAGGATCAGAAATCTAATCCTTAATGTGTAAATATATTGCCTTTCTCTCAGATAATTCACATGTCCGTAGTCCTGGTGACTAAAGGAACAAATGCAGGTAAAAGCCAAAATAAAAAACAAAAACCCAGTGCCATCAAGTCGACTCTGACTCACAGCGACCCTATAGGGTACAGTAGAACTGCTCTCCATAGAGTTTCCAAGGAGTTCCTGGTAGATTTGAACTGCCAGGCATAGCATTTGGCGATTATGCCACCAGAATTTCTGATTAATTCATCCAACATGGCAAAAAGGGGCCAGGACTCTGGGTTCCTGGTTTCAGATCATAGTGGATGCTCTTCAGTGTGGCTAGCCAAGCAGGTGGTACCCTGCCCTTGTCCTTAATTTTCATTTCCACAGCTCTGCAAAGAAAAGATTTGTGAATGTTTCAGACGGAGGCTTACCTGGATTGGCCCCACCCAGGTGTGCTGTTTCTTTTAAATTGAAGATGGTAAGTTTGAATCTTGCCTGTGCCTGATGCAAACAGTTTTTTCTCTGTCAGTGCTCAGTGTTTGGCACTGGGGATGGATTGCTGAATGGACAGATGGATATAATGGGTAGTTATAGGCTGATGTGCCTTTGCCTGTGTCTGGGACGTTAAACACATAGAAAGTAAAAAATGCAGTCACATAAAAATTACTGATGTTAATGCTGTGAATCATTAAAGACAAATTACAAGAGCAGAATTTTGCTTCAGTAAGATATACCTACTGCCACAAAGTTGGTTCTGACTCATAGAGACCCTATAGGACAGAGCAGAATTGCCCAATAGGCTATCTAAGGCTGTAATCTTTACAGAAGCAGACCACCACATTGTTCTCTCCAGGAGCAGCTGATGCCTTCAACACCCCAACGTTTCACTTAGTAGCTTAATACTGTAACCATTGCACCACCACATTCTCTTTAATAAGCTGTATAACCAAAAACATGTAAACACAAACAACCATGATTTCCCAAAAAAAATAAAAGAATATCCAGAAAACTATCATGCATGTGCTACCATGATTTTTAAAGGCAGAGTCCATTTCTATGATATTTGAGCTATTTAGCTCTTCTCTAAGAACCAGAATTCTGAAGGCTCTACACTGTTAGCCATTCTTCATCAGAATACAGCTGGAGGGTAATTAATAATAATCATTTTGCTCCATTTCCTGTGCCATCAGATATAAGCAGGCTTTTTCTTGGTAGGAGAAGAGTGCTGTTTTCACTGTCCTTGTAGCATGTTGCCTTGTGTCTGTTTTGAGCATCGGGTGACCACCTCATTGTGCTCTGATGAAAGAGTAAGTGGAGGATGATTTTTAGTGTGAAAGCTTTTAATGCTGCTAGTGAGGAATCAGAACTCACTACCCTGGGTGTGTCCTTATGACATCATTTCTGAAAGTAAAGGACTCTTCTGCAACTTCTCTTCTGAGGGCTCTCCCTGCCTAGCTCACATCTTCTTGATCTGTAAAGATGTGAGGGGGCGAGCAAGAAGGTGGGCAAGGGGGTCTGCTTAGTGGGACACCATGAGTTCAGGGGAACCCCTGTTCTATCATAGCAATGACACCTGTGAGAGGCCGATCTAATTTTTATTGATAAGCACTATAGGTCTAACCATAAAGGCATTACAACTATTAGTTCTGATCATTGCAACAACCGTTTTAAGTAGAAGTTGTTGACAGTTACAGTCGAGTCAGCTCTGACTCATGGCAACCCCACATACAAAGTGTTCCCCAGTCCCGTGCTGCCTGCACAGTTGCTGGCATGCTCAAGGAAACTATTGTGACTAGGTACTTTGAGAGCCTACCAGAGGGTTCATCTCATGACACTATATGGGACGACATTCCACTGTGACCCATATGGCTTTCATTGGCTAATTTTTGGAAGTCGGTTGCAAGGCCGTTCTTGTTAGTCTGCTTTAGTTTGGAAACTTCACTGAAACTTGTCCACTATGGCTGAATCTGCTGGTATGTGAAATACTGGAGGCATAGCTTCAAGCCTCATAGCAACAGGCAAGCCATAACAGTACGGTAAACTGTGAAGATACTACCATCTACATTTCATAGATGAGGAAACCAAGTCCAGGGTCACAGCAAAGTGGGAAAATGGATTTTGTATGAGTCCAAAGACCCAAATCAGATGTCATATCCTTAGTGAAACCTTCTGATTCTTTAGGTTGGATGGAGTACTTGCTCATTTCTTGGCAACATCTCAGTATGAGCATATCTCTAAGAGAGCACTGGGATGATTGATTGACGTCTGTCTTCAAATCTGAGTCACCCTGTTTATCGACTCATGAAGGGACACAGCACTTTGCACCTGTTTTTCATGCAGTGCATTTTTACCGAGCAAATGAAAAGGACTCAAAAAGACCGCTTTCCTATATCTGTAGGGCGTCACATTTTGAAGACAAGAGGAGAAGGGTTTTTCCCTCCCAAGCAAGGAAAAATCTAAAGCTCTGCCCTTATGCCCCCACTCATCAAACATACATACACTTTTTCCATCAACTTTCTTAAAAGGGAAACTCTGATACCGTACAGGCACTCTTTGAAAATGCTATGGGACTACTCTGTCCTATAGGTTTGCTATAAATTGGAATTGCCTCGACAGCAGTGGGGCAAGTGGGTGGGTGGGGTACTGTAGTGGGAAAAAAATAGATTTAGCACCTCCTCTCACGGAGTTTAACATCTGATAGAGGCAAGACCAGCCACAAGATTTGCAGGGCTCAATGCAAAATGAAAATGTGGGGCCACTTACTGAAAAATTATTGAGAGTTTCAAGTGGTAACCATACAGCATCAAACCAAATGCAGGTCCCTTCTATGCATGCAGCCTGGTGCAGATGAAAAGGGAACATACCTGTAAAGGCCATCCTGGGTGGAGTAGAGAGACATTCACATGTATACAACTAATACTGCAGTTGTGATTAATATAGGTGCATGCTATGACAGATCAATTATGAGATCTTGAGTCTCTGACTAAGTCGTATCTTGCAGAGAGTATATACTCAAAAGATCTTTAATTGATAGTTTCAGGAGACCCAGCATTACAGAAGGAATTCACACGGGGTGTCACAGAAAACATGGTAGATTGTTACACCGATGATAGCTAAGTTACACTTATCACACAATCAATTCCAGTTACTGCATTAAGCCTTTCTTGTCAACATGTCATTGAATTGCCACATGGCCCAATGTGTCAGGCACCAAAATGCCTCTGTTTTTCAGATAAAAAACTGAGACTTCTAAAGATTGAGAAACTTGCCCAAGAGTCATCCAGCTAATTGGCAGTGAAAGTTGACAGCTAACCACCATATCTCTGGTATCAAAGCTATGTTTTCAACCCTCGTGTTGCATGCCTTCTCGAAGCCAAAGCAAATATTTAATAACTCTCTACTACATCCTCAGGAAAACACTTTTGAAACGTCCTCAAACTCATTTTGTTTCCTATTAAATTGGGTCAACCAGCTCTTCTCAAGCCCAGCTATACTTCTGTATAAGACTCTGAGAACCTTCCAGGTATTTGAATCAAGTGATGACGATGCAAGTAGTTCCATGTAGCAAACATCTCAGGGTGAGAGGCTAAGTCTGGTCTATTGTAAGAGGCTGCTGATATCTGCGAAGAGATTTCTGTGAAGTTTGGCGTATAGTGAGTGCTCTTTAAGAATTAACTGTGACATTGATATAATTCTTCTTGTCCTCTAAGGTTTTCTGTAGTACCTAGCACATGGTGAACACACAGATTATCAAATGAGACTTAAAAATAATAAAAACCACTGCTGTCAAGTGAATCTGACTCATAGTGACCTTATAGGACAGAGTAGAACTACTCCATAGAGTTTCCAAGGAACAGCTGGTGGATTCGTACTGCCGACCTTTGGTCATTAGCATCTTACCTCACTGTGCTACCGGGACTCTGAAAAAGACACTGGAGGTAGCAAACTGAGAGAAAGCTCCAGAAGTTGTTGTCTCACATGTAATTCAGTTTGGAAGCAAGAGGGTTTTTATCTGAGATGAGAAAGATGATAGCAATGGAGCTGCCAGTATGTAGAAAAGGAGCCTGAGAGGAAGGAGTTAACCAAGTGAGGCATATGGGGAGGGGAAGCTGCTCTCACCTCTGTTTTCCGAGGTGATGCATTACCTGAAGATGATTATTTCCCTCTCCCATTGGCTTTCAACTTGAGGTTTAATAAGATGATGATATATACGTATATATGTATATATATAAGACCATGAAACCAGAATTTGACCTGCTAGGTTAATAAACACTAGCAGTTACTGTAACTCACAAATTACAGGTCCCAATTTTCACAGCCGGGTTTCAGGCATTAATTAACTCAGGTGTTACAAATCACAGCATTTTGGAATGCTAGCAATGTTTAAATTATCCATAGTTTTGCTACCTTAATTTAAAAGCAACTTCCATCATTTTTCAAAGAAGAGTACCCAAGTCGGAATAAGTCCATCTCTCATGCTTGTGTAGTCGTTAATGCGCTGGGAGCAAATGAATGTTTTTAATGTCTTTCAGTAGGTCTGAGTTCAGATTTACCAGGCTTCCTACTGCAGCTAACTCTGTCTCTAATAAAGTACAGAATTAAGAAGATGCTACTTATTTATCTTTATTTTGGTTGGGGTATATCTCTCCTTGCCCTTCTCCCCTCTCGATCTCTCCTCTTTCCCTGCTTGCTTCGGCCTGTTTCCTTCCCTTCCCTTCTCTAGCCTCTTTTCCCCTCCTCTCCCTTTCCCAGCCCTCCCCTCTTTTCTGTATTCTCTTGCTCTGAAATATGCATTCCCATTGGGGGCTTACTGGAGTAATAGAAAAGTTTATGAGGTTGACCATCAGTTTCATTTCAGGTAAGGCTAGGACAGGCCCAAGTCTTAGTAATGCTTCTAACTGGACTAGTTTAAATTGTATGTTTATTCAACTGGACTAGTTTGAATCATACATTTATTCCCAAATGATTACTGTGGACCGAACCAAAACCAAACCCATTTCCGCCAAGCCGGAATGAAGGAGACTCTATAGAACACAATAGAAATGCCCCATAGGATTTCCAAACAGTTCTTGATAGATTCAAATGGCTTACCACTTGCTTGGTTAACAGTTATAGGACTTAACCACTATACCGCCAGGGTTCCTCCCATCCTTGATCTCTGGTAGTGGGGCTAGCCCCATTCACACCATGTGGGAGGAAAAGGGAGCAAGAGTCTACTGCCAGGGAAGTTAGAATGTTTTATTACTGGGAGATAGAAAAACTGATGCTGACTGTGGTGTCAGATAGAGCTCCATTTCAGTTGCGGCTCTGACTTCTGGGCAGCCTTAGGCAAAGTACTTCATGTCTCTGAGGCTCACTCACAGTACATCTCTTACATAAAATGTGACAATAACAGAAGGCAGTTTGCTGTATTATTGTGAAGACTGAAGGGTGCAGTGAAGATCAAGTGCCTGGCGTGTAGTCAGTGGTCAGTAAATGGGACCCTTTTCCATCCTTACTGAGGAATTCTATCATATGATCAAACTGTAGTTTATGTTGATGATTATGTGCCCACAATAAGCAATGAAATGAAGAAATCAGTGATGAAATTTCTAATTGTGAAATTCATTAATTGAGAGCCTTTAAATAAGCTTATTAACGCTCTCATTCTCCATGGGGTTGTGTTCTTTCTCTTCTTTCAGTGTCTTTTTTTTTCCAGATCTTATAAGACGTTGATAGACTCCCATCTTCCTTTCAGTGTTGTGCTTTGTTCATGTTTGATTTTTTTCCCCTCTCCTGTCATCACTTGAACAATGCCTGGTAATGGCTGAGTTTGCCAAGGAACAGGCCACACTACAGCCTGTGGGGAGCACAGGCAGTCTCACGGCTTAATGAGAAAGATACGGGGCTGGATGTGGGTGACCTGCTTTCTTGGATCTGCTACTGAGAGTCTGTGAACTTGTGAATAAGACCCCTAACTTCTCAGTTATAATAAAAGGTCTTTTAGATGCAGGAACCCAAAACCTGCTTAAGCCAGCACAGGTCAAAAGGAAGTGTTCTGAAGAATTGCAAGGTGTAGTCACCTGAGAAAGCAACTAAGAATGAAAACCCCTCTCTCCATTCCCCAGGAAGGACATCACAGCTCTTCTCTCTCTCTCTCCCCTTCCTCCCTCCCTCCCTTCCTCCCTCCCTCCCTTCCTCCCTCCCTCCCTCCCTCCCTTCTTCCTTCCCTCTCCCCTTACATGAGATCTAACAGGGTGACTTATCCTGGTCAATATGATCTTTCATCACTGAACACTTTTACTGTGTAAGTTTCTGTTCAAATTCTCAAAAGAGAAATTCAGATGGGTCACTGGCCAACCATGTTTGGTTGGTCTTGTGTCCGATAGCCACTGCTGCTCCAATCAGCTGGGCTTCAACCTTTTGGGAGCAGGGCTGTGTAATATAAAAGAGGCTTCCCAGGCCAGTCCTTTCAGCAAGTACTGAGGCAAAGATTGTCCTTATATAAGGGGGCAGTGACATAGACCAAACCAAAAACCCACTGCCATGCAGTTGATTCCGACTCGTACTGACCCTATAGGACACAGTAGAGCTACCCCATTGAGTTTCCAAAGAGCGCCTGATGGATTTGAACTGCTGACCTTTTGGTTAGCAGATCTAGCACTTAACCTCTATACACCAGGGTTTCCCAGACATCTCAAAATACAGAATTTTCACATAGAATAAGTCTCCACATTCTCATTTGTAAATGTAATTATGCATATCTCATACAGCCATTCTAAGGATTAAATGAGATAATGAATTGCAAAATTCTTTGGTGACTGGAAGCACAGAATTTTTTGTAGATTGGAACAAGAGCACAACAATTACATTGCTATATCCGTGTATGAGTTTGTTCTTGACACAAATCACTGTGTAAAAAATCATCCCAAGATTCAGAGACTTAAAGCATCAGTCATTTATTCTTGTGTACCTTGGGTTGACTTACCTGGGCTCGACTCAGTAGCAGTAGCTCTGTGTCCTGTGTATCTCACACTCCTCCTCGGTCCACTGGCTTAGCTAAGGCATACCATCTCTTGCCAGAAATTCAAGAATGCAAGCCGAAGCAGATAGGCTTCTCAGTCCCTAGCACTTCCAGTTGAGTTTGCTCTCTTTAAATGTGATATCATCCCAGGACTAGACCACCTGGGTCACGAATTTAAAAGTTTGTATACATAGCAAATCAATTGTTTATACTTTCATGCTCAAAAGAAGAATATGTTCTAGAGTCTAGTTTTTAAGTCATCTTGCCAGCCAAGTGCTGTCGAGTCGGCTCTGACTCATGTTGCATGGTTTTTTGTAAGTGGTCCTTGCTCCAAAAAAACAAGGTCCATAAAGCCCAGTATCCTTACAAAATCAATTTTACTTATTCAGGGACATACTTATTGCAGTCATTTTATTTAAATGACAGGATATTTTTTTAAAAAAAATTGAACCTAGGAGTCTTGGAAAAGATCATCTAATATTTCTACTCCATGCTGCACAAACAGGGAGACTGAGGCTTAGAGAGACTAAATGACTTATCTAAGATCTCAAAACTGGTGTTAAAGTATGCATTGTTGAGCCAAAAGAAACAGATCTGACTAAATCTGGAAATTTTGATATTACTAGGAAGGTATAGATTAATATACTGGGGTTGTTTTTCTGGGTCAGATCTAACTTGGCATAGTCTAAAGATGCCACTGGTTAGACCCCAACTGGAAATTAAACATAAATGTCCAAGTTATCAAGCAGGAGGGGAGTACAGAGACTATGCATGTGAATCCTAAGCTGAAAAAGTCCTTCTCTACCTGCTTTCCAACTTGTTACTTGTCTCCTGGCTCTAAAACTCCCTATAGAGGTAGTTTTAATGGTATGTGTGTGTTTCTGTTGTTAGTTGCCATTGAACTGACTGAGATTCAGCAACCCCATTCATGCACAATGGAATGAAATGCTGCCTGGTTTTGCATCATCCCCGTGATTGGTTGCAGGTCATTATGATCTATACAGTCTTCATTGGCTGATTTTTGGAAGTAGATCACCAGACCTTTCTGTCTTAGTCTAGAAATGCCACTGAAACCTATTCAGCATTATGGCAACACACAAACCTCCACTGACAGCCATGTAGTGGCTCTTCATCAGGTACACTGGCTGGGAATTGAACCTGGGTCTCCTTCACGAAAGTCAAGAATCCTACCAGTGTCCAGTTACCAGTGTCCTCAATAACACACACACACACACAAATCCATAATTTTTCAGTTGTTTATCATGCTGTACTTCTGGAATTTAATTATTATCCATGACAAAATTATTGATAGTGGAATCAGAGGTTAAGAAAGTATTCAACAGTCACATAGATTAAAAGAAGAATACTATCCAGCTTACATTCAAAGTCCAGCAAAAATTAAAGCCAAAAATGCTAATAAACACATAGAAAGGCAAAAATTAGTTCCAGTGTCCCTTGCTTCAAAAATCACCCATAAAGACCCTTTTTATACTGCATGAAAAAGCCAGACCATATCCCTTGCTTTAAACCATTTCACTAATTATCTCCCCTCCCCCTAACTTTCTTCTGATTATACACTTTTTTAATGGCCAAGATTACCATTTTGCAAATAAGATAATGCCCAGATTCTGAGATCTGGGGAAATATTTCTATTATTCTCCCAGGCTTTGGTGAGAAAGATCTTCTAAGTGAAAGCACTGGGGTGAAAGTAACAGATTCATAATACGTAAATTATCAAAAACTCTTTTGTAGTGAATCAGAAACCAAACTCCTACTGATAGGAAGCAAAACTCTCCCATCTGGGATGGCAACTGGTTCACCCTAGTATTTCTGTATTCTTTTCCAAGGTACCCAGTGCTAGGGCATACAAAGGCTGCGGTACCCAATACGAGCTGATGCCTTTGTTGTCTGCTTTTGAATATTCAAACAGGATGGTGGTAATAAGCAACAAATGTTGCCTTGGTGCTAATATTTTTGTAAATGAAAAATGTGATGAGGTGGACATTGCACATCTCTCATTATTACAAGCCTTTTATGTGGAGGCACTTTGTGTGTGAAATGGAATTGGAAGGAGAGTTCCTTGACTAATGTCACCATGCATCTCAGTGTTTTCCGTCTCTCAAGTTTACTGGCTTCCCTTGCTGAATATATTTTATTACCACCACCTCCACCCCAACTCCACCTCTAGCTCACATATTAAATAAAATCAAATCCGACTCGACGGCACTTGCCTGGCTGGCAAAATGTTATCATCCATTCAATTCGTGGCGACCCCACATGTGTCAGAGTGGAGCTATACTCCATAGGGTTTGCAATGGCCAATTTTTGGGGAAGTTGATCACAGGCCTTGGTTCTGAGATCTTCTGGGTGGACTTGAACATCCAGCCTTTCAAGAGCATTATCCATTTGTACCACCCAGGTACTCCATCTCATGTACACCCAGTGCTGTTGAGTCAGTTCCAACTCATAGCAACCCTGTAGGTCAGGGTAGAACTGCCCCATCGAATTTCCAAGGAATTCCTGGTGAATTTAACTGCCAACCTTTTGGTTAGCAGCTGTAGCACTTAACTATTACACCAACCAGAGTCTGGTAAGGTAAAAATCTAAATTCAGATGTCAGCCCTAGGGGCAGCTTTCTTCTCCTACCTCTGGAGGAAGGTCCTTGTTGATCTTCCCATGGGCTGGAAGCTTCTGAGGTGCGGGGACCGCATTCTTTCCAAAGGATGTGCTCAGCTCCCAGTACTGCTTTCTTTCTTGACAGGCCAGGATACCAGGAATCATGGCCCAGCCAAACTAGCACACATGTTTGTGGGTAGCACAGTTCAATCCATGACAGGTTGTATGAAACCTATTTTTTTTCTCATATTGTCTTGTTTGCATTGTTAAATTAAAAAATATATTTATAGAAGCGTGACTATAATACTTATATATTAAACTATAATTTTTAGTTTAGTTTAATAAATAGGGAATTACTAGTGTTTTAGTCAGCTAGTGCTGCTCTAACAGAAATACCATGAAGTGGATAATTTTAGCAAAGGAAAGTTTATTCTTATACCGACCAGTAGGCCCAAATCCAGATTCAGTGTGTCCACTCCAGGGTAAGGCTTTCCCCCTGCCAGCTCTGGAGGAAAGTGATTGTGTTACATCAGTCTTTGGTCAGGCAGCATCTAGATGCAGGAACCTCAGGTCTGAAGGATGTGCTCTACCGCCAGTGCTGCTTTCTTGATGGTATGAAGTGGTGCAAGCCACGCTCCAGGGAAACCTTCTCTGCATTTGAGCAGGAAGGTGATCTTAGAGAGGGTTTTACAGTCCCATCCTAATCCTCTCTAACATAATCCATTCTCTTAAGCACTGGCAGAGATTAGAATTCACAGCATAAGAAAATCACAAAATAGAGTGCAATCACAGAATACAAGGAGTTCCTGCCCAGCCAAATTACTACATATATGGGGGGGGGGGCCCACAGGGAGGACACACAATTCATTCCGTGACAACTAGTACTTTTGAAGTCCTCTGAATACTCTTTTCTGATCACATCACCCTCTCCCTACCAAGGAATTACTCTCCAGTGTTTCATATTTATCATTTCTATTCATCACTTTATGACAGTGGCTCACCAAGTATGATCCTCAGGCCAACAGCAGCAGCACTACTTGGAAATTTGTTAGAAATATTCATTGTTTAACCCTATACCCAATCCTGGTGGCCTGGCAGTACAGTATTTAGAGCTTAGTTGGCTAATCAAAAAGTTGTCAGTTCAAGTTCACCATGTGCTTCTTGGAAACTCTATGCTGCAGTCCTTCTCTGTTATATGGGGCTGCTATGGCTCGGAATGGACTCAACAGCAACGGAGTTTTGTTGTTGGTGGTGGTGGTGGTTGGTTTGTTTTTGGACTCCCAGTCCTTCTCAATCAGAAACTCTCCTGGAAAAGCCCAGGAGTGGGGTGTAAAAAAGCCTTCTGTTTGATTCTGATGCACACTGAAAACCATAGCTTTACAGAAAATACTGTGTGTATGTATGTGTCTAAACAATGCATATCACACATTACTTAGTTGATTTTAACATTTAGGTCTATAAAATCATACTTTATGCATTCTTCTCCTACTAGACTTTTTTCCCTACTTACATTTTTTTTCACATTCGTCCATATCCTTCTGTGTAGTTACAGAACATTCATCTACAGCTGTGTAGTATCCATTGTTGACTGTATCATAATTTATTTGTGCATTCCAGAGCCAGTAGACATTTGGGTTTTCCCTAATGTTTTGCTGTTTGGAGCAACGCTACTCTGAACATTACTGAATCTTTAACCAGAACACCTGTGCAAGAGAGTGCCTCCAGGGAGGTGCTTTCTGCTTTTCCATGTCATGTTGAACATGGAAAATGATAATATTTGTAAACAGGCATAAACAGACATCTTGTGGCAATTGTAGATTCTTGGGTTTGGTTCTCTCAACTCCTTTTCAGCCACATTCTATTTAGACAGATTGGGAAGCTAAAAACTTCATTTCCCAGACTCTCTTATAACAGACAGTCTAGAGGTAAAGGAAATTTTGGCAATTAGGTGCACTGACTCAAGATGTGAAAAGTCAAAGAGACCAAATACTTTGCTGCTTTTGGCTGCTGCTGCTGCTACTAAGTTCCCTGTAACAGCCTCCTTCTGCCCATTTTCATATTGGTGAGGGACCAGAAGCAACAACAGGACAAATACAAATCAAAGCCTCATTAAGTTAAAATTTTACACCAACTAAGAAGGTGTGGGGGGGAAATTGGAACCCTCATATACCACTGATGGGAATGATGAATAATACAGCCACTTTGAAAAACAGTGGGCCATTCCTCAAAAAGTTGAACATCAAGTTACCATTTGACTCAGCAAGTCCATGCCTAGCTATGCGACCAAGAGAAATGAAAGTGGGCATAGACACAGACACTTACATGCAATGTTCATAAAGGCATTGGGTATCAATAGCCAAAACCAGGAGCAACCCAATGGCCTATTGATTGCCCAATGGATAAACTAAATGTAGTGTATCTACACATTCTAAGATTTTTCATTAAAAGGAATGCAGCACTGGTATGTGCTACAATGTGGCTTAATCTTGAAAACAGTATGCTTAAATGATTCCAGACACAAAAGACCTCATATTGTAGGATTCCATTTATAGCAAATTTATAGAATAGACAAATACATAAATACAGAAAGTAAATCAGTGGTTTCCAGAGGAAATTTGTATAGCATACTGGTTAAGTGTTACAGCTCCTAACCAAAAGTTTGGCGGTTTAAATCTACCAGCTGCTCCTTAGAAGTTCTACTCTGTTATAGAGGGTCATTGTGAGTCACAATTGACTAGACAGTGATGGGTTTAGTTTTTAGGGGGCAGAGGAAAAGGAAGAGCATTTTCTTAATGAGTATATGCCTCTTTTTGGACTGATAGAAATGATCTGGAATTAGATAATGGTGATAGCAGCACGACTCTCTCAGAATATTACAAACACTGAATAGTAAAGTCTAAAAGAGTGAATTTCACGGTATGTAAATTCTGTCTCAATTAAAAAAAAGTGTTTGGGAACTTTTTAAACTTGTCTTCTGGATAACAGCTTCATGTGTCCCCTTTTCAGCTTCTTTGGTGTAGGAGGCAGTTGTGGAGGGGGGCAGCAACATTTGTCTCTAGCACAGCTCCAGTGAGCACTTCAGATGAAGGAAAAAAAAAAGAAGGTTGCCATCAGTCAGCTCTGACTTGTAGTGACCCCCATGTGTGTCACAGTAGAGCAGTGCTCTATAGAGTTTACGGTGGCTGACTTTTCAGAAGCAAATGACCAGGCCTTTCTTCCACAGTGCCCCTGAGTGCACTCAAGCCTCCAGCCTTCCAGTTTAGCAACTAAGTGCTATAAAACTTTGCAGAAGACAACTGTCACATCCCTTTCCCATGGGTTAGGTTCAGACCACAGACCTTTTGGTTAGCAGCCAAGGATTTAACCACTATACCATTAGGGCTCCTTCTAACTGTATTTCCAGAAACTATGGAGAGAGAAGAAAATGTTAACTGATAGGACAGATGAATTTTTTTTAACACAGAATTTGGAAAATTGTAAGATACAAGGTGTGACACTTAAGTCCATGAACTTAATTGTTCTAAGTGCTACATACCTCACTGCTGAATATCACTACAGTCACCTTCAAAGTAGTCCCCTTGGGAAGCTATGTACCAACACTAGTATCTGCCAAGCCAGCCAAGTGCCATCGAGTCAGATCCTAGTTCACCCTTAAAAGCAATTTTGGAACTCTTTCTAGAATGGCCATGGCACACAGTGGCAAGTTCATAAACTTAGTTGTATAGTTGTCTGTGTAGGAGTTTTAAAAACAAATAACTGTATTGGAAACCCAGGAAGCAAACAATTGTATTGGAACACCCTCCCTACTCACCTGATGTGGCCCCCAGTGACTTTTTTCTTTACTTGAAGTTAAAGGAAATATTGAAAGGAAGACATTTTGATGCCATTGAGGAAATCAAGGGTAATACAATGACAGCTCTGATGGCCATTCAGAAAAAGAGTTCCAAAATTGCTTTGAAGGATGGACTAGGTGCTCGTATCAGTGCATAGCTTCCCAAGAGGAGTAATTAGAAGATGACTGTAGTGATATTCAGCAGCGGGGTATGTAGCCCTTTTTCTGGGATGAGTTTGCAAACTTAATTGGCAGTCCTCATAAATGATCCAGTTTCTTCAACAAATAATAAAATAAAATATAATAAAATAAATATATAAAATAATATGTAATAAAATATATAATAATAAATATATAAAATATAATAAAATAAAATATAAGGAGAGAGAGGAAAACAATAGATTTAAAAAATCATAAAAGACAGATCAACTCAATGCAGCATATTAACACTGTTTGCATCCTGACTCAAACAAATCAACAGTTAAATGGGAAAATTGAACACTGACTAGATATTTGACCTGATTAAGGAATGACTGCTAATTTCTAAGTGTAAGAAGATGTTACATTGCTGTCAGCTGCCCTTGGGTTGGTTCCTACTCATGGTGACACGGGATACCACAGGATTGTTAAAAACTGCTTACTATTTAAGTACACACACACACAACCTGGAGTGTAGTGTAGCAGTTAAGTGTTACAGCTGCTGACCAAAAGGTTGGCCGTTCATATCCACCAAGTGCTCCTTAGAAATGCTATGAGGACAGTTCTACTCTGTCCTATAGGGTTGCTGTGAGTCTAAATCAAGTTGACAGCAGTGAGTTGCTATTTTGTTTTCTTATTTATTTATTTATTTATTGTTTTTTTGGTGGAGAAGGCAATGGGTAGGAGACAAGATGGAACAAGACTGACCATAAGTTAATAATTATCAATGGCAGGAAATAAGCTCATGACAGTCCATTATACTGTTATTTCTAATTTTGTTTATCTTGGAAACTGAGTTTAGATGGTTTAGGTCAATAGCAGATTCTATACTGTTGTTATAAATGCAAAGTGTCGGATAACGGGATGCCTTGAGTGCAGCTTGGACTTCTTCCTTCCGTACCATCAGTTCCTGATCATATGTCACCTCCTGAAAAGGTCTTTGCTTTCTTTCTCGTCTTTCTTAATGACCACTTGCCTTCTTGTATGATGTCCTTGATGTCATTCCACAACTCATCTGCTCTTTGGTCATTAGTGTTCAGTGTATCAAATCTATTCTTCAAATGGTCTGTAAACTCAGGTGGGACGTACTCAAGGTCATACTCAGCTCTCATGGATTTGTTCTAATTTTCTTCAGCTTCAACTAGAACTTGCATATGAGCATTTGATGGTCTGTTTCGCAGTCAGCCCCCGGCCATGCTCTGACTGATGATATGGAGCTTTTCCATCATCTGTTTCCGTAGGTGTTCACTTGATTCCTGTGAATTCTATCTTCTAAGGTCCATGTGTATAGTAACTGTTTATGTTGGTGGAAACGGTATTTGCAATGAAGAAGTCACTGGTCTTGCAAAATTCCATCATGTGATCTCAGGCACTGTTTTTATTAGCAAGGTCATGATTTCCAGCTGCATATCCTTCTTTGTTCCCAGCTTTCTCATTCCAGTCATCAGTAATTATCAATGCATCCTCATGCATGTTTGATCACTTTTAGACTGCAAAAACTGGTAAAGATCTTCAATTTTTTCATCTTCAGCTCCATTGATTGGTGCATAAATTTGAATAATAGTCACATTAACTTGTCTTCCTTGTATGCATATGGATATTATTTTATCACTGACAGTGTTGTACTACAGAATACATCTTGAAATGTTCTTTTTGATGATGAATGCAATGCTGTTCCTCTTCAAGTTATCACTCTCAGTGTAGTAGGCCATGTGATTGATTCAAAATGACCAATACTAGTCCATTTATAATGCTTAGAAATATTGATAATTATGCATTCTCTTTCATTTTTGATGATTTCCAATTTTCTTAGATTTGTACTTCACACATTTCCTGTTCCGATTATTAGTGGATGTTTGTAGCTGTTTCCTTTCCAGTCATGCCACAGCAGCAAATGAAGGTCCTGAAAGCTTAAGTCTATCCATGTTATTAAAGCCAACTTTTCTTTCAGGAGGTAGCTCTTCCCCAGTTGCTTTTCAAGTGGGGCTTCCAACATGGGGGGCACACCTTATGGCACTATACCAGACAGTGTTCCACTGCTCTTCATAAGGTTGACACTCGCAAGTTCTTTTCAGAAATAGACTGCCAGGTACTTCTTAGTCTGTCTTAGTCTGGAATCTCAAATGAAACCTGTCATCCACAGATGACCCTGCTGGTATCTGAATACCAGTGGTATAGCTTGCAGCATCACAGCAACATGCTAGCACCCCACAGCAGACATGTGGGGGACAAATTCCCTTGGTGAACTGAAAAACTGCTCAATTTGCATAGTAAGCCAACCAATCTCTACAAGGTGACCAAACCAGCAAGTTGTTTATAGCTTACCCAGGAAATGTCAATCAGCCTACACAAAAGGAAAGAACTGTCTGGAGTAGAAAACAAGGGCAAAGATAACTCCTAAGGTTTAAGAGGGAAAAAAAAAAATCTCCAAAACTGTTTTTCCAAAGAACCAAGTCAAAAAGCTACATAAAGGAATTCATTTCACTGTAAGCATTGGTATATATACGAGATGTGTCTGTAAGTGAATTATATGTTTGTCTCATTTATGACTCATAGTGCTCCTAGGAAGTAGATACTAGTATAATCTCTGTCTTATAGAGGATGAAAATGAGACTCAGAGGTTAAGCAGCATACCTGAGGTTACACAGGCAGTGAGAAGCCAGGATTTGAATTCGCCCAGTCTTGAATTTGTCTGCCCCAAGCCTTCCACCTGCACGAGACTAACTTGGAGCACCAAGTATTTGTCCAGAGGCACTTCAAACCAATTTCCCTGGATAATTTCCCACGTGATTCCTGCGTGTTCTCAGCTGGCATACTGCTATGTCGAGCCAAGCCAAGCCAAGTGCCATTGAGTTGGATCCGACTCATGGCAACCCTAGGGGCCAGGGTAGAACTGACCCCCAGAGTATTCAAGGAGCACCTGGTGGATTTGAACTGCCGACCTTGTGGTTAGCAGTGGTAGCACTTAACCCAGTACACCGAGAGGGCTTCTATTTTCCTTAACTCCCTTTGATCCATTTGGTCAAAATAAAAATTTCCCAGCAATCCCATGGGGGTTTTCCTGAAAGACCTGTGTTTGCCTCTTTGTCTGCACATCTTTTCCCCTCACCCTGTTTCTTCGCTACTGAATTTGAAGGGCAAAGGCAATTGAGATGCACATATATATTTCATCAGCAGAAGCTTCAGGGATTACTTCAGCACACACAAAGCAAACCAGCTGGGAGACAAATTGCAGCCACCTGACTGAAGGAATTTGCAGGCTTTGAGGAGGATGCGAATCCTAGAACTGCTGTGTCTGACGTGACTCAGCACCTAAGAGGACTGCCGTCTCCCTGCAAAACTGTGCAGGACCCTTTGAGCACTGTGAGACTGGGCTTTCTCCTACTCTTCTCCACCTCGGGCGTTGCAGGTGGCTGTCTCCCTTCTGGGCTGTATGCATTTGTCAGGAGTCTGTTCAGAGCTCAGGTCAGGCTGCACCTGAGGGTTTCGAAGCCACCCTAAACTACCGGATTTGGAATCTGGAATTTTTCTGTGATTCTGGCCTCTCCCTAAACCGAAAGGAGGCTAAAAACCTTCAAGCTCCCGGGCAGATGGAGGGGTAGGCAGGATGGGCACATGTTGCTGAACAGTATTCAGTCCAGCAGCTCCAGGGAGCCAAAGCCGTGTGAGCATGGCTGAGAGGATGGTGGTCTGAGGCATAACTGGAAGGCAATTATGAAATTCCAGGGCCTTTGGGGGCTCCCATTAGGACATATGAAGTGTGGAATTATGATGAAAAGATTGAAGGTGCTAGAGGCAGACACATCTGAGTGTTCATCCCAGCTCTCATGCAAACTCATTTTTGTATCTCTAAAAAAGTCTGCAGAAGAAATAGCCTATAGAGCATGGAGCTGTAGATGTCAAGTATGTTTTTGTTTGTTTGTTTGAGGTAGCAGAAATATCTTTTCTTAGGTAAAAATCTCCCTATCCTGTCTTGTGGTTTTCCAGAAGGAATGTATATGAAGCATCCAGCCCAGGGCTTAGAATAGTCTAGAAGCCTGAAAGCCACACCCTCCCCTTTCTCCTTTCCCTGACATTTTCACTCTGCCAGTGCCAGTGATATTTAAAGAGTGTTCTGGAAGTTCTATGTGATTTCGATTCAAGCAAAATTTATTAAATGCCTACCCTAAGCAGAGCACAACAAGGAGCAGTGAAGACTGTGGTCCCTGTAGTCACGGAGATTCCCATGGGAAGCCACAAGGGACCGGTCCAGTGAGCAAAATTCGAACTAGGATGATCAGCTGTTTCAGTCTTCCCAGGACTGAGGAGATTCCTGGAATAAGGGCTTACAGTGCTAAAATCAGATTGCCTGCATCTTAATTTCTTAGTGCTCTTGTAACAGAAGTACCACAGGTGGGTGGGTGGCTTTAACAAACAGAACGTAATTTTCTCACAGTTCAAGAGGTTAAGGTGCCAGCTCTAGGGAAGGCTTCTCTGTGGCTAGACCTTCTAGCAGAAAGTCCCTGTCTCTTTCCAACTTATGCTCCTCAGTTCCTTAGTGACCTTCTGTGGCTTGTGTTTCCAATTCCACTAATGCATCCTTCTCCATGCTTAATCTCCTCTTCTTATATCTCAGTTGTGATTGCTTTCAAAAACATCTTACACAGACACAGACTTATCATCATAACAAAGTCCTAGTCCCAAATGGGATTATGTCTATCCATATAAAATCCTGTTGCAGTCAACCATCCACCTGTATAAAAACCAAAACTAACCTGTTGTTGTACAGTCAATATTGATACATAGTGGCCTTGTAGGACAGAGTAGAACTGCCCCATAAAGTATCCAAGGATCTGCTGGTGGATTCAAACTGCTGACCATTTGGTTAACAGCAGAGCTCTTAACCACTCTGCTACCATCATTCCTTCTCCTGCCTTGCACATACATACAATCTAAATTATCCACTTGAGCCAACTTAGTTCACTGTCAATCTCTTATACATAGTGAATTTCCAAAGGAGATTTTTACCTAAGAAAAAATATCTGTTACTTTAAAAAAAAAAAATTACTTGACATCTACAGCTCCATGCTCAATAGACTATTTCTTCTGCAGACTTTTTTTTTCATGCTATGAGCCAATGCAATTCAATTGCTGGACAGAACATACATGTAGAACTTTTAACAGATCACAAAATGAAGTTTTTAGCATTTGTTTGGAATTCCCACTGAGGGAACAGCTTCTAACACTTCAAGCTTGAAAAGTAGCTGCATAAATACAACTGCCACCTGAAACACATGTGCTAGGACTGAAAATCCCCTTGTCTTACCTATGTGCTTAAAACATTCATCAAGCCTCGTTCCTGAGACTCCAGAAGCCACAGGCTACTCTGTGGACCCTTTGTGACTCAGTGTATTCAAGCATTCTTGCTCTGTGAGAGTACTACCAAGCATTTTTGTTGTTCTAGGGATTTCGACCAATGAGTCTCATTAAAGGATGCTCTAATTCCTTTCAAGACTTCAATGTCCCTTTGAGCAAAGACACAGAGGTTGTGGAGCTTTGAGCATTTTTGTCTGTCTGGAGATGTTCTTACTAAGAAAACAGAAGCACGGCGCATTGTACCTGCAGCTCTTGGGACTCATTTAACCACAGAAGTCAGGGCTGCATTTCTCCATCCTGCAGAAGCTTTCCACCTGGTTTCCTTTCTGCCTTCATCAGGAGCTTATGCCCGCTGCATGGTTAGTGCTGTTTCCTTGACACTGGCGACTGCCTAGGGATGCTGAGTGCCCTTTAGGGAGGAATTCAACCAGGAAGATAATAGATACTAATGTCAGAAGGGGAGCCCTGGGGGGAAAGAAGCGGGCCAGAATCACCTTGCAAGAAGTGGAAGGCTGTTTCTGTAATTTCCCAGTGGAATTTCGATCTGCCCTTGTCGGGGAACGGGGTCAGACAAATGAGTTTGTTTATTCTCTAGGGTAACTAGCATAATGGAAGGATTCACAGAGCAGAGAAGGATTTGAGGTAGCAAACCACAATTAGCAATATCACCCAGAACTTGGCACTTCTGGGATTTTTTTTTTCTTTCACTAAATATTAATTGGGCTGCAGCTTTTTCAGACCAAACAATTCCCTTAAGTCTGAATCTCCCCTTCTGGATTTGCAGACTCTATCAAGGCATTTTGTCAAGTCCCCAGATTTTAAATTATTTTTTGAAGCTGAACTCTTGCTTGTCACAGCAGAAACGTGCTCTTAATTCTAAGAGGAAAAGCCTCATTTTCTAGAATCACCCATAAAGAGGATATTGATGGCACAGGCAACTGATTTCAAGAGGCAACAAGCCAGCTGAAAACACAGGCAAAGGATCTGAATAGAAACTTCTCCAATGAAGATACACAAATGGACAGTGTCTGCAAAAACATGCTCAATATCATCCACTATCAGAGAAATGCAAATCCAAACCATAATGAAATACCACCTCACACCCACTAGAAAACCCAAAACCAAACTCACTGCTGGGGAGTTGATGTCAACTTAAAGCAACCCTGTAAGATAGAGTAGAATTGCCCCTGTAGAGTTTCCATAGAGCACCTGGTAGATTTGCACTGCCAACATTTGGGTTAACAGCTGTAGTGCTTAACCACAGTGTCACCAGGGTTTCAGATGCTAGCATGGCTGTAATCACAGACAGACAATCAGGAGTGTTGGCAAGAATATGGACAAATCAGAACCCTCACACATTGGTGTTCAGTATGAAAATGGTACAGTCACTTTGGAAAATAGTCTGCCCATTCCTCAAAAGGTTAAATGTTGAACTACCATTGCTGTCAGTTGCTGTCAAGTCAGTTCTCGCTCCTGACAAGCCCACATGTGCTGAGTAGAGCTGTGACCTTTCAGAAGCAGATCACCAGGCCTGTCTTCTGAGATGGCTGTGAGTGGGTTCAAACCACCAACCGTTCAGCCAGGAGTTGAGGAATGAACCATTTATGCTACCTAGGGGCTCTTTTGAATCGCCATGTGATCCAGCAATCCTAGGTATACATCCTAGAGACAAGAAACCATATGTGTCCACAAAAACTTATGCATGAATGTTCACAGAAGCATCTTTTATAATGGCAAAGAACTGGAAACAACCTAAAAGCCTATCAACTGATGAATGAATAAATGTAGTATATCCATATAATGGAATATGCAATCATAAAAGGCATCTATCCCTTCATGCACCCAGCCATTCACTTAGCAAGTTTTCACCACAAATGAACAAAAACAGGTATGGTCTCTACTCTCATTGTGAGAGAACCCAGTGCCATTGAGCCCATTCAAATTCATAGTGACGCCATAGAGTTTCCAAGGCTATAAATCTCTACAGAAGCAAATTGCCACATCTTTCTCCCACGGAGCCACTAGGGGTTCCTAACTTCAGGCTTCTTGGTTATCAGTCAGTCACTTTAAGCACTTCTCCACCAGGGCTATAAATAATAACAGAGTTGTAAATTTGTAGCCCTGAAATGCACAAGTTTAATACTAAGGAAATTTGACCTAATCAGAGATATCTAGGGCCACTTGAACTGACTGCTGAGAGTTGATGGCAATTATCAAGGCAAAGGGAGACAAGAAAAGCCTCCCAGATGAAGAGAACAGCCTGTGCAAAGACCCTGACATGGGAGAGAACCCACAAGACTCAAGCTTCTTAAAGGACAGTGGAATCTTGGGTGATACAAGTTGCTAATGTGCCAAGCTGCTGATCAAAAGGTTGGAGGTTTAAGTCCACCCAGAAGTGCCTTAGAAGAAAGGCCTGGTAAGCTACATCTGAGAAATCAGCCTTTGAAAACCCTATGGGGCGCAGCTCTACTCTGACACACATGGGATCACCATGTGTCACAAGTAACTCAATGGCAACCGGTTTTTTTAAAGAAGGCTGGTAAGACTGAAACTCAGAAAGTGATGGAGAGCAAGGAGGGAAAAGAGTTAGACGGCAGGTAGGGCCATGATTCTGCAGAACCTTTTATCGAAAGGGTGGTTTTACCTTTATCCTCAGAGCAAGGAAAGCTGCTGTAGGGAATGACATAATTAGACTATTAAGCATGTAAGTACTACTTTTGCAGTAACCAAGAATGCACTGTAGTGGTAACTTTCCTGAGATTTAAAAAAAAAAAAGCTAAAGCTAAGGAACCCTGGTGGAGCAGTGGTTAAATACTTGGCTGTTTACTGAAAGATTAGCAGTTCAAATCCACCATCTTCTCCATGAGAAGAAGATGTGGTAGCCTGCTTCCATAAAGATTTATGGCCATGGAAATCCTATGGGGTAGTTCTTCTCTGTTCTATAGGGTCATTGTGAGTGAGAAATGACTTGACAGTAGTGGATCTGGGCTTTATTTATTTGGGCTGTAAGCATTGCTTTTGCAGTAAGGAAAGATGCACTGTACCACATTTTGAAAGGTTCCATGAAAAATAATAAAAAGCTTAAGAAAAAGGAGACTAGAAAAAATGTGTGGCCACTATCAGTTTCCTTCATGTTTTGCAAATTTTCAAGAAATAAGATTGAAAAAGGAATTTATCATTGACTCATATCAATAGGACTTAAGACATTCAGGGAACATCTAGGACATATAGGATCCCAGATAATCATTATCAGGATCCATAACTCGTGTTGATTGATCCTTTAATCATCATGCCTTCCATTAGTGAAGACACATGGTATCAAAAAGCAGAAAACAATTGTGTCACCAAAAGGGTTAACCTCTTACTTTCTCAGTGTGTTGGCCTCCTACACCACCTCCACTGCTAGTCGTTGGAGGTGGGAACAGGGCCACACTGAGACCTGCTACGTGATTTTCAGTGCCCAGTAAAAAAGGAAAATACAGGGTCCCTTGCTGGAAATTATGAATAATTCCAAGACAAGAATAGCAGAACATTAAACCAAGTGTGGAGCCCATCTAAGCTTGGAATGTGCAACTGCACAGATTGCCAACCCAGGCTTTCTATATCCGACTTGCCGGCACTTGGCTTGGCTTTATTGATATTTACAAATCCTATGTAAATATAGATATTTACAATCTAATGACTTAGAAAGTGAATACGATTTTCATGCTCTGTGGGTAAGCTGACGATAATGGGAGCAATGGGGAATGACTTGGACTTTTACCTTCACACTGTTGCACATTTTACGGCAGATGTCGTAAGTTCGCTCACGTAACACCCATTGCTGTCTCTAATGTCTTGCACATGTGCTTTTCTCTACAATTCTTTTCCTATCCCCCATTGCAGGCAGGGGTAGTCATGTGAAATCATTCTGACTAATGAGGCATAAGTAGAAACCTTCTGTGGATCTTGATTCTGGGAGCATTTTGTTTCTTGATAAAAAGAATCAGAAGATCCTGGCACCACTAAGGCCCCTTCAGTTCACCGCTACCTAAATTAACCTTTCCTTTAACAGAGACATTAGCTCTGGTGCTGAGGCAGCCGTCATGAAATCCTAAGACAACATGTGTTAAAGATGGCAGAGCGGAAAGACAGAAGAGACTGGCACCTTAAGTAACTGAGTTAAGAGCAAGAAAGGTTTAACTCTGAACTCCTTGTTTTGTGAGAAGCGTGGTCCCCAACATATGGCAGCTACGTGTATTCCTACTGCACGTGTATTTCAATGAGTAACCTCAATGCCTTAAGGCATACTCTTGAGGGAAGTTTTTTTTCAAAACAATATGATCCATAGATGATGGAAACCCTGGTGGCATAGTGATGAGGTGCAGTAGCTGCTAACCAAGAGGTTGGCAGTCCAAATCCACCCAGCACTCCTTGGAAACTCTATGGGGCAGTTCTGTTCTAACCTACAGGGTTGTTGTGAGTCAGCATCCACTAGATGGCACGTAACAACAACAACACAGATGACAGTTGGTTTTAAGAGAAAGGAATTTGAGTAGGTAGCTAAACAACAATGGTACTTCAACGATGAAAGAAAAAGTTGGGGCTAAGGGTACCAATGAGAGTTAGTTACAAAGTAGTTTGGGACTTCAAAACTACCACCTTATAGAGTAGTGTCTGGGATCTTAAAAGCTTGCAAGGAGCCATCTAAGATACAACTGTTTATCTCTAGTTTTCCATAACAGCAGGGAAAGAAGGATACCTGACTTAGTTATGTAGTGTTGCTGTAACAGAAATATCACAAGTGAAATGGCTTTAACAAAAAGAAAAATTATCCTGTCACAGTCTAGGAGACCAGAAGTCTATATTCAGGGTGCCAGTTCCAGGGGAATGGTCTGTGTTAGCGCTGGGTGAAGGTCCTTGTCATCAACCTTCTCCCTGATCTAGGAGTTTCATAATACAGGAACCCTGGATCCAAAGAATGCATTCTGTTACTGGCCCTGCTTTATTGCTGGTGTCAGGTTCCTGTGTCTTTCTGCTCCCTTCTCTCTTTTATGTCTCAAAAGAGCTTGCTTTAAGGCATGATGTAATCTTTTAGATTGAATTCTAACTCATTAGCATAACTGCCTCTAAACCTGCCTCATTAACATCACAGGGGTAGGATTTGCCACACATGGAAAATCACCTCAGATGACAGAACGGTGGACTGTCACACAACACTGGGAAGCATGGCCTGGCCAAGTTGACACATATTTTGGCAACGCACAATTCAGTCCATGACAACACCAAAGAGCCAAAGAAGAAAGTAGTCCATAGAACTAATAGTCTATAGAAATCAAGGCCACATTTACCCTGAAACCTGAAGAAGTAGATGGCATCTGATTACTGCTACCAACAATTCTGACCAGGGCCGCAAAAGATGGGTCTTAATAGAATGGGAAAATAATGTGGAACAGAACCCCAAATTCTTTAAAAACTTACCAGACTTACTGGGCTGGTTGAGGCTGCAGGACCTCCTGAATCTCCTTAAACTTGAACCAAACCTTGAACCAAAATTAGCCCCTGAGGTCACCTTTTAGCTAAATAACAGATTAACTCATATAAAAAGAATATCACCCATGAGTACTCTTCTCCTTTAAGAAAAAAAAAAATCCCTAGATGAGACCAAACATCCTGTGCTCTCATGCTTCACGAGCAATGAAAACAAGCGATGCCTGTATTTCACCCTTTGGTTTGCACAGCATCTTAACATTGCTTTCATCTCATGATCAGTGCAGCTGTTTGGCATTCCAGCAGTGGGGGGGGGGGGGGGGGGCAGTCTTCCAAATAGCTGTGTCCTCCTCCACTTGCAGGCCTTTCTGCGGCTTTGGTTCTGTAATCATAGAGGCTGGTAGGAGAAAAAACTATGTGAGGAAGTCTCAGTTCTCCAGGGTGATCAATTCCCAACATACTCTTAGGTGTAAAGCTGATGCAAGGCCTCCCTGTGGGCGTCTACCTGGCAGGCTGGTCCTCCCTCATCTATACAGCAAGTGTGGCCATGAAGCCCAGCTGGCAAGCTGGTGATAAATGGTATCCCACCTCTCCACCTATCTTCTTCTCTCCATGTGTCTGTGAACGAGGCCATCATTCATCACGTCAGCTGGGGGCTCAGCTGATGGATGAGCTAGGGAGCCATGGCCTCCTCCCTACACCTGTTCCCTCCTGGCCCCCTGTGACTGCCACTGAAGCCGCTGCTTTTACTCCTGTGAGTGTGAAGTTTCTTCGTGGAACTGAGGGCAAGTTAGTGCAGGCCAGAGGAACACCACTGGAGTGTGCAGTTAAATGCCATTAAAAAAACTCCAGCTCATGGTGAACCCACATGTGTCAGAATAGAACTGTGCTTCATCAGGTCTTCAGTGGTGGATTTTGGGCAGTAGATTGCCAGAGCTATCCTCTGAAGTACCTCTGTATATGGACTTGAGCCTTCAATCCTTTTGGTTAGCTGCTACATATATTAACTGGTTGCAACACCCAAATCAAACTCACTGTCATCAAGTTGATTCTGACTCAGCGATGCGATACGATGGAGTAGAACTGTCCCATAGTATTTCCAAGGGCCATAAATCTTTGTGGAAGCATACAGACAAATCTTTTTCCCATGTAGCAGCTGGTGAGTTCAAACCACTGACCTTTCAGTTAGCAATCAAAGGCTTAACCACTGCACCAACAGGACTCCTTCTTAGATACCGTTAGGTGGATTGATTACATTCTGTGTAACTACTTAGCAGGGTTAGGGAGGTGAGGGCTAAGCTATTACTGTCAAGAACAACTGCAAGACAGGCGCTGTGTATCTTGGCTGTCTTATTGAATCGAGAAGACCACCCAGGAAAATTTATTCCATTTTATACACAGACTGACTCTCATTTATCTGAAGTCTCATAGCTACTAAGCAGAACAGCCTGGGTCTGAGTCCAATTTTCTCTAGTCTCAAAGGGGGCCAAGAGGTAGATTTGGTATCCATGAAGTTCCTTTCCAATCTGAGACTCTGTGTTTTAAGGCCATCATTGATGATCAAACTACTAAAACACTAAACCATGAGTCAACTCTGGAATCTTCCTCTAGTATCAAGAAGTATATCTTGAGTTCCTTCGCCTTCTTTCTCTTCTTTTTCCTCTTCTTGTTCATTATCATCTTTTTGTTTTCCTCTATCTCCCTTTAAGAAAAATCAGTGTTTGGATCAGCTGGGTTTGAAACCTTCCCTGATATTGCTGGCTGGGGACTTGCTATGAGTCTGCACAGGAGCTTAGGAACATTTGGAAGATATGAGCGTTGTCTCTTCTCCTCCTTGTCAAGGGCACCCCAGGTCCCCTGGTCTTGGTTCACTGATCTCCTGTCTCCCATTTGCTCTTCATGAGCATGTTAAATATGTCTAGAAAACATCAAAGAATGGGGAGAAAAATGATCCCAGATTAAACTACTGACTTATTTTTAGTGCGGTCAAGTCAGCTCTGACTCATGGCAACTCAAGTGCAACCGAAGGAAACTTTGCCTGGTTCTGCACCATCTTTATGATGCTTGAGTCCATGGTTACCACCACTGTGTATTATGAGTGTTTTCAGGCTAGGGGGCTCATTTTCCAGCACTTCACTGTAACAATATTCTGTTTTGAGTTGTAAGGTTTTCATTGGATTATTTTCATAAGTAGATCACTAAGCTTCTCTCCTTATCTATCGTAGTCTGGAAGCTCCACTGAAACCTGTCCACATAGGTAACCTTGCTGCTATTTGAAATACTGGTGATGTAACTTCCAGCATCATAGCAATACACGAGCAACCACAATGTGACAAACTGACAGACAGTTGGTAGAAACCACTGACCAACTTTGTTGAAGACTCAAGCTCTAGATCAGCATCTTCTGACAGACTCCAAAACAGCTAATGTCAGCATGCCTCCTTTTTGAATGTAACCTCTTGCTTCTCTTGCTTCTTTCTCAGTTTCCCCAGGGTGATCAGCCTTTGGGAAGGTTCTAAAATGTTAAAGATAGACAGGACCAGGTCTACTGTCTTTCACTGCTTGGAAGTACTAGTCCAAATCAAAGAATCTCTTTCTATAGACCAGTAACATAACAACAGAGGATAAATTTCATTGCATATTCACTGAGTCAGATAGAATTCTATCAATCAGATGGAATTCTATGAGTTAATTCATCTCCACCACCACAATAACTGAGTACTGCTATCATCCTCATTTAGAGATGTGAAAACCGAGCTCAGAGTGGTCATATAACTTGGCCACAGGAACTGAACTAGTAGACAGCAGAGCCAGTGGAACCTAGCCAGTCTAAGTGTAGAGGTTATGCACCTATCCACTAAGCAAATTTGACACCTGTACCCACGTGTCATCAGGGTATCCTGGAAGCAAAAACACCCACTTGAGCAGGCCCTGTGCTTTGCAAGAGTGCACAGTTGACCTCCCTTCCTTGACTCACCATGTAAAGAAAGATCTTTGGGCTCCAAGAGCTGATACTCCCCCTTTCTTCTACCATGGTTAATACCTGCCACATACCAAAGGTGGGGCCAGGCCCTATACAGAGTAATTTTGCTTAAAGCTCACAACATTTTCGCAAGCTACTCTTCTCTTGTTCTGTAGATAAGGTTACTGAGGACCAGAAAGGTTCCATGATTTACCCAGAGTCAGGCAGCTGGTAAGAGAAGGACCTGGAATTCAAATCTAGGTCTGTCTGACTCCATCTAAGAGATGGGAAGGGGTTGTACCAGGGCAACTGCCCAAGCAGAGAACTGTTGGAAAATCAGGCCAAGTAAATTCTAGCATCATCAATATACTACACGAGAAACCATGATGATTCTCTATTTTTTTATCCATAAGTGCTTTATAAGACATCTACCTATGAAAGTAAGTTTTCCACACCAACCCACAAGTGCTGCTGTGAGGTAGTTGTGAGTTCTTATAGTGAAAGCATTTAAAACAGTGTCCAGCTTAGAATAAGTACTGTAGGTACCAGACCTTAGGAGACCTTTGTAGTCATAACTCATTTGCGCACGGCTCAGCTCTTCCTTTAACAGCCCTGGACACAGAGGTACCTGGTAGGTTTATCGTGTGTCCTATGACAGAAACAGATGATACACCGAAGTTGGATAGACCTGGGCTTAGACCAGGCTCAGTCTCCCTCTAGCTGAGTGAGCTTAGCCAGATTATTTTGCCCCTATTTCCTCAGCTATCAAATGAGGATAGTGACGCTCAACTCACAGCGTGGTTGAGGGGATTAGAGAAAACACAAGTAAGGTGGTTCTCCTTTGCTGAGGCCAATAATCAAACTCCTTACTGTCCTGCATACATATACATACACACCTCCTGCACACACCTAACCCCACCCACGCCCTTCCCCTATATGCTGCTTCAGTCATTTATTCATTTAGTCACTCAAATGTATCTTTGTCTTTCCTGCTTAAAGACCTTTGAGTACTCTGTCTTCCTACCTCCTACCCTTCCAGGAACATCAACTCTCCTAGCTTCTCCCCAGCAGACATACCCACATACACACCCACACATATTTGCAGACCTGGACATACACAGACACCCACAGCACAAACAGAAACACAGAAAGAAACAGAGATACACAGACACACACAAACACATGCAGACCCACACACAGACATGGTAACACACACAACAAAGACCTAGAGAGAAAAACACAGACACACCACAGAGAGATCCAGATACTCCCTCCACAAACATAGACATGCAGAGAGGTACACACTTTGACACACAGACATAAGTACACATGTGTATGAGTACACACACATCACCTGCATGTGTACCCACATATCATCTACATGTGTACCCACACATGATATAGATCTCAGCTCACGCTCTTAATGAAAATCCCTCCTGAGGTCCAATTTCCTTTGTTAAAGGTTTCTTTCCATCATTTTACTTACTTCTGTTTCCACTGATGCACTCAGTAGGTGAACCTGGGGTAACCGCCTGCCTCTGCTTAAGTGTGACAGCTACCTGGGAGTAGGACACACATCTGCATCAGCTCTCCCTGTGACCACCCCATTTTGTGATCCTGACTCCAAGTTCACCACTTGGTGCCTCAGTTTCCCCATATGTAAAATGTAAAATAATAGTGACGACCTCATAGGGCTATTGTGAGTCTGTATAGTAGAAGTACTTAAAACAGTGTCCAGCTTAAAGTACTGTGTAAGTATCTGCAGTTATTATTTGATGAATGAGTAAATGGACAGATGGATGAAATTTGTTGTGGAGAAAAAAACTTGAGTGCTATTTCAAGCTAAAATAAAAGGTCTTGTTAAGAACTTAAAACAACTGCTGATGGGGAACCATGTAGCCCACTGAAAATGGAGCCAGGTAGTCCCAGAGCAGTTAGTATTCTTATGGGATAAAAAGAGGAATCAAACTACAGGAAAGGCAATTTGAAAAAAATCGAGGAATATTTTAATAATCACAGTCTGGTTACTGATTATTAACAAGTCCAATTTGTGATTATAGATAGTCTCACAGGATGCTTACATCATGGTCACTTCTTTTCGTATTTTGCAAAACTGTTTTGCTGGCAGTAGCATCCGGACAGCAGTCTTCCTGAGTCCATGTATTTTGAGGAGTGCAGATGGTCATTTGGTTAAGACCTTGCAGGACATATGGCTTCACATCCTGCTTTTGACCACTGAGGAAAAACATATTTTTCTCAAGAAAACATAGCTGTTAGTACAGAAATCCAGATTAAAATTAGATAGCATGGTCAGCATATTATGTCTAGCTGCACAGAAAGCTGTGTTTTCCTGAGATGAATTTAACTGATTTTAGGGCTTAGAGAAGACACTCAATCGTAGCTGTTAATAATGTTACTGCTGTTAGTATTAGTACTATTTTTGTGTCTCAACTTTTCAGTAAGTGCCACAGTGGTGGATTATCTTCCTAGCTTGCTGTTGGGGATATGGTGCACCTAGGTTTATTTTAGCTCTTTGGTAGAGAGACATACTCATGCAGTGAGTAAGAAATTAGGCTTCTGCTTCAACCTATCTGAGTCTAAACTCCACGTCTACCTTTTCTAAAAGTGTAGCAAGGGATTTAACCTAGCAAGCTACAGTACATTTCACATAGGCTTCTTTTAAGTTCTGAGAAATTTCATAATGATATTGTGACCAGCTCAGGCCCTGTCTAACACCTAGCTCAAGGTCAATATTCAGAAGATGGGAGCCACCACTATCAATGACCATAGGCTATTACACCTAACCTGGTCAGACATCACAAAAGGTTATGCTCCTTTGGAATAAAGTGGAGCTGAGTTTTTGCACTTCCTTCTTAGAAGATGAGTTGTTTCATTGTTAGACACAAAGAACAGCACAGTCAGTGGGTGGCATTCCAGGCTGTTTTAAAATAACCTTGAGACCATGGCCCTGGGCCTTAGCCACCCATCAATTAGGAATGCGTTCAGCTGCAGGAAACAGAAAACCTGACAAGTGGGGCTCAAATGGAAACCCTGGTGGCATAGTAGTTAAGTGCCTCAGTTGCTAACCAAAAGGTTGGCAGTTCAAATCTACCAGTTGGCAGTTCAAACCTACTCCTTGAAAATTCTATGGGGCAGTTCTACTCTGTCCTATATATAACACTGCTATGAGGCAGAATCAATTTGACAGCAACAAGTTTTTTGGTTTAGGGCCCAAGAGGAGGGGCTTACTTTTCTTCCCTAACAAGAAGTGAGAAGGTAGGCCGTTGCCAGCTAGCTTCAGTGGCTCATGTATATCAAGGCCAGTATCCCTGAAGTATTCTGTCTTCCCCAGATTGTGTCTTTGGTAGAAATATAAGTGATACAGTACTAGGCATCGTGTTTAATTCAAGCCAGGAAATGGAGAAAGATGGCAGAAGTAGGCTGCCCCCTCTCATTAGAAAAGTAAACACAGATTTCTGTTGGTGCGTCCTTAGCTAGAACTGTATCGCACAGTCACTCCCTGGCTGTGAGACTTCGAACACTCATTGTTTTGATTTCTAGCCTCTGTAGTGGAGACAGGCAAAAGAGAAGAGAGTTGAGACAGATTTGGGAGAGCCAACAGCCATGGTGATCCTTAACATTTTTCTCAACAGCATAGTAAAATGAAATAACAGATATATGGCAGAAATCAATTTGTTGTTAAGTGTAAGATTCTCTAGGCTATAGTTTTTATGGGAACAGATAGTCAGGTCTTTCTCCTGCTGAGTCAGTGGACAGGTTTGAACCACCAACTTTTCAGTTAGCAGCCAAGTACTTAATCATTACATTACCAGGGCTTCTTAGTAACCAATTTACAACAGATTAAATTGACTCTGTCTTAAAGAGGGCCATTTTATTTATTTATTTATTTTAAATACTGTGCTTCAAGTGAACTTCACAATCCAAGTCAATTTATCACACAAAAACTTACACACACACATTACTATGTAACTCTAGATGCTCTCCCTACCCAGTGACAGCACACTCCCCCTTTCCACTCTGTATTTCCCATGTCCATTCGAGTAGCTCCTGTCCCCCTGTACCCTCACATCTTACCTCTAGAAAGGGGCTGCCCAGTTAGCCTCTTGTGTATGCTTAAGCCAAGCAGCACGTGCTTTTCCAACATCATTTTATGACTTGTAGTCTAGTCCAATCTTTGTCTGAAGAGTTAGCTTCAGGACTGGTTTCAGCACTGGGCTAATAGGAAATCTATGGCCCACATCTTCTGGGGGCCTCCTCCAATCTGTCAGATCATCAACCCCGGTCTTTTGAATGGAGTTCTTGTTCCATATACCTATTTTTCTCCTACTACCTCAGGGCCTTTCTGCTGTATTCCCTGTCAGAGCAGTCATTGGTGGTGGCCGGGAGCACCGTCTAGTGCTTCTGGTCTCAGTCTGGTACAGTCTGTGGATTACATGGCCCTTTCTGTTTCTTGGGCTCATATTTTCCTTATGGCTTTGATGTCATTCATTCTTCTCTGCCCCAGGTGGACTGGGACCAATTAGTGCTACTTATATGGCTGCTTCTTAGTTTTTAAGACTCCAGATCCCACTCACCAAAGTGGGATGCAACATTTTCTTAAAAAACTCTGTTATTTCAGTTGACCTAGATGTCCCCTGAAATGATGGTGCCCAGAAACCTGCCTCTGCTACTCTGTTCTTTGAAGCGTTGGGTTATATTTAGGAAATCTCTTAATTTTTGGGTTAGTCCACCTGGGCTGATCACCAGAAGGGCCATTTTAAATGGACTTCTCTGTAAATTGTCCAAAAATCAACCCCAATGTCACAGTGCCTAGATGACTCACTGAATCACCTTCATATACTTCTTTGTCTTCTCTGCTGATGAAATTCAGGATGGCTTGTACATAAAAACTCATTAGACCACACTGAAGAGGGGAGATATGTATTTGTTCTATTTATGTTTAAGAGAACACAGTTATTTTTCTTTACAGATTTAAATTTATGAATTACAACTCCTCCTTCCCTCAACACAAGCACATTATTTTAATGTTCTGTTGATGTATAGCTCTGTATGTTCTCCATTTCTCTTATTTTTCAGTTAATTACTCCACGGATTATTTTTAGCTCGCAGGCTAACATTTTGGAAAGGAATAAAATTACACCTGGCCCACAAAGCCAATTCAGCCTACTCTTTCTTCTGTAGATGAATCTCCAAATCTTTAGAAATGTTGTGGGTGTGGAGGGTCAAGGTCAAGTTCTACCTTACTTTGTTAAATTTCCACAGAAGTTCCTCGCTATAGTAGGGGGTCTATTGTACGGAATTCATGACTAATAATACAGTGTACAAATAACTTATAATTTTCCTTTTCAGTAAGCTAGCTGTAACTGAAGATGTTCCCTGTACTATTCACTGGTGCTCCAGTTTAGTTTCTCCTATGGGAAGGCAGTATTCCAGGTACTGAGCAAGGACTTAAGCAAAAGTGAAAACTTGTCTAATCTGTGTCATAGGCAGAGCAAGAGGCCGTTGTTGATGCAACATGAGTAAACGAGATAATTACAAATTATTTGTCCATTCAACGACTATTTATTCAGCTACTACAACGGGCTCCTGGAATCCTGGGTAGTACAAACATTTCACACAATTGGTAGCTAACTGAAAAATTAAAGGCTTGGGTCTATCCAGAGAGTCTTCAGAAGAAAGGCTATTGAAAACCCTATGAAAAATAACAATAAAAGATAAATAACCTAAAAAAAAAAAAGAAAATTCTATGGAGAACTGTTCCACTGTGACACACATAGGGTTACCAATTGACTCAGCAGCAACTGGTTACTGTGCACACCCTTCAGTTCTGGGAGTACAGCAAGGAAAATACAAGCATTGTCCCTACACTCATGAAGCTTGCAACATGATGAGAGAAACAGAGTATACATGAGAAGACATTTTTAAAATTTAGATTGTGATAACACTGCATTGAATCAGTCATTGCTGAAATAATGTCACATAACAAACCACTCTAAAAGCTGGCTGGCTTACCACAAAACTACCCTCACCCCAAAAAACTAAACTCATTGCTGTTTGAGTCAATTTCTGACTCATAGTGACCCTATAGGACAGAGTAGAATTGCACCATAGAGTTTCCAAGGAGTGCTTGGTAGACTTGAACTGCCAACATTTTGGCTAACAGCCATAGCACTTAACCACTATGCCACCAGTGTTTCCAGGGTGTGTATTTCTTATTTGTAGTCTGGAGGCCAGTAGATGTTCCACTGTGCTCAGCTGGGCTTGGCTCCAGGCTTCAAGTCAGGATCAGGTCTGCATCACATGTCTCTCATCCTCCTTAAACTAGCAGTGCCTGGGATATGTTCCTTTCCTGGTGAATAGCAGGAGTTCAAAAGGGCAAACTCAACCACCTAAACACATGAAAAGTTTCTATTCAGACCACATTTGCTGAAATCCCTGGCCAAATCCAAAGTCAGCAGAGTGGGAAGTATACACAGGGAGGAGATGCTTCATATCCAATTAACAGAATCCATCATAAGTATTAAGAAAGAAAGAAAGAGTCTGCTGATACAAAAATAACAGTGGTAAGCTGGAGAAGGTGATTCAGGAAAGACTTCCTGGGAGAAGCATGTGGACACTGGAGTTGAGAAGATAGCAGTGATGTGAAAAGGGTACATTTGGCAGAGGAACTCACAAGGGCAAAGATGTGAGGCAGGAAAGACTCAGTGTGTCCTTGGAAAGAGTCATTTTCTTGGAATGGCATGGATTAAGAAAAGTGGAACATGGGGCAGGCTGGAGGCGTAGCCTATGATAAGATCCTATAAGGTCTTTAAGATTTTGGATTTTTAATAGGCAGTCACTGAAGGATTTTAGACACAGAGTATCTTGATCTGATTTGTACTTTCAAAAAGTCACTGTAGTGGTACTGAGGAAAATGGATTAGGCAGGTGCAAAAGAGGGACAAGTGAGGAGACACCAGGCACATAAGAAGTCATGTCATTGACTGATATGGCAGCTGGGTCACTGAAAAAGTACAGGTTAGCAATACATCCAAGAGGCTGTCTTAAGAAGCCAAGAAAAATTTCTTCCTCACCACTTTTTATTTTTTTGGCATTTCATAAAATCCTCAGCACATTCCTAGGGTGTGTCCCACTTATGAGCACTATCCGTCATACAAACTAGGGAAGAAAACATATAGAGTCCTGATGCAACTGGGCTGTGTAGGTTCTTCGTCTGCTAGAGACCTAACGTGAATTTTATAAGCTTGTGGTACTCAGAGTCTTGGGAAAGAAACCATATTTATGTCCATGTCACACTCAACCTTGGGAAGGGTTGATAAAATCCATGTGATGGAACTACGAAGCCATTACCAAGAGGAATCATGGAAACCTCTTAGTTAGTGTTACAGATTGAATTGTGACACCACACACACACACACGCACACACACATGCATACACACCAGCCAAAGAAAAGTTGTTGAGGTCCTAACCTCTATAGCTGGGGATGTGACCCTTTTAGGTAATAGGCTTTTCTTTGTTACGCTAAGTGGATCTTCATAATTCACATTATTTTGAACACTCTCCAACCTAGGCCACCAGAGTATTGTAGATGCACCTCTTAGAGTATACATAAGCTGGACTCTGCAGGGATCTGTCTATTCACAGGCTAGATCTGGGCAGCTGCTTCACTCTTTGAAAAGGCTCCTTTGCTGGTGAGGATACTTGACTTGATGTTTTACAGGCCCATCAGCAAATGAAGCAAATGTAATTACTTCTGAGTTATGAGATTAGACACAAAGTTACACATACCTGGGGAAGACAGAATTCGTAACAACTGTCTCCAAGCCAAGGAACTCCAAAGAACCAAAGGATTATTGGGGCTACTGACAAAGGTGGAATTAATAAGTTTGAGACCCTGATTTGTACTTTTATCCTCTAGGACTGCGAGAAAATACATCTTTGTTCTTTAAAGCCACCAACTTTTGGTATTTGTGTTATAGGGGCATTTAAGAAACTAAGACAGGAAGGTAGAGCTAAGATGGCAGAATAGCCACACATATTCCATGATTCCTCTAATGATAAAGTACCAGAAAAAAACAACTGAATGGATTATGTAGGTCATCCTAGGAGTCCTGAGTATCAGGGGGAAAGCTGAGAGATCGATCTGGGTGACGGGGAGACGACAGCAGGTCCAGAAACAACTATTTCAGCCAGAATTAAATCTGCTCTCCATAGAGCGTCCTGCTTCTGCCAGCAAGCAGAGCCACAGCATGGTTGTGGATGGCCAAACACAGCAGCAGGGCTGTGAGTGGAGTGCACGTTTCTCAACCTGGAAGCTAAGTTTGGATGGCCATACCTATAGAACTGCAGAGGACTTTCACCTCAGCATCTTAAGCTGAGTCCTTGCAAACTCCTTCAAATTTAAATCTTTCTAATGCCTTGATTTCTCTCTCTTTCCCCAGTATCTCTTCTTCCCCTTTCTGCTCTGCCCTGGGCACTAAACTCTGACACTCTACTTGGGCCAGAAGGGTGCATCTTATGTATGTGATCTGAGCTATTCTGCACTTGGAGAGGGAAACAAAGGCGGGTATGGGGAGTTCTGCTGGCTCCCCTGAGCTGGGAACTTTCCCCAGTTTTCTCAGCACTCTTGGGGATAAGACACTGGAATTTTTAAGGCTCTAGTAATCAAAATAGCTCAACAACCAGACTATTTAGACAATCAAAAACTATTATATATTTTTGTTCTTTAAAGCCCCATATTTGTGGTATTTGCATTATAGCAGCATGTAAGAAACTAAGACCGGAAGGCAGAGCTAAGATGACAGAGTAGCCATATGTATTCCAGGATTCCTCAATGACAAAGAACTAGAAAAACAACTGAATGGTTTATGTAAGTCATTAGATACTCATAACTCAAATTATTTTGAACACTCTGAAACCTAGGCACTGAAATATTGCAAAGCCATAAGTGTCAAAATCAACAGCAGAAAAAGCAAGATAAAAAGTCAAACACATGAAAACTAAACAACACTTTGATCAAAAAGTTTTAAAAACTCCCACCAAAAGAAGTACTGGTCCAGACAGCTTCACTGGAAAATTCTGCCAAACTTTTAGAGAAGAGTGAACACCACTATCACTAAAGCTATTTCACAGCACAGAAAAGGATGGAATACTCTCAGATTCATTCTATGAAGACAGCATACCTTTGATATTAAAACCAGGTAGAAATAGCACAACAAAGGAAAATTATAGACCAGTATCTCTCATGAACCCAGATGCAAAAATCCTCAATAAAATTCTAGCCAATAGAGTTCAACAACATACCAAGAAATTAATTCATCATGACCAAGTAGGATTCATATCAGGGATTCAGGGATGTTTCAACATTAGAGAAATGATTAATCTAATCAACCACAAGTAAATCAAAACCTAAGAATCACTTTATTGTATCAATTGCTGCAGAAAATGCGTCTGACAAACTCCAACACCTGATCATCTTAAAAAACCCTTAGCCAAGTAGGAATAGAAGGAAAATTCCTCAACATAATAAGGTGGGTCTAAGCAAAACCAACAGCCAACATCATCTTAAATGGAGAGAGTATGAAGGCATTTCCGTTCATAACAGGAACTAGACAAGGATATCCATTGTCACTACTTTTATTCAACATTGTGCTGGAGGTTCTAGCTAGAGCAATCAGGCTAGAGAAAGAACTAAAAGCATCGAAATTGGTAAGAAAGAAGTAAAAGTATCTCTATTTACAGATGCTGTGATCTTACACACAGAAAACCCTAAAAAAAAATTGACACACACACACACCAAAAAAAAAACCGTACTGGAACTAATAGAAGAGCTCAGCAAAGTCAGCATACAAGATAAACATAAATAATCAGTTGGATTCCTTTATACCAACAAAGAGATTTTTTTTTCGACTCCCCACCTTGCCATCTCCAGCTCTTCTCCCCATGTTCTCTTTTTTTTTAGATTTTTCTTTTTTTAAAATTTTTATTTTTATTTAACATAACTGAGTGAAAATGTACATTCACGTATAAATTTACATGCCCACCTATATGCAGCTTCCACTGCTCTCCCTGTCCGGTGACTGCACACTATTCCTCTCTGCTCCATACATGTCTCATCCTCCCAACAGCCTCCTTTCCCCTCCTCTCCATCCACTCCCCTTCCTCCAGCCAGAGGTCAGCAAGATGATATCCTATAGATGTATAGAACCATAAAGTGCTTCCAATATATGGTCACTCTGCATTGCCAAGTCCAATCCATTCCTGTCCAAAGAGTGGACCTCCAACAAAGAGATTTTTAAAGAGCACATCACCAAGGCAATACCATTTACAATAGCCCCCAAGAAGATAAAATACTTAGGAATAAATCTAACCAGAGATGTTAAGACCCATACAAAGAAAATTACAAACTCTTTTCTACAAAACCAAAAGAAACCTACATAAGTAGAGAAACCTACCTTGCTCAAGGATAAGAAGAATTAACGTCATGAATATATTTATTCTACCCAAAGCAATCTATGATACAATGCAATCCCAATATAAACTCCAATGGCATTTTTTTAATGACACGGAGAAACAAATCACCAACTTCATACGGAAAGCAGAGAAGCCCCAGATAAGTAAAGCACTACTGAAAAAGAAGAACAAAGTGGGAGGCCCCACATTACCTGACTTTAGAAACTATTACACTGTCATGGTACTCAAAACAGCTTAGTACTAGTACAAAAACAGATACATAGACCAACAGAACAGAATTGAAAATCCAGATATAACACCCTCTGTCTAGGAGCAGGTAATATTTGACAAAGCCCCAAAGTCTGAGAACTTAGTGTAAAAACAGTCTCTTCAACCAATAATATTGGCAAAACTGGATATCCATTTGCAAAACAATGAAACAAGACCCATACTTCACACTATGTACAAAACTAACTCAAAATGGACCAAAGATGTAAATTTAAAATCTAAAATAATAATGATCATGAAAGAAAAAACTAAGGACAATGCTGGGAGCCCTAATATACAGCATAAATGGACTACAGAATGTTACTAATGACGTACAAACACCAAAAGGTAAAATAGATGAATAGGAACTTCTAATAATCAAACACTTAATACTCATCCAAAAGAGTAAAAAGACTACCTGCTGACTGTGGGGAAAAAAAATGGCAACCACAAATCCAACTGGCGTCTAATCTTCACAATCTGCAGAGTACTACAAACCCTCAACAAGAAAAAGACAAATAATCCAGTTAAAAAATGGGCAAAGGATATGAACAGGCACTTCACCAAAGAAGACATCCAGGCAGCTAACAGATACACATGGAAGTCCTCATGATCATTAGCCATTAGAAAAATCCAAATCAAAATTACAGTGAGATACCATCTCTCCCCAAAAAGGCTGGCATTAATCCAAAAAACACAAAGAAATAAATGTTGGCGAGGTTGTTGAGAGACTGGAACTCTTCTACACTACTAGTGGTAATATAAATTGGTACAACCACTTTGGAAATTGATTTGGCACTTCCTTAAGAAGCTAGAAGTAGAAATACCATATGATCCAGCAATCCCACTGCTTGAAGTATATCCTAGAGATATAATGGCTCTCACATAAATAAATACATGTACAACAATACTTACTGTGGCGCTGTCCAAAATAGCAAAAAGATGGGATGAACCTAGATACCCACCAAGAGATGAATGGGTAAACAAACTATGAGATATTCAAACAATGGAATGCAGTGATGAAGAAAATAGATGATCTTGGGAAACATCTAGTACCATGGATTCATCTGGAAGACATTATGCTGAGCAAAATTAGTCAGTTGCAAAAGAACAAATATTGTATGAGACTACTATTATGAGGACTCAAGAAAAGGTTTAAGCACGGAAGAAAATAATCGTTGATGATTGCAAGAAAGGAGGATGAGGGAAAGAGGTATTCACAGAGTAGATAGCAGATAGGAATTGGGTTAAGTGAAGGAAGTATGCAGTAGAAGGGAAATCAACACTGCTGGACTACACCAAAAGCTAAGAGATCTCCTAAATATAACCTGACATTTCAAAAGTCAGTGTAGCAGGGGCAGTGATCTGGAGACCATGGTTTTAGGAGACATCTAGATCAATTAACATAACTAAGTCTTTTGGTTTTCTTTTTTTAAGAAAATGTTCCACATCCAATTTTGATGAGTGGTGTCTGGGGTCTTAAACGCTGGCAAGCTGCCATCTAAGGTGCGTCAATTAGTCCCAATATACCTAGAGTAGAGGAGAATGAAGGACATCAAAGACATCAGGAAAACATGAGCCTAGGAGACAGAAGGAGTCATATCATTGGTAGAATATATCACCATCAGACCAGAAAAACTAGATGGTGCCCTGCCCTGACAGTGAACACAACGTAGAGTCCCTGATGTAGCAGGAGAAAAATCGGGGTGCAGATCTGGAACTCTATTAAAAGAGCAGATTTGATGGTTCAACATCCTGCAGGGTACCCTGAGGACATAGCTCCTGGACTCCTGCTAGCCAATATCTGAAACCAGTACCTAAGTGAACTCACCAGACAATGATTGGACTGAACTACATGACATAGAATGATGCTGGTGAGGAGTATACTTCTTGGCTTAAATATATACATGAGGCTGTTGGAGTACCTCCTTTTCAAAGGTGAGATGGGAGGGTGGAGAGGAAGGGACAGGAGTTGGTTGAACAAATACAGAAAATACAGAGTGGAAAAGAGGATCGTGCTGTCACAGGATGGGAAGAGCAGCTAGAGTTGCACAGAGGTATGTGCATGGGAATTGTATTTGGCCAGTTGACTTGGATTGTAAACTTGCCCTTAAAGCACAATAAAATATTAAGGAAAAAGAAAGGAAGGGAAGGAGTAAGGTGGGGAGAGAAAGAGAAAAAAAAAAAGAAAGGAAGGAAAGAAAGAGAGAGAGAGAGAAAGAAAAGAAAAAGGAAGCAAGTGCCATCTGACAACTCAGAGAGCTCAAGAGCTTACACACCTAGATCATCAAAAGGTCACAGGTCATTAACAAAACTGGATGTGGCATCCTAACTAGGAAGCTGACAAATAGTCAAGTGGCAGGCTCTTTGGAATTTTCCAAATTCAGTTACATTTGCTGTACTCCCTGAGCAGAGAAAAGATGACCGTGGAATCTTAGTGAACAAGTGAGGGCCTGTCTCCACAGGCAAAAATGGTTCTACAGAGCTGTGGCTCTCTTCTTCAGACCTGCCAATTCGCTCTTTATTACCTCAGACCTGTCAGATTGGGGAAAGCATCTACAGTCCTTCATAACATGGTTTATTTTGAACACTCTCCAATCTAGGCCACCAGAGTAGTGTAGACACACCTCTCAGAGTCCACACAAACCTGACCCCGCAGGGATCTATCTGTTCCCAGGATTCATGTCAGACTCTTCTGCTGTCAGGAAACTTGACTTGATATTTCATGGGCCTGTCAGTAATGAACCAAGGTACATGCCAGCAGCAGGAAGCGTGTATTAAACACAGAAACTCTTCAGATCACTATTATAGCAGCCTGTTCTATGTAGAAGAAACTGGCATTGCTTCATAGGAGCCACATCCCAGACATGAAGGACTAGTAAAATGTGAGACGGTCTTTTCTTTCCATGACTGGATCCTTCTTATTTTCGGATCTTAATCCAGAGGTCATCTCCTCCAAGAAGCCTTCCTTGATCTCCCTACCAAAATCTGTGCCCCTGCTTCATTTCATTCTTTTGTTATCCCTTAGTGGCGTTTACAATAATCTTATTTTTTGTACATTTCTCCCAACTAGTCTTTGAGCTCTGTGTGATTGGACTGGGACCGTCTTCCTCACTGCCACTAGAAAGTATTGCAAGTTGAGTGGCTTGTAAGAACAAAAATGTATTGTGTTATTATTCCACAAGTTTGAATTCAGTGTGTCATCAAGGCCATGTTCTCTTAGAGTCTCTAAGAGGAGATTGTAATCTCTCCCAGTTTCTTGCAGCTCCAGGCATTCCTTTGTGTATAGATGCATCTTCACTGGGCCTTCTCTCCTGTCTCTGTGTCTCCTCTTGTCTCTCTTAAGAACACTACCACGACCGGATTAGGACCTACCCTACCTAATCAGTGCTTGAGGCCCAGCACAAAATGCACCTAAGCTGATCATGTGACTGTTCCTCTCAGCCTTGATTTCCACCTCACAAGACCTGGATAACTTCCATGATTTTCAAAGAGTACAAGGAATTTTGAGAGCTTGCTAGAATCAGATTCCACTCTTACAAAGCATCCTTCCTTTTTCTCAGTCTCTTGTCAAACATGGCTACGTGTCTCCCAGAGATCATCCATCAGAAACTGGGCAATGAATTCATCCAACGCATTCTCGATGATCCTCCAGCAGGCCTCTGAAATTAATACACTTTAAATATATTACAAGGATAGATCTGAGTTTTATACAGACATTCCAAATCTCTTTTTCTTGTGCATATGGTATTACCATATCATAGTCTCAGTGCACAATGTAATTTATTTTTGTATTTTGCTTTCATTCTGGAAAAGTTGGCCTTGTAGCTGCTCCTAGAACTTGTAACAGAGATGTCAACTGTGGAAGTTGATGAAACTCTAGCAATGTGTAGTCTTTCAGCAGAATATTATTTTTAGAAGTTTTAGGAAGCATGATCTATAGACAAAACCTATTCTTTTTAAATAAGATGGATCTACAGTCTTTTTTTTAAAAAAAAAAGAGCATTAAAAATTAATAATATACACAATTTGGCTCTTCTCCCTCCTACATACTCACACATTCCTAGATTTTAGAAAGGATGTAAGGTTGCTGCATTTTTATTAGCCTGTGTCAGCTAGGATTTTGCAAATTGGATTGAATTGTTCACCTAGTAGTCGGAGAACAGAGAGCTGAGGAAAGATTGCAATAAAGTCCTCCATACTGCACAATCCAGTAAAATCCACACTGGGACTAGACTCTGCTTTCAGAGCTTAAGAAAAAAAACACAAGCCATGATACCAGCACTAGAGAAGAGATGATTTATATCTCGGAGTTTAGGAATAAAAGAATGAACAAATCAGTCTTTGAGGAAACACAACCACGATGTTCCCTAGAAGCCTACTTCAAATGTATCATCATGAAAAACCTGCCACTGTAAAAAGCTAATCATGTTTGGTAAAGCAAAGGGCCAACAAAAATGAGAGAAATTCTCAGTCCGCAGCAACAACGGTCTAAACATATACAGTCATAAAGACAGCTGTGACTGGATGATGTTTCATTCTGTTACACATAAGGTCACCACGAGTTGGCACTGACTCCATGGCAACAAACAACAACAGGAATGTTTCACAGGATCTAACAATTTCCAAAAACTGAATGCAAAAATATGAATCTGTGTGCAAACTTGCAATTTCCTTGGGGAAATAATCCACAATGCTCATCAGCTTCTCAAAGGGGTCAGTGGCCCTGAAAAGGGTTGAAAACTCAACAAGCAGAATGGTACATTCAAGATCGGACATGTGTATTTACTGAACCAGAAATCAGGATGCACTGTCAAAAGCAGTATTAATTCTGAAAGTAATGGAGGAAAATACCTGAAATCAAGGTTACCCCAGACAATGTAGGGCATATGGTTGTCTGAACCCTGCAGAATCGTGGAAGGGACAGGAGTAGACACTCGTGTCATTGTTGTTTATTCATGAAACTGTCACTGAACATTTGCTCAGCAGGTTCTCTGCTAAGAACCAAAATCATTGTAAAGACAATAGGTTTCTGCCCTGTCCTTAAAAGGCTCACAATGTACGGTGAGAAACAAGGTATTCCCCTTTGCTTTCAAAATTACACCTCTCACATTCCACCTTTCTTGGCTCTGCTGGAGGAAATACTCAATAGAAACACCTTGGGCTGCTCTCGACTGCACTTGGCTGGGCTGCGCTGACGTTAATGGGATGGAGTAGAGAAGTACTTGCTGCTTCTGGAAGCCCCACAGAAGTTCAGAAAATATGAACCCTTCCCTCTCTCTGGAGAGCACACTCATCTTGCCTGCTTGCTCACTGCATTCTCCACATCAGGGGAGGAGACATAACCATTTCTGTTGTGAGGCATTAAATTGCTTGGCTCACTCTTGTGGCCCTGGGTGGGATGAAGGCAGACATCGTTAATGGAACATGTTGCTGCATTTTTTGGCCGATTGTTTGGAAAAGTATTTAACTGGAGAACATTAGCACAGCTTGGGCAAAAGTGCTTTGTGGGAAAATTAAATCCCCATATTTCTCCATCTCTTTCTGCAACTGTTCTCCAAGTGTGATCTTTTAAAGGAGGCTTTGGCAAAGGCCAACATGCTAGGGTTGGTTCTGAAGGTCCAGGGGACACACCCTAGCTCAAACATGCTTGGGAATTGCTTTGCAGTTACTTTATCAGAGTCTACCAGCCTTCTTTTTATCAGGTCATCTAGACAGGATTGACAACAAAGATTCAGTAGATAAGGACGTGAACTCCCTCGGGGTGATATGGGCTTTGGTCTCCTTCCCACCTTCCTAATTCTAGCCTTTTTAGGTTTGGACAGCTATGTTATTGCTGTTGTTGTTGGTAACTACTTTTGAGTCAGCTTTCAACTCATGGCAACCCCATACACAAAGGAAAAAATACCACCCAGTCTTATACCATCTCTGTGACTGGCTGGAGTTTGGATCATTCTGATCCACAGGGTTTTCATTGACTGATTTTCAGAAGCAGGGCTTCCTGATCTGTCTCAGTCTGGAAGCTCCACTGAACCCTGTTTAGCAACTTAACAATACACAAGTCTCCACTGATAGATGGTTGGTAGCTATAGATCAGGTGCACTGGTGGGTAAACCCTGGTGGTGTAGTGGTTAAGTGCTAAGGCTGCTAACGGAAAGGCTGGCAGTTTGAATTCACCAAGCACTCCTTGGAAACTTTATGGAGCAGTCCTACTCTGTCCTATAGGGTCTCTATGAGTCAGAAGTGACTCAACAGCAATAGGTTTGGTTTGGTGAGAATTCTACCACTGAAACACCACAGCTCCCTCAACAGCTACAGTAAGTCCTGGCTATTCAAAATTGTCCAGCACCCTGTTGCCATGAAGATAAAACCATTAGGCTATTTCTTGTAAAGGAATGTCTTGTTCTGTGCTGCCATGTGACCTGGCTACACTGTGTGATCACAGGTAGTCAGCATTAGGCTGAGCAGAATGACAAGGAGGCAGCCAATCCACAGATCAAGAGATGGTGAGCGGGTTGGTGTCACTAGCTCAGCTCAACAGGGCCTAGATGTTTCTTCATTTAACTCCAAACAAACAGTGTCTAAGAGATTCTAGGCTCTATACAAAAAGGCATCTCTGTGATCAGTTTTTCCTTTGAGTGGGAGAGAATAACATTTCCCTCCTATCTGAGGCTTAGGTGGAAAGTCAGAAACATTTGGCCTCCATGCCCCCAGGTCTCAGTTTTTCCTTGATATCATGAGTGAGGGGGCCACTTCTGCTACTCACGCCAATTAATTTGTTAGTGTGGTATGTACTAATGTTATTTATATTGAGTCAAACACTGAAGCACCCAACAGAAAGCAGAGTGTACAAAAACCAAAGAGCAAACCTCTTGCTGTTGAGTCAACGCCAACTCATAGCAACCCTTTAAGACAGAGTAGAACTGCCCTTTAGGGCTTCCAAGGAGTACCTGGTGGATCGAACTGCCGACTTTTTGGTTAGCAGCTGAGGCACCCTACAGAAAGCAGAAGTGGACTTATAAAAGATATCTAGACCCTTCAATGGTCCCACATGTTCATATGCCACCACCTCCTGTGTGAAGTCCTCCCTGTTCCCCTCACTGGAACAAATCACTTCTTCCTTCCCATACATGCCACCCTCTGCACCTAACTGAATATCCCATACTGCACTGGATGTAACTTATTTGCTCATATCAGCCTCTTCATTTCTGTATTCTCCCAGTGTCATGCTAGACACTGGCATGAACATGTGTCATGAACAACTATAAAGCCTAACCAGCCCTGATGTTTTGGACTGCCTCTCTCTTCACTGATAATCACACAGCCGTCACTGACACTTCTATGGCCGAGACACTTCATTTACATTTACGTCACACGGCTCTTGCTACAACCCTGTGAAGTAAGATACTATTCTATTCCTCTTTCAAAGATAAGGAAACTGAGACTCAGGACAATCTATCTAGCTATACCAGGGCCAGAACTGAAACTCTAGTCTATTTAACTCCAAAGACATGATGTCAGTCCCCATAAGACACTACCTTTCCTCAGATACTTGTGACAGTGCCTCCATATGCATTATGGCTCTCATCCTTGAGTTGAGAAACAGTTGAGAGGCAGTAACAGGTAGTAGTTAGCCATCCATGATGCTAAAAGTAGATGTGATTGTTAAGGTCATTGGTCAACTTGACTAGGTCATTATTCTTAGAGGTTTGATAGTTACGTAGTTTGGCAGTTATATAATGGTGTGATCACCTCCACGATGAGATTTAATACAATGTGATCACCTCCATGATGGGATCTGTTGTGAACAGCCCAACAGCTGAAAGGGCATTTCTTTGGGGGTGTGGCCTGTGTCCAACATGTGCACTGGTTCCTGCTCTGGCTACTCTTTTTCTGACCTCTGGTTCTTGGGACTTGAGCTACTAGCAACTTACCTGCCATCGTGCCTGCTGATCTTGGAATTCATCTGTCTTTGGAGCATGTGAACTAGAGCCCTGCTGTTTCACTTGCCAGTCTTGGGCTCATCATTCCCCGAGGCTATGTGAATCAGGGGAAGCCTCTAGCTGAATTTGCGTTCTACAACTCTGTGAGCTGTTTCCTTAATATAAGTTTCTCTCTCTTTTTATCTTTCTGTATAGTTATATGCTTTACTGGTTTCCTTTTCTACAGAACTCAGACTAAGACAGTAAGGGATGAAACTTTGACTAGAAACAAGGTATGTACATGATCTCAAAATATCTCCTCACAAATTATTAATGCAAAGGGAAAATTAGTAAACTTTACAGTAGAGAAAGCTGGAAGACATGACTGTAACTCTTAAGCTTAAAAACAATTGTGGGCATGGTACAAGATCAGGCAGTATTTCATTCTGTAGCGCTTAGGGTCCCTATGGGTCAGAACTGACCCAGCAGTACCTAACAACAACAACAACATGACTTTAACCAAGTGATCAAAGCCAGTATCATCGATACTGAGACAAAAGGACATCTCATTCCTCCTGGTATGATGCACTGAGAAGGAACAATGTCACTCTGTAGTCGTCTTGCCTCAGATGCATAACCTGGATCTAATCATGAGGAAACTCTAGGAATGCACTACAAAACACAGGCCTGTCAAGGGCAGAAAACACAAAGAAATGATAGAGAACTGCTCCCGACTGGTGGTGCTCTAACTCACAGCGAGAATGAAACACTGCCTGGTCCTGTACCATCTTCATGATGATAGGTATGTTTGAGTCCATTGTTGTGCTTATTGTGTCAATCCATCTCAATGAGGTTTTTTTCTGATACTCTACCAAACATAATGTCGTTTTCTAGTGACGGTCTTATCTTACGATGTATACTAAGTAAGCAAGATAAAATCTTGCTCTCCTCGCTTCTAAAGAGTACTCTAGTTGTACTTCTAAGACTGATTTGTTCCTTGTTTTTGGCTGTCCATGGCAACTAAATGCAATGCATAAGTGTAGATTGGATCCTGAATGAGGGAGAAAATACCTGAATAGGAATTACTGGGACAAGTGAGGCAATGCACACAGAACTGGTTAGCATTATAGGAACACAATGTCTCTGTTGTTGTTATGTGCCGTCGAGTCGGTTCCAACTCATAGTGACCCTGTGAATAACAAAACAAAACACGGCCTGGTCTTGTGCCATGTCCACAATTGTTTTTATGCTTAAGCCCATTGTTGTGGCCACTCTCATCGAGGGTCTTCCCCTTTTTCGCTGAGCCTCCACTCTACCAGGCATGATATCCTCCTCCAGGGACTAATCTTTCCTGACAACATGTCCAAAGTATGTAGGACGCAGTCTTGCCATCTTTGCTACCAAGGAGCACTCTGGTTGTACTTCTTTCAAAATAGATCCGTTTGTTCTTTTGGCAGTCCATCGCACATTCAACATTCTTCTCCAACACCACAATTCAAAGGCATCAGTTCTCCTTCTGTCTTATCTGTTCATGGTCCAGCTTTCACATACATATGATGTAACTGAAAATACTGTGGCTTGGGTCAGATGACAGCCTTACTTTTGAATACTTTGAAGAGGTCCTTTGCAGATGATTTTCCCAATGCAGTGCATCCTTTGATTTCTTGACTGCTACTTCCAAGGGTGTACTTGGATTTCCAGCAGTTTTTCCAGGGCTGTGTCACTTGTAAGCTAGCCTGGCTGATGTATTAATTTTTACAAATGGTAGCTGCTGGTGAGTTTGGGGAGTCTGGGAAATAGGACTGGAATTTAGGCTAGAAGAAATCCAAGTCAACTGTGAACCCAGGTAAAATGAAATCGTTAACAACCTCAATCCTTTTTCCATTACTGTGTCTCCAGCTTACTCAAATCATTCAAAAACAAAACCCATTATGTGTATAAGTATATTAAAGATGTAGAAAGAACAATGAAGCAAATTAGGCAAAATAGAAATAATGAGTGAATCTGGTTAAAGGTGTTTATGACTTTTTTGTACAGTTCTAGCAGCTTTTTTACAATTTCAAAGTTACATCAAAAATAAAATTCCAAAAACTGTTAAAGTAGTGGTTGAGACTGTGGGCCGTGGAGTAAATCCACTGATATTGAGTCAGTTCTGACTCACAATGACCTTAACAGAACAGAGTAGAACTGCTCCATAGAGTTTCCAAGACTGTAATCTTTATGGAAACAGACTGCCACATCTTGTCCCAAAGAATGTCTGGTGGGTGTGAATCATCGCCTTTTGGTTAAAACCAAGTACATAACCACTGTACCACCAGGACTCCAGAGTTGGTCTGCCTGGTTATAAGCCTTGACTCTTATAAGGACTAACTGTGTGGACTTGGGCAAATTACCAATCTTTCTGTGTCAGTTGCTTATCTTGCAAAATAGGGATGAAGCAGAACCTACCTCCCAGGATTTTTTTGCTAAGTAAATGAATTAATGTATGTTCAGCAGAACCTGGTGCCTCATGAGCTCCAACTAAGCATTGATTAACTAAGATTATCTATAGGTGTGAAGGTCAACTATGCCGATTACTTTGGTGTTGTCCTGTTTGCCTATTATGGATCATTTCCTCATTTATCAGATGATCTTCAGGGGTGCAGTTCTAAAGACCAGCAAATTGTTATTAGATGTGTAGGCCATTTCCTCAAACATACACTGTCCTTTCAGGGCTTGAATGCTTTTAACAAGAGTTAATGAAAAATTGGCAGTCTGATAATTTTGGCCCAGTCAGAACGTGAGGTGTCTCATTGCTAATTAAGTCTCAGCAGTTTTCCCAGCGCTGTGCCACCTGTAAGCTAGCCTGGTTGATGTATTAATTTTTACAAATGGTAGCTGCTGGCAAGTTTGGGGAGTCTGGGAAATAGGACTGGAATTTAGGCTAGAAGAAATCCCAAAATACAGCAGCATAGTCAAAAAAAAAAAAAAAAAAGATGGGTAGCTTTTTATGATACACCATCCATTTTTGTCTAAAACTCCAATTTAAAGCCACAGCATTGTGACTTAATCCATAAAGATTGATTTGTACCTGTTAGAGGCAAGGCACTGTGCTAAATGGTGCTGGTGGCTTAAAGGTAAATATTGACTCAATAGCAACAGGTTTGGTTTTGAAGATATATATAGACCTCTTCTCGAGAAACCATAGTCTAGTAGGCAGACAGAATCACATCAGAGATTCTTAGCATCATTTAACTCATTTTTAAGCTTACTTTACATGGTATTAAGAGTCCTGGTGGTACAGTGGCTATGGTCTTGGCTGCTAACTAAGAGGTCTGTGGTTCAGACCCAACAGACATTCTATAGGAGAAAGATGTGGCAGTCTGCTTCTGTCAAGATTTACAGCCTTGGAAACCTCATGGGGCAGTTCTACTTTGTCCTTTAGGGTTGTTATAAGTCTGAATTTGGACTCAATGGCAATGAGTTTTACCTGTATTGGTTAGGTTTTAAGATGTGCTGCATATAACCCAGACCCCAAATAACCATGACTTAAAAAAAAAAAATGCTGTTTGTTGTTATGTGCCATAAGGTCAGTTCCTACTCAGAGCTATCCTATATACAACAGAGCAAAACACTGCCTGGTCTTGCAACAGTTGTTGATATATTTGAGCCCATTGTTGCAGGCAGTGTGTCAATCCATCTTGTTGAAGGTATTTCCCTGTTTTGCTGACCCTCTGCTTTATCAAGCACAATGTCCTTCTCTAGGGACTGACCATTCCTGACAACACGTTCAAAGTATGTAAGACATAGTTTCACCACCACTGCTTCAAAGGAGCACTCTGGTTGTGCTTTTTCCAAGACAGATCTGTTTGTTCTTTGGGTAGCCCATGGTATGCTCAATATTCTTCTCCAATATCACATTCAAGTGCATCAATTCTTGTTGTCTTCCTCATTATTCATTCAGCATTCCCGTGTATACAGTGAAATTGAAAATACCACAGCTTGAGTCACACACACCTTAGTCTTCAAGACAACATCTTTGCATTTCAACACTTGAAAGAGATTCCCAGCAGAGTTTCCCAATGCAATGCATCTTTTGATTTCTTGACTGCTGCTTCCATAGATGCAGATTGTAGATCTAAGTAAAATAAAGTCCTTGACAACTTCAGTCTTATCTCTATTTATCATGACGTTGCTTATTGGTACAGTTGTGAGGATTTTTGTTTTCTTGATGTTGAGGTGCAATTCATGCTGAAGGCTGTGGTCTTGGATCTTCATCAGTAAGGGTTTCAAATCTTCACTTTCAGCAAGCAAGGTTGTGTCATCTGAATAATGCAAGCTGTTAATGAGTAGTCTTCCAATCCTGATACCCCATTCTTCTTCATACAGTACAGTTTCTCAGGTTATTTGTTCGGCATACAGACTGAATAGGTATAGTGAAAGGATACAACCCTGACACACACACTTCTTGACTTTAAACTGTGTAGTGTCCCCTTGTTCTATTTGAACAACTGTCTCCCAATTCACACACAGATTCCTCATAAGCACAATTAAGTACTCATGCATTCCCATTCTCCACAGTATGATCCATAATTTGTTATGATCCACACAGTCAAATGTCTTTGCATTTCTAATCTCTGCTTTCAGCCGAGATTTATCCGACATCAGCAATGATATCCCTAGTTCCATATCGTTTTCTGAATTTGGCCTAAATTTCTGGCAGTTTCCTATAAATATATTTCTGCAGCTGCTTTTGAATGATCTTTGCCTATGCTATTAATGATATTGTTCAATAATCTCCATATTTGATTATATCTGCTTTCTTGACAATGGCATAAATACAGGTCTCTTCCAGTTGATTGGCCAGGTAGCTGTCTCCCAAATTTCTTGGCATAGATGAGTGAACACTCTTTCCTATAGGGTTGCTACGAGTTAGAATCAACTCAATACATTGAGTACCTTTATGGAAACCCTGATGGCATAGTGGTTAAGTGCCATGGCTACTAACCAGAAGGTCAGCAGTTTGAATCCATGAGGTATTCCTTGGAAACTCTATGGGGCAATTCTATTCTGTCCTATAGGGTTGCCATGAGTCAGAATCAACTGGACAGCAAAGAATTTTATTTCTTTGGTTTATGACAATTCTTATTATTTCCTGTTTTATTTCTTCATCTGTTAAAGCCACTACTGGTAGCCACTGAGTCAGTTCCACCTCATGGGAACCCCATGTATGTCACAGTAGAACTGTGCTCCATAAAATTTTCAGTGGTTGATTTTTCAGAAGTAGATCACCTTATTCATTTAATACTACTGCAACAGAAATGCCAGAAATGGATAGCTTTAACAAAGAGAAATTTATTTCCTCATAGCAAAGTGGGCTAAAAATCCAAATTCAGGGTGTTAGCTCCAGGGGAGGGTTTTCTCTCTCTGTTGGCTCTGGAGAAAGGTCCTTGTCCTCAATCTTCCCCTGGTCAAGGAGCTTCTTAGGCACAGATCTCCACGTCCAAAGGATGTGCTCTGCTCCCTGCCCTGATTTCTTGGTGGAACGAAGTGCCTTGTTTCTCTGCATGCTTCTTCCTTTCATATCCTAAGAGATTGCCTTAAAGTACAATACAGTCTTAGAGTCCTGCGTCACCAACATGACTGCCATCCATCCTTCTCATTAACATCATAGAGGCAAAATCATGCAATACTAGGAATCACGGCCTGGCCAAATTGATGCACACATGTTTGGGGAAACACAATTCAATTCATGACAATGGTTTTCCTCTGAGGTGCCTCTGTATGAACTCAAACCACCAACCTTAACCATTTATATAGTACTAATGGCCAACTTGTAGTTTATTGTAAGGCTCAAATAAGTTAAAAGTTCTTTAGGGAGAGTTAAATAGTAACTGTGAGTTATTACTGCACAAATAGCAATAATACAATCAGAAACTAGATCATTTTATAGGCAATGCTGGGAAACAATCAAAGAATTTCTGAAGATGAATTTGTTTTCAGCTGATGAGATCAGGAAAGACTTCAGGAAAATTAAAGACACTTTTCCATCTAAGGCTTCATTTAGTTATAAATTTGACACATATTTATTGAACACCTACTGCATACCAAGCACTGAGTTAGGAACTAGAGATACAGAAGAAAAATTGACAGGCAGGGACCCTATCCTTGTAGAGTTTACGTCTGAGTTTGAAGGAAGCTTGGAATGTTCTAGAAAATGGAAGAGGACTGAGGAAGGGGAAGCAAAGTGGCCAGAGTTAGAGAGTGGTATGGAATGAGGTCAAAGTGGTGGCCAGTGCCTGATTACCTGGTGTTTTCAAGGTTATGTGAAATAAACTTTGGTTTGACTCTAAATACCACGAAATAAGCTGAAAGTTTTCAAGCATAAGAATGACATTAATTGACTTCCATTTGGAAATATAAATTATTCTGGCAGTGATGTGGGCCAGGTTTAAAGCAGGAAGATCGGAAAGGAAGCTGGTGTGATTTTTCAGGCAAGAGATGATGGCACATGGACAAAGATGGATGCAATGGGAAAAGCAGGGGCTTCTACTCAACAGTTATGTTGGAGGGAGAGAACTCAGAACTCACAGTTGAGACTGGACTGAGTAGGTGTGAAGGGAGGTAAAGAAAGACAGGAGCCAACAATGACTCCTAGTTTTGAAAGAAAGACAGGGTTCAAACATGCAGAGGTGGGAAGAAGGATACTATAGGCATAAAATATGAGCAGAAATATGAGGTGAGAAAACAGAACCCTCATCCAAGGAACTGAGAGTAACAGGAATCTTTCTGGAGTATAAGTAACAAAAAGGAAAGGTGTGGGAGATGTGGCTAGAGCCAGCATGGAAAATCCCAGAGTAAAGAAAATGAATGTTGTTCTACAGGCAATATGGAGCCATCCCCAGGATGGTGAACAGATTAGAAACCTCCCAGCAGGCCTCTGGTAGTTAGAACGAGTCCACAGCCTTCCTAATGACCCAATCTTGTACTCAATGACTTAAAGAATATTTTGCATCTAGTATAAATCTCTCTATTGGTTCCATGAAAAACACACTCCCACGCATTGCCTACCTCACTGATTTTTAAAACGCTTTCAATTCTCTTTTAAGGCTGCTGGTAGGCCAGCATATTTACCAGACTATTGGCAATTCCACACATTCAAATTACAATCTCCAAGTTCTGCAAATAAAAGATCTTTATGTTCCCCAGTTGTAAAGTTTACGTGCAATTTCTATGCAGATCATTCTGTCTGTGCTCACATTCAGAACCTCTGTGAGCACATCTGCTGTCTGCCACATCTGAGAATTCCCAAGAAAAAGAAGGTTTGTTGCAAATGGCCCAGCTCTTTATAAAGGATGGTTCACAAATACTGTGCTGGAGTTAAACTGTGATAATAAAGACATCAGCAAGGACTCAAAACTCACTTCCAGTGAGTTAATTCTGACACATAGCAACCCTATATAGGCCAGAGTAGAGCTGCTACATAGAGTTTCCAAGGAGCACCTGGTGGATCTGAACTGCTGACCAGGGCAGCATGGTCAAATGTTTTCAAAAGTCCAATACCAAAGATACCTTAAAGATGATCTGTATACTGGAAACCCCGGTGGCGTGGTTAAGTGCTACATTTGCTAACCAACCATAAAGTAGGCAGTTTGAATCCACCAAATGCTCCTTGGAAGCTCTTTGGAACAGTTCTACTTTTGTCCTGTATTGTCGCTATGAGTCAAAATCTACTCAATGGCAGTGGGTTTGTTTGGGGTTTGGGATTCTAATTTGGTCAAGAAGGGCAACATTTTAAACGCTTGACAAGAGACCCACTGGGCTTTTTTTGTCCTTGATAATGTCACTTGTTGGGGACTTTTGAGGGTCTTTCTGCCACCCAGTAAATATTTGGGATAAAGCATGTTAAAGGCCTTTGTAATTAGGGAGAATTTAAAGGTTAGCTGTTGTTCTTATTTTTGAGTGCAGGTCTAGCACTCTATGCTGGGCCACCAGGGAGAGAAAGGAGGTAGTGACAGCTTAAGAACTAGCAATGACTTTACAATCAGATTGACCTGGGTTTCAGTCCAAGTTCTACCACCTTTTAGCTATGGGATGCTGGACAAGTGACTTGACCTCTAAGTTTTAGTTTAGTTTTTTTTTTTTCACCTGTACAATGAGAGTAATAAAAGTTACTCTGTGCTGTTTTAGGCTCACTCAAGAAGATGTTTCAAATAAAGTTTTTTTAGCTTATTATAATTGATCAGTTTGTCCTATGGTGGTGGCTTATGTGTTGCTGTGATGTTAGAAGTTAGCCTCTAACATTTCTAATACCAGCAGTACTACCCATGCTGGAGAAGTTCAGTGGAGCTTTCAAACTACGATAGACCAGGAAGGAAGGCCTAACAACCTATTTCTAGAAATCAATCAATGAAAACCTTATGGATCGAATACAATATTGTGCAGCTCACTTGCTGAGGATGCATCATCAAGAGGCATCAGACACTGAAGGAGCATGTCATATTTGGTGAAGCAGAGAGCCAGCAAGATGAGTGGGGTCCTTGGGGAGACACATCGGTGCAATAACCACGATGGTGGATGCAACATGATGGCAATGTTTAGGATGCAGCAGGGCCCGGTAATGTTTCAACCTGTTATACATAACATAGCCATGTGTTGGAGTCAACTTGACTGCAGCTATCTGGCTAAATTCCCAACAAACCTTTGAAACTGTCTTATAGCTATGTTGAAGGCCATTTCTGACATTAAGCCATTAGACGAGCAATAGAGCAGCTGTGGAAACTTAGAGCTGTATCAGTGTGGCTGGAAGAATCAGGTAGGCATCACAAATACCACAGAATGGGCCTGAATATTGATCTACAGAAGGTATGTAAACAGCACTTTGTACTTTCTCCCACAGAATTTAACATAATACATTCAAAGTGAGATATGGCTGGTCAAAGGTAGAGACATTCCTGTTTCTTTCTTGTGGTGGTTCCACTGCTTAGCACAGTACATGGCTTCCAGAAATGGTTTAATACATATTGGATGCATGTATGGAAATGGATGGATGACTGGGTGGCTGGGTAGGGGAGGTGGATGAGTGGATGGATGGGTGGACAGACGGACGGACGGATCTAAAGACAGAAGAATTAAGGGAACAACATCCTAGAAAATACAAAGGTATGGAGGTGGGGATTAATTTGGGGCATCGATGGCTAACAAGAAGCTTATGATGCTTGGAGCTGGGGATGTGTGACAGGGAGGTGTCTTAGTCATCTACTGCTGCTATAACAGAAATATTGCAAGTAGCTGGCTTTAACAAACAGAAGTTTATTCTCTCACATTTCATAGGCTAGAAGCCCGAATTTAGGGCACCAGCTCCAGGGAAAGGCTTTCCCTCTCTGTTGGCTCTGGAGGAATGTCCTTGTTATCATTCTTGATCTAGGAGCATCTCAGAGCAAGAGCCTTACGTCCAAATGACCTGTTCTGCTCTCAGTGCTGGATTTCTTGGTGATATGAAGTCCCCACTCTTTGTCTGCTTCTCTTTGTTTTTAACTCTTGTAAGGTAAAAGTTTGTGAACGCCGTACCACAGGGAAAACCTCATTACATTGCATGAGGGATGTGACCTTGGTAGGGATGTTACAATCCCACCTTTAATCTTGTTTAATCCAATCTTGCCTCATTAACTGAATTCAGAGATGAGAATTTACAACATATAGAAAAATTATAATCACAAAAATAGAGGCCATCACGCAATACTGAGAATTACGGCCCAACCAAATTGTCACACATATTTGGGGGGGAGGAGCATAATTCAATTCCTGACAGGAGGTATGGGAAAGTAAGTGTCTAGCTATGAGAACCAAATTTTAGGGTACTCTGTAGCCTAGGGAGGAGCCCTGGTGGCAATGTGGTTAATTACTTGCCTGCTAACCCAAAGGTTAGTGGTTCAAGCACATCAGCTGCTCCATGGGAGAAAGATAGGGCAGTCTGTTCCCATAAAGATCACAGCCTCAGAAACTCTCTGGGACAGATCTGTTTTGTCTTGTTTAAAAAAAAATGCTGCTGAAGTGATTCTGACTTACAGCGACCCTATAGGAAAGAGCAGAGCTCTCCTCATAGCATTTCAAAAAAGTACCTGGTAGATTCGAATAGCTGACGCTTTGGTTAGCAGCTGAAGCTCTTAACCACTGTGCCACAAAGGTTTCCACTTCGTCTTATAGGTCTCTGTAAGCTGGAATCAACACAATGGCAAGGGATTTTGGTAGCCTAGAAGGAGCCTGAGCACCTGATATGGAGGTCAATTGATGAGTCTTTAGTGACAGATTATCAAGTGAACAAAAGAGATATACTGAAAGCTGGCCTGACAGAAATATGACAGAAGAACTAGATAGGACAGAAATAGAGATTGAAAGCAAGCCAGAGTCTCTCAAAGGTAGCAGAGGGACTAGGAAAAAAGAAATGACTTTGGAGTCAGCCGATCGGCTTCAAATCCTGGCTCAGCTGTGTGGCCTTAGACAAGTTGCCTAATATCTCAGAACCTCTATTCCCTCAAAGTGTCTTATATACAGTGATGTTTCTTTCTCCTTTCAATAAAAATTTCCTTCAGAGCATTATTCCGAAAACTTAGTGATGTATTGGTTAAGAACTTGGTAGCTAACACAAAGGCTGGCAGATTGAATCCACCAGGTGCTCCTTGGAAACCATATGGGGCAGTTCTACTCACTATGAGCCATAATCGAGTTGAGGCAAAGGGCTTGGTTTTGGTTGAGAGTATCATTTAAATAATAATCATAACACCCAATTTGGAGCACTTACTCTATGGAAGACCCTGCATGGCAGGTATTGTCTGCATTTCTTCCTTTAATCATTACAACTCCAAGAAGTACACAACATTATCGTTATTTAACAGATGGGAAAAAATGAAATGTAGGGCACTTGAGTGACTTGAGCAAACTCTCTTGGCTGGTAGGAGAGGCAGGATTTAAATCCAAGTTGGCTCGGTGTCTGAGACTGCATTTTCTATTTTTTAAGTAAATTGTTTTATTGAAGTACAGCATATATAGTGGACAGCCTTCTAAAATGAATCCCAGTGATTCCTGCCCACTGTTATTTTTGCCCTTGTATAATCTCTTGCTTCTGGGTATGGACTTGATGGTTTGCTTGGAAAGAATAGAGTATGACAAGTGATGAGATGCCAGTTCCATGATTTACAGAAGACTATGACTTCCAGTGTGCAGCATCTCTCTGTTGCCTTGTTGGCTTGCATGCTTTGGGGAATCAAGCAACCACGTTGGAGAGGCCCATATGGAATGGAGCTAAGGGTGGCCTTTGGCCAACAGCCAGCAGGAAACCAAGGCCCTTAGTTTAACAGCTTGAGAGGAATTAATCCTGCCAAGAACCACATGAGTGAGCTCGGAAGCAGCTCCTTCCCCAGTGGAGGCTTGAGATGACACAGCCCTGGCTAATACCCTGCTTGAGAGACCATAAGTGAGAAGACCCAATTTAGCTGTACCCAGATCCCTAACTTAAAGAATCTGTGAGATAAAAAATGTTTTAAGCCACTGCATTCTGAGTAATTTGTTATGCCACAATTGATAATGAATACGACATGCACAGCTGTAAGTGTACTAATCTCAATGGTATATCTCACTAAATCTTCATAAAGTAAGTGTAACTGTGGAACCACTAGTATAATCACTACTTGGTTCAAGACAGAGAATATTACTAGCATCCCAGAAGTTGCAATCAAACCATTCACTATCCCTATGCCTTTCTAACCCAAAGATAATGTACCAGGTTGACTGTTACCCCTCAAAATTAATGGCCACAGAATTCAAGAATGTGATATTTTTTGTAAAGAGAATCTTTACAAATGTCATTAGTTAAGATGAGATCACGCTGGATTAGAATTGCCATCAAGTCACTTCAAACCATGGTGATTCCGTGTGTGTCAGAGTAGAACTGTGCTCCATAGCATTTTCAGTGGCTGAGTTTTCAGAAGTAGATCACAAAGCCTTTCTTCCAAGGTCCCTTTAGGGGAACTAGAACCACCAACATTTCAGTCAGCAGCCAAGTGTTTTAACCACTTGTACCACACAGGGACTTAGGTCTGAGGTGAGCCCTAAAGCCAATGACAGTTGTCCTTATAAAAACACCATGTGAAGACACAGAAACACACAGGGAAGATGTGGAGAATAGACTGATGTATCTAGGAGCCAAGCAAAGCAAGCATTGCCAGCAGCCACTAGAAACTAGGAAAAGGCAAGTACGGATTCTTCCTTAGAGCCTTCAGAGGGAGCCTACCTCTACCAACATCTCAGTTTGGACCTCTTGCCTCCAGAACTGTAGGAAAACAAACTTCCATTGCTCAAAGCCACCTCATTTGTGTTACTTTGTAATGGCAGCCCGAGAAAAAATGAATGCAGTTAACTTCCTTCCTGATCTGTAACACCGTAGATCAATTTTGCTTGCTTTCCAACTCCAAATGAAGGAATGACGAAGTATGAACTCTTGTGTTTGACTTCTCTGTTGGAGCCTTCCCTCTGAATAACTCTCTAAACTTCCTGATTAATGGAATGAGTCAACTTTACTATTAACATTGTCTTGCTATGACTTTATTACATCCCCTGTAACTGATTCTGTATAGTAAGATATTTTACTTTTTCTCTCTGTGAGGATTTGGAGGTTGTGCCATTTTATAAATCATTTAAGAGGACTGGACTATCTTAAAGAAGTCCTCTGTTTTGGTTCATTGCTCCTCTAAATTCACTGGGAGACTTTGAATTAGTCACTGCACTTTTCTGGGCCAAAACTTTCTCATGGGTAAAATTGGGTGGTTTGATCTAATTTTAATTTCTCTCTGTGGTATCCTAAATTTTTCAGAGGAACTTCCATCTCTAGATCTTGACACACCCTGTGATGTCACCCATTTACTCAGACATGTGAGAAATTTAACTAGTTTTCAAAATCTAGTTTAATTTCAAGTCATCCCAAAGACACATGGAATCTACCATTTGAGATGGTACGATATTATGAAATGAAATAAATAATAAATAGGATGTGAGTTCTTGGGATAGAGAGATTTATGAAATGAAATAAAAAATAAATAGAATGTGAATTCCAAAAGGGTTGAGAATCATAGATCTGGAGTAAAATGATCGCTTGGCTTTTTCAAGTGGAAAATGAGGCCAATAAAGACAAATGACAGTGATAATTGCCTAGTTCTAATCAGTGGCAAATTATGGGTAAGTGAGTAACTGGGTGGTTAGTTCCAGGAAAAGCCATTTGCTCTGTAATATTAGATATAGATTTGAAAATCTAGCCTTGAATAAAAACACTTCAACTCCCATGAGCAATTCCTTTCCACATCTGTATATGTAAATACTTTTGCTTGGCTATTCAGAGTTTGTACAGTTATGTATATGCCTGTACTTGTGCCAAGAATAAATTGTACTAGTTGTAAAAAAGAGAATCAAGCTCTCAGATGTTCATTTGAACCTGAACCTGTGACGTTTATGTGATCACCATGCATCTAGATTTGTAGATTCAACTTTCAAGAAGTATCTTGACCATTTAAAACTTGTTTTATACAATATGGTTTTCCTGGAAAATATATACACAACCTTGGTTCTGAGCTCCAGATAGTTTTATCTCAAATTTCTACAATATCTATTTTATATTGACTAAATTTAAAGCCATAAAATTTCTACAGCTTGTTTACCAAAACCACTATTTCACTACAGTAAGTGAAAAGAAACTATCCAAACTCATAATTCTGGCATGAATCATTATTTGAACTCGTTTAACTCATGGACTTCCTCACACACCATCCTGGCCTCCAGTGATTATACCCTTGTCACATCGCACTCCTGACAGTTCTTAGATTTAGACAAAACACTTCAGGCTTCAAACCCCTGACAGCATGTGATTGGCCCCTCTCAGAGGTCCCTTCAAGTGGCTTCCTTCCTCATCCTACCAAGTAGTTTCTTTCCACATCCTAATTGGGATCACAACACTCCATCATTCTTCCACTCATTCCTGGTTTTGTGTTTTTATTTGTACTTTTATTGAGATACAGTTTACATACCACAACATCCGCTCTTTTTAAGTCTACAATTCAAGTTGTTTTAGTACACTCACAAGGCAGTGCAATCACCATCACTATCTAATTCAGACAATGTCTCATCCCCAAAAGCAGTCACTCTCCAACAGTCTATTTTTCTCTCTATGGATTGGCTATCTGGGCATTTCACAGATCCCTAGAGGCACACTGGTTAAGCGTTTGGCTGCTAACTGAAAGGTCAGCAATTCAAATCTACTAGTCGCTCCTGGTAGATTGGTGCAGAACTGGTGCAGTTCTACTCTGTCCTATAGGGTCAGTGTGGGTTGGAATCAGCTTGAGAGCAATGGGTCTGGTTTGTTTTCTTACAATATGTGACCTTTTACATCTTGCTTCTTTCTCTCAGCATAATGTTCTTTAAAGTTCATCCATGTTGTACCTTGTATTTGTACTAAATAATGTTTTAAGGCTGAACAATATTTCATTGCATAGATATACCACAGTTTGTTTATTCATTCATCTGTTGATGATGTTTGCATTGTTTCTACTTTTTGGCTGTTGAGTGAATTTCATCTATGAACATTTGTATACCAATCATTACGTGCTGTTCACTGTTTTTCATGTAATCTACCTGTTCTTTTTATGACTCTATGACCACGGTGAAATATCCAGAAGGAACAAGTTCCTGGTTGTCTTTTTCACCGTTGTTTCCCCAAAGCCATAACACCAGGAATGGAAACCATATATTAGTAAGTAAATACATGAATAACAAAACCATGAAGCAGAGACTAGTACAGAATATATCTTTAAAATCTTCTGTATTAGCACAATAAACAACAATTACATGCAGTAGAAAATGCACTTTTGATGAATGTAGACCCCTAACCAACATCATAATTAAGATATAGAACACTTGCATTAACCTAAAGCATTGCCTTGTGCTCATCACGGTCCATATCTAGCCCTCAGTCTCAATCCTAGGTATAAACATTAATCTGCTTTATAAATCATTATAGATTTTGTCTTTGCCAGAGTTTCACATAAATGGAATCACATAGACTGTACTCATTTATGTCTATAGTCTTCTGCTCAGTGTATTTTTGAGATTTGTCTATGCTGTTGCCTGTATCAATAGGGTGTTCTATTTGTTACTGAGTACTTTTCCATTGTAAATAT